>OY560189.1:12680000-13880000 GCA_961405105.1 Perizoma affinitatum
CTGGTAGTGATCTGGATCAATTGAGCTATCTATAGATCGTTTGCAACGGTCTTTAGTATATTTTGTATGTACATAGTTGTACGAATAAAAGAATACTTTTACATTAAAAAAATGTAGTTGATACATTCTCGGTCAAACTGACGCAGTGGTGGAGGCAGTCAAAGGGTTGTCAAAATACGTGTCAATATACTGATCGCTACCGTCACCTCCATGCCACCGCGCCAGTTAGACCGGGCCTTTACAGCCGGTCTATAAAAGTCATGTAAACGTTAACCTTCAATTTATTTTGACACCTTATCCACAGAATATAACTAATCACATTTTGATCTAAGTAATTGGTATTGCCACTCCCAAATATTTTTAAATCTTTGCCCTAGGGGACGTATTTAAAATATAGTGTGATAATATATTGGCTGTTCTTTGTTGTCAATTGTTCCTGTTTATATGTTAACTACTTGATAATATTATGAAAATTTATAATAAATCTCTCGAACGCATAATATACGGTTTCGTAATATAGATCTGTGTATGTTTAGAGCAAAAAGTTTGATATTTTAACCAATGGAAATATATCATAAAATAAAAAATATTAATCTCTCAAAGAATACTAGTAGTTCTTCACGAATTGATACCACGAAAAGTACCAAGGTACAGAAACCCCCCAGTACTAGGGTTTCGGTCCCCCCCTTACTGATATGGCCAATAAATTTCACATTAAGTCAAGATGCGTCAGTGTTTTTTTACCAAACTCACAAATACGCAAACAAAAGATGACATTATAAAATATATTGTAATTTGTAAGCCTTTGACGCAGCGATTGAATGAAAGCAATCGCTTTCTTTTGAGAATTTAAAAAAGGCACAAATCAAATGTTGGCAACCCTACAAATAAACGAGGTGTGAAAACGACGTACAGCAGTAGACCAAGATCGCAATTAATCGGGACTTCATAACGAGCGGCATACATATACACAAGTAATGTCTGAATGTCACTCAACTATTGTTCGTCAGACACAAATTACTGGCGTAGGCACATCTAAGGCAAATTAAGGTGATTATGCGAGCAAAATCTGGTTGCAAGGTGAGCTTGAAATTAGCTATAAAACTGTTATTATAAGATACATTTTTAACGATCATGGTGATGGCTCGGAGAGCGAGTAGGAACGCAAGAAGTGTGGGTTCGATTCCCACTGCGGGACAAAATAATGTGAACACGGTACTCGTAGGTTCCTATTTAATATAATTATCCATGGAAAAGATATCAAACATTTCACGTGGTACTTAAAAGTATATTTTCCAATCCTTCAGCCTAAAGAAGTCTATTGCTTGACGACCTCTGTATCGCAGTGGGCGAAGGCCCGCCTGAGACGCAGAAGGTTGCGGCTTCGATTCCCGCCGCGAGACCTATGTTTGCATATGCAAATATTTGTCTTAGGATCTGGGTGTTTTCTATGTATAATATGTAATATTTACAAAAAAACGTATATAAGTAGTATATCAGTCATGTAGTTCCCATAACACAAGCTCTGCTTACTTTGGGACTAGACGGTAGCTTACTAGACGATGCTGTGTAAAAAAAATAATGTCCAGTAATATTATTATTATTATTATTATTACATGCCTTCCATGAACGATCTCTAGTTATCTCTATCCAAAGACAGTTTTTTTACATAGATTTTTCCACTGACTTCTCTAAAGTCAGAGACGTTTGTCAGCATGATATATCGCACTTGGGCAGTTTTTTTTCTGTTTGGTTACGACAAGAGCAGAGCAAGAGTTTGTGCATTGTTCATCCTATCATAATATTAGTTTTTTTTTAACAAGAAGACAAGGAGCCATCCCTATCCACCGACATTCTGTAAACTTCACTACAAACACAATTTTGTAGAATGTAACAATAGTTAAAATTTATATTTTCTTCCGCGCCACACTCTTCATTGAGGCCTTTTCTTTTGCTATTGAATTTGCAATTCTATATTTATTTGTTTTGTTGAAAATTCGATTATTCTTTTCATGAAAACTGGATATGACATTATACATATTTTGGGAAATTCTGTAATGTTTTTCTATATTATTTTTTGTACACAAATAAACTAATTAGCATAAGATATGAATAGAGGACATGTTCAAAAGCAAAAAGTGGCATCGTTAATGATTTAATAGGAAGGACCTCTAAACGGTCAACGAAACGTCAGCAGGAGAATAGTAAAGTACGTAAAATAATACCAAACCACGTTAATTTTAATTCCATGATTATAATACCTATGTATAAAACAATTAAGACTGCTATTTAGAACTAATTTGTTTTTTTTTAAATTACAATGTAAATAAATGGATCAAGGGATTTCTAGAACTCTTAACCACAAATCGCCTTAGCTTCCCCTTTGAGTACCGGAAGGGGATATCTGGACAAAAAGTCCAGAAATCCCCTTCGCAGGGGATTGGGGATTTGTGGAATAAACCAAGCCTAACCCTAAAAATAGTTTTATGTTAATAAACCTACCTGTATATATAAAATGTTTCTTTGGTATGACAATGTAACATTTACCCTTCATTAAAATATTATAGCACTAATTACATAACAACCTGCACTTTTCTCATCTTACTTTCAATGTGCGGAAGCGGTATCACTTAAGTGAATTTGCATGTGATTAATTCAACTCTTTGTTGTTGTACTATGATAGAAATCACCTCAAGGTTCTGTAATGGCGTTAATTATTCCGTGTTACGCATCAGAGACGATTATTTTGTATGCGATTTTTAGGATTCCGTGAGATAAAGAATCGTACGAAAATAATTATATTCAAGCCTATATGTAAGCATCGGCAAACATTTGAAGGGCATCATGAAGTAGGCACCAAGAATTAAAATAAATATAATTAAATTATTTATTTATTAAGAAAACTAACAAAGCATTTCATTTTACTAAATGATTGTTTTCTAGAATGTCATACTAGTTACAAACATTGTGCTTTATGGATATAAATAAATACCCTTTTATTTTATTTATTTATAAAAGGTTACGAGTATCCTACACTCTGACCTAGTTTATGATTGAATCTATGAGATTCATCTAGGTCGGTGTATTGCATCCGGAGAAAAGACCCAAGAAAACCGGAATAATGCCCACAGTATGTATTCAGTACGAATTTGATGTCTTTACTGATTCGTAGTAAGTAGCATCGTCTGTGGGATATTCCGTAATTAAATCTAACGAGCCCTGTTGCCACGTGTAATGATAATCTTAAATTGTTTCTATTTTTGTAATACAGAACCTTCTGAAACCAGGATGACAAATCCTTCCTTACGCAGTTTATAATTTTGCATTATGCAAACCTGATTGCGTTGTTTCCGTGGAAAAAACCTGTCAATAACAATTGAACTAATGAGGTAGGTCATGTACCAGTTGAACCTATTAAGAAAATAATGTAAATTAGGGCCCGGTAAAACTGAGGTAAAACTGCGGTGGCGGTGGCGGTGGCGGTCAAAGGAAAAATGGTTGTCAAGTGATTGTCAAAGTTCGCGTGAATCCTACTAATAAACGCGAAAGTTTGTAAGGATGGATGTTTGTTACTCTTTCACGCAAAAACTACTAAACCGATTTTGATGAAACTTGACAGTAATATAGCTAACATCAGAATAACACATAGGCTACTTTTTATCCGGGTACCTACCACTCGGGAGAAGTCGTGGGCAGAATCTAGTATATAAATAATGCTGGACTTTTTTCACTCAGGATCTTCTAGCAGAGCTTGTGTTATGGGAACTTCATGACTGATATATGATTTTTTTTATTCATCAATATTATACATAGAAAAACACAGATCATACAAAAATGTATCCCGCGGCAGGAATCGAACCCGGAAACTTTTGCGTCTCAGGCAGGTCGTCAAATTTGGTGTGTAATAAATTATTTTCTATCTTATCTATCCAACAGTTATCGTGGAATGTAATACAATATTGCAAACCTCAGATACCCTAACTGTTTTTTACTATAACAAATTGACTTAGACAGCCATTAAACATTTGTCTAAGTTAATTATTGCTGAAGAAATTCGTATTTATGTTGTACTATAAAGTTCTGATCGCTTTTTTTTTTCCGACGAATCTTATCAGTGATCGCGCGCAAAACTACGCCAAGAACACAAAACAAAGAAAATCACTTACAAGATAACATACATATATAAATAGTCACTGTACCTATGTGTTTTTTATCTAATTATAAGTTTTCAAAGAGACCTCTTTGGGTTTAACTTTTATATTATTTTACCGACTTTACGGGTTGACTGGAGATTATATTATGGAGCTATCGTTGAGAAATAAAGGCAGTAGCCGCAACAATCCTCATTTAATTTTCTTCCGCACGTTCAGAAAAGTCCGTGTTCACATTATGACACTGCACTGCAAAATCCGATCACGATTCAATGTTACTCCTCAATAGCGCAGTGGGCGAAGGCCCGCCTGAGACGCAGAAGGTTGTGGGTTCGATTACCGCTGCAGGACAAATGTTTGTATATCCAAATATTTTTCCTGAGTCTGGGTGTTTTCTATGTATGATATGTATGTATTTATAAAAAAAGTATATAAGTAGTATCAGCCACGTATTTCCCGTAATACAAGCTCTGCTTATTTTGGGGCTAGATGATGCTGTGTGAACAAAGTCCAGAATTTTTATTATTATTGTTAATTAATCGCGAAAGTTCTATGTAATTGAAGAAATATACATTAACTATGCTCCCCAAAATACCACTCTCTGCTATTTTTAGGTGTTGTGTTATTTCATTAGAAGGCTTGGTTGTAGCACAGATAATATAATATAAACTAGTAGTTGTAGATACCCGAGCCGCCCGAGCTATATATAACATCTACACTGTCTATAAAATAGTCAACAAAATTTAGCATTTATAATATATTTGGATGTATGTATTTAAGTATGCATTATTTTTCATTTGTGTAGTTTACTTCTATTGTAAGTAGCTAGTTATTTACTTTAATAATTTGTTCTCTCTTTTTGGTCAGCTAAACGCACTACCGCCCGTCCCCACTGTTCATTACACAAAGGTTCTCTGGAAGAAAATACAAATTAGCATTAAGCTCGTCTATGTACTTATCTTATCTTGTCGAATAAATCATTTTCTATCTATGATGGGTATCGACATTGCGAGGCTACTTCGCGAAGTTACTTATCAAATGTTCGCATGAGCGTTTAGTCACTTGTCCCGACTCATTCTGAAAATCTTCATGTCAATTCCTCCAATTAATGACCACACCTAGAAAAACTCGATACAATAAAGGTTTACTTTATAATGTATATCTACTATTTTACACATTATAGGTCGAAATAGATATTTATCCATCTTCAAACAACATAAATAATTATCAGACTGGAACATGCTCGCCTTTTCAGTTATTAGTCTAGGGTCCCGGAATGAGACTTGAGGCGTTAGTAAATAGTTATGTCCTGAAAAAATATCAGGTCTCCTTCATGTCTAAGGCCCGGTTTCAACAACTTTTTTTTAATCCAGACTTAATCTTCAATTGAACTGTGTCAAAAAAACTCTTCGAGTCTAGAAGGAGTTTGTATTTCGTTTAATACAAGCCCCAATTCCCAAAAGCAAGTAGGTAAGTACCTTATGAAGTGACAGGTAAAAATATCCATAGGAAGCAATGAAAATTCAACCAATTTAAATTCTCAAATCAATAAGGTAAGGATCTACTCTTTCATGTTAGTTAATTGTCCGTCTGAAGTATTGTTTGACCTTTATAAAGCTGGAAGTCACACATCTGCTTGACTATATTTAGTTCTAAACATTAGACCATGTGTTGTATGTGTGAAGCACCTGTTTGTTTTTAATATTGCCACATAAAATATTGTAATGGTATGTTTACTTCTAAGACATTTTACTATTCATTAGACGGCAGAAGAGAAATCCAAAATTATTTATATCACTGCCGTTTGTTTGACGGAAAGAAGAAACAAAAATAATATCCATCTCTTCTATCGACAAAACCAAGGAAATGCAATCAGTGTATTAGGAATAATACGTGATCCGCATGATTTAATACGTGAAATGTTTAGTTCGCTCTTTGTTTTTTGACTTCTGGGAAACTTTGGTTTCTGAGATTTTGACACTGTCGTTCGCCCATCCAAATGTTGACAGCGGAAAATAGTTTACATTGTGTCGAGGAAAATTTTTAGATTTGTCGCATTTTTTTGGCGTTATTTAGTCGCTTAAGTTGTAAATAAAATAGTTATATTTTTTTAAATTCAACATTAGATAAAGCTAGGTATATTTAGGTCCTAAGAACTTTTTACGGTTGTCGCAGAGTATGCGAATAAGACCGCCCCTTAGGCTTGTACAACAATGTTAAAGTTTGTACTATTTATTTAAGCTTATTTAGTGTACAATAAAGTATTTTCTATATATCTATCTATCTATGTTTAGCTAACCGAAGCAAACATTTTTAAATTATGAAGCTATCACAGTACCATGGTAAAGGAGTGTTGTAGGAAAATCATTTTGAATTATTTTTATAAAAAGTGACCTCAAATAGCATTGGGACAATGACCACATTCACGTCTTGCCGAGAAACTGGACTCATTAACATGATACAACCACGAAAACAACTCACCTATGACAAAGATATCATAAATACTATACCCTTAGGCAGTACCTACTACAGCTACCTAGTGATGATGATAATGGCAGTTATTATCAAACTGGTATTATTAGAGCCGTGTTAGCCTATTGTGCTGTACCCTAACTTCCGATCTGAAGGGGGTTTTTTTAACCCCCAATGAATTTTCAATTTATGTGCGCCTAACACGTGCTCAAAACTGTGAACGAAAACTTCTTAAAGAAAGCGACGTGCCCTAGAGCCAAATCTAAGGCAAACGCCATAAAGCGGTGATAGGCTTGCAACCTGTCACATGGAATGCTAACTACTTGCGGAGATGACTACCCCCTCTTGAGGGTATCCTCAAAGATCTACTCACTGAGTATGGATCTGAGGAAGTCCATTATGGGGTATAAAGTCGTGACGCAAATGATTTTGGAACACATGGAGTAAAAAAAGGCCCTTAACTACATGCAATATGCAAGTTTCCCAATGATAAAAAGCATCTAAAAACATTTGAGTTATAATTCCTATCCTGATATTATTCCTCATCGTATTATTACAACGTCTCTTGCTCATAAACGAGGATATAATGGATAACACTTTACAAACACACTACCATAACACACACGAAAAACATGACCCTCCTCAATCGTACAGCCATAGACTTTTCTCAAATAGGCCAAGTTCTCATTCTACGTGGACACAACTGTTTTCATATTGAATATTCCTTGTTTTATTTTGTAGACAAAGTGTACCGGTACCGACCGAGAGAGGTAGGTTCGCTGCACCACCAAGGCCGCATTTCTCGCGAATTGGAAGGGAAGCGAGATCATTTCTCTGGAGAAGAAATAAAAAGCGAAAGTTGAAAATAGGCAACCGGTTCCGTATCATTTATGTATTTGTTGGCTTGGTTGTGGTGCCACGGTACTCTAGTTCCTGATACCTGCGACACTTAGTGTGGGGTCAGGACTAAGCATGTGTATATTAGGTAGGTATTTATTATTATAAATGCTGTATTCGTTATGCTACCAAACCAAAGATTTCTTAGTATTTAAAATAATAATTTTATGTCTATGTTTCAATTGAGGTGAATCTGATATTAAAAAAAACAAGGAGAGTGAAAAATAATATAAAATATGGTTCAACTTTATTTATAACTAAAACAAAAGTCGTCATAATTTAATTTATTATATTTGTTTTTATTATATTTATCGTGCCATTCAGCGTGGCAATGCGGCCAGTATTTTGGGAACGCTTCCGTCTGATAGTGATCTGGATCAGTTGAGCTATTACAATCGGTCGTTTGCAACGGTATTTAGATAGATAGCTATTTCATCTGTATTTTTTGTATAAACCTACTTATTAGTAGTTGTATGAATAAATGTATTATTAATTATCGATAAGAACCCTAAAATCGTAAAACTAGCTTGAATAATGTCAGTTTCGAAGAAGTGGGTAGGAACGGGAGGCGGCAAACGGGTTCGGTAAATAGCATCGATGATTTCAACAGCGTGTGTAAAGCTTGCACCTTACCTACCGGAGTAGCTAAGTAGAATACGTATTACACAGTATTGGAAAACAGGAAAATTGAAAACTACATCATACTTTTAATTTGAATAGTTTTGTATGATCTGCAACTACTTGTCTCGGGTCTGTTTCCTATGAATAATAATAGTAAATATTAATAATAATAATAATAGTATGTATTTACAAAAATGTATTTAAGTAGTATATCAGTAATGTAGTTCCCATAACACAAGCTCTGCTTAATTTGATGTTGTGTGAAAATTTACCAGCATTGTGACATTTTTTTTATATAATCTCGCTAAAATATTTATTTTACTACAAAGCCGATATCCATTATATCAAACATTGTAGTAAAAAAATATATAGAAACGGAGAACCAGTAATCGTGGAGCAGAGCCCAAACATTATCATTATTATTTAAAATCTCAAGGCTTATGCCTAGAGCCTCTTCAGGCCTTAGTGGAGCCGAAGCTAAGACTAGGAGGCCTTTTTGTACAATACATATTGTACAAAAAGACTTATTCTTGTCCTTATCCCACTTTACGTGTGGTCGGCACAACATGTTTTCTTCTTCCACTCTTCTCTATCAGCCGTCATCTCAGTACTCACTCCTTTCATAACAATGTCATCCTTCACACAATCCATCCATCTTTTCTTTGGCCTACCTCTGCTTTAATTTTCATCCACATTCATATTAAACACTCTTCTCGTCCTAGATCTCGTAATGTGGATCTAGGATGAAACGTCACCTGCCGTTAGCATTTTGGTGCCATACTGTACGCTTACAATATTTTTTATATAAATAATTCTAATTCAAATTCTGTCAATTCTGACTCAAAATTCAAGTCAAATTATAGGCATAATTGCCGCCCACTAAACGGGATCCATAAGTTCCGCCAATAGGTACGTAGTGTAGGGGCAACGTTAGTTTGTTTTTATATAAATAATTCAAATTCAAATTCTGTCAATTCTGACTCAAAAATTCTGTCAATTCTGACTCAAAATTCAAGTCAAATTATAGGCATACTTGCCGCCCACTAAACGGGATCCATAAGTTCCGCCAATAGGTAAGGTAGGGGCAACGGCTAAAGGGTATCGAGAGGTGTACTGCGGTTTCACTAAAAGCTACTCCCGTGCTTTAAGCCTTAATCCACCCTTGGAGTATAGGTTCCGCTCTAACACCTCCACCCGTGACCGGCTTAAACCAAACACACCCTGTGACTAGTATTATAGTAGTTTATATTTACAACGATCGTTAAAGCGAACAAATGTGCATTTAATTATACAATGATCTCTTAAGGTCTAAGTTTTTCCCTGTGACGGTAAAGTATAAGAAAAGGATGTACTGATAGCTTGACAGATGCAACTTTACCATAATTAGAGGTGCATTATATGGACTGTCATTAGCTTACTTATTAAGTTATGTTAATCTGGTAACTTAGACGCTTGATGAAAAGATGTTAAGGCGGTTGCATAGATATAAGAAACGCGAGTACTAATAACGGTATTTTTTTTCATTTTTTTTTATTTAGAATTATTTTATGACATTTATTGAAGATACTCTTTTCTGCTAATGCAATGTAGCTAGTATTTAGGAAAATTATATGGATCAGTCTTAAGATGGTCCAACTGTTTCTATTACTATTAGTTTATTAACTTGAGTAGCTGTATTATTTTATACAAAATGTTACACTATATTAGCACGTGCTGAAAACGGTGAAGAAAAACACCGTGAGGAAACTGGCAAGTCCTAGAACCAAAAATTCGAAGTTTGCAGTTACCATTCCACGTCACAACTTGGAATGCTAACTGCAAACCGAGGACATGGGCAACTTTGGAAGAACCTCTGACTACACCCTACTTGGCATCCTCAAAAATCTACGCTCTGAGTATGAATCTGATATTTTTATATCTGAGTTTTTTTTATTGCACCTTTTTTATCTAAAAGGTACTACAAATGTTTGTAAAAAAATCTCCTGAAATAAATATTAAAAAATTAAAACTCGTATATGCGAGCTAGAGGTGTTTTTTATTCATAAATCAACACGCAAAATTGGCTGGGCTAGACTGCATTAAATTTCCTCATGAATGAAAAATCGCTATTCTAGTAACTATGTGATCAAGTTTATACATCAATGGAGTCTGTCAATAGAACCTCGATGTCACCGGATGCGTGCCTCCTACCATCTGCGGTTCCGGTCCGGGAAAAAGTATAAATAATATGGTTTATTACTACAAGTATGATCAATGAACTTCTGCTGAAGATTATGAGGCGGGGAGTTTGGAAATGACATCGTTTAGTTTGTGCTTTCTAACCTTTTTCTACCCTCAGTTTTAATTTTAGGTGAATTAAGGTACATTTTGTTTACAGAATTTGGATCCTGGACGAATTGTTGTCATCGTTCTCCAAGGTTGAAATTTTTTCGAAGGATTTTTTGATTGAAAAGAAAAGTAATCTAAAATATGTAGGTAATAAATGTCTACATGGCGTAAGGTTTGGTGAAGGTTACATTTAATAAGATCGATGATTTCTTGCATAGTATCGATGATCACGAAAATAAAAAAAATACTTTGTTCCCATCCCTATTGCTGCATTCGTTACTTTTCAAACAGTTACAGAAAACGGACCTTTGAACACCGAAAGATTTATCTACGTGCTATTAAACTAGAAAAAGAAGTATGTTTTCTACCTGTAATAATAGGACTAGGTAAAGCTAGTAATATGACTACCGATAGAAAACAGAGTTCAAGTCACTGACCGGCCTAAAAGGCCTAAAAGACTAAGGCGACATTAGTGACATTAGCGACAAGTGAAAATGAGGATGATTTTTAACCTAATTCAAAAAGGAGGAGTTAATTTTATCCTAAAAAAAAATTTTTTTTTCGTATCTCCAAATTCAGTATTCATTTATTTCAAACCATAGGAACATATAGAACACTTGGTTACGTCAGTTTTCAGTTGGTCACAACAACTACGAAATAACTACGCAACCCATGTCTCTTCCAGCAATTTTCACTGGCGAAGAAAATATAAAGTATTTGTGCGAACACCTTTATCACCACGTTGCTGTAACCACCTTCCCCATTTATTGCTCTAGCCTTATAAGGTGGGGACAGACACCGGAATTAAATTAGATGTGAACATATGGCGCTATTTTTGGTTTAATTTATCTCCTATCCGACGTTTGTACGAGTATTAAATTGTTATTAACATTGCATTGAAAATATTTTTTTAAGGAATTGCAAAACAGTTTATTAAAAAAAATTACATTTCAAGTGAAGTATTTTGTACGTAATTTAAATTTATTGCCGCTTATGTTGTGTAGGTAAATGTAGTTTATTAGAAACTAATTACAAAAAGTAACATGAAATATAGGGTTGTTTGCATAATTTATACAAGTAAATTTTAACAAAATAACTACATAACGTATGCACTCCCTAGTGTGGTGTTAGAGAACCTTTCTTGTCATACAATATGATTTATAAAAAAAAAAGTTTTTATCAGTTGTACCATTTATCGTTCTTTAACTGTAATACCTTGTTGTAACTTGTGGAAATCATGAAAACGAACCTTGAAATACTATAAAAAAATTACAAAAAAAAATACAATATGTTTTCGAGAAAAATTATTACAAAAAAACAAAGAAACTATGTACATTATACATTGATTGAACTATGACAGTTATAATTTTATTACTTATTTTTATTATATGATTATTATTATACACGGTGTAACTGGAAGGGTGGATCATCGGTGGCAGGGCGATGGGTGACCTCAATGCCTATCGATTTAACCCCCATGTATGTTCCGCGATTTTCAGTCGTTCAAAAGTTATTCAGATTTTTATGAAATTTTGGTCAAAATCCGATTTTAGGCTTCATGTCCCAAGTGTAGCCAAAATGTTAGGTCTACGACCGTAATTTTTTTCTAGGTTGTAGCTCAATAGTAGATCTTTCGTCCTACGATATCGTATTGAGTCGTTATTTGATTTAATTCCAAATAAAAAATAATCTTTACAAAAAAAACCGCAAGCTTAATTTTTCAACAAACTTTGAAGGCTCCCAGAGAAAAAAAAATATTTAATTTTTTTTTCTACAACCTACCTTAAAAACTACTACCATTCATGGAGAAGTAACCCTGAAATTTTTATTTGGCTATTATCATGGCATCATGTTTAAAAGTGGAGTTGAAAATTGTGCAAGTGCTAAAATCGTCATTTTTTCTGTCCATCAAAGGTAGGGATTGTGTCAATTAAAAAAATACATGAAAGTAATTTATTTATTTTTTATAGTAAATGCTCAAATTGGGCTCCATTATTGGCTATCCATACACCTTTTAATAAAATTCCTTTTGAGCCTGCGAAACGAATTTTCCTTTTCTCTGATCTTCATTTGGGCCTGGTTTAGTTTTGCCTCAATTGTTCTATGGAGGAACTCTTTGTAAAGATTATTCCCCAGATAAAAAAATCTACGGGATTTAGATCTGGGGACCTTGGAGGCCAGGCTATGGGCCTCCCACGGCCAATCCATCGGCGTGGAAAAACTTCATTCAAATACTCCTTTACATTTCTCGCGAAGTGGCATGGCGCTCCATCTTATATCTTATCATCTTATCTGGCGCTTTTATTTTATAAAAAATAAATAAATTACTCACGTGTATTTTTTTAATTGACACAATCCCTACCTTTGATGGACAGAAAAAATGACGATTTTAGCACTTGCACAATTTTCAACTCCACTTTTAAACATGATGCCATGATACTAGCCATATGAAATTTTCAGGGTTATTTCTCTATGAATGGAAGTAGTTTTTAAGATAGGTTGTAGAAAAAAAAATAAGTAATTTTTTTTCTCTGGGAGCCTTTAAATTTAGTTTGAAAAATTAAGTTTGGGGTTTTTTATGTAAAGATTATTTTTTATTTGGAATTTAAACAAATAACGACTCAAACCGGTATTGTAGGACGAAAGGTCTACTATTGAGCTATAAGCTAAAACAAAAATTACGGTCGTAAACCTAAGATTTTGGCTACACTTGGGACATGAAGCCTAAAATCGGATTTTGACCAAAATTTCATAAAAAACTGAATAACTTTTGAACGACTGAAAATCGCGGAACATACAGGGGGGTTAAATCGGTAGGCATTGAGGTCACCTATCTCCCTGCCACCGATGATCCACCCTTCAAGTTACACCGTGTATAGTATTTGAGATTATATGTTGCTACATAATTATATGGGATGTAAGGGAGCAAAATTTCACCTTCTGCTCCAATCGTCAACCTACACCTGCACGCGGTACATCCTGCAGAAACAAACGAGGCTCTGACGACCGGCTGATGGCGGTATAGCCCTCCCTAAACTGACACAGTTAAATCTCCTGACCACTGACGGGCAGCAGCGTCAGTGGTGCGACAAGCTGTGCTCTGCGATCGCCAACCCGCCTGCCCAGCGTGGCGATTATGGGCAAATCCCTTCCAATGATAAGCACCTCGATTAAACGGCCCCCAGTTCCCGGCCGCCCCGCTATTCCTGGCCAAGGTGGCGGCCATGGTAACGGCGGGGCAGGGGGTGCTAAGAATCCCCGGGTTACGGTAGGCTACCACAAACAAAAACAACTGACCTTAGCTACGTATAATGGAAAGACACTGCGACTCGACGAACATTTGGTACAGCTAGAGACGGAACTAAACAACATAAACTGGCACATACTCGGGTTAAGCGAAGTCCGACGAAAGGGGGAGGACACTTTAACCTTGGAGTCAGGCCATCTTATGTATTTCCGTGAGGGAGACCAACTTTCCCAAGGTGGCGTGGGGTTCCTCGTTAATAAGGTCCTTACTGATAACGTTGAAGAGATCTCGAGTGTATCGAACAGGGTAGCGTACCTGATACTCGGGCTATCTAAGCGATATAGCCTGAAAGTGATACAGGTCTACGCACCGACTGGAGCACACCCAACTGAAGAGGTAGAGGATATGTACGAAGACATATCCAAAGCCCTTCATAACACCACCAAAGCTCACTTCAACGTCATCATGGGGGACTTCAACGCTAAAGTAGGAGTACAGACTCGCGGTGAATCGAGACTAGGGCCGCATGGTATTGGTAGTAGGAACGACAGGGGGCAAATGCTCGTCAACTTTCTAGAGCAAGAGGGGCTCTTTTTAATGAACTCTTTCTATAAAAAGAAGCCCCACAGAAAGTGGACGTGGCGAAGCCCCGACTCTGTCACCAAAAATGAGATCGACTTTATCATGACCGACAAAAGACAAATATTTAGGGATGTCTCGGTGGTCAATAGGTTCAATACCGGAAGCGACCACAGAATGGTCCGAGGCACCCTAAGTATCGACGTTCAGTTGGAGAGGCGGCGCATGATAAAGTCCACGCTCCGACCTAACCTACTGCAAATCAGTGCGGGATCCGAAGCCTTCCAAAAGAAACTGGAAGATCGATTCGCTGCCGTGGAAACAACAGAAGACGTTGACGAGGAACTCCAAAACATGCTAGGAGTCGTGAGGGAAGAGGGCGTAAAATTCTGCAGCATGAAACGTATGGGTAGGAAGTCTGAACTCTCAGATGAGACTTTGCGGTTAATGACAAAACGACGGGAAGACACAATGGTTACTTCGTCAGAGCGTTCGGCCCTCAACAAGCAAATTGCAAAGCTGGTTCGTCGCGACCTTCGGTGCTCTAGCACTCGCCGTATTGAGAAGGCTATTGAGCAGAACCGAGGGTCTAAAGTGTTTAACCAGCAGCTTGGGAGGAGTCATCTGACGAAGCTTAAAACAGCAAATGGCCTTACCGTCTTGTCTAAGCCGCAGATTCTCGCTGAGATTGAGGACTTCTACGGCCGGCTGTACGACTCACATGCTTCCCGCCCTGAACCCGATATTCACGATTCCAGAGCCACACTTACGCGCCACTTTACGGATGAGCTGCCGGATGTTAGCGTGGATGAAATCGAGATGGCTCTTAGGCAACTTAAAAACGGAAAAGCCCCCGGTGATGACGGAATCACATCTGAGCTTCTGAAGGCAGGAGGAGTCCCAGTGTTAAGGGAACTTCAGAAGCTCTTCAACTCTGTCATTTACCGTGGGAGAACTCCGGAAGCGTGGAACAGGAGTATTGTTATCCTTTTCTTTAAGAAAGGAGATAAAACACTTTTAAAGAACTATAGGCCCATCTCACTCCTGAGCCACGTCTACAAGTTGTTCTCTAGAGTCATCACGAATCGTCTCGCAAGAAGATTCGATGAGTTTCAGCCTCCGGAACAAGCCGGGTTTCGAAGCGGCTACAGTACCGTGGACCACATCCATACAGTGCGGCAGATTATACAGAAGTCCGAGGAGTATAATCGGCCCCTGTGCTTAGCATTCGTGGACTACGAAAAAGCCTTCGACTCCATCGAAACCTGGGCAGTTTTGGAATCCTTGCAGCGATGCCAAGTTGACTACCGTTATATCGAAGTGTTGAGATGTCTGTACGAAACCGCGACCATGAGTGTTCAAGTACAGAACCAGCAGTCTAATCCCATCCAATTGCGCAGAGGAGTGAGACAGGGAGATGTCATATCTCCAAAACTGTTCACTAACGCATTGGAGGATCTGTTTAAGACGCTGGACTGGAAAAATATGGGCATCAACATAAATGGCGAGTACATCTCACACTTACGATTTGCAGATGACATAGTCCTGATGGCGGAGTCGCTGCAGGAGCTGCAGGGAATGCTAGATGGCCTAGCCGACTCTTCTCAACGAATAGGTCTCCGGATGAACATGGATAAAACAAAAATTATGTTCAATGGGAACATAAACCCGGAGCCAATCGTCGTACAAGGCCACCCACTTGAAGTTGTCCAAGAATACGTTTACCTCGGACAAATTTTGCAATTAGGTAGACACAACTTCGAGAAGGAGGCCAAGAGAAGGATCCAGCTGGGCTGGGCAGCGTTCGGAAAACTACGTCGAATCTTCTCGTCACCCATACCACAATGCTTGAAGACTAAAGTCTTCAACCAGTGCGTCCTACCCGTGATGACCTACGGTGCCGAGACATGGACACTCACAGTAGGGCTAATTCACCAGTTCAAGGTTGCACAGCGAGCTATGGAACGAGCTATGCTCGGGGTTTCTCTGAAAGATAAAATCCGCAACGAGATTATCCGACAGAGAACGAGAGTCATCGACATAGCTCAGAGGATTAGTAAGCTGAAGTGGCAATGGGCTGGTCATATATGCCGAAGAACCGACAACCGTTGGGGTAAACGAGTTCTTGAGTGGAGACCGCGTCTGGGCAAACGTAGTGTGGGGCGCCCTCCGGCTAGGTGGAGCGATGACGTAAGAAAGGCAGCTGGCAGTAAGTGGATGATAAGAGCCGAAGACCGGGCTCAGTGGCGCGTATTGGGAGAGGCCTATGTCCAGCAGTGGACTAATGTGGGCTGATGATGATGATGATGATGATGACATAATTATAACCATAAATACTCACATTTGCGTGTTTGGAGTAGGGCATATCCTTAATTTGCATATCCTTTGACTAATGGTAGGTTAAATTAAAATTACCAAAGTGACCTCTAATATTTATCGAGGTACTCTGTTGCACGTGTAACTTAATAATATTAAGGTAAAAAGGTTAAAAAAAGCGGTTCTAAAAACGTGTATTCCTTTAAAAATAATCTGGCTAAAAACCTGCTGGTATTATGACGTAGCTTAAAAAAACTGAAAAAAAAAACACACCGAACCTTAGCACTCTTTGCAAGAGTAGATAGATGGAACAAAGACATCATTAAAAAAGAAATCATAGAAATACCAACTAAGATGTCTAAAATTTTCAAACAACAAAACAGGTGTTGCCAGCTTTTTCCCACGAAAAAGTAGAAGACAGGTGGACAGCACTAGTTGAAGCAATTAACGGTGGATAAGATCCTGGCAATCTGGTTTTCAGGATGGTACTTGAATGTACGAATGATGAATGTGGTAGAGGAACCATACATAAACTCTCTTTCTCTTTGAGTCATTTTAACCGTAATATTTTTTTTTATTTTTTTGTCGGCATTTTGATCATAAATAATAATATTAAATAAATAACGCTGGACATTTTTCACACAGCATCATCTAGCCCCAAAGAAAGCAGAGCTTGTGTTATGGAAACTACATGACTGATATACTACTTATATATTTTTTTTAAATACATACATTACTATCATAGAAAACACCCAGACCCGATACAAATATTCGCAGATACAAACATTTGTCCCGCGGCGGGAATCGAATCCGCAACCTTCTGCGTCTCAGGCGGGCCTTCGCCCACTGCTCCACAGTTATATAAGGTAACAAAGATAAAACAAACTATACTTTATAATAAATTACTTCATATCATAAGATAGTCATTATTACTGAACATTAAGCTACTTCTATCCGTATTACCTTTACACTAGATATTCAATAGGGACGTCTGACCATCGCACAGAGTTGATTGGAAAACTTTAATAACTATCGTTGTGAACTTAAAACGGGATATTTACAATGATTTTGAGAGTTTGAGTGTTTCCCGATGTTTTGAACGCAGTTGCATGTACCATAATCACAGGAGGAACTGAAGTCTGCGGGTAGATGTTTGTGGCAGATAAATCGATCTACCCTCATTCTCATTATTTTATTGCGAATTATACGACTACCACCAGTTTCACTGTCACATTCGAGTACGTCACGTCACTGGAACATGGTAAAATTCACGTTTTTAGTCAAAAATACTTTTACATATTGATCAGAATTACACTTCGTTCATTAACAAATCATTCGTTCGTTCTTAGTCAATTGCATTAGGTGAGACTACTTATTTCAAAAATAAAATGAAATCTTTCCCAGACTAAGCAGATGTGTTATTTTTGATATTTATTTATTTAACCATTTCGTCATAGTAACATAACATTGGCATGTCAAAGCATACATTTTCATGTTCTTAATCTAAAAATATAAAAGTGTACATAAATTCTTAAACGATGGAAGAACATGTCGACTGGGAATTTAGAGTCAGAATCAAATGTATTCGTATTTTGTACATCGTTGTCAACATAACGGGCACGGCGGATGCTCACTACAAGTATATTTTAAAAAGAAACAAACTGATAATGTGCACGTCTATACTAGTTATTGCGGTTTTTATATATAGACATGTGGTTCCAATAACCCTAATGAGATGTGTCAAATGAACATCTGATTAGGACAGGAAAGGGGTAATTGTAGCCCTTGCTTACCTTAGCTTGTATCCGTTTTGACCATGTTCTTAGTCAGTATGCCTGCGTTTTAGCCTAGTGGGCGGTACTCCGACTTCAGATTCGAAACTGAACCAGTGCACTACAAGTATAACACTGATAAAACTGGTCGTACACCAATGGATTTTTTCACTAGAAAAATTAATGTCCGCAATAACACGAGTTCAAAATGGCGAAGAAAGATATTGTGTTTAAACCAGAATGTCCCAGAATGAAATATTAGATGTGCCATAGTTTAGTGTTCCAATAAGCGGCGATGGGCTTTCAACCCGTCATGGTGGAATGCTAACTACTTGCAAAACGTGCCTCGGACTACCCTCTACGTGGTATCCTCAAAGATCTACGCCAAAAAGGTATCTGTGGATGTCAATAATGGAGAACACACTCGTGAGTATGTTTTTTTTTTATTATTTTCTAACTGATATCCTTTGTGCCTAGTTTCCATCATTGGCAGAATTTCAATTGTTTTGTTAGAGTATATATTATTTTTTTGGTCACTTTTTTAATAATAATTTCGTTCATCTAGGTTATCAAAATGTATTTTTTTTATCGTAGGTCATTCATGAAAATAGCATGTATCCAAGATAAATATACCTACATTTTATTCGCATAGAAGCATATG
This sequence comes from Perizoma affinitatum, assembly GCA_961405105.1. Classification (NCBI taxonomy): domain Eukaryota; kingdom Metazoa; phylum Arthropoda; class Insecta; order Lepidoptera; family Geometridae; genus Perizoma; species Perizoma affinitatum. The sequence goes on from OY560189.1 coordinate 12,699,045, forward strand.
GTATTCTATGAGTGGTCTTTAATTTTATTCTACCTAAAGAAAAACACATCCATATTAGTCGGATTTTAATTCACTTTCCTGCGTTCGTGCAATTACGATGAATAATGTCTCTTCGCCGATGAAGTTGAGAGAAATGTTGATAAAAACTGCGGCGATCAATCGTAAGCAAGATCAAGGATCTTCCCACGACGCGTACACCTGTGCGCTCGCGCAGCCTGGATGGACCAGTCACTAAATAATGGTGCACTACAAGTATAATCATTTAAAATAATTCAACATAAATAATATTCTTTTATTTCCATAATTAGAACGGGACAGTCCAATTAAAACTCTAAATAATTATGAACCATATTCGCACACATTTTTAACATTTAACAGACATAATAATAGTATGATAAATTGAAATAAGCACATATTAAACAAAAAATTAATAATAATTATAACTAAAATTATTTCACATAATTTTATATGGTTGTCTGGAAGATATCGCGATAAGACCGCCCATTCCATTCTACTTTAATGAGAATAAGGTTCTGTTTATTTTGTTATTTGTTTATGGTGTGCCATAGAGTATTTACAATCATTCATTCATTCAATTTGTAAAACTATCTCACGTACTTTTTGAATAACTATATTTTTTTTATAAACTTTTCAATTTGTAGATATTTACATGATCAGTGTACGTTAATTTTGTACAGCGATACAAATAACTGAAAACAATTTTATTGAAATTTATTGTTCTATTCGAAACAACTTTTTTGATTTCTAAATCCATTTTTAAGAATCAAGTGTTTTTTGGCTGTATGTGCATGCTAAATGTATGCTAACTCAGTCTTTATAATGCTAATCCTACACCAACTAGTACATGTAATTTAATTTCAGCTATGTCACCATACATAAATAAATAACCCACAGACTGTACATAGTCCTGACCCCATACTAGGATTCCGTATACCAACACTCAGACCCGGAATAAATATTTGCAGTACATGCAAACATGTTAACCGCGAGAATCGAACCCGCTTGCGTCGCAGCTGGTTACTCGCCTACCTCGCTAATAAATAAATAATGCTGGATATTTTTAACACAGCATCATCTAGCCCCAAACTAACCAGAGCTTGTATTATGGGAACTACATGACTGATATATACTTTTTTTTAAATACATACAGGTTACACATAGAAAACACCCAGACCCGAGACAAACATTAGCTAATCGTACAAATATTTGTCCGGCGGGAAACGAACCCGCAATCTAAGTCTCAGGCGGTATAGACACGAAAATACAATCAATAAATTAAATCGATCAGATTGTAGGACCTTATTGTAACAAAATATATAGACAAGCCGTGTTGGCCTAGTGGGCGATACCCCGACTTCTGATCCGTAGGTCGTAGGTACGAACCCGGTCGTGCACCAATGGATTTTTCCACTCGAAAATTGTATGTGCGCATTAACACGTGCCCAAAACGGTGAAGGAAAACATCTTGAGGAAACCGGCATGCCCTAGAACCAAAAATTCGAAGGCATGTGCCAACAGTTAGTGTTCCAATAAGCAGCGATGGGCTTGCAACCTGTCACGTGGAATGCTTACTACTAGCAAAACGCGGGCATGCACCAAATGTAATGTTTGGACTTGCCTCTGACTACCCCCTACTTGGTATCCTCAAAGATCTACTCACCGAGGATGTCCACCATGGGGAAGACAGTCGTGAGCGTGTTTGTTTTTTTTTTGTATATGACGGAGCGGAAGCTCCGAGGTGGTATTTAAAAAGTGTGACGTCAGCAATGCTAACGTCACTATCATCACCAGCATGCTGGTGGCTTATAGTTGAAGACGAAAGTAAACTCCAGGAGATGTTCTTCTAATTTATTCTTCGTTGTACAGAGACTTTCGAGGTCTATACGGTCCGACGGATCGAGCGAGAATGAATCGTACTCGGTCCGTCGCCCGTATTTATGCAAAAACAAAGACAAAGGCAAGCAACTTGTGCGAACAAGCTAAAACTGCCTGCAAGCATTAATCATTTAAGTTTACAAATGGTTTTGAAGGTAAACATGGTCAAAATAACAACTTGATTACGTAATTACCTAATTGTCATTTGATTACAACAATCAAATGATAACTAGCTATTAACTAATGATTTTACACTGCAATATGACAATCTAAGTGATGATTCGCCAAATAACTCGCGGTTCTACGCCGATGACTCATTGCAGAAGCAGAACAACGCCTTTGCGCCGATACGGCCATACTGACAGGCGGTGCGTGCTCTGCACCAGCCTTGGGTTGTGATCTTCGAGTGTCTGAAACAATGAAATGGTTTTTCTTTTGAGTAGGTATCTGTAAGCATCGTGTAATGCTTGACCATTTTATTACTAACACCAAAACACATCTGTCTTAGGTGTTGGTATACAGTTGGTTATTGTACTCTGTGGTATTAGTAACATGGAGTGTTCGTGGGTGTACACTGTGGTACTTGGTGTACTCTGTGGTACTTGGTGTACTCTGTGGTACTTGGTGTACTCTGTGGTACTTGGTGTACTCTGTGGTACTTGGTGTACTCTGTGGTACTTGGTGTACTCTGTGGTACTTGGTGTACTCTGTGGTACTTGGTGTACTCTGTGGTACTTGGTGTACTCTGTGGTACTTGGTGTACTCTGTGGTACTGGGTGTACTCTGTGGTACTGGGTGTATAGGCTCTAAGGATGTAGGAATAGATGTTTGGAAACAAGCTGGTTTTGAAACAAGCTGGTTTACTTAACTTATTCTGATGTCGCGTCTTATTCTCACGAGTCTAGGACTCGTCGATCAGACCGTCCAGCTCGGGAGGTAGATAGATGGTCCAGGCCCGTTTGGTGCTGCAACGGTGCCTTGAGGAGTTGTTGATTCGTCCTCTTCTTCGCCGATACGGCCTCTTGACAGTAATATGACACGGGTAGTCCTGACATGACACGCGTCTTCATGTGTATCTGTAACAAGTAACACAACTGGAGTACACATTCAAGCTCGGCCTAACCTTGCTAAAGGGGTGCGAATTCATTTTCAGGACAAAATAAATTACAAGAAAGGATGCCTCAATAGTAACTGCAATTAACTGGCTCTGAATGAAAACTGCGCAAGATTATTTATCTCTAAACGCAGGAGGAACGTTCGTGTCTCGTAGCGAGAGAACATTCGGCACCACTATCATAATAAAATGGGAACGACCGACCTGATTGTTATAACGCACGAACGCCGCCGATTTCGCAGATGATGACCCGCCTCTCGGTTGCTACGCCGCTGCCGCCGATAGCACCACCCGGTGCGGTAGACACGATGGCCCCGCAGCAGTAGCAGGTGTCATCCTTGCTGTTGTCCGTACTTGTGACATTGTTAGAGGCTTCGATCATGTTTTCGCTTCATGGAATAAGCTTTGTAAGACTTTCTCCTTCTTTTTGGGCTGCTGCTGTTGGTGTTAATGATGGTTGCAGCATAGTTCTCGGCACAGTCGTAACGTGATAGGAAAATGTCCTTGAAGTTTATCCAGACCATGCCGATGTGAGACACTTCGGTAAGCCATGTAGATGCGGTAACTTTCAGCGATTTACTAGGGCGATGACCAATGCTCCTCCTTCCAAGTGTTGTTCAGTGAGGCAGGTTTCCACAGTTGAGCACTAGGCACGTGGATTTGCATCGGGCTGTTCAGGGTTGAATTCTGGCAGCGTTATTCGGTGGTATTCGCGTCATAGGTGGTATTGCCGGTGATCGCATCACTTCAATTAAGTGAAGAATATTCTGGTTCTGCTGCTCCAGTAACCGCTGACATTGGGTATCAGACGAATATGGTGCCCGAGCTGATGAGGAACTGGTTTGGATTGAAGCAGTGTCCAATCCCACTTCTGATGACGGAGCGGAAGCTCCGAGGTGGTATTTAAAAAGTGTGACGTCAGCAATGCTAACGTCACTATCATCACCAGCATGCTGGTGGCTTATAGTTGAAGACGAAAGTAAACTCCAGGAGATGTTCTTCTAATTTATTCTTCGTTGTACAGAGACTTTCGAGGTCTATACGGTCCGACGGATCGAGCGAGAATGAATCGTACTCGGTCCGTCGCCCGTATTTATGCAAAAACAAAGACAAAGGCAAGCAACTTGTGCGAACAAGCTAAAACTGCCTGCAAGCATTAATCATTTAAGTTTACAAATGGTTTTGAAGGTAAACATGGTCAAAATAACAACTTGATTACGTAATTACCTAATTGTCATTTGATTACAACAATCAAATGATAACTAGCTATTAACTAATGATTTTACACTGCAATATGACAATCTAAGTGATGATTCGCCAAATAACTCGCGGTTCTACGCCGATGACTCATTGCAGAAGCAGAACAACGCCTTTGCGCCGATATATATTATACTTCTAAGAATCATTAAATTCACGCAAACTTTGACAACCATTTGATCGCTATTGAATTTTTTTTGAAAATCGCATTCGAATTCGAAATTCGAAAGATTGTTTTTTTTTATACAAGCCAGTAATAGTAAAAACTTAAAATAGATATAAATAAAATTGTTGCACTATATTTAACTGTATGTCCACTATCAATAGCCGGTCGATACCGCAGAATTAATTACAATTATAAGAACAGTACGGAGTGGAACCGCCCTTCCCAGTCGCTTAACGGTACTTCAGGGACGTGCAGAGCCTTGGGTTATCGGTGCAAGCCAGCGGCGGTCGAGGATAAACCAAGTAGGAGGCAATAAGGGGCACGACCAAATAAGTTAGCATTCCACGTGACAGGTTGCAAGCCCATCGCCGCTTATTGGAACACTAAGTGTTGCCTTCGAATTTTTCGTTCTAGGTCATGCCGGTATCCTCACGATGTTTTCCTTCACCGTTTTGAGCACGTATTAATGAGCAAATACATTTTTCGAGTGGAATAATCGAACCCACAACCTCCAGATTACTAGGCCATCACGGGTGATTTACCCGTAAAAAACTACAATGCCACAGTGAAAAGTATGAAGGGGAAAATCGCACCACAATAAAGTTACTGTGTGCTTTTTTCAGGTAAAAATGTTTAGTTCAATTTCTTTCAACCTGTTCCCTACCAAATAGAAGCCGAGCAAAAACTAGATTTTGTCACGCAAACTACTATTAAGCCTGAGCGGATGCAATGGTGCCATTCGCCATTAATTGGGTTTACTTTTCTCCATTTATTTTTCTCTTTTTTTCTCTGCAAGCCATTTCAGAGATATCGAAGAGTATCATCGGTATTCGCTATCAGTATTCTGGTTTATTTACTATTATTTATATTTAAAAACATAACCGAGCTTTCGACAGAGTCAGCTGCTTATTTTTTAACTAATTTATAGAGCATCTGCAGATATTATTTTTATAAAAACATACACATGACTTAACTTGCAGCATATTGTCAAAAGCTAATGGAAAATGGAGTGGAAGACACGATATGCAAGTAAAGCGTCTCGATCAAATCCTAACGGAGACTCCCGGGATGAGTCGAAACCTTTACCGACAGTATTTTTACGTATTTTTATGGTACGTAAAAATACGCGTTTTACAATATGAAAGGAGATTTTGTGTTTTAGGCGACTGTGAGATTTATGCTCGTCATCACAAAACTACACAAAACTAAATACTTAGCATCGATTCAGTTTTTGCGAGATTAGTTACGAACTTAACTCGATAATGAGACTTATTAAATATTTCTATTCTTGACTTGTAAAATAAAAAATACCCTGATCCTAATCCGTTGTTTTTGTAAATATTACTTGACTTCGGTTCCGTCCTTCGTTTAAGTTTTTTTCTTTAGCGTTTTTGACAAAAAATGAGTTATAATTTCAAAGGTATATTACTTACTTAATTATATTTCTATCTGTCAGCAGCTTTTTGTGCTGCTATGAATAATGTCAACCACTAATGAACTGATACTGGACCGGTTAAATGTAATTTGGCATGATAAATGTCTTTCGATTCGTTTATCTTTGCGATAAATATTGTGCAGTTATCTATAGAAAGTGCACTTTGACATTTTTAAAACATAAAATTTGTTACACGAAGTAGGTATTTGTAAAAAAGTTATTTAGTAGTCGAAGCACTAAAAAGTAGCCGATGGTAATTAGCGTTCGTAAGAAACGCATACGCTCTTTTTTTTAATAATTGGTCTCTACCGAAATCTCTTTTATTTTTAAGCTTTTTGCCTTAATGCAATACTAATATATCTATACTAATATTTAATATATATATTGCATTAAGGCAAGGCTAATTATTATAAGGAGGAAAAAATTAACATATTGTGAAACAATATATAACCTAACTAAACGCCCGCGACATTGATGTCCGCGTGAAGGAAAAGATGCCCTAGATCCTAAAACTCAAAAACATGTGGCAATCTATTAATGTTCCAATAAGCGGCGATGGGCTTGCAACTTATCACGTGGATTGCGAACTACTTTAAAAACGCGGGCAAGTGCCAAATTTAATGTAAGGCGGTGCCTCTGACTTGCCCCTTTTAAGGATCTACGCACTAAGTACCTGAGGATGTCCATCAGGGGGAATACAGTCGTTAGCGTGTTTGTTTTGTTTTTGTCTTAGGGTTTCCACTAATCAGTTCAGTAGTGTAAAATACAACTAATTTATACATTTGGAAGAGACTAGCCACCCACAACACAGGGGATCCTAGTGGGGGGGCTAGTAAAGCTAACTTGTTTTTTTAACTTGTGGGTAATGAAAACTGTTTTGTACCTACTAACATACTACATATATTAAATATATTATATTAAGCACATGTGTTATAATATTTTAGATCTAATAAACATATTTTATTATTTAACGTTTTAAAGAGATGACCCAGATGTACCCATGTGGAATAGGACAAATTCCTTTTTAAAATCATGTCATTAACCTACCTAGTTCTTAAATATATAGAAGTTACGTATCTGTATTATGTTGTTTGTTTAGGTAATGTTTTCCAATAAATAATGTTAGCTAACCACAAACCAAATCAATTTAAATTTAATTTAAATAGCAGGAATATTTCATTACTTACTGATTAGTCGTTTCGAAAGTTATTTTTAATAATAATACTTATCGCTTCTAAAAGGACAATGTCCTGATCATCTCAATAACTTTATACATTCAAATGAATAACCTCAAAATAACTTATAAAATAAATGAAAACGAAAAATGTTGGCCATAAAATGTAAACTGCACATAATTTCTCGAACTAGGAACATTTGAAAGTCAGTCTGTTTGTGTAGGTCGAAGACCTAAACTAATTAGAGATAGGACATCGTAAGGTCGACGCCGTAAACCAATGGAGTAATTTTGTAACATCATTCCAAAAAAAGAACGAAATGTACATGAAATCATGATACAAGTGGTAGGTATCATGATTTCGTGTACATTTCGTTCTTTATTATTATTATGTCGACGAATATAGCGTCGTCGACATAATAATAATAAATAATGTTGAACATTTTTCACACAGCATCATCTAGCCCCAAACTAAGCAGAGCTTGTATTATGGGAACTACATGACTGATGACTGTAAATACATACATATTGTACAAAGAACACACCCAGACCCGAGACAAACATTACAAACATTTGTCCCGCAGCGGAAATCGAACCCGCAACCTTTTGCGTCTCAGGCGGGCCTTCGCCCACTGCGCCACAGAGGTCATAGAATCATGCTTCTATATTTTATACCGACAAAATTATATTGTTATTTGTGTGCAATATAGCATTGTTCAAAAAATATTGAATTTAACTGCATAAGCCTTAAATACCAAGTGGTCAAAACCAAACAAATCTATCGCTAAGCAAATTCAAGCCTTTTATGGGTAGTAAAAAAAGCAATCACATAATGATCAAAAATATAGAAAAAACCTATAAAAATCGAGTGCGTCCTAACGAAATACTCGTAGATACCGTATTTGGTATATTGCCCCTAGTACAATACAAAATAAAACTTCAATATTTGGGTAAATAGATATCTATAAAAAAACTATTCAAGTACTTGACCTTAGCTCAAAATTAAAATGAATACGGCAAAACTTTTTCTCACGCTCAAAATATCTAATATTCAAAATACCGGACCAATTATAAAAGTCGCACTCCCAAATGACTTCATACCTATCTATTCCTATCTAATGCAAACAACTATTACTTGTAATGGGCTCTGTCCTTCGCTCTACATATTTACATTGGAGAGGAAGACACGCTGACCTATATCCTGTCATGCATAAAGACCCACTGTCCTCAACTCTAGGACTACTCTACTCTATACTGGACGCGAAAATTTAAATGTACTGATTAATATAAAATAATATTATTATAACATAGTTTCGTTTAAATTCGTTTTTCGTTTTGTCTCAAATGATAATGTTTTATTTTATTTTACAATAATTTATAATCTGACTAGGCCTTTTTACAGCCGCTAAAGAATATTATTTACCAACGCAACAGAAAGAATTCTTCCCTGTGTTCCAAAAGTGAATAAATTATATTTCTATGACTATCATCGACTGATCAAGGGCGGTATCGATACAAAACCAAGCTGTTTTTTTTTTAAATATTTTAACTGTTGACGGACGAACAACGTGCATACTAGCACTACCGTTTGCACGAAGGTCTTGCACAGTTGTTTGAAGATTTTTTGTCAGATTTTAAATTGAAATTGAGACTTATCCAAAATTAGGGGCCTGAATCATAGATTTAGTAACAACAGAAATACAATTGACTTCTCCTATGTAAGTGAATGTATCCTTCTTTACAACGTTTACCAATCATTTTTTGCTTAACCGGTTGGCCATGAGTTCATAGAATCCGCATCCTATAGTTAAAGTCCTAGTCCCAGTCACACAGATGGTCAATACTCACATCAAAGCATATGTCCCTATGTGTGAGTGTGCATTGAAGTGTGTACCTATTGAGTTTGCAAATATCAAAGCTAGAGTTAGTTTTCATATTAATATAATAAATATCGGTTTTATTTACGCTCGTCTCATTATTTACCTACAAATATTTCCAGTTGGACAAAATGGTTCTAATAAGAATAAACTTATAATTATTAAGCAATAGATAATCGTAGCAAGTGGAAATCCGTGTTCTCTGAATACCCCTCTGAGAAACAGGTAGTGATTATGTATATATATAAAAAAATATGAAGTCAGAAAATATTTCAAATTAATTATGTGTCCATAATATATATACGATGTCGTCATCATCAGCCTATCTGCCAGACACCTAATAATTAAAAAAAGCAAATCGAGTGTGGTGTCCTGTGGACGAACAGTGTCGATAAAAAATGTAGACACCCATTGTTTTGTAAAAGGATCATTAAAAATAATAATCAGCCTTGTTTTCTTGCCTTTCTTTCCTGGTCTGGTCGCGGAGGAACAGTCAGTAGATAAAACCGACGTTTCAAAGTGATCCTTGTGATGTTAATAAATAAATTAGTTTAAAATAATGAACAAATTAATTAAGAACGCGATTATCTTTCTCATGCATACCATACCTCAACACTACCACTTTAGGCCCATCAGATGTCTGAAGATGTTATTGTAGGCCATTCTGATACTATCTGATATGAATGGCTATAATCAATCCAGAATTGACAAATGAAATACTATGAGCGACCTCGGTGGCGCAGCGGGTGAGTAGCATGCTGTCACGCAAGATTTTTTGATTCCCTTTGCGCGGCAAATGTTTGCATAATCTGCAATTATTTTGTTAAGGTCCTGGGTGTTGTGGTATGATACTCACGTTACAGGAAATCCTAGTGTGGAGTCAGAACTTTGTGTCTGTTAGGTGTTTATTATCACAAGGTCTAAAGAATTGTAAAATGATACAATATCGCTATTGCAATCAATGGCAGTACTAAATAAACTGTAAGCTACCTACCACTTACAGGTAATAACAGATATTTTGCATTGAAATGAGAGCAATTTAATTCACTGTTGTTATATTGCATTGTGAATATTGAAGTTGTATAAAAACATTTTTTTTTTAAATTGTTGTTTTTGATATAATAAAATGGTACAAATTGTATATGAATCAATAGGCCTGACCTAGAAGAAACTGTATTTCAGGAGCCAGTATTTTATTTAAAAGGAATTAAAAAATCACTACGTAAACTTAAAATCGAACTTGTTTGATTCTCGAAAAAACAAAAAACAAAAATTTGTTATAATAAAATGGTACAAATAGTATATGAATCCATAGGCCTGAACTAGAAGAAACTGTATTTCAGGAGCCAGTATTTTATTTAAAAGGAATTCTAATCACCTATGAAAACTTAAAATCGAACTTGTTTGATTCTCGTAGCGAAACAAATGTTTGTATGTTCTGCAAATATTTGTTTCGGGTCTAGTTGTGGTACCACGGTACTCGTAGATCCTGGTACCTACGACACAGCGAATTCTAGTCTCATACTAGGATTCGCTACAGGACTATGTATAATATGTCAGGAGAAAGCTCATCCACAACTTGCGGGTTACTATAAAAAACATAACGTAAAATATTAGGAAGCATTTTAGGAATGATTCCGTCTTGGAGTGATCTGGATCTGTTGAGTTATCTATTTTTTGCAACGGTGTTTTGATAGCTAGATGTTGAATATATCTTTGCAACCTATTTGTACATGTTAAGAAATATAATGAGAAATATACGAAAAAAAAACGAAACACGCTCACGACTGTATTCCCCATGGTGGACATCCTCAGATACATACTCAGTGAGTAGATCTTTGAGGATACCAAGTAGGGGGTAGTCAGAGGCACGTCCAAACATTACATTTGATACATGCCCGCGTTTTGCAAGTAGTAAGCATTCCACGAGACAGGTTGCAAGCCCATCGCCGCTTATTGGAACACTAACTATGGGCACATGCCTTCGAATTTTTGGTTCTAGGGCATGCCGGTTTCTTCACGATGTTTTCCTTCACCGTTTTGAGCACGTGTTAATGCGCACATACATTTTTCGAGTGGAAAAATCCAGTGGTGCACGACCGGGTTCGAACCCACGACCTCCGGATCAGAAGTCGGGGTATCGCCCACTAGGCCAACACGGCTTCAGAAAATAACGATTCAGAAAATAATATAATCACGGCTGAGAAATATATTCCATAAAAATTGCATCCTCACCTTAATCTTTATATCTACGTAGTCAGAATCACGACCACGCCTTATAATATTTGGTTTGGCAGAATCACGCTCGTTTGGCATATTCCACGTTACAAGCTCAGTCGCTTATTGGAACAATAACTAATGACAAATTCCTTAAAGTTTTTGCTTTTAACTTTTGTGATTTCTCTGTAATAAACTTAGTACGTACCTAAAATAAATTGCAATTAGATATCTATGTGGGAACGTCAGGTATCGAATAAACAAGTGCCTTTTAAAAAGTATTGCCAAACAAAGGACAGTGGTCAGTGACCGCCGAAATGCAAGGTGCATAATATCACTCGGTTGACCTTCTAGTTCAATGATCGAAAATACCTACTCATAGGTACAATCGACGACAAATGTAGATTAATTTTTGATTTTTTTTAAACAGAATCCATAAATTTAAGTTATAAATGTTGCTGTTCTATATTTTAGATCAGTCTTCGTTGTAAAACCATGGACAAAAAGCATCTAAAATCTCGAATTGTTAATCTACTCTTGTAACTGACTGTACATTGGTTGTCCAAAACAAATTCGTATAAATAACGATATTTGTTATGATTGTGAAATGCAATATGAATGTCACACGTCGCGTCGTTCTTTAAAAGAAGATAAAGGAAAATAAGGTACTTCGGTATTTTATTAGTTTAAAATTCTTATTGTATAGAATAGACTATGCGGTTTATTTGACTCAACAATAAAGTACAGAAAGGACCGGTATAAATAAAATATACACTTTATAGATAATAGTAAGATTTTGACGAAACAAAGAGACTAAGTGAATTATTTTTTGTTCTAATTAGTCCCATCTGAGCCGTGTTGACCAACAACAGGTCCTGTCTCAGCTTAATGCTCCGCACAATAGTGAGAAGCGCTGATTTTCAGACAGGGCTAAGGAAACGTGGAGTACTAAATATAATGAAAAAAAGTTGCTCCCACCAATAAGGCATAATGTAAAAAACCTGTTAATCAGGTAATCATTTTGGATGCGTTTTTAGTATCAATGTACCCGCAATATTTTATTACAATATTTTTATACATAGAGAAAAATACCCGTATTTTTTTTAAGTAGGTACAAAATTTGGCAAACCTGATAGCACACGTGTTGCGCAAACCATTGTCCAACTTCTGTCAGTCGACACAAAAGGTTTTTTTGGCAACAAAAAAATAACATGTGAACGCTTTTACTTTCTTCAAAATTTGGGTTCTCGTTTTTTCAACATTTTTGGATTATAAAATGAGAGCTACTTTGTTTGGATCAGATTTTTATAAAAGTGCCTGTTGGGAGGAATTGATTTTTTTTGGCCGTATAGTATTAATTGTCATAATTATACAAATAAAAACTGTTGAAAAACAAAAAGAAAGAAAAGATTAGGAATTCTTATAGAAGCTAAATTAATGTAATACATTAGTAATATATTTTTAAGTGGTAAAGAATATGAAGTCTCTGACTTTTGTACGCTTTCGAATTGAACTGACAAGGTAGGGAAAACTGTATGCTCCGGTTTAAAAATAATAAGTTAAATTAAAAAGATAATGAAATAATATCACACTATTCAATAAATCTTTGAATAAACATAAAGTGAAATTATATATAAAAACTATATCATGCCACTTATGCATTAGGTCGATTTGTTACCTGCACGTGTTCCCACACTACCTTATTCTCTATCTCTTTCCTTCTTCTTATAATTACCCAGTATTTGTTTCTCTTTCATGCACGAATGAATCCGCTTTCGACGTCATCTTTCACTCTCACTATCTATTCAAGTACACCTCAGAACAGTAGATACTGTAAATAAACATTATCATTCATCATTGTTTTCTAAGGTAAATATAAATATTAGATAGGAAAATCACACAAATCATCTTCAAATCCTCGAAATAATGTTTGTAAGTACATACCTATTAAATTATGTAGGTATTAACTATTTGAGAAATCGCTCCGAGTTCAAATTCCTTCTATTTATAAGTCGGCTTAAAAAACATTTCTTTACAACATCGATACTCTCAGTAAAAAAATCATTTAGCCATAGACGAGGTATCATGTTTTGTCTGAAATTGTTCATGTTTCTACGCGGTGACGTAGAACGTTCAGCTGGATGCACGCGTGCACTTTCTTCGACAGAGACAGCAACATTTTTCTTTATGTCCGAATGAGACGGGCATACACAACAATGATGATAACTTTTTATATCGAATACCCTGTCGTAACATCACTTTCTTCCCGTTTTTACACTGTCGTGTGCGATTCGTTGACTCTTAATAAAGGTAATGTCTCATGGCAGTGTAAAAACAATTTAGATATTATTTAACTCTGTTATCAAAACGTCGTAACGGCTTTTTATAAAAATTGTTAGCGATAACTTTCCATGAAACAATTTAGTGATTTTTGGTAGAGTCTTATTAGATTACTAAAAATGTCAATGTCGAATTAAACTGAAACATTAGAAATTCAAATGCAGGCTTGCAATTTTCAATGGGAAATAACCACTTTTAATGAAATATACAATGCGAGATTTTCTACATGACTGAGAATATTTTCATCCATCTTTCCGCCCATTTATAACGTAACTTTTTTGAAATCCTAAAACATTGATTCCTATCACTTGGAAAGCTAACTACTATGCAAAACTTGGACATGTACCAAATATTATGTTTCAACGATACCTCTAATCTTGATAATTGGTATCAAGATCAGAATGTAGAGCTGAGGATATCGATCAAAGGCATTGAATTAGTGAGCGTGTATGTTTTGTTTTTGTTATATTGATTTCCAATGAGCACGCAGCCTTACTAGTGATAGAGTGAGAGTGAGTGTGTACGCAACTTTCGACGCCGATGACTGAAGAGCGACAGTTTTTCACCGTTTAAACTGTCATGCTTCAAATGAGCCGAGTGAAAATTCATTTGTTCTTCATTATTGTTTGATAAGCCTTTCTATTCGCGGACAGTCTGGTATTTGACACGGGTTGTTAATTGATTTGGCTTGAATGAGCTGTTTTGAAAGTGATTGTTTCTCTTAACATCAAAACCGTTTTAATCTCTTGAGCTCACGCCTATAAATAAACAAATAAATAATGCTGGACATTTTTCACACAGCATCATCTAGCCCCGAAGTAAGCAGAGCTTGCGTTATGGGAACTACATGACTGATATATATTTTTTTTTGTAAATACTAACATACTATACATTAAAACACCCAGACCCCGAGGATGACATCATACAAACATTTGTCCTGCGGCGGGAATTGAACCCGCAACCTTCTGTGACTCATAAAACACGTAAATCACGACGGATGGTCTAGCTGCTTCCCTCCACCGATTTCCTGCAACCTTTTTGCTGATGGCATCGCGATATCATCAGTCTACGGGACAAAAACATGCCTGTCATAAGTCTATTGGGTGGAAAGGCTGGCTGCGACGCATTCAACGCGGATTCGATTCCCGCTGATGCACATAATTGTATGTTCTACAGATATATGTGCCGGGTCTGGGTGTTTTGGTACCATGGTGCTCGTAGTTCTGTGTCTATTGGGTGTTAATTTAGTTATTATTAATAAAGGCTGCATCTTCTCAAGTCGTCAGTTGGAAACCTTTATGTTACCAAGATTTCGCACAAACTACAAATGACTAGAATAAAGGTGTTTCTACTCAGTTCAGCATTCAGAATATTATTGCTAGTTATCAAGTTTTAATTCCGCGTGTCTGTCTGTCAATAGGGTTATGTTTTCTGGTAAATCTATCATACTATCCTACTACCTATGTCATTATATATGAGAAGTTTGGATGTTTAAATATCTGTTAATGATTAACATCGTAAAGGGTGAACTGATATGACCTTTGTGGCGCAGTGGGTGAAGGCCCGCCTGAGACGCAGAAGGTTGCTGGTTCGATTCCCGCTGCGAGATAAATGTTTGTATGATAAGCAAAAGTTGTCTCGGGTCTGGGTGTTTTCTACGTATAATATGTAGGATTTACAAAAATATATATTTAAGTAAGTAGTATATCAGTCATGTAGTTCCCATAATACAAGCTCTTCTTAGTTTGGGGCTAGATGATGCTGTGTGAAAAATGTTCAGCATTATTATTATTATTATTATTATTATTATTATTATTATTATAGGATACTTTAGATTGCAAATAGCTAAAGGGCAATCTTAATATGTAGTGTAGTGTATTGTTTTTTCAAGAGTTATAGACGAATCTATTAATACACTATACTTAATTGTTTCAACTATCAACGCTTTTTTTTCTATTGCATTTAAGACGCTACTATCTTTGTTTCTGAGACTTTTGGTGAAAGATACGTCATTTGTTCCCGTTTGTTTAAACATTGTTAGGATTAGTATCAATGAAATCGATGCATATTATATTGAAAGATAATTTCTTGACGAATAAACGCCATGTTGGTAAATAATAACTTGGCATTGAAAACCACTCATTATTATTGAAAGTAATACAATATATATATTTCTAGAATCTTGTAAAAAAATCTATTATGCCAGAGTACACAAACTAGTTACCTTTCGAAGAATGATAAAAAGTTTGCAAAACCTTCTTGTACGGTAAGTAGGTACGTCGATAGATCTATGTGGTGGTTCCACCATACATTGTACAATTTCTAAATTCACTACCTACTACCTTTCAAGCAAACAAAACACAATACCTTCCTAACTACACACGTGGAACCTGCAATTTGAAGAAAAAAAACGCGACTTCTTTGTGTTCAGACGTGTGCTAACAAAAACTATAGTTTTGATCCAAATCGGAATCTTAAGAGTATAAAAAATAATAGACATGGAGAAATCGTATTTTTTGTTCGTCTGTCTTTCACATGCTTTCTTCAAACACAATGGGCCATGGGCCAGGTAGGAGACCCGAACCTTCATAGCACACCGTACTGAAATGGTGACATTTTATATGAGGTCATGATTCTGTTGCATTTTTAGAGTGTCGAAGCCAAATAGCGAAAACGACCTCTGTGGCGCAGTGAGCGAAGGCCGGCCTGAGACGCAAGGGTTGCGGGTTCGATTCCTGTCGCGGGACAATATTTGTCTCGGGTCTGGATGTTTTCTGTCTATAATAAGAATGTATTTACAAAAAAAAGTAGTATATCAATCATGTAGTTCCCATAATGCAAGCTCTGCTTACTTTGGGGCTAGATGATGTTGTGTGAAAAATGTCCAGCATTATTTATTATTTATTATTCATGTTTGCTTGTCTGTTTGTCCATATGCCATAACCCAATTTCTCTTTCAGTTTAAAAAATATCGAGATATAATTTGGTATGCAGACAAACTTTTAATACAGAAATTAAAATATAGGAGTAAATCGCGCATCCTCTAGTAATGTAAAGTAAGAATTATTTACTGCACTCTCCAATGAAGGAGATCATTGAAAAGGTCTTTAAACATCACTTACAGGTTTTCTCAACTATCTTTGAACGTAAACTTATTAAATCAAAAAATCCATTGGTCGTGTTAAATTCGAACCTACGACCAGATCGGAAGTCGATGTACACTTAGGCCAACAAGTTTCTATAGGGCGTTAATCAACTTCGTCTTTGATTGTACCAACATGTTGAATAAGAGGTTTCTATAAAGACTAGCATAGCCCCACTACAGTACATTGTTGTGAAAATTATGACCACATGTACCTTACTACCAATAAATATTATGCTTGTCCAAGCAATCAACGCTCAAATTGTAAAATAAATACAAAAAGCCAGCATGAATATAGATAGGTATCAATATAGTTTACGTAGATGTGTCCCTACGTCTGACCATGAAAAGAGCCTTCACACATTCTACTATACAATATTTGAACACAATATTTGTTTGAATTTGTCAATACCTAGGGTCTTTATGTTACCAACATAAGATAGGTATTATGAAAGTCAATATCAGAAACATGTGAAAACATTGACGAAATTAGACTGAGTAGTTATGTAAAACAGATGTTCCGAGTTATAGCACAAATTATTATTAATTTGCTGTATCTATCTTTTATAAAAATAAACAATCCGATAAAATACACGTACATTAGATTGCTTCAGGCTCATTTACGGAGACGCGGAGCGGACCGCGGTAAATTCAAACATATGGAAATGTATGACAGCGTTTACGGAGAAGTGATTTCACGCGCGTTTGCTTAACAAAAACGCTTTTTATAATAACTTTTTCATTTCTTAGTTTACTCAAACTTGTTTGAAAAATTGAATAAGCTGATCCCATGGACAGCCGTGGGCTAGTCGGCTGTACTCCGACTATGTACAAGACTATGTACAAGACGGTATATACTAAAATACAGATGAAACAGCTATGTATCTAAAGACCGTTGCAAACGATCCATAGATAGCTCAACTGAACTAGATCACTACCAGACGGAAGCGTTGAAACTGAATCTGTTTTGGCGAACACAATGATATGTTCTCAAAACGGTGACGGAAAATCTCGTGAGGAAAAAATGACCAGAATCACTGTATTTGTTGGCCAAGATGCCAAAAAAGTGTCAAGCTGAAAATTATTGTGTTTAAAATGAGAGCCATTTCATGACATTTCAAGTCCACAATCCCTAACTAAGTACATAAAAATAAATGAGGTCAATATAGTCACAATATCGACTGATGACATCATCGTGTAAACGTGTGTCGTGAAAGGGGACCTCTCATTCCACGCCCTATTTACCTATTGTGCTATGCGGGAAGTGCTGCATATAAAAAGACGGAAAAAATATCAACCGGATTTATTCGGCAAACAAATTAACACTGAGGTTTACTTGTGGCGTTCGATTCTCTATAAAGTCAATGATATGTTGGAAACAAATATAATTTTATTAATATTAAGTCAATACGTAACATAAGTGGATTATGTAAAAAAAATATTATGAGGTAACATTTTTATTATGAAAATAAAGCATTCTACTAATATTATAAATGTCAAAGTAAATTGGAGGTAGGGATATTTGTTGCTAAAACCTCTAAAAGGACTTGATGAAATTTGGAATTATAGTTCGTGATTGAGATTAATACATGGCGAAGCTGTGTTTGGTTAAAAATAAATGAGTTTTTGATGGAAAATTACTTTAGCCGGACAGCAGTCTAAATAGCCGGACGGTAACTATCATAATTACATCTATTGCGGTTGGGGCCTTGAGACATCCTGAAGACGGTAACCCAGATATAGTATTCCTTTATACACATCTCACGTGCTGCCTTTCTTTGCATCTGCTATGCCTTTGTTTGTGACATCATTCAAAAGTTTCCTGAGAGACCAAACGGAAGGGGAAAAAACTCGTAGAGCAATTGTAGAGTTAATCATTTTTATAACTTTTTTTTACTTATCGAACCTTAGTTTAATTGAAACATAGATACATATCGGTTATTTTGATTATTCTAACGATCAATTCCAATAGAAAAAAAAAGTGAACTTTTTGACCATCTGTAAAAACAAAATATAATACGGATGACGTCTATAATCTGTTCATATTCCTCGTGTTTTTTTAATAGTCCAGCAATCTTGACATGTACTTGTTCCAAAGGTTAGCGCATTAAAATTGTGTATGAACTTTCACAATCCAGGCAACTAGTATATTCAATGCAATTTGAGATAGAAACAGGTTTGGTCGACCATACTTGCTACTTTGTTGTAAGCAAATGTAATATCCGAAAAAGCTTTACATACCGAGTTTTATCTCATATCGAAATAAAATCATAAGGTTGGATACAAGTAAAAACTAAGAATCATATCGATAATCGATAAATACTTATTTTGAGGTTGTTTATTGGCAAGACTTTAATAATAATTTACTGAGGCGACTTCACCTTGATTATAAACATAACTTGATGATCTAGCAAAATAATAAAAATTATATTGATGCTGGACAATTTCACATTTTTCATTTTTTGTGTTATGGAAACTACATGACTGATATACTACTTACACACATTTTTGTAAATAATCTGCAATATTTGCAGATGCAAACATTTTGTCCCGCGAACCCGCAACCTTCTGCGTCTCAGGCGGGCCTTCGCCCACTACGCTACAGACAAATACCAACTTATTAAGTCAAGTACCAACCAAGTTTAAAAACAAGGACCAAGATAATATACGATGATTCACACGGCATAATCTTTATAATCAAAGTTGGCTCTATGACCCAAATCCGCGCAACTGCCGAGTACTTTCATTGTGTACACTAAACTACAAACACATTCAACAACTTTACACTGTAACCATACGCACGCACACATACAATGCGATACACACACAACTGCTGTAGTGAATGTCAAATGCATGCAACACAAACAGCGTGAAAGACATTTGCATAATAAACTTATTGAACATAGGAATGTCTAGCTTAATTTCTTGTCTATTCAATAACACTGATAGTGTGTATAAATTTAGAACTAGTTATATCGGAAATAAACACACACATAGAAACAGTGAATGCGTTCATAAACCACTCTATTTAATATAGTTGTGAGTGTGTGAGTGTGTGACTGTGTAGAGTATTGTGCTATGGCATTAGAGCGAGAAGAAGATATGCGTATATATCATTTAAGATCTAGGACACCATTCCCGCCTTGTTCTAATTAAACTTGGGAATTTATATATTATTAACGAGAGATGTTGCCAGTAATGTTATTGTGACAAGGAATCATGATCAAAACTTCTAAAGAGGTCTATATTACTGTACAATTTCATCAAAATCCGTTCAGTAGTTTTTGCGTGAAAGAGTAACAAACATCCATCCTCACAAACTTTCGCGTTTATAATATTAGTTATGGGTTGAAGAACATGGGTGCCGATGAAATTACACATGAGACTTTTCACCCGTAATATTCCAGGGTCGGCAACGATCAAATGATACATACCTCTGGTGTTGCACGTGTCCATAAGTTACGTTAACCGCTTACTAACAGGGTTATACTTTTTTTTCTACTTTGTTGCATAATGAAAATTTTGAAACTAATATAGTTCAGCCAAGTGAAAACTGGAGGTAAGGATTCAATTGTGACCTCATTATTAAATTGTCTTCTCAAAACAAAACAAACACGCTGACGACTGTATTCCCCATAGTGGACATCCTCAGATACATACTCAGTGAGTAGATCTTTGAGGATCCGAAGTAGGGGGTAATCAGAGGCACGTACATACATTACATTTGGCACATGCCCGCGTTTTGCAAGTTAACATGTTAGCATTTCACGTGACGAGCCCATCGCCGTTTATTGGAACACTAACTGTTGGCACATGCCTTCGAATTTTCGGTTCTAGGGCATGCCGGTTTCCTCACGATGTTTTCCTTCGCCGTTTTGAGCACGTGTTAATGCGCATATATTTTTTTCTAGTGGAATCCATTGATGCACGACCGGGTTCTAACCCACGACCTCCGGATCAGAAGTCGGGGGGCCCACTAGGCCAACACGGCTTTTTATTTTCATCTCGTATCGTGTTATTCCTTGTCCATGTGAAATTGTTCAGTTCTTCTCCAAAACTGTAAAAATTACATCATGTCTGTCTGTCCCACTACTGTCTGTCTAATCGTCTTTTAATGTTCGTCATTGTGTTACAACGATGTTTTTTTTTTTTTGCTTTACTCTCACTATTATATTTTCTTATGCACTACGTAAATATGAAGAACAATCGTTTTTATGTTATGTCACGGCAGACATTCCAGGTCTACAACCCACCTTATAGGGGTTACCCTATAAGGTGTCGCCTATTGACTGCTACACATTTTTTTTAGGCGGGTCATGATTCTTTTACCGTAAACTCCTCAGATGGCAACACATTTCACAGTTTACATATACGACGAAGAAATGTTCTCGAAATTTTTATAATAGTACTATATAGTACTTTAATTAATTTCAGGTGTAGCTTGGATACAAGTTTCTATCTTTGATTGTGTGGCTTATGGAACGTGCCACACCTGTTCACCCATTCTAGTAAAATATACCTAATAAAACTTTTTTTTTGTATCTTTAAGTAACTAAATTTACTTAAAGCTACAAATAGCAATAGGA
Source organism: Perizoma affinitatum (assembly GCA_961405105.1). Lineage (NCBI taxonomy): Eukaryota > Metazoa > Arthropoda > Insecta > Lepidoptera > Geometridae > Perizoma > Perizoma affinitatum. Next base: position 12,720,249 of record OY560189.1, read on the forward strand.
ATATATTTTTTTTCAGTACACAATCTTATTTCTATAATTACATCTCTCTAGCTCAAGGTTTGCTGGAAGAAAACTCTTATTTGTGTGTACAATAAGGATCAAACTTGTTTGTCCTGATACATATAGGTATATCAAAACTGAGGTCACCACACAAAATCTAGCTGTTTATTCCGTCAATCAACAAACTTATAATAATATCACATCCAAGACAAAAAAACAAACCTGAAACCTTTCAGTTTCTCAATCTAAGCCAGTTCAGTGTCTCGTAAAGTTCACCGGAAGCAAAATCCAAAAGAAATTGATTACTTCCAGCAATCAAATCAGTGTCATACATATAATCTTTACAACAACGTTGCATAATTCTGACGTAATCGAAACGAGCTCAGCGAAAGTTACCACGGCAATTTCACTCTCCTCCCAGTCTTTCTCTTCATCCTCTATCTCTTTCACACCTTTACCTTTAACAATATCCCCTCTCGTTTGCGCAGCAACTGGTTCTGCATCTTTATCGCTTACACAACTTTCTGTTATAGCTGTCTCTTTCATTCGCTTCTTCACGGTTGGTGTAGATCATTTTTTCAGTTGGTGTGGTTTCGCACGCGCTGGAGGTGTCTACGTAATCTATTGTTTTCTTACGTTTGCTCGTCATTGAATCTCGAGAGAAATAAATAGTTTTGTAGATAAAACATTACCTCAGTTAAAAGTTCCACTTATGCGTTATTTGCGTTGGAGATATATTCAATATTTTGATTTGATGAGTTAAAAATCGATATTATTCAATTAGTAGTCATAAAAGACGTAAATGTAATTTTTCATCTCAGTAGTAATATTAAATAAGTCCAAACCTTGGACCACTATTTTACACAACCAAGGCCAGGGTTAAAAGTACTACGGGAGAGAGAATATTTTATATCAACTTGCGCGTCATTTATAAAATACTAGTTTATTCACATGGCTTAGGTAACGTGGCACAAGAACCAGGTGTTATTTTACTCCAAATTTTGGATAAAGGCTTCAAATTTTGAATAAAGGATCCGACTCGGTGGTTGTATCGGTGGCAATCAAATGAAATGGTTATCTAGAGCTTATAATTAGTATTTTAGTAGTTTTAATAAGAAGATCAAACCTCTGTAGCTCTGTGGGCGAAGGTCCGCCTGAGACACAGAAGGTTGCGGGTTCAATTCCTGCCGCGGGACCAATGTTTGTATGATCTGCAAATATTTGTCTCGGGTCTGGTTGTTTTCATGTATAGTATTTATGCATTTACAAAAAAATATATATATAATAAGTAGTATATCAGTCATGTAGTTCCCTTAACACAAGCTATGCTTAATTGGGCTTTGGGGCTAGATGATGCTGTGTGAAAAATGTCCAGCATTATTATTATTATTATTATTTCCTTTATCTACTGCAGCAGTTTGACTTGTTACATGGCCGTTGATAATACTCTGTGCATCTACCATCAAGTTAAAGGGTCGTCGAAATTATAAACGTTTATTTATAATGACCTCCATCATACTTCCACTACTGGGAAAGGAGCCCCCCTTTTTCACTACATCTCTCGTGACCTATTGCCGCTTTTAGCTATTCTGATTTAAAAGTATTCAGGACCTCCTCTGAGCCTATCAAGTCGTTTTCTAGCGTTATTTGGTATCCACTGTAAGATATTAAGCTGAGAATGTCAAATGTATACCTACGAGGTATTGTAAAGTATGTAAGTTGCTGCTCTTCTCTATCTTATCCTATAATTACCAGAAAACGTGTTAACAATGTTTTATCAAAGTTATGTAAATATTCCAAGTTACCTCCAATGTTCACGCCTTTTCTTTACTCCGTATGTACGCTCAAGGTTTATGTTGAAAGTAAACTTGCAACTGACGTCGCTTTTACTAAAATACTAAACCAATGTAATTTTGTGTATTTTAAAATGTAACAGGGAATTATTAATGCGGTGTGTGTGTGCACAGGGCCCGATCTTCATCAGTAAATCATATCTTAAAATTTCACTTCGTTTGAGTTCTTTCATCCTGTCTGTCGTTTGAAAGGAGACCAATAAATCTGAGTCCACCTACACTAAAATGGACTTAAATATATAGGAAATAACTGTATAGATCAGTCATAGCATCGGAAACAAAAAATAAATAGTAATAAAAATCTAATAATATAATAACTTAACACTGAGTCAGATTCTGCATCTAGTATCATCATCCACATCCTACCCATTTAAAATTTTTAACGTTTTGTCTGTTTGTCATAATAACAGAGAACTATATAATACCCATCTGCACGAAACTTAGAGAACGTATTTAGGCATGCCTTAGTGGCAGATTTCTAAGTCAATAAGGCCCATTTAGGCCATAAGGCACGAAACTTTTGACAGCACTTTATTTGATGCTTAGTGACGAGTTTCCATCGATGAACTGTCAAGATAAGTAAAGTTTTTTCCAAAGTTGTATTTTATCATCTTACGATGTACCATTTATATAATTGTATATATTTTACATGTGCTTGCATTACAATTTTTTCAATTATATGTTTGTAATGTATCCTTTAATAAGTGTTTGTATCCAACACTGTCCCAATGAAAGTAAAATAAATAGAAATTAAAAAAAGCATATACGTAGACGAACGTTAGCTTTATTTAAAAGCTTACAGCGTTTTTATTATCTGAATGAAAATTAAAACTGTATATAGAGCAAAACAAGGATCTGTATTTCCTTGAATGTCAGGGGTTATTTTTAGATAGTTGTTGTTGTCAAGTTGGTAGTTTCTAGAAGCTTGTACGAGTAAAAGAGAATGCTTCTTACGATGCAGTGTTGAAGAATCTAAAGAGATATTGTTGTGAATAAGTGGAAATAAGTAAGTGTTCCAATAAACCAGCTAACTCCTAAGCCCACAGTCTCCATACAAGTGGAGTCCAGTGCGAGTTAGAAGTTTTTAGAAGCATGTAGGAAATAATAATAGATTGCTAATTTTGATTCAAGCGTTTTGCAAAATCTGGCGAGATATAGTTCGATTAAATTATTATTATTATCTGGTTCGATTCCCACCGCAGGACAAATGTTTGTATGATCTGTATATATTTGTTTCGGGTCTGGGTGTTTTCTATGTAATTCAAAAATATAAGTATTTTTGTAGTATCTCAATCATATAGTTTCCATAATACAAGCTCTGCTTAGTTTGGGGCTAGATGATGCTGTTGAAAAATTACCAGCTTTATTTATTTAATACTAGCTTCTGCCCACGACTTCGCCTGCGTGGTACCTGGATAAAAGAAGTCTATATTTTATTCTGATGTATAAGCTATACTACTGTAAAGTTTTATCGAAATCCGTTCAGTAGTATTTGCTTTAAATAGTAACAAACATCCATCCTCACAAATTTTCGCGTTTATAATAGTAGGATAGAAAAAATATGTATTACTAGCTTCTGCCCATGGCTTCGCCCACATACCCGGATAAAAAGTAGCCTATGTATTATTCTGATGTATAAGCTATATTACTGTAAAGTTTCATCAAAATCCGTTCAGTAGCTTTTGCGTGAAAGAGTAACAAACATCCATCCTCACAAACTTTCGCGTTTATAATAGTAGTAGGATTATTGATGTGAATAACTGGAAACAAGTAAGTATTCGACAAACAAGCTAACTTCTAAGCCCACAATCTCCATACAAGAGGCATTTAGCGCGGCCTAGATAGCCTACAGTCGTAGAGGGCCACTATAGTTTCGGGCGAACGCTCAAGGTTGGCGGAAAGTGAACCAGCGAGCATTCCAACAGTACCGCGGTACGCACTTTCGCCCCACAAGGCTACGTCGGCGTCGTCTATCCTTATCTTGCGATCTGCATCCCGGTATATTTCCTATGTTTACATACGTGTATACGGCTTGAGTTCACCAACAATATAAACGGACGATCAAGTCTAACCATTGATTATGGATTCGGATTTCAGTTATCAGATTTCAAATCATATAACATTGATTGTATAGGCAAGTCAATTGTTAGTTTATTTAGATATATTTTTTTCACTTCTGTCATAAAACTTATTATTTTCTTTAATAACATAAAATACATTTATCATTACAGGCTTAAACTTAATTCACAAAATAAATACATAAAATTACAATGTATTTTACTTATTTCTATAACGTAATTTATTCAATATCAGAGAACGATGGAACAGTTCTATTGTTTCTGCTGGAAATACTGATTTGATACTTTTATAAGCATTAACGAAATACAATCTGAGGTATGGTTCTTAAAGTTGATTAGAAGAAATCACATAAAGCGATAAAGCTGCCTATATATATATATTGATTTTGTTGTTTTTGTGATATATGTTTGTTATGTACAATGACTCTTCATTGTACATAACAAACATATATAGAAAAAAATACTGCACACCAAATGAGTACCTTCTTTGTTATGCATTGTGAGCTTTGATTTGACGACCTCTGTGGCGCCTGAGACGCAGAAGGTTGCGGGTTCGATTCCCGCCGCGTGACAAATGTTTGCATATGCAAATATTTATCTCGGGATCTGGATATTTTCTATGTAATGTATTTACAAAAAAAGTATATAAGTTGTTTATCAGTCATGTAGTTCCCATAACACAAGATCTGCTTACTTTGGGGCTAGATGATGCTGTATGAGCTACATACAGCATCATCTAGCCCCAAAGTAAGCTGATCAAAAAAAAAGCTTAAAGCTTTAAGTCGTTGTTTTTACTACTTAGTGGTTAGTTGAAGGTTTGATCACCACAAGTTACTGGGGGGGGAGGGCAAAGCGTGATGGAAAATAAATAAATAATGCTGGACATTTTTCACACAGCATCATCTAGTCCCAAACTAAGCAGAGCTTGTATTATGGGAACTACATTACTTAGATACTTTTTTTTGTAAATACATACATAATTATACATCGAAAACACCCAGACCCGAGAAAAAAAATTGTTTTTTTATATGTTATATATTTTTTATGTTAGATAAGTATTTTTCGACACATACAGATACAGCAAAGACAAATGGACAAGCAAAAAACAGAAAAGTACAAAAACAACAAACACGCTCACGACTGTCTTCCCCATGGTGGACATCCTCAGATACATACTCAGTGAATAGATTATTGAGGATACCAAGTAGGGGGTAGTCAGAGGCACGTCTAAACATTACATTTTGTATATGTCCACGTTTTGCAAGTAGTAAGCATTCCACGTGACAGGTTGCAAGCCCATCGCCGCTTATTGGAACACTAACTGTTGGCACATGAATTCGAATTTTTGGTACAATAAAATACAAAAGATAAAATGTGGTAAAAATTTATTATTACTAACCGTATAACCAAGGACAGTCAATGCTGCAGTGGTATCATCAAAAAATCCATTGATCCCAAATATGACTTGTAAAATCCTTGCATCCGTTTCCATCCTAACAAGTTATTTGTTTAGAATCAAAATCACCTTTAAAACTTTAAACTGAGTCACCCGGTCAAAGTGACCTTTCCTTTTTATTTAATGGACTTGAACCATCGCCGGAAGTACCTAATCAGGATTCCTCGCCCTTTATAGTAAATTCGCTGTTTTGTTTTTATCCTAAATCCGTGTTGGGAAATTCCAGGATAAAAATGCCATTCTGTTTTGCTTGTTTGGCCCACACGGCACAGATGGGACTATAGACTAATTTCTACAACTACATTATCATTATCTTATTGTTATGTATAAAGTGTATGTTTGTTATATATATATAAACTAAATTCTACTCTTTTTTCTAGTGACTTTACTGAATAGTATGGTTCGTGAAGTTTCTCGTTTTACACTATGAATAAATACTGCTCTGTTCTGTTTTGTTCCGTTTCCGTGAGTGTCGCGATTACTTACCCTGATGAAGACCTTCGGAATAAGTCGAAATTTAGTCGGTGCCTCACCGATAGGACCGTACGTGAAAATTCCCTTTTACAATATGAATGCTCAAAATCACGATAGTTTTTGAAATGAAACTCTTTTATACCAGTTAAATCATTTTCGAATAGGAACTCACGAATGGTAGTTATTCCTCTGACTTTCTTCGAATGAGCCCATTAAACATTTTATAATCTTAAAGATAAATCTTTCCCACGAATGAAAAAAAATTAGGTAGCGAACTTTGCCATCGCATTGTCGAAGAGGTAGGTTCGAGTCCTGTTCGACACGTTTTTAAACTTACTTACTATTGAATAACTCAAATGCCTTTCAACATGTTGAAAATAAAATAAATAATTTCACTGAATCCAACAGCTCTCTGTTTCTGGGTTTGGTTTGGAGGGTTTGGATACCTTTAACTTTTCCCTTCTGCCTTTTTAAAACGCTTCAAAAAAAAACTTTACATAGAAGTACATTAGTAAAAAAAAACTTAACATGGCAGTGTATTAGTATGGGAGTATACTTAAAAAAAAACTATATTCCCATACAAAAACTTTCACCTCCCGTTCTTTTGCCGTTCTTTTTTCTTACAATTGCCGTAGAGGCTCTTGACTGTACCTACCATTCATACTTTTCCACGCCCTTGCAATCATCATCCTGACCTCAAAGAATTCTCTGTATCGTGGAGTACCGTGGTACCACAACACCCAGCCCCGGAATAAAATATCTGCAGAACATGCAAATATTTGTCCCGTAGCCGAATCGGGCAGGGACGTTGCATTACACCAGACATTACTCCATATCTTGGAAGAATTTTAACCTACTTTTAATTGTCGTATTGAAATGAAACTATGTATATATACCTAGTTCGGATGACAATACTATAATTTGGTATCTTGGAGCTGATCTGATGATGGAGCCAAGAGGTATATAAGTCGGAACTCTTCAGTGACTCCTTAGTTAACCCCTAGAGTTTGGGCTCATGGGATTCGTTAAGATGAGTCCAATAGATTGGGCTTGGTAACGAGGGTCTGATGATGGAGCCAGGATATTTATTTTTTATACGTGATAAAAGCATATTTTTTTACTAAGTTATTTATTATTTTATCGATGAAGCGGAATTCATGATTAAAAAATATACATATTGGCCTAGTGGCGGTATCCTGACTTTGAAGATAAACCAATTGACTAACCACTTGAAAAATATATGTGCGCATTAACATGTGTTCAAGACTTTAAAGGAAAGCATTGTCAGAAAACCGGCATGCCCTAGAATCAAAAATTCGATCATCATCATGATCAACATCATTTTTGTACATGACTCTGACTACCCCTACTTGGTATCCTCAATACGCACTGAGTATGTATTTGAGGATGTCCATCATGGGGAATATAGTCGTGAGCGTGTTTGTTTGGTTTAAAAAAATACATAATGTACTCACTTCTCTTTGTGATTATACTTAAGTAAATGTGAAAATATTTTATTTTTATTGTGTGCTAAAAAGATTTAATTCACCAAATATCCAACCTTCATACGATACGTCTCAAAATTTACAACACGTGACTTCGTTATCGTATTCACACAAACGTGAAAATAGCAACTTAGTGACAAAATTTCACAACTAATGTACATTCGCGGCAGCCATTGTGGTCTCTTGCAAAACTATGGGACCATAAGGCTCGCCGGCCATGGTTTTGCGAAATTCCGCCCAGCCAAAGGCTTAAAATAGGAAACACAACATAGAAGCATAGAACTGATACTCCGAGATTAGGTAGATGCTAACCAAATGAAAGTTTTACCGATAGTTTTGCTTACGTGGACAGCATGCAACATTCTGGCCAGGTTTTCCATAAAAAATAACATTCAAACCCAAAACTTGTACAAAATATTGAAAAGTGCAATTGTCTTGATATGTACCGTAAGTTAGCCGTAATACCCCGACTTCTGATCCGGAAGTCGTGGTTCGAACCCGGTCTTTTTCCACCCGAAAAATGTATGTACGCATTAACACGTGCTTAAAATGGTGAAGGAAAACATCGTGAGGAAACCAGCATGCCCTAGAACCAAAAATTCGAAAGCATAGCCAACAGTTAGTGTTCCAATATGCGGCGATGGGCTTGCAACCTATCACGTGGAATACTAACTTACAAAACGCGGGCATGTGCCAAATGTAGTGTTTGGACGTGCCTCTGACTACCCCCTACTTGGTATCCTCAAAGATCTACTCACTGAGTATGTATCTGAGGATGTCCACCATGGGTTTTTTTATACCAATGTTTTCGTGTTTGCATTGTGTGTTGATATGATACCTTTGTTGAGTCCGACTCACACATGGCCAGTTTTATTATTAAGTCGTCACAGGGAATTGATCTAGGAGTTGCGTTTCTGTACGCCAGTATACCCCCAACCTTTGGAAATAGTATCTACGGGCAGAGGTCATCCAGCAAGGTGCGGGATATAGCAATTTTCCTTTGTATTTTATCAAAGCAAACAGCCTTTTAAACGTTAGCAAGATAGATTGATGATATTGAAATTGCTATAAAACAATTAAAGGTTAACCTTTGTTCGCCTGTTACTTTGAGAGGACGTTAAAAGTGACTAGATGGCAGGTAATGAATATAAACCTGTCATCAAGTCATTTACTTATAAAAATCGGGTGAATATTACGTCATTAAGTACCAACATAAGTCATACATAGGGTGATAGGGTGAAGAACACGTTTAGAAATGTGCAAGACCTAAATGTGCAAGGCAACCTGCAGACTTTTGCGGCAGTTGTAGGAGCTAGAACAAAAAGGTAAGTCAACACTCGTGCGCTTTCAATTTCAACTTTCAATTTCACCTGCGTCTATTGTATGTGTTAGTTGTTAGATAATTTAGTTATTTCGTTTGTGTTTTAGTTTTCGGTTATGTATTCTGTTTTTCTGTATGTGTGTATATGTCGAATTATTTGTTAAATTCTATTTTAATGCGCAAATATATACGTCGTTTTTAATGTTTAATATTTTTTACCTTCCGCCATCTTGCCCACACGGCACCACCACTCACATGTGTACGTGAATCTTGAGGCATGCACTATAGTTCAAATAATGTTGCATGCGCTAAACTCATGCGTCTCAGAGAGACGTAAGATAAAGATGAAAGTGCATGAGAGCTATATACATAAAATATTAAAAACCAGTATCCACTTTAGTTGGGCGGAGATGTGACGTTAAAAATACAAATAGAATCGTGATGACTAAGGCCATATTTTCATGATTCTATTAGTTTTTTTGCAAATCTCTCCACTCCGCTGTGGTGGATTACATACTTTACGACATCTTCATATCCCTTCACACAATAACATTAAAAATAACTTATTTCGGTTCATTAGATAGTTGATTGGGTATCCGAAGGCTGTTGGTCGGCACTATTAAGTAAACTGTGCTCGTACGAACTTTGACTCTGATGCGACTCGTATCTAGGTCATCGATAGGCCTGTGCCACTCTAATACATATATATATATTAGAGTGGTAAATATATATATATATTAGGTACAACCTCTTTCACTAATAAAATGTTACATTACAAACAGATAATTATGACCAAAATTAAATACATGCACAGTATATAAAAGTTATATTGAAAGATGTCAAAAAAAGTTATATTAAAATATGATATGAAAAATAAAAACAAGTAAAAAATTTCAATCATCACTCTCACAGTACTTCGCTGAGAGGCTCTTGTACAGTCATTTAACATTTTAGGCAAAATTCTAACCACATCTTCGCCTGCGTTGTTTCCTGTACCAACCTGCTATTGTTACCATATAATTTTGTTATTCGAGATCCCGAAATATACCTATTCCAAATTTCATCCAAATAGATTCTACTGTTGCGAAGATTATTAGCAACAAAAATCCGAACAACGAAACAATAACATTTATAATTTTTTTTATGACTAGACTCTGCCCACGGCTTCGCCCGCGTGGTACCCGGATAAAAAGTAGCCTATCTGTCATTCTGATGTAAAAGCTATATTATTGTAAAGTTTCATCAAAATCCGTTAAGTAGTTTTTGCGTGAAAGAGTAACAAACATCCACCCTCACAAACTTTCGCGTTTATAATAGTAGTAGGATAGGATAGTAGGATGTTCGTCTATATCTGTCAATTAGAATTTTCAATGATGGCAACGTTATAATCGAAAGCCTTGGTTCGACTATAGTTCAGCTAAATATAGTCAATTTTAACACCATTAAAATTACGACTGTCATATTCATAACATTTATATACCTTCGGAACACAGGTAACTAGTTTTATTGCTTGGTATATAATATTCTTTAGCTGTTATACTGTCAGCAGGGTAGCACGTGTGGAATCATTCTTTATTATTTATTGTACACACAGAAAAAACAGAAAAAAACATACATATAGGACATGTACAAAGGCGAGCTTAACCCTAACAAGAGTTTTCTTCCAGAAAACCTTTGAGGTTAAGGACAGGTGAAAAATTCTGATATAAGTTATATGATAGTTATATTATCAGAATTAAAAAGATAAATTCTGATAATATAACTAATTATAACATACTATTATACCTAAATTCATAATATACCTACTTATAAATATAAATACATATATATATATATATATAAATGATATATATAATATGTATGCAATACTCACAAGGAGAGGTAGTATGTACTCTTTTACTCTGAGCTGAACGCACTTGTGGAAGGCCCTAACATGCCACAGATTCAAACAGTTATGTGAGGATCCTCTGTATATCTATATTAATTTATTATATATTATCAACAAGTGCAGATAAGTCCCTTTATCTCGTGTAAGTCAATGGATAATTGAATTCAAATACACATAATTATTTTGTTAGGACAGTCTTCAAGGAGTGACGGTATGAATGGCCATGTTTATTTCGACTGTCATAGATAAAGCTTACGTTTAAATGTTTAAGCGAGGATAAAGTCTCTTCATCTTAGAATATTTTACTGGCTATTTTATAGGTTTTCAAATTATATATCAGGGAATTTCATCATCATTATCATCATCAGCCGACATTAGTCCACGGCTGGACATAGGCCTCTCCCAATACGCGCCACTCATCCACTTTCTGCCCGCTGCCTTTCTTACGACATCGCTCCACCTAGACGGGGGGCGCCTTACACTACGTTTGCCCAGACGCGGTCTCCACTCAAGAACTCGTTTACCCCAACGGTTGTCGGTTCTTCGGCATATATGACCAGCCCATTGCCACTTCAGCTTACTATGTCGCTATGTCGATGGCTCTCGTTCTCTGTCGGATAATCTCGTTGCGGATTTTATCTTTCAGAGAAACCCCGAGCATAGCTCGTTCCATAGCTCACTGTGCATCCTTGAACTGGTGGATTAACCCTACTGTGAGTGTCCATGTCTCGGCACCGTAGGTCATCACGGGTAGGACGCACTGGTTGACGACTTTAGTCTTCAACCAGTGCGTCAGGGAAAATACTACAACAGTATTTTTTCATATATTCAAGATAACATTTCCCCAGCTAACAAAAATAATTAAACACTCACCAGACATATACAAGAATCCTAGTGTCCTGAATGCACACTAGGATTCCGGAATAAGTATTTGCTGAATATGCAAACATGTGTCCCGCAGCGGGAATCTAACCCCTCTTGATTCGCAGGTTGCTCATCCGCCTCGCCGTATAGATCATTAATTCCTGTCAAATTCCTCGTGTTTTAGTTAACTCTGATCGGACGGCCTTGTCCGAGTGCACTCGAATCTGGTGAACGCTACAGCTCGTTTTCCAGAACCGAGGTAAAACTCAATCTAGACTCAAATGCCCTTTTTTGACAAATTTCTAATACAATTACTTTCAAGGCAGTAAAAATCAATTATAATTCGTGACATTAAACTAGGGAAAGAAGTATTTTTTCTATCTGTAATAAAATTACTAATAGGAAACAGACTTCAAGGCCACAGACCACAGACCACAGGACCCAAAAGGCTGGCGACATCATCTCGTTAATTTGTAATTAAAACTTTTAAATTTCTATCTAGTCTAGATTCAGCTTGAGATTTGTTCAGTGGCATCATCGGATGACCATCTCAAACCATTTATGTTAAAACGGAAAAAGGATTTCTGTACGATCTGATTGTCGCATGACGACGTTTTTGAACGCACCCTTAGGATCCTGGCAGCATGCGTGGCCTGAACCAAAGGTAAAACTAGTCAGTGCGTAATAGTAACTTACCCTCTTTTTAGAATTGCTCGCTAACTTTAGCAGCGTGCTAACAGTTGACTGTCTATAGCCTTATAGACTTTTTTAATTTTAGAAATCGTGCTGCTTCGTAAATGTTTATGAATAAGAGGATTAGTGTTTAAAGTGAAAGAAAAAAACTACTTTAGTGTTTACTGTTATGTAAGATTATATTTTAAATAAAATTTCATTTAATTTAATTGCAAAACCCGTATTAAAAAAGTTAATCAAGTCCTCTACTTTGATTCAAATGAAATCCTTTTAACTCAAAACAAAAACAATCAAACACGCTCACACGACTGTCTTCCCCATGGTGGACATCCTCAGATACATACTCAGTGAGTAGATCTTGGATACCAAGTAGGGGGTAGTCAAAGGCACGTCCAAACATTACATTTGGTACATGCCCCCGTTTTGCAAGTAGTAAGCATTCCACGTGACAGATTGCAAGCCCATCGCCGCTTATTGGAACAATAACTGTTGGCACATGCCTTCGATTTTTTTGGTTCTAGGGCATGCCGGTTTCCTCACGATGTTTTCCTTCACCGTATTGAGCACGTGTTAATGCGCACATAATTTTTTCGAGTGGAAAAATCCATTGCTGCACAACCGGGTTCGAACCCACGACCTCCGGATCAGAAGTCGGGGTATCGCCCACTAGGCCAACTGACATTATAGGTTTTTGCTACAATTAACGTATGTTACTTAATTTTAAGCGCACGTTACACGTAATGTAGGACAAGGGCAAAGAGAAGACGTTACACGAGATATAAAACAAAGAAATATATGATTTTTAGAGCCCCAAAGTAAGATCTTGTGTTATGGGAACTACATGACTGATAAACTACTTATATACATTTTTTTTGTAAATACTATACATAGAAAACACCCAGACCCGAAACACATATTCGCAGATTCAAATATTTGTCCCGCGGCGGGAATCGAACCCGCAATCTTCTGCGTCTCAGGCGTGCCTACACCCACTGCGCCACAAAGTTCGTATTATGGCTTCTTTAAAGTTGAATATCAAAGAGAACCTTCACTGAATCAATAACTGTTGAATCCTGTCTAGGCACCCCACAATACGATCCGTTTATTTGACCTTATTGTCCGATATCTTAAAAAACTACTCACCACTTATTAAAAAAAAAACTCTATTCATCTATTCAAGTCTAACATGTTGTGAAGATTATATCAACCACTATTACATAATACATAAAATGCCGTTTTATTCTCAGCATTATTCTCATTCGCTCAATCTTTAAAATTATGCTAAAAACTAGTGTGGTTTCTACCGAGCTAATTTAACTATCAGTTTTCTACAAAAACAATCGAACTCTACCAAAATAGAATCGTTACTTTTCCTCATTTCACGCCACTGTTAAATCAATTAAAAAGTCATCAGATTTCGTTCAAAAAACGATTAATTACTCTGTACTTTCGACACTCAATTAAATCTAAAATGAGAGCATATTGCGTCATTTTAAGTAATTAGAGGACTGTTACTCATTAATAGGTTTTCTGGTCAATAGCTACTACGGATATGACGCGTTAGTTATGAGATGATAACACGAGTCGGTTAGCAACTGAAAAATAACATTATTTTCCTGTGTGCACGCACTACGCACAACATGCCTATTGCCTATCCCGATTAATCTGTATTACTTTTCCTTAATCCCTTTATATGACGGTGAATACTTTTTTGTTATCCGTGATGTGTGTAATTCGATGTTCGTTTGTTCGTTTATTGCCCGTGTTCCCACTGCGTTTGAACCATCGTATAATCCTCGGATAACCGTAGAGTCCACATCTAGAAGACCCAGGATTCATTTTATTTATTTAATACTCACGACTGTTTCCCATGGTAGACATTCTTAGATCCACCATACTCAGTATAGGTAGATAGGAGATAGGAGGCAAGTTCAAATATTACATTATATTTGCGGATGCCTACGTTTTTAATAGTCGTGTCAGACTGCAAGTTTATCGTATTTTAGGCTTTCGATGGTGGCTTTTGAAATTTTTGGTTCTAGGGCAAACCGATTTCCGCAGTATTTTAAAAATAGATTGGGGCACGGCTGGGTTCGAACCCATTACCATCGAATCTGATGTCGGTATACAGCCGGCCTAACGCTGTTCTCATTGTTAACTGCTAATTCATGCATCATTTTGGCAATATATATATAAAACTGTTCCGTAACTGATTGTCGGATCAACGCATAGCCTAAACCATACGTCCTAGAAGAATGAAACTTGGAGGGTATATTCCTCTTATGGTGAAGGCGTGCAATAAGAAAGGAATTTGGAAAATTCTACCCCTAAAGGGCGAAAAGAGCTTAACAACTTTATATAAAATAACTGAATACGTATCAGGGTATTAAAAAAAAGGTCATAAGGGTGCAAGGCATGCAATTATTTTTGATGCTCCTATCAATTACCTATCCCACGCGAGTAAAACCGCGGGCATCGGCTTTTTTCAAGTTTATTTGAGGGTCTAAAAACAAATACTAAAAATACTATAAAACTTTTCTACTGTATCTTTATTGATAGGTATCCTTTCAACAATACCTCTGCTATTTTAAGTTAATCTTTAAAGATACATTTTTTATGTCCACATAAAATTAAATTTAATGATAAAAATTCAGCCCAATATATTCTCGATAAACATTACGATTAAGTTTCATGAACATGGCAACCTCGGACGCTCGGAAGCAAACGCTACCAAGTCCAAATTTCGCTTTTCCTCTTTCCCCGAGCCGTCCAACTACTTTGCAATAATTTTGGCGTGGCCTCCAAGCACGAGGAACAAGGAAGAGATCTCAAAATTCACGGCGCAGAGGCGCGTAATTTTCGGTCGACGACGTGTGGACAAGCCTTCCTTGTAAGGCTGGAGGTACACCGCGCTGCCAAATGTGGCAGAACAAACGGCTATTCTAATAATATACAGCCAATTCTAAAACAAACATACTCTCCAATGAAATGTACTAACTAAACATAAAAAAAAAACTCAAAACGTATCGACACATTCTATGTTCGGAAATCCACGTTGCCTCTTATCTCCATAACATTGGAAATCTTTTAGAAGTCGTTTTTATTCTCAGATTATTGTGCTTTTTTCCTTCCTATTCTTTTTAACTGATGGGAAAAGGTTACCCCCCTTTTCATTACACAGAACGATTTCCAGTAATGTGATTTGAATTAATCCAGATCGACTCGCCATCTTTTCCTGAACCTTCCGCGGCGTAATTGACCGTTTTCGGGTACCCATAACGGGTAACGAGTTTTTCTGATGAGCAAATGTGTTTAATTTTTATTATCTTATTTTTTAAGTAATAGGGAATATAACCTTTTTTATGGATTAAGGATACAGTTCCGTATACTTAAAACGGATAGATCGTGGTGCGACACAAGGACACAGCAATGAAGTTGCAAAAAGAAATATTTCGGACAGACTGACGAATATGACGAAACTATAAAGATTCCATTTGGTTTGAGTCTCTAAAAACGTGAACGTTTATAAATGCAAGAATGGCTAAATAGTTCGTTAGGTGGTGCTGGCATTCCCAGTAAATTCCTATCCTCACAACCACCTATCGTGCTAACATGAGGAGTGCTGTCAGGTTTTTTGTGAAGTCGTGTTGGTGAATTAGCTGTTTTAAATTGCTTGTCAAGCTGTCAGAGAAACCTTCGAAATCTAGACTCGAAGATTTGAATGGATTTTAATACGGAACGACCTTACGTTACGCGGCTAACGTTCACACGCCATGAATTTAGGTAATAATCTATGAAATGTTTTAATGAGATACGTAAGAAGTTAATGAAGATTTTTTATGGTTTTCAACAAAAATAAGTCTTACAAAAAACGTATAATGAATACAATTATAGGTTACTTTTCAAAGTTGCTTACTTTGAAAGAGATGAAGTCAAAAGGATAAGAAAAGTCGGTGGACGGAGGTGGCTTGAGATCGTTCGTCGTGACACTCATAGAAGAGCCTATATACAGCAGTGAAAGATGACAGAATGAGCTATGCCAACCCAAGTGTAGTATCCCTGAAATCTCTTAGCATTTTTAAACTCGCCCGGCAATGCACGGAAGCGGTGCGGTATTATCGCTCATCCAATTTATACTTTTACGAACTTACGACACGAAAGACCTTGCAATATATTCATCATTTTTTAATAAGATGAAAGGTATTGATAGACGCAATGTTGGTATGTAAAAGTTGTCTGCTTGAGGGTACCATTTGATTCCATGGACTTTGACTGAACCAAAGATACAACAATACAAGGGCCCGCGCAAACTGGAGCGGTCACAGCTACGCTGGCGATCAAGACGTTGACGCGAACTTCGACAACCACTTGGCAACCTTTTTCCTTTGATCGCCGCCGCCACCGCCACCGCCACCGCCACCGCCACCGCCACCGCTTCAGCTTGACCAAGCCATGATTGAGGTATCCATTTTATCGAATGCCCTTGGCATTTGACAGTGTTGTACCTATATGATTAATAAAATGTGTAGTTAAAAAAAACTAAAAAACACGCTTTTATCTCACACAAGAAATTTTAAAAAATAATTCTACTTCCTCCATCATCGGCCACTCGTTGCCCAATCCATTGGAATCGTCAAAACGAATTAATTAAGCCCAGACTCGAGAGGTTTACCACTGAAGAGTTCCTTTACCTAACTCCTCGCTCCATCATCAGATCAGCTCCAAGATACCAAATTATAGTATTATCATTCGAACTACATAAAAAAAAAACACGCTCACGAATGTCTTCCCCATGGTGGACATCCTCAGATACATACTCAGTGAGTAGATCTTTGAGGTTACCAAGTAGGGGGTAGTCAGAGGCACGTCCAAACATTACATTTGGTACATACCGCGTTTTGCAAGTAGTAAGCATTCCACGTGACAGGTTGCAAGCCCATAGAAGTACAAAGTATACATACAAAGTTTAATTTCGATACCACAATGAAAAGTAAGTTAAAATTTACTTTCAAGATTTGATTATATTGTTTGTTAGTTACTTAGATATTAAGTATATATAGCTTGGTCATCACGGATTATCGTGTACCAGAGCCGCCGGTAAGATCTCTCGCCACGCTAGCCTTAATGATATCATACGCCGGGCTTTTACCAGCGTCAACGTTCCAGCTATTCTTGAACCGAATGGTCTACTACGTGACGATGGTAAGCGGCCTGACGGCATGACTCTTGTCCCTTGGGAGAAGGGAAGGCCTTTGGTATGGGACGCCACATGCGTAGATACCCTAGCACCATCTCATCTGCCGGGGACTTCAGTTAGTGCCGGTGCAGCGGCTGATTCGGCCGAGGATCTCAAGAGGCGCAAATATAGAAGTCTCGACGGAGCTTACTTATTTGAGCCTTTTGGGGTTGAGACTCTGGGTCCGTGGGGAACCGGGGCCCTTCGCGTTTTCAAAATTATTTCAGGGCGACTGGTCGAAGCGACGCGTGACAAGAGAGCTGGCTCTTATCTGGGTCAACGCATTAGCATTGCCATTCAGCGTGGCAATGCGGTCAGTTTTTTTGATAGCTAGCTGTTTCATCTGTATTTTTTGTATATACCTACTTGTACATAGTTGTATGAATAAATGTCAAAAGTATATTATTAGAGTGTTAAAAATATTTTTCGTTTAGATATTCTCTTGATAAATATAGGCTTGGTGTGGCACTGAAGAAAATTCTGTGACTATTCTACTTGCGCGTACCCGAGTTCGATACTTGCGCACTCTGCGTGGCCCACTGAATGACAAATTTCATTGGACCTTGGAAACCCATATTTTTCCTTGTGCGTGATTCAAATGCACGAATTAATATTTGTTTATTGTAATAGTTTTAAGAACTGTGTAAAACAATAGGCAATAATAAAGCGATTTTCTCATCGAACTAACACCTAAAATGCTGTGCACGTAAAAACATTAAAACACATGAATGATCACTACTTTTTTATCTTAAATCAATGGACAAAATTATTAAAAGTTATTCAACTTCTAAAAACTTGCTGTATTAGTCAATAACAAGTAAGTATGATTTAGCGGTATAATGAAACACATCTGTGGCTACTTTAGACCTCAGTGACGCAGTGGGCGAAGGCCTGCCTGAGACGCAGAAGATTGCGGGTTCGATTCCAGCCTCGGGACAAATGTTTGCATATGCAAATATTTGTCTCGGGATCTGGATGTTTTCTATGTATAATATGTATGTATTTACAAAAAAAAAGTATATAAGTAGTATATCATTCATTTAGTTCCCATAACACAAGCTCTGCTTACTTTGGGGCTAGATGATGCTGTGTAAAAAATGTCCAGAATTATTATTATTGCTTGACAATTCGATATCATATCCTGAATTTGCGATTTCATATTCCGCCAATACATAATTTCTCTAGCCCTAAGTTTTGTTTTCGCAACGCCTAAATGACCGGTAATGACGCCTAGTTGCTATCATTTCACAGCATTCCTAATTATATCTACATCAAATCTATCTATACATATATTATAAAGAAGTAAAGTTTGTAAGTTTGGATGTAGGATCCTACCCATCCAAACCTACCCATCCGATTTCAAAATATCTTTCACTAATATTTAGAATGTACTTTCATTAGCTGGCTATTATCCCATAAAATTAAAAGGCTTTTGGAGATTTTACAACGTAAGTCGAAACTTTTCTACAAAAAAACTTTTTTTTGGGTGGTTCACATACCCACCTTTATTTTTCACCTGTCATTATCCTCAAAGGTTTGCTGGAAGAAAACTCTTGTTAATGTTAAGCTCGCCTTTGTACATGTCCTATATGTAAGTTTTTTTGTCTGTATTTACTGTGTGTACAATAAAGAATGAATGAATGAATGAACTCCGCCTTAACGGAGGAGCTACTTTTCATATTATCCGAGTTCCACGCGGGCAAAGTCAGTAGCTAGTATTCTATAAGGTGTGAGTAAATGGGATAGTTGGAAGAGGAAGGCCTCGTCGAACGTACTCTGACCAAATTGCAGATATTCTAGAGAAAGGTCAGGTCAGAAGTACACTAAACCGCCGAGCTTGTTTGAAGAATTTGATGAGGATGAATGAAGCGAAAGACGTATGCCAGGATCGTAGCAAGTGGAAATCCTTGGTCTCTGCCTACCCCTCCGGTACCATATGTATACATACATATAGAAACAGGCGTGACTATATGTATGTATGTATGTATAAGTCACATGACCGTTTTTTATGGCACTCCAAGCCTAAGTCTAACATACAGATAAGCTTTTGATGTTTTAACCATTCTGTGCACCACATCTTTTTCTACAATACACAAAGGTTATCTGGAAGGCAATGCTTTGTTGCATAAAGTTCGCCTATGTACTACTATTTTGTTATTTTCTATAGAAATGGTGATGACGATGATATTCTAACGATAGCAGATTCATTTCCAAGTGACCATTTCAAACAAACCTCCATAATTATATATAATAAATAAATAATGCTGGACATTTTTCACACAGCATCATCTAGACCCAAAATAAGCAGAGCTTGTGTTATAGGGACTACATGACTGATATACTTTTATACTACTTATATACTTTTTTTTTGTAAATACATATATATTATACATAGAAAATATCCAGATCCAGATATTTGTTTATTGAAACATTTGTCCCGCGGCCTTCTGCATCTCAGTGGCGAAGTGGGCGAAAGCCCGTCTGAGGTCTTCAGAGGTGGTCTATATATTTTCATAAAGACTTTTTTAGAGAATATTTTTTATAAAAATTGTGTGTTTTTTTTTCGCCTTCGACCTTTCAAGATCCTACATATACTATTAGTGAATGTCCATATAACTAAATAATGTGAGAATATTAAGTAGCATAAATCACAATTGCAGTGTGAATTGCGCCAACGTAGATATGATCGCGAACCGATGTCACTGCATATCCAATTACCACTCATATGAAGGTTTTACTTGTTCAAGCTGTGTGCTCATTTATCTTGGCAAAACTGCCATGTCTTTCTAAAAATCGAAGGTTCTTTCATGAGCCAGTTTTGCTAGACTATCTTAAAAATCGAAGGTGAAACGAGTGGAAAGAATGATAGGTAATCACAGTGATAGAACTGTTTTTAAGCTGCCTTGTTTTTTACTTTTGCTTGAAAAGATTTAATAACAATAAGCTCGTGCCTATGTTTTGGGATAAGAGGCTGTTTGTATTTTTTTTCTCCAAACGTCTTAACAAATTGTTGTATAGTTTTTAAAGGATTGTTCATGTTTTTGGTATGGCAAGCGTCCATAGGCCACGGTATAACCGGTGGGCCGTATGCTCGATTTCCACTTTGGTGGTTTAAAAAAACAGAAAGTCAAAGTCAAAATTCATTTATGCATTAAAATCACAATCTGCCTGTTCTTCCGCGACCAAGCCAGGAAAGTAAGGCAAGAAAACATGGCTGGTTTTTCTTTTTAATGATCCTTTTACAAAACAACGAGTTGGAGCATTTTCAATCCCAAGAGCTTTTATCATCTAAATAATCAGATATTTTATAGTATGCCTTTTTATAAAGTTGTTTTTTAATTACGTTTTTAAATTTGGTAATTGTTAATTTTTGTATATCTCTTGGGAGTTTGTTATAAAAGCTACACCTTGCCCTTTAAACGATTTACTAACATTATGGAGTCTACAAGTGGCAACAGCGAGTTTGTCTTTATTTCTGGTATTAACATTGTGATTATCGCTTTTTTTCTTAAACAAATTAATATTTTTGTGAACATACATCAGATTTTCATAGATGTATTGAGATTTTCTTATAATCGTTTTGTATGAGGTCAAAAATGTTCTTAGATAGGATCACACATCATAAGGGAGACCTGCAATATATTATGACGCAAAATACGTCGCAGATTTAAAAAAAATGTCGTGTCTAGGTTCGATGGAATGCAATTTGCCGCATACCAATGCTATTGAAAAGTGACATTAATGAAAACAAATGAAGTGTTTCTGACATCAAACGCCAGGGCCGGATCGAGGTGGGCGGACGATTACAGAGTGTGCAAACATCTGTGCCCACCTAGCCGCAGTAATTAATGAACAAAACAATGTGCTAACGCTTAGGACTTGTCCTTTTATAAGGTGACAAGAAATCTCTCGAGACACTGGAATTTTCAGTTTTGAACGGTACAAAAATTAAACACGCTCAGGGCTGTTTCCCTGTTTCCCAATGTTTTTTTTTTCTTACATACATAGTCCTGACCACATACTAGGATTCCCTGTGTTGTGGGTATTAGGAACTACGAGTACCGTGGTACCACAATACCTAACAGAACATACAAATCTAGATATTTTTAATTCTAGATATTTTTCATGACCTACCGTTACCTAAAAATCAATAGCACTGTATTTTTTGTACCTCAATTCTACATTGTAACGCGTTGGACTAAGTTAGGTTGTAAGTTACACTGTACAATGAAATAAATATGTGTGTTTGTTTAAAAAAACGTAAAGTCTTGTCACCCTACCGTTTGTATTTTAGAATACCTCTTTGTTGAGAGTACGTGGGCATTGAAATGATTAATCGACACGGCTGAGAGTCGGTTAATTACTTCTTTAGTTAATACAATAGGATATTCTAGTTGTAGACCTCACACGCTAATGATCGAACTCTGATATGGGTCGGTAGGATCTTTGGGCTTTGTTGCAAGGACATCATCACCATCATCAGCCTATACAAACTGCTGAACAAAGGTCTCCCCTAAAGAGGTATTACCTACCTATTTGGGCATACCTCTGACTCGCCTACTTCGTATCCTCAAGGATCTACGCACTGAGTATGTACCTGAGGATATCCATTATGGGAAGATATTCGTGAGCGTGTTTGTTTTTTTATCTATTTACATACTAGAGATAATTGATCCTGCTCGGAAGCAGGTGAAAAAAGCACATCTAACGCCTCAGGCAAAAAAAACATTCTTCAAGTGATTCCTATCACTTTTATGGAGACGTTGTCAATATATCTCGTTGTAATTGCTTCCATCGCCATTTCGTAATGACGGTCACCTAGGAACTCTGGCGTCTGCAGTAAATTGAGAACAACTGGTTCATTCGATACAATTGTTAGCATTGAAATCGAACTACCTATTTATCATCTGACTGAGACGCAAGAGGGTTCGATTCCCGCTGCAGGACAAATGTTTGCAAATTCTTCAGATATTTGTTCCGGGTTTGGGTGTTGTAGTGCCACGGTATTCGTTGTTAAAAAAACGTAGGCTGTTGGGCCAATTTTGGGGATGGCGATGAAAAGGCTTGCGGTCAAAATGTTGTTTGCGCGTAGTTAGTATATACAAATCTGTCTCGTCTCCCGTCAATGCCGTGTTTACAAATAAGTGTATTCTTTGATTCTACATTTTTTTTTTGTTTGACTTAGTAATTTAGTAGTACCAAATACATAATTTATTTATTAATTTAATATGGCACACAAAACAGAATACAGTCAAACACAAAAATAGAATAAATTAAAAACAAAAATTTAGATCTAGACAATATTCCAAAACATGTGTACACATCATACTTATATTTAACACAGCAGAATAATATATATCGGCGCAAAGGCGTTATTCTGCTTCTACAATGAGTCATCGGCGCAGAACCACGAGTTATTTAACGAATCATCACTTAGATTGTCATATTACAGTGTAAAATCATTAGTTAATAGCTAGTTATCATTTGATTGTTGTAATCAAATGACAATTAGGTAATTACGTAATCAAGTTATTATTTTGACCATGTTTACCTTCAAAACCATTTGTAAACTTAAATGATTAATGCTTGCAGGCAGTTTTAGCTTGTTCGCACAAGTTGCCTGCCTTTGTCTTTGTTTTTGCATAAATACGGGCGACTTACCGAGTACGATTCATTCTCGCTCGAGCCGTCGGACCGTACAGACCTTGAAAGCCTCTGTACAACCAAGAATAAATTTGAAGAACATCTCCTGGAGTTTACTTTCGTCATCAACTATGAGCGACCAGCATGCTGGTGATGATAGTGACGTTAGCATTGCTGACGTCACACTTTTTAAAGACCACCTTGGAGCGTCTGCTCCGTCATCAGAAGTGGGATTGGACACTGCTTCAATCCAAACCAGTTCCTCATCAGCTCAGGTACCATATTCGTCTGATACCCAATGGCAGCGGTTACTGGAACAGCAGAACCAGAATATTCTTCACTTGATTGAAGTGATGTGATCTCCGGCAACTCCACCGAAGACTATAACGCTGCCAGAATTCAAACCTGAACAGCCCGATGCAAATCCACGTGCCTAGTGCTCAACTGTGGAAACCTGCCTCACTGAACAACACTTGGAAGGAGGAGCATTGGTCATCGCCCTAGTAATCACCGCATCTACATGGCTTTCCGAAGTGTCTCACACCGGCATGACCTGGATAAACTTCAAGGAAATCCTCCTATCACGTTACGACTGTGTCCTGAACTGTGCTGCAACCATCATTAACTCCAACAGCAGCAGCACAAAAGAAGGAGAAAGTCTTGCATCGTACGTAACTCTACTGATTACGTCACTCAAGGGCTACATGAAAAGATATGGAACCCGAAGAAATTGCTCACAAATTGAAGGAAGGATTAACCAATTGGCATTTACGACGGAGATCAAATCAAGAACGAAGTTCGTTCAAGAAGTCCAAGCTTATTCCATGAAGCGAAAACATGATCGAAGAATCTACAACTTCATGTCAAACTACAACGGCAACCCAAGTGTCAACCACTCGAAGATACAATGTCACAAGTACGAACAACAGCAAGGATGACACCTGCTACCGCTGCGGGGCCATCGTGTCTACCGCACCGGGTGGTGCTATCGGCGAAAAGGCAAGGCTTTCACACGGATCGTCTACATCAGCTTCTGCAACCCTGATGGACAACAGCAAGGCTGTCACCTGCTACCGCTGCGGGGCCATCGTGTCTACCGCACCGGGTGGTGCTATCGGCGAAAAGGCAAGCTTTCACACGGATCGTCTACATCAGCTTCTGCAACCCTGATGGACAACAGAAAGGCTGTCACCTGCTATCGCTGCGGGGCCATCGTGTCTACCGCACCGGGTGGTGCTATCGGCGAAAAGGCAAGGCTTTCACACGGATCGTCTACATCAGCTTCTGCAACCCTGATGGACAACAGCAAGGCTGTCACCTGCTACCGCTGCGGGGCCATCGTGTCTACCGCACCGGGTGGTGCTATCGGCGAAAAGGCAAGCTTTCACACGGATCGTCTACATCAGCTTCTGCAACCCTGATGGACAACAGAAAGGCTGTCACCTGCTATCGCTGCGGGGCCATCGTGTCTACCGCACCGGGTGGTGCTATCGGAAGCAGCGGCGTAGCAACCGAGAGGCGGGTCATCATCTACGAAATCGGCGGCGTTCGTGCGTTAAAACAATCAGGTCGGTCGTTCCCATTTTATGATGATAGTGGTGCAGAATGTTCTCTCGTTTCGAGACACGGACGTTCCTCCTGCGTTTAGAGATAAATATTCTTGCGCAGTTTTCATTCAGAGCCAGTTTATTGCGATTACTATTGAGGCATCCTTTCTTGTAATTTATTTTGTACTGAAAATGAATTCACACCCCTTTAGTCAGGGTAGGCCGAGCTTGAATGTGTACTCCAGTTGTGTTACTTGTTACAGATACACACGACCACGATCAACTGCGTCGTGCTCCACATCCTGGCGGTCAAGAGGCTGTATCGGCGAAGAGGCACCGCTGCAGAACTAAACGAGCCTGGACCATCTATCTACCTTCTGAGCTGGACGATCTGATCGACGAGTCCTGGAATCCGTAGAGCCCGTATCGGCGAAGAAGAGGACGAATCGCCAACTCCTCAAGGCACCGTTGCAGCACCAAACGAGCCTGGACCATCTATCTACCTCCTGAGCTGGACGATCTGATCGACGAGTCCTGGACTAGTTTCTAAACATCTATTCCTACATCCTTAGAGCCTATACACCCAGTACCACAGAGTACACCAAGTACCACAGAGTACACCAAGTACCACAGAGTACACCAAGTACCACAGAGTACACCAAGTACCACAGAGTACACCAAGTACCACAGAGTACACCAAGTACCACAGAGTACACCAAGTACCACAGAGTACACCAAGTACCACAGAGTACACCAAGTACCACAGAGTACACCAAGTACCACAGAGTACACCAAGTACCACAGAGTACACCAAGTACCACAGAGTACACCAAGTACCACAGAGTACACTTAGTACCTCAGAGTACAGTTAGTACCTCAGAGTACACCAAGTACCTCAGAGTACAGTTAGTACCTCAGAGTACACCAAGTACCTCAGAGTACAGTTAGTACCTCAGAGTACACCAAGTACCTCAGAGTACAGTTAGTACCTCAGAGTACAGTTAGTACCTCAGTGTACAGTTAGTACCTCAGTGTACAGTTAGTACCTCAGTGTACAGTTAGTACCTCAGTGTACAGTTAGTACCTCAGTGTACAGTTAGTACCTCAGTGTACAGTTAGTACCTCAGTGTACAGTTAGTACCTCAGAGTACAGTTAGTACCTCAGAGTACAGTTAGTACCTCAGTGTACAGTTATTACCTCAGTGTACGCTTAGTACCTCAGTGTACGCTTAGTACCTCAGTGTACGCTTAGTACCTCAGTGTACGCTTAGTACCTCAGTGTACGCTTAGTACCTCAGTGTACGCTTAGTACCTCAGTGTACGCTTAGTACCTCAGTGTACGCTTAGTACCTCAGTGTACGCTTAGTACCTCAGTGTACGCTTAGTACCTCAGTGTACGCTTAGTACCTCAGTGTACGCTTAGTACCTCAGTGTACGCTTAGTACCTCAGTGTACACCCACGAACACTCCATGTTACTAATACCACAGAGTACAATAACCAACTGTATACCAACACCTAAGACAGATGTGTTTTGGTGTTAGTAATAAAATTGTCAAGCATTACACGATGCTTACAGATACCTACTCAAAAGAAAAACCATTTCATTGTTTCAGACACTCGAAGATCACAACCCAAGGCTGGTGCAGAGCACGCACCGCCTGTCAGTATGGCCGTATCGGCGCAAAGGCGTTATTCTGCTTCTACAATGAGTCATCGGCGCAGAACCACGAGTTATTTAACGAATCATCACTTAGATTGTCATATTACAGTGTAAAATCATTAGTTAATAGCTAGTTATCATTTGATTGTTGTAATCAAATGACAATTAGGTAATTACGTAATCAAGTTATTATTTTGACCATGTTTACCTTCAAAACCATTTGTAAACTTAAATGATTAATGCTTGCAGGCAGTTTTAGCTTGTTCGCACAAGTTGCCTGCCTTTGTCTTTGTTTTTGCATAAATACGGGCGACTTACCGAGTACGATTCATTCTCGCTCGAGCCGTCGGACCGTACAGACCTTGAAAGCCTCTGTACAACCAAGAATAAATTTGAAGAACATCTCCTGGAGTTTACTTTCGTCATCAACTATGAGCGACCAGCATGCTGGTGATGATAGTGACGTTAGCATTGCTGACGTCACACTTTTTAAAGACCACCTTGGAGCGTCTGCTCCGTCATATATATATGGATGTCTACCATGGGATATATTATATATATATACAGGGTTAGAGGTAAAATAGATAGCTGATGAAACGTAGATATTTTAAAAAACATCTGCCGAACAATTGCCATAATATTTTTTTTAGATATCCCTTAAAGAAAAATAAACTTTCTAATATATTTTTTTATTTCTTTACTTTCACTTGTCTACTACGGTCTATTCAATTAACTTATGCACTATTTTAATGATTGACGTCCTAAATCATCTTATTACACATGTAAAAATGCAATAATAATAATAATAAGATACACAAAATAAACAAAAATAAATGTAGTAGCCTAAAAATCGGCAATTTTCAATAAAAAAATTAAAAGTCGAATATCTCGAAAATGGTTAAATTTGGGTAGGGTGTTTCATAGTGAAATAAGTCAGAAATGATGGGTACTACACGCCATTAACGGATCTAGCACGATTTTTCCTGTAACCCTGTATATATACATAACTGCAAGCTCCTCTTTTGCTAGAGCAGCTAAGATTTCCTTTTTAAACTTGAACATATTATTATTTAAAACATCAAGTAAACTACAATTATTAACTAATAGATCGTTGTTTAGGCGACACATATTGACTAATGGATTATAGAAAGATGTATTGTTTATAAAGACTTTTAAGAACATAAGAAGCTTATGGTTAATATACAAAACAAACTTGACAACAAGAAGACTGTCTTTATCGTTGCGGATGGAAATCTCTTTCGTATTTGGAAACTAGATTTCAACTCAAGTCATAATCGAACCAGCGGTTTTATTCCCAGCTTGGCCTTAGTTTTATGCTTTCCGCGTCTCTCGTTAGCAGCTATTCAACAAATTGTTTGAATGCCTAATGCACTGCAAACCAGCTGAGGAAATGCCTGGCAGTACGCATTTCAAATTGTAATTGGTCACAGCAACAAACTAAATTATTAACGTCATGAGATCGTCATGAGATGAGAAGTGCCGTGTTGGCCTAGTGGGTGATACCCCGACTTCTGATCCGGAGGCCGTGGGTTCGAACCCAGTCGTGCACCAATGGATTTTGCCACTCGAAAAATTTATATGCGTGCTCAAAACGTTGAAGGAAAACATCGTGAGGAAACCAACATGCCCTAGAACCAAAAATTCGAAGGCATGTGCCAACAGTTAGTGTTCCAATAAGCGGTGATGGGTTTGCAACCTGTCACGTGGAATACTAACTTGCAAAACGCGGGCATGTGCCAAATTTTGTGTTTTGACGTGCCTCTGACTACCCCCTACTTGGTATCCTCAAAGATCTACTCACTGAGGATGTCCACCATGGGGAAGACAGTCGTGAGCGTTTTTGTTTGTTTTGTTTTTGAGATCTTCATCATCAGTCTGCTAAAGTTCAATTACATAGGCCACCCCCAAAGAGTACCATGACGAAAATTCCAGGGTTGGAAACTTTTCAATATTCAACGATATTTCTGGACCACTAGATACAGGGATCTGGTATCAGAGCCTGCCTCCGGCCACTTCAAAATTACATCGAATTACTTATAGAACAAGAACGAACTACGTTCGTGCATTACTAAAGCCTTGTCCTGAAAATCAGTGATGCGAATTCGTTCGAACCTGGTCATAGCAGCGTTCTGCATACACTTGTTCAGTAGCATCCCAGAATGTCGTCTCCTGCTATACCTACCTATGTGTATAAGCGCTTGTTGTTGTATACAGTTCGGATGAACAAATGTATTTTTTTATTCTTATTCTTGAAGAGGATTCTAACAGTTGCCTGGAAGTTTTAAACGATACGACCACCCATTGTACCTTTAATTTTAATGTGTTAGGTAATAATAATTTTGTTTATTTGAGGTTTTCTATAAAGTTTTTTTTATTTATTCATTCATTCACACTGCGTCTTCCGGTTCGAACACAGAAAAATAATATACAAGAGGATTCCAGTCATTATTTGAAAACATCATTTGAAATACTTTGTTCTCCAGTGATTGTCAGTTCTGAACTTATAGCCCTTGTCGCTGCCTTGGCGCTTGCCATTGCCGCTGATAATCTCAAAGCTAAACCGGTGAGAGAACTAGAATTAAAAAAAAAAAAAATGGAAAATAACAAACAAATTTGACTACCTACCCTATGTGCCAGGAACAGGATGTTGGGACAGTTAAAAATAAAAAAAGGTACCAAGCCTACATACACATAGAACAGAACAGAAATGTCAAACGCACATTCCTGATCCATCTAGACAGTTTCATATCGAACCGAAAAGGCTACGCTAGGTAGGCTACTTACTTGATGTAATATTGTGTTGAAAAATGATAAAAGGTATTGATTAATTCTAGTGCCTGATGACATTAAAATAAAACAGTTTTGGTTACATAACTAACGTAGGGTTTATCAAAAAAGAAACAGTGATAAATGAAGCTTAAAACTAATCAATGCAATAGATACAAAATGTTATGTAGATGATAAACCAATGACATAATACCTCTAACACTCACGAAGTAAGCAGCAGGTAGGTACCAAGAATACATACCTACTAGTGTCTCTTCATACAGTGCTACATAGCATTCAAGTCAAAGCCAAAGTCAAATTCATTTATTCATTAAAATCACAAGAATCACTTTGAAACGTTGAATTATCTACTGCCTGTTCTTCCTGGCCTGGTCGCGAAGAACAGACTCAGACTCAGAAATAATCAGACTTGTTTTCTTGTCTTTCTTTCCTGAAAGACAAGAAAACAAGTCTGATTATTTTTTTAATGAGCCTTTCACAAAACAATAGTTACCTTTATTTTTTACGAGTTGGATCATTTTCAATCCCAAGAGTTTTTATCATCAAATTAATCCGATATTTAATTGTATGCCTTTGTATCAAGTTTTTGTTTAATTACGTTATAAAATTTGTTAACTAACATATTGTGTATATCTCTTGGGAGTTTGTTATAAAGTGTACACCTTACACAATTTTCCCACATGGTGGGATCCGAACCTACAACCTTCGGAATGAAAGTCAAGGATTGTAGCCACTAAAACACTCTAATTACGAGTATCAAATAATCTGGGATAATCTGATTCCTAAACCTCTGTTGCAACTTGCAACAGGCATTTGGTTCCTATTTATAGTCTCATTTCCCTGCAAAGTTTGGCATCTTCAAATGTGCGCCAAAAATACAGCATCTTAGACTCTTATCGGCCGATACGTGGACCAATTCTTACTTATTATTAGGGAAATAGGAAGTTTAATACGTTTGAACTCAGCCAGCGTCACTCATTCGCGGTGGGATTAATTAACGCGCTGCTGATTAAAGGCGAAAACCGAGAAATTGAATTTTTGGGACACACTTTTTAATATGTATAATTTTCACTTTAAAATTAACGCACGTTATGTTTGGAATGCGGGGACCTCGAAGGTGTGTGGTACTGTGCCATTCCATCGGATCGCTTTGAATGTCGAATTTGCATTCAATCGAATTGGTCGCATGCTTTTGAATTAAATTTAAAATGTATGTGTACCTACTGAATTACTTACTAAGATTTATTAGTAACACTGTAGGAGCATCCTAAACCATTTTGACATACCATCCCTTATTTAAACAAAGATCGAAAATATCATTAATCCAACAGGGTTTTTAATCTCCCAAGGATGAGAGTTCAAGGTGATGGTTTTCAAACCATTTTATAATGAAAACTACTTCACTGATTCGTAGAGTACGGGATAGTTGCAATATCATCATAAAGACGGTGGTGGCTCCAATTTGGAAGACCTGATCTGTTAATTGGTCTGTGTGCGCTGGCTCAAAAATCATCAAGTATCTGAGACTGATTCTCGCCAAGGGACTAAAGTTTGTATGATCTGCAAATATTTGTCTCGGGTCTGGATATTTTCTATAAATAATATGTATTTACGAAAAAAATATATAATGTAGTATATCAGCCATGAAGTTCCCATAATACAAGCTAGCTTAGTTTGCTGTCTGAAAAATGTGCAGCATTATTTATTTATTTATTTATACTCTAACGTAGATATACATTTTAAAATCTTCACTAACAGATCTATGGATTTTAAAGAATCTGAAAACAAACAAATTTGTTTCTATCATTTCTCAGGGCTAGGAAACTTCATAATTATTAAACCTTGAAACTTGATGTTTTGAAAATAAGGATGTTGATCGAAAATTATAAAAGTTTTGAAATTGCCGATCAAAATGAGTTGATTGTGTTTTTTTAAGGCAGGTTTTTCCATTGTTTTTGAGTAGAATAGATTTTAATTTTTCAACTTATTTATTACACTGATGCGTGTATGACATGCATAGCCCTGCCACCACACTAGGACTCCCTGTGCCATGGGTATCAGGAACCAAAAGTACCATGGTACAACAATCTGCAGAATATACACACA
Organism: Perizoma affinitatum; assembly: GCA_961405105.1. NCBI lineage: Eukaryota > Metazoa > Arthropoda > Insecta > Lepidoptera > Geometridae > Perizoma > Perizoma affinitatum. The sequence continues at coordinate 12,751,382 of OY560189.1, forward strand.
TTTGTACTGCAGTGGTAATAAAGTACTTATCTCTTGTGTCTCAGCCAGCTATACGCCTACCACGCCACTGAGATCGTCAATTGCTTTGACTGTGTTAGTTACTAACAGTTTTGCCACATTCGACAGCTTAACTCGACCTTCCGACACCAAAGCCCCTCGTTTGTTGCCGTCATAAACGTAGATAATTCTAATGACAATGATCAATAATACGAGATGAAGACCTCGTATTACTGATGAAACCATCTTCCAATGCCAACTGTTGTGCCTTATCATAAAACTTTTAGCTTCTGTTGACGCAATCTAACACGTAATCCTTACTGCACGTTTTGTTCTTGAGATCATCTAGCTTAGTTTTATCAGACCATCTTCTACGTAGATTTTGCCCAACTGCCTGAAGACAATTTTGGTAAGCGGTTTTTGTATATTACGGAAGCTTGCAACACTAGAGGTATTACTCGCGCGTTGATGACCCTGAGAAGTAATGGTGAAAAGTCTCATGTGGCAATGAGATAAGGGCATGATTTAGGGCAATGATTTAGGCACATCTGATAGAAAACTCAAATATTGTTGGTCTTTCATAATTAAATAATACAATTGTAACTACTTTTCACTAACCATGATGTTGACAAACATTTGTGAATTTTAGTATGTATTTTAATAAGATTGTTGTCTGTTATGTGTGCCAAATAAATAGATTTCGAAGTCTTAGCCTACGCTTATTGCAGGCAGGCATTAATCTAGATAATGTTTGATCAAGTAAATACGGAAAATAAGACAAAAAAAATTATTAGAAAATATATAAAAATTCTAAGTAAATGAGAAATAAAAATGCTTTTTTTCTACTTTACATAGAAAAAAATCGATTCACTTATTTTGTAGAAGAATAGTAGTGCAGGTGTTCTTACGTAGGCGCAAATAATGATTACAATAATGTCACATACGCGATTCATTCATGCAGATTTAAATAATCTATTATGATATCTTATTAAAATACCAGCACCTTTGATACAGAATCCAATCAAATCTCCATTATCTTGCACACCTTACGCGTAGGACAAAGCTACGTGGCAATCCACGTAGCTTTGTCCTTGTTAGCTCTTTAAATGCTTAATCTGTTTTAATTACCGACAACGTGATGGATCTGTCGCCATTATGAATGTAGATTTAGAGAAATAACAATGTGTTTTTTAGATATTAGAATAAGAAGTTTTTGATAATTTCCTATGTGAACAAAAAGTGAAAAAAAACCAAAAACCCAGCAACTGAGCGTTACTTGACGTAAAACATATTATATATACGTTTTGCATTATTATGTCCTCTTTCATATTATTCATAAGTCATCAGTATTTCATTAGAAGGCTTGACGACAACGGAAGGACAGAACAGAATTTACCAATGTTATTTTTTACTCATAGTTTTAACCTATCCGATTTCTTTAATACAAATCGATTTTTATTGCAATCATATAAAAAGTTAGAAAAAACTTTAAACTGACATTTCTGCTATATTATAGTACCACTAAAATAAATGGTTTAAAACTAGTAGATACTGCAGTTATTTTAAAAGTTACTTGCACGAACTTGTAAACAAAGCAATATAAGCACTATGCAAATAAAGTTAAAACCTATTAAAGTAATGTAATTTTTCTATTTGGCGCAATTTACTAACGCATAGCGATCAAAAGAACATATTAAAAATTTATGAAGTACGAGTCAGATACGTGCACGTATCGTACTTAGTAAATTTTAGTATATGGTTAACAGTTTAACACGTTATTAGGGTCCTTAATACTCTTCTCATGTTTGGGTAAATTTTAAAATGTTGCATTTTTCAGAGTTGTCTATGGATTTCAAAATCCATAGACAACTCTGTTATTTTTTTATGTGTCATAATAGAAGGCCTTATAACACGTATTCATGAAAAATGTAACTGATTTACGTTTAAAATGAAACGGCTCTATGGAAGAATGACGGGGCGAAGGCCTAGTACCTAATACGATCCAGTTGACATAATATGAAAAAAAAAAATTACTCCATTTTCCGATCCTTATATCATACGCACAAGTCCTGATTATGCACCAGAGACACAATCTACCCTTGATCCGCTAGAGACACAATCTACCCTTGATCCGCTTTTAATTCCAGTTTTGACATTTATCAAATAAAGATTTAACGTTGATGATTTTAATAATACTAATCTATGGAGTTTCAGATTGAATACTCAAAAAATTACTGCCTTCCGCTTCAGCCCACTCTGCAAACACTCACCCAACCATAAAGTCGATGCCAGCAAGACAAAGCCAGGACCTTGAAACAATTAATTAGATTCAGAACGAAGGCATGCATAGCATAGCATACGTCTTGTAAGCGATGCGAAAGGACTATCGTAAAGATACACTCACATAGAAAGTAGGTTACCAGCGACTGATAACCGGCGCTTACCGGAATCTCTCTCTCGTACCGATAACGCTGGTTATTTGTTTTATTCTTCTTTGACAGATCCCTTGGTTCACTTTTCCTGTGGTATGTCATTTTAATTAGAACCATGATAAGGGCAGTTAAAGACCACCCTACTTTATTTGTACATCGTAATATGTCTACAAGTTGGATCAAGTTAGCCGGTAAGTAAAACTGTAAAATGAAATGAATAAATTGGTGAATAAAACTGTGTGAAACAGAATGCATACCATTTTCGTGGACATAATCTTCAAAGGTCTTACCTTTACTAGCGAACATTTCATTTTTAACCGGTAACTGTTATCTACCTAAACATATTTTCAGCATAGGCTAATAATGTATGTATATACATCCATTACCCTGATTTAAACCAACAACGAGTAAGAAGTTTCCCAGGAAACCGGCATTCTACGTGTAAAAGACTTCTGCTTCTTACGCGAAAGGGCTGTCATAAAACTAAGAATTGCAGTCTGCCCATTTTGGGTTAAAACATCTTCTCTATTTCCTTAAAAACCTTGTGTTTTTTCAAAAGCTGACAAAGAAGTGCAGTTGTTTTATTGAATTATGTTTTTGTATCAATAAATAATCAATACTAGTGATTTATTTAGATCTTATTTAGCTGAGGCATAATGTTCAACTTGAATTTCGTTAGGGTTCCCGAGCCAAATGGTGAAAACTGAATCCTTAGACTTAGAGTCTTATTACCAAAGGTGGTTTAAATCTGTGGTTTATATCTTAGGTGTGGTTTATAGTTAGACCAGACTTTTGAATCACCATTATTATTATCAAGACAAACTGTTATGACAAAGCACACATGGTTTAAAATAAAATAGCCAACATAACATGGTTATGAACAAAATATACCACGGTTGGTGGTTATATGGTTGCATATACCACGATCACGGGAGGAACTGAAGTCTTTGCGGGTTTTGAATGTTAGTGGCAGATAAATCGATCTACCCTCTTTCTCACTCTTTTATAAAATACCACTACCACCGGTTCCACTGTCACATTCGAGTACATCTCGGCTCCTAACAATATCCTGACGCGCAGCTGGTAGAATGTTTTTTCGATTCTTGCACAATCTCACCACAGGACTCCAGACTAGAGATAATTGAAAACCATCCTCTCTATAGAAATTCCTTCAATTCCTTCAAGCCAGAATTCAACAGTTGATACATGCAACTGTGCCAAAATATCGGGAAACATTCAAATTCACAAATCATGGTAAATATCCCGTTTTTTAGTAAAAATATACAACAGTCTATTTGAGTTTTCAAAAACAGGTTTAATGACAAATAACTGCTTTGTCATTTGTTAATTTAATTTCACTCGACCTAGTTTATTTTTATAATAATTTTTCCTCTTTTTTAAAACCTTCTTTTTGTGATAGGCAATAAACTTTTTTAAAAAAAATTAAAAGAAACCATGTGTCTACGTGTAATTTTTTTTGGGTCCGAGGTTTTTTAAGTAAGTAAATTAACATACCGCGTTAAATTTTATATTGAAATTTTAGTGTTCATAAAAATTTGTATTTGATTTAATTTAAATATTAAATTAATTTAAGGCCACGTAAAACTCTAATAAACTGAAGTTTAGACCACCTTTCGTCATAAAGTTCTTAATAACTTAATTGATAAAATAGATAACTTGAAAATAACGTTTTGGCCTGGTTTTGGACCTATCTAATCTATCCGTCAGGAATAACTGGTAACCACTCTCTACATACTAAGGTCCGTAATCCAGAAAGATCTCAGACGCAATCTAGACTAGATTAAGTTTCATTCTGGAATTCGAGCCTTATTATTTTAAGGAGGTATAAGCTATCACGGAATTTGATTTACAAAACAGAATCATTATACCCTATACAAAGTTCGTACCTGATCTTAAATAAAATTTATTAATTTAATTAATTAATTAAATTTACCTACCACAATCTCTAGAAAACAAATATTCAAGATCATTCTCGTAAGTGTTTAAAATTTTAATAAAGACAATAAAGATTTATTTAATTTTAATAAGGTAAGTTTACAACGAACAGGTTTTTCGAACTGTAGTTTTATTTTTTTTAGTTTTATTTTTCCATTTCGTTTTGCGGTTTACTTGCTCTCGATAATATGTAAATAAGGTACTTATACCTGAGTACTTTTTGCTATACAAACAGGTGTTGTTTGTATAGCATATATATAAAAAAATAAATAAATAATGCTGGACATTTTTAACACAGCATCATCAAGACCCAAAGTAAGCAGAGCTTGTGTTATGGGAACTACATGACTGATGTACCTACTACTTATATACGTTTTTATATGCTTTTGTTATTTTGCCAAGAGTACGTAGGTACGTACATGATAGTATATCGAATAGTTAGGTACCTTTATTTATTAGTATTCCCAGCATTCTACTGCAGATCCGCTTTTAATAATCAATTTAATCGAATAAATTACATAGTAAGCACTTAATAGCTGTTTTGGTTGCTGAAAATAATAACCTAGGAAGATGATTCGCAACAGTTATCAAACAGACATTTAGAGAAGAGTGTTAAATATGAATTTGTATGGAAATAAAAGCAGAGGTAGGCCAAAGAAGATGGATGGATTGTGTGAAGGATGACATGGTTAAGAAAGGAGTACTGAGATGACGGCTGATAGAGGAGAGTGGAAGAAGAAAACATGTTGTGCCGACTCCACGTAATGTGGGATAAGGACAAGAAGATGATATCAAACATATATTACATTTTTAAAATCCTGTTTTTTAATCAAGAATAGACCTGCATTTGTCCATAATCTCAAATGATAATATAGCTGACGATGGAGTATGAAGGTCTAAAAGATATCTGTGCACCTTGCAGAGACCCAGATGTATTTATCAGGAAAGACAGATGATGCTAGAATGTTCTATTCTTTCGCCGTCCTCATTACAAAGGTAGAACTAAAACTTTTAGTACGAATGGTGTACTGAGATGTGCGTCTGATTTGTCCTTAGTTGAAAAGGAGATAGTGGGATCAGATCATGTAGCTCTTCGTCATATTCCCCGAAATTATTTAATGAATTATAAAATAAATCTATGAAATATGACCGAGAAGTACCTAGGTCCTATAGGTACGTACCATACACGATCAAAATGTAAATAGAGTCAGTCCTTGACTTTCAAGAAAAATTCTCAGTAAGGAAAATGGATCAAAATAAAATAATTTATTCCGCTTGATATTTCTAGGGGGAAATTATAAACCATTTTGTTTACAAGTACATAGAGCTTAAAGTTATAGGTAGCAGTAGTCCCGAGCTATTACATAGATCCGCTTTTAACTTATCTAAGTGCATATACCTATTGAAATTACAATGATGAATTCTGTTAAAGCCATTATCAGAATGAATGATATATTTTGTACATTATAACCAAATAACTTGTTATTAAAGTATTCTTATACTTTAATAATAAGTTATTTGTTAATGAAAGGTTGTCTGGAAGAGATCCAGATAAGACCTTTAAACGATAAGACCCAGATAAACTTTGTCTGAATGTGTTATTGTATATTTTGTTTATATCATAAGGCGTACAATAAAGTATTTTCATTCATTCATTCTTATCGGTTATAAGCGATCTCTTCCAGATAACCTTTGGACGAAGAGGATAATTTGAATATACCAATTTTTAAGAAGGTTAGTTCTACTTTTAGAAAATCATCACATACCTGGTTATTTACCATTGACTTTTGACAAAGAAACATTATGTATTCGAGTCAGAGCACACGCCTAATTTGAAACGAACAGTTAACGCATCACAAGGCCTTCCTTTGTGTGTTGCCTACGGAGATGGTGAATATGGACGTATTCAGGAACAAGCAGGAGTGGGCAGTTGCCCCTGACGTTCTGCACAGAAGTTATAATACCTTCCTTCACAAGCATGCGTTGTGAAGGTGGGTGTACACAATTCTGTAGTGTCAACATTTTTTTGACTGTCTCACTTTATATGGCTTTCTTAGGTAGATATATACATATATATAAATATATAAATACTTTATTATAAAGGCACAAAAACAAGCGGTTCTATCGCAAAAATGAATCCCATATAACCTTTGAAAGGACATGCCAAAACAAAAGCAAAAGACGCTGACGTGCGAATAACAGACTGGCCTCTGCCCACGGCTTCGCCCGTGTGGTACCCGAATTAAAAGTAACCTATGATATTCGAAGTATACCTGTTTCATCCAAATTGGTTACGTTTCGAAGATAGATGGGAACAAACATCAAAACATTTCGCATTTCTATATGATTAGGATTTGTTAAAAAATAAGTTCACATAGAGATCCGATTTGTCCCAGATGATGCAAGAGATGGGGTTCAGGCAGGTTTTCGTGACCATATCCCCCTGTTATAAGAACCCTAAGTACGTTCACTTTGTACCTAAACATTAACGATCTAGCCTAGCATTTGCGAGGGAATAATAATTAGCCGTCTATTCATGTTTCAAATGTTCTATCGTATGTAAAGATAAGTTTTGCAAGACTATGAATGGAATATTGCAAGACGTTCTTTATTGCAACAAACTACACGATTATAGTTTATATATAAAAAAATATGCTTTAGCTGCATTCATTATATCGGTCTGTTTATATGACATAGTGTTACAAAAGTTTTATGTAGCAGGAAGTCGTTTTGCCGTGGCATTCCTTGCGGGAGCCCTAAGTTGACTTTTCCATCAGCACCAGTATATGGCATCCAAGATAACGGGTTTTTCGACGTATGAGAAGGCATTAATACTTCTTTGTCTCTCTTCTGTCAGACGGAAGAAGAAACACTTTTTTATTCTCTTTCGTAAACAAGGTGGTTGTTTTGGCGCACATGCTATGAAAGCAAAACAACTGTAACTGTATTTTCCAACTCCGTATAGCAAACTATGTCTTAATAATTCAGTTAAGAATTTTTAAAGGATCGCCAATGCGCGTTTTTCCTTGGTGTTGCAAGCGTCCATAGGCCACGGTAACCTACCCTCAGGTCACTTTATATATAAAAATGTTACAAGTACTATGAGGCTACTCCTCTGTTCTCACAATAAGTGTAACCAAGTTAGCAATAAAATATGAATGAGTACAATCAAAACCACATTACAATACGTAAATTAATACTAAAACAGTCATAAAATACCAATAAATAAGGAAGATAGTGGCCTGACCAGACCAAAACTGCAGCCTATTTTGGACACCAGAAGGCGCTGAACACTCTAATCACGTAGCATTCAGACAATTTATTTGTTACTCATACAAATGAATCGGGGCTTTATTTTAAGAGAAGTACAGTGTAAATTTGTTTCATAAGGTTGTACTCGGTACAAGACTGCATAGACACGGCCTTGGGACACAGTAAGGTAGCATATTAATAACAAATCAGGTATGCAATCACCGTTCAAGAAGACATAGCCAGCAAGGTGGAAGAAAGGGCATGGAATGTCAGTCAACCTCAAGGCCACCTAGGTATAATCCTGCTGATTGCAAAATTGTGTATAGAAAGGGAGTACCGCACGATGTTACTTGACGGAGTAACTACTAATTGCTATGTAATATGATGACACAAGTTGGAGAACAGCTCCATTAGTTATTTGAAAAGGCAGCAAAATATTATACTCAGCATACTGTGATATCTACGTTAAATAAATAAATAATGCTGGACATTTTTCACACAGCATCATCTAGCCCCAAAGTAAGCAGAGCTTGTGTTATGGGAACTACATGACTGATATACTACTTACATACATTTTTTTTTGTAAATACATACATATTATACTTAGAAAACACCCAGATCCCGAGATAAATATTTACAGATGCAAACATTTGTCCCGTGGCGGGAATCGAACCCGCAACCTTCTTATATTTTCAACGTTATATTTTTTCCATTCTAACTACATAAACCGAATCTTATGGCGCGGTGACACAAGAGGTGCGAACATGATTGATAGTATGGCCAACGATGGAGCATGAAAGTCCATGCATGTTTGCATGTTCTGCGGATATCTGGATTTTGTGAAATCATGGTATTCATAGTTCCTACCTACCTTAGGTGCATACTGCTAGCGCATGTAACCCGCTCCATTACTCGCTCCAGCTACAAGCACCGTGTACAAACACCCTAACTTGCACATGTCACCAAAACTCTCTATCACCACTTTTAAAAACAGCAGACAGCAAAAAATCATGCGCATATTGAGACATAGGTTATATGGATATTGTGAACTACTGTGTAAAGTGCGCAGTTATAATAATAATAATAATTTGATTTATTTCGCCAAATTGTAGTACTTTATCTACATATAGTTGAGTCCCTATCTCCCGGAGAAGCGTGAGCTGTGACCCAGTAAACAGTTCTCTCCCAATTTCATTAGATACGTAACAAGCAATATCTATGTTAAGAAGGTTAGTATATGTATATTATAAAATTAGGTTATATCTACCGTATGTGTATATTGTGAGTGTTCAAGTGATGTTACCGTACATACTTGCTTGTGCATACTGCTAGCGCATGCCGCCCGTTCCATTACTTGCTCCAGCTACTTGCATCGTGTAGAAGCACCCTAACTTTTACATGCAACCAAAACTGTATGTTTTTATCGTATTATGCAATCTATCACCACTTTTAAAATTAGTAAATCTACCTATTACAAGGGTACCAATCATCTAAAAATTATAATTTAGCTAGTAAGATTAGCGGGTGATATGTAAGATAGCCCAGGGGTTGCAGTGTTTTGGGCTTAATTTTGCCTCGTATCATTTGTATTGCACGCGACTTCCAGTTAATTAATATTATACTAGCTATTGCCAGCGGTTTTGTACGCGTGGAGTTACTCCCATACAAACTTTCATCCCGCGTTTTCCTTCTCTTAAAATCCAAAAACTGAAATACGTCATTATTTTCTTGTTTCTGTTATTCAAACGTTCGTGTTTATTACTTTTAAGAACAAAGACACCATATAGAAAGAAGGCCAAAGAACAAACACATGCTTACTATATAAAAAAAAACAATTTGCAAATTTCAGCTTTCAAGACTTAGTCATTTTGGCTGTGCGTTGATAGATCAGTCAGTCAATCAGTCATCATTTTATGAGTATAGATGTTATATTTTATACCAGGGCCCGCATATACGTTGTTTATAAAAGTTTGAAAGTGAACGTTTATATATATGACAACCTTTGTGGCGCGGTGGGAAAAAGGCCCGCTTAAGACGCAGAAGGTTCGATTCCCGTCGCGGGACAAGTGTATGTATAATCAGCAAATATATATGTATAATATGTATGTATAAAAACGTATGTTTAATTTGGGGCTAGATGATGCTGTGTGAAAAATGAACACAATTTTTATAATTATATCTGTTTCTAGTCTTTATAAAAAAAAAATTAAGTTTTTTTAAACATAAAACTAAGTCGATATAGATACATTTTATTAATAACTAATAAGTGCCTAGTATTAGTGACTCCAGATTCATAACACACTGGGCATTAAATAAATAAATAAATAAGTTGTTATTTCATGCATTGATTTTTTTATTCATATTATGTACTTATCTATACATATATAATTTGCAACGTTCTTTAGATTTAGCTAGCTAAAGACTGTCTCATGTTTATTTTTTGTACATGTACATAGTTGCTTGAATAAACTTACTTATTACTAAGAATCTATAAAAAAAAATACTATAGATAACTTTTTATCTATAGTCAATTTTTTGTATACATTCTTAGTAAAAAGTAAGTTACGAGAAGTAAGCTAACTGTTCTTACCATAAGCTGTATTGAAGATAACTTCTCTTAGAAGGTAAATAGCTATGTTTAGGCGCACGAGGCCGAGTTGCTTCTTTCTGAAATGTCAAGGGTTTTTTTCTGCTGCCATTAACTTAAATAGTTATCGCTGAATGATTTGTACGCAATTATGTACGCCTATTTAATTTGCAATTTATTATACTTTTTTTATATAATAAATTGCAAAGCATATATTACACTTTGCAATTTATTACAACTGTTAAAACCTTTGGAATATTATACAAGGTCACAGAATATTTTAGTCTTAATAAGTTTGGATAATCTTGGTTTTTAATGAACTAGGTAGACATACTTTAAAACATGTAACTTATTTGTTTTTAATTATATTGTTTATTAACAAGGCATTTTAATGTGATATAGAGGCAAGTTAATTAATTTTATAATTGCAATGCGAAAGTACGGTTGTTAGAATGTTTGTTAATATCAACCAGCTGAAACAATCGTTGGACGTGTGTAGGATAATTAACTTTTAATTTACTTTCTATTGAAGTGAATTTAAAAAAAAAACATTTAATATTAATTTATAAAACATTTTTGAAATCTTTATTTTTACAATCTTGTCAGTTGTGTGTTACTCCGTTAAGACCTGAATTACACAGAAATGAAAAGTTTGAAAACTCTTTGTAACTTAACTTTTGTAATGCAAAGACATCAACGCGCTCCACTTGCATTGGCAAATAAGGCCATAAAGTTTGAAACATGTTTTTTTTTTAATTAGGATTAAATAAATAAAACCAATTGAAAACATTTATTCTATTTATCAAAACTCGTCTTTTTAAAATCGGCCATGTTTTAATAAACCTACTGTTATAAGTATTATTTTGTTCGTTTATCAAGCGTTGGCACAAAGTCCAAAAACATCTTATTTCTATTACAGGTTGTAAATATGCTATAAAATTTTACAGTGTTGCTACATGACCATTATATGGTAAACTTATGAGTATTTTCAACAAGGATAAATAACTGTTTTGTAAGGAGAACGAAACGTTTCAACTATTTTATAATAGGCCTATCAACAGTTCCATATTTAAACACGCAACAATCGGGAAAACTACGCAACTAGAACTGGCATTCGAAGAAATAAATGGAAAGATATTTTAATTAAGGAAAACCATACCTATTTACCCGTAAATTATGTCATAAGGTTCTTTGTGGCGCCTCTCAATAGATTAGCTGATAGATTTCACTCATTTGACCTTGTGCCAAACTTTTACCTTTGATATGCAGAACCAAAACACATTACATTACATTCATTTTGGAAAAAAATTAGGAGTCTCTCAAACATCTTACGAGTCTAACATAACAGGTTTTTAGTAGAGATAAAATCCAGGTATTCTAAGAAAAGTTTTTTGATTTTCCATAAAAAATCTATTTAATGGAAACTGTACTATTTATTTTAGGGAAAGTTCTTTCATCGGTAAAATTACATATTCCGAGACAAACTGGAACATTTTAATATCACGTCCGTTGTAAGCTAGAAGTTTGACAAGTTCTGGAACTTTATTTTTGTTGATTAAGAAATCAACACTTTCATTCTTCTCACACATGTCAGTATCAATATTTTCTAATTCAGCGCATGTCTCATGATTTATGTATACGGTACAAAGTTGAATGCGATTGATTGTAGCATTCCGACGTCCATTCCACAATTACTGGCGATTACGTCGCTCCATATCCGCAAGGTCGTCGTCGTGTGAAGCCGCCGTCTAAGATGCGTAGTACAGGCATAAACACAAGTCTACAACAAACAATTCACAGCTTTGCATGGACATAAAATGTGAATCAATCGGGACGTCAGCAGTTTTTTTTATGATGCTGCGGGTAAGGGCCTCTAGCTTGCGGTACTTACCCTGTTTTCTATGGAGACAAAAACATTCCCAGAGAATTGCTCAGATGCCGTATTGGCTTCAGGTGGTCCATCTGTGAGTGGCTATTATGTTCCAGAATTATAAGATGCTGTCAAAGGTATCATCAAGTATTGTGACTACAGTTTCTCAAAAAATGATCAGCTATAAGTTTTAGAGATTTTTCACATTTAATTGCTTCGCTATTGTGCGGATCAAAATAATATGTACGGTATTGTCATTTATTTTAGAATATTTTAGATTCGGTGAAATTACAGGCTAATAAGACTTTTCACCATTAGGTCTAAGAATTAAAAATGCGCAAGTGATACCTCTGGCATTGCAAGCGTATGCACTTTAGTTGTATAAAAAAATATGAATGCAGAGTTCCTCTTTTAACTATGATGCAAGAAGTTTAACAAGTATAGTACCTATCTAAAGGTAGCCTAGAATGTGACGAGGAAAGAATTCCAAAGTGAACTCTTGGCACAACGTGATGGCTTTATTAATCGATGTGATTGTCACTTTTAGGTACCTATGTCCTGGCACGTGCAGCAGCTTAGTCATTCTGAACTTCGTTTGTTTGTCGTGCTACCGGGTCTTTCTTGGTTAAGAAGCGTTGGGTCAGTGACATCCTTCTGGATACTTTGCAAAATGGCAATAGGAATGAACCAATGTCACTCATTTTGCAAGGTTTAGCAGGGTCCAAACATAATAATATAACCTAAAAAGGGAACACATTTTTACCAGTTATGTCAGCGTTTTGCAATAAGAGGTTGTTTTTCTGTCTGTTACCATATATCTCCGATAGCTTATCGGATTGTCATACGTTTTTATGTAATGTCTTCAAGAATGGTTCTCATATAGGTTTTATTGCTATAAGTGCACGGGTTGCAGCATAAATTGTTGAAAAGATGTCGGGGATTTTTAAATTAAGCAAAAAAAAAACTTGTTTTAACATAGAAGGACTTTTTTTATCTAATCACCATTTAATTTACTGAAAAAAAAACATATCCGAAAACAGCCATTAGTAGTCGCATATCGATACCTAATAATACCTTTTTAGATCAGACGCAGTTTTTGTTACATAATGCACAGACCACGTTAAAATGATGTATTTTGTCAACGTTACCAGAGCGTATTTTCACTTTAAAGTAAATTATGCACACTAATAAAATATCGGAAGACTGGCGACTATTTCTTTTAACATTTAGGCTTTTACCATACGGAACTAATCGATAAACGTTGGTGTGAAGTAATATTATTATTCATTGATAATATCACGGCTTTCGGAAAAGTTGACAGCGAAAGAGCATAATGCTGGGCAGCTTCTGTGATGTAAGCCTTTCAATTTAGATAACAGTTCTACGTTGAGCGTACTCTATGAAATTAAATAATTCGTTCTAAACTAAAAACATGAATATCATCGCATTTGAACCTCAAACCACCTGTGAAAGTGTTTATTTGTGTACAATAAAAAGAATATAGAATATTATTAGCATCAAATGCCCAAACTTTTCCATTTACGAGTATACTATTTGTAGAATAGGATGATACTAATTTTGAGAAATGCCATCTATTTTTTGAAACTATATTTGATCGTCAATTTTCCATTGAAGTAAAAAAAATATAGTAAGTTTATTAGCAACAAATGCCCTATCATTCATGCTTATCGATTTACGAGTATAATATTTGTAGAATAGGATGATACTAATTTTAAGAAATGCCATCTATTTTTTGAAACTATATTTGATCGTCAATTTTTCATTGAAGTAAAAAAAATATAGTAAGTTTATTAGCAACAAATGCCCTATCATTCATGCTTATCCATTTACGAGTATAATATTTGTAGAATAAGATAATACTAATTATGAGAAATGCCATCTATTTTTTGAAGCTATATTTGATCGCCAATTTTCCGTTGAAGTAAAAAAAATATAGTAAGTTTATTAGCAACAAATGCCCTATCATTCATGCTTATCCATTTACGAGTATAATATTTGTAGAATAAATGATACATATTTTGAGAAATGCCATCTATTTTTTGAAGCTTTATTTGCACGACAATATTCCATTGAAATATAAAAAATATAGCTAGTTTATTAGCAACAAATGCCCTATCATTCATGCTTATCCATTTACGAGTATAATATTTTTAGAATAGGATGATACTTATTTAGTGAAATGCCATCTATTTTTTGAAGCTTTATTTACACGACAGTTTTGCATTGAAGTGTTTACTCGCCTGTACTTAGTTCGCGAGTGCGTCCGCCGTGATCCGAGCGGAGAGGAAGGTCGGATGCGATTAGGTACACGTTCTGTTGTGTACACAAATCACTAGTTGTACACACTTCACAAACTTCCATAAACCTATGCTAGTAATGTTGTTAAGGTCCTTCAAATATTTACGTAATGCATGAGATTTTGAAAGATTCGTTTGTGCTTGAATACTTAATAGGAATGGTGTCACAATGATGGTTGGCACATAGAAAGTTTTAAATTAATGGTCAAAGATGAGAAGAATGATATATCATTTTTAAAAGCACACAATATCAAAAAGTAATATACCTATGCTATGATTAACAGACTGTTGTTTTCCAAAGACTACTTTATACTCAGCTGATATCGTTTATAGTCGTTTAAACCAAACAAAAAAACAAACACGCTCACGACTGTCTTCATACATACTCAGTGAGAAGATCTTTCAGGATACCAAGTAGGCGGTCCAAACATTTGTTACATGCCCGCGTTTTGCAAGTAGTAAGCATTCCACGAGACAGGTTGCAATCCAATCGCCGCTTATTGGAACTCTAACTGTTGGCACATGCCTTCGAATTTTTGGTTCTAGGCATGCCGGTTTCCTCACGATGTTTTCCTTCACAGTTTTGAGCACGTATTAATGCGCACATAAATTTCTCGTATACTTGTTTTGTGATTATTTAATTTAGATTATAGGTATTTGTAGGTAAGTTATTTTTTTTTTCTATTAATAGATCAATGCAAGTATACACCTCTCCAGCTATCAGTTTCCGAATGCCCTTCATCAGCAGCCTTACTGGCAGCGATCAGATTATCTGACCGCATGATTACACCTACTTTTCTTAATTAATTATATGCTTTATTTGTTGTTAGTTTATAATTTTGTCGTGTCTGCTTGTCAGTTTGTGTCGTATTCTGATTCTTCCCTACGGTTTCAGTTTAAAAATTAGTATGAAGACGATTTTTGTTAATAATAACTTTCCTAGTGCAATAGTTAAGAAAAAAGAAACTAAAATCAGTTTGAAATATATTTAATGATAACTTTAGGAGATTATAAAGGATTCAACTTCGGGATCTCAGCATTTATTTATTTAATTAACAAACGGACTAACAGTTTTACGTATAACTTAGTAGTTAGTAGTGCCTAGATACTAGCCTCTCGAAGTTTCGACCTCGTGGGCAGTTTATTAATATTATGGTTTCAGAAATGTATGACCTAGCTCAATGTTAATCTGTATTCTACGCAAGTGCTGCTTAATAACTGAGATACAAATACCATTGGTATAAACTAACTGATACTTATTTTACGGTGTAAAACCAAAACAGGAAAACTACGCATTTATGGTAAAGAATTTTAGTGTTTCTCTATAAAGTATTATACTGTAGATTGTAGAACAATCTAATTAAATAAATACTAAAAAAACTAGAATTTGTCAGCAAGTATTCAACCATATCCTACTACTATTATAAATGCGAAAGTTTGTGAGGATGGATGTTTGTTACTCTTTCAAGCAAAAACTACTGAACGGATTTTGTTGAAACTTTACAGTAATATAGCTTTTACATCAAAATAACACATAGGCTACTTTTTATCAGGGTATCACGCGGGCGAAGCCGTGGGCAGAGGCTAGTATTCAATATCAAACAAAATTAATCTTTTATCATGTTTTTTAGTACCTAGGATCTTAAATTGCAATTTGATGTTAGTCAGCGATTTTCTTTCCTCGTTTGTAATTCTGCCTTGGTTTGTTTTATTTTAATGGAAATCTTTTCATCTATAATAATAATAATGATGCTGGACATTTTGCACACAGCATAATTTAACCCCAAACTAAGCAGAGCTTGTATTATGGGAACTACATGACTGATATACTACTTATATACATATTTATTTTGTAAATTCATACGTATTATACAAAGAAACAACCAGACCCGATACAGGCTCAACCAACAGCAAACCATGGTTTCAAACTGTTCTTGTCATGTACATTTTTTGGTTAATAAATGTATTTTAGTTTATATTAACGTTTATTTTGTATCATAAAAGTGAATGTAAGTATACTACTTGATTAATGATATAGCATTTGAGTTAGACATTATACTGTGGTAGCACACTATATGTGTGCTGCTGGTATTCCGTGATGCCAGAAATTCAAAAAGAAGTTTTATACATTTTATATCGATCTGTTTTTAGGATTTCTTACATTAAAAAGTAAAAACGGAACCCTAATAGGATCACTTCGGTGCCCGTCCTCCGTCTATCTGTCTGTCTGTCAAGGCCTCTCAGGAACTTGATACCTTTAGTATCAAGTTGATATGAATACCTAAAAGTCAAAAATCAATAAATCACAAGTCAAAAATCAAAAGTAAAAAAAAAAGCTCCTAAATCAACGAATAAAAAATGCGACCATTTATTCGACATATTTTGATAGTGACAGATAAATCAAAACCTATAGGCTACTTCCAAAAACGTGGAGGGAAAAACAAGGGGTCTTTTTATCACCAACAATCTATCATGGGACTGTCATATTGCTCATGTTAGTCGGAGAAAGAATGGATGCATGCATTCTTTTAAACTGATGAAAAATGTTCTGTGTCATTCTTCAAAGAAGACGCTTGTGAACGCACTGCTATTTCCCATACTGGACTAAGCAGATTTATGCTACTCAGACGCTATAGAAGAACAGATAAATAAACTGGAGCGGCTACAAAACCTCTGCATACGTTTCATATATGGTCTGGGGAAGTACCACCACGTATGTTTCCGCATACAGCTAAAAGTCCTGAGATTAGGGAGCGTCGCACAGTCCATGTGTTGTGCCCACTGTACAACATTCTTAATAATCCCCAATCCCCCAACTACGTCAAAGAACGGTTCAATTTGTTGCACGCGGGGGATTGTATTGTACGTTCCAATCCCCCAACTACGTCAAAGAACGGTTCAATTTGTTGCACGCGGGGGATTGTCCTGTACGTTCCAATCCCCCAACTACGTCAAAGAACGGTTCAATTTGTTGCACGCGGGGGATTGTCCTGTACGTTCCAATCCCCCAACTACGTCAAAGAACGGTTCAATTTGTTGCACGCGGGGGATTGTCCTGTACGTTCCAATCCCCCAACTACGTCAAAGAACGGTTAAATTTATTGCACATCGATCCCCCGTCCTGTATGTTCCTTACAACATCTCCAGCTAATGACACCTCAACATAATACTGCCTGTTACACGGACTCCTTCACAATCACTGCTATCCGACTCTGGAACAGTATCCCACATTCATATCGTGAGGTGTCTTCTTTTGAAGTTTTCAGATACAAATTTTACAATCACTTTTTAGCTCTCAAGCACGAACTCTACAAAATTAAGTAATCAGTCTCTTATTATATTGTGAGTATATTAATATATTATATATAACAATAAGCCGTGTTGGCCTAGTGGTGTTTGTGTTTTTAATAATATAGCTCTAGCATATAATTTGTAACTTTTCTTGTTATTCATGCACCACCTCAAGATTGTTTTCCATATTACACAAAGGTTAGCTGGAAGATAATGTTATCTAGTATTAAGTTCGCCTATGTACAGTACTTTTTAGTTGTGAAATAAATAAATTTTCTATCCATCTTTTTTTCCAAATTCAGTAAGAAGCAAGGTATTGCAGGCACAAGTAAATATTTTACGTCCTTTAAATAAAATATCACAACTTTCAAACAAAATCGTGAAAACCTTTGCGAAATCATGCGATTTGAAAACCTAGCGTGCTCCATTTTCTTTTGTCCTTCGAGAACGTGCGACCGCAGGCTGTAACGTGCATTTCAAGATGTTGCCTACTACTGTTTAGTCTGTGGCATTGCATCACTATGACTCATCTAATCTCGATCCAGAGGAGTGCCGCACAAAGAGTTGGAAATACTGGCAATAAAAAGCGTTTTTCTTTTGTTTTGCAGAGAACTAATTAATACCAATGTTGTTAGGCTACAGTGGAAGATAACCACCACTACGTTGATTCTTAGCTTTATAGCTTTATATATAAAACTAATATATCAGCTTTATATATCAATCAACATTTGATTGATATCTGATCTTCTTACAAAAATCAAAAAAAATACGCTCAAATGTTGATGGAGTAGGTATGTACATACAATTATTTTTTTATGAGCTTCATTTTGAATCGTTAAATATAAAATCTATATTGTTCGTAATTATATTCAGCACATTGAGACAATGGGAATCTTTATTTTTATTATTCTTCATGTACCTTTTTTGATGTATTCCCTCACTATTTTCATTTTACAAAAAGGAGAAAATTATATAAAATCCGGTTGGCCAAGGGACTGGAAGTCACTTGGCCAACACGGCTCATGGTGACTCACTAAAATCATCATCATCAATAACAAAAGCCTGTAGAAGTCCACTGGCTGGACGTATGCGTAAGTAGTGAAACATTATGCACTGTAATCACTTAAATATTATGATTAGATCGAATATCAATAGTTTGGTTCACTTGCCAGTTTCAATATTGGCGTAAAAATAAAAACCAGATCTAGTAAGAATAAACTCAATCAAAAATTTGCCAGATTGTAAATGTTAATACAATCTAATGCGAATGATCGGAAATATCTTAAAATCCTGGAAAAGTTACACAGTGTCATTTCACCACAGAAAAACGCATTGATGTCACGTTGCACCAACGTGATCTCGATTAAGCGGTGATCTTATGATTCTCGGTATATGCTATGGTCATGGCGTATTATTTTCTTTACGATATTATTAAATGGTTAATCAATTTCTTGGTTGAGTCAAAAGTTAATTACGAGTATCACATCAGAGATAAATGTTAGATCATATTTTCCTGTATTTTGTTTATAAAATACTAGCTACTGCCCACGGCTTCGCCGGCGTGGTGCCCGATAATAGTGGCTGATGAAAAGTAGCGTTCTTAAGAAGGTTTTTTCGTCGACATACGTCGCAAAATTGGTCTCCACGAAAGGTTTTTTATTTTCACAGGAATATAGCCTATATATTCCACCTTGAAAGTTCATTCTAAATATGGTTGAAAGAAGTTTCGGAGAGTACCCCCTACATACATACTTACAAACTTACAAACTTTACCTCTTCATAATATTAGTAGGTATAGATAATTTAGATAGTTCTGGCCCGAAAGGCAGAATGCGTTCTCAATTAGAGGACATTTGCTACTGCATTAAATTTAAAAGAACTACGTTATGATTTACTAATTTGTAGGAAAAATATCATTTCAAGAGATAAATCAAGAACACCCATTTCAATGCCAAAAAACGTAGGTGAGATAATCTCGATATTATATCGAAATTATCTCATCTACGCTTTAAACCTCTTTTAATTATGTATCAGGACTGAAACTGAATAATGTGAACTATTTTTGATAAAGCTATTCTAACACTGTCTTTGGATCACAATCACAATACAACATATAGCGTGGGTCGAAGCAATTGTCCATTTCAAACTCAGGCACTCAATTAAAATAACAAGGTTCTATCACTCTTCGTATATCCTACAAACGTGTGAATTTAAGAACCTTGTAGCATTAAAACCTTGACAATGTCATAGGATAGTTTTTGCGCTCACCCACACGGCAGAAGAATTTGACTTAGCTTCCAAGGTTGATCTTGCATTATATTTTTTGTGGATACGATGTATTTTACCTATCGCACTGACCCCGTGTAGGCGTAGGATACCCGGCCAGGTACTCCCAGGTAGGATATATAGATTGTCATTTTGTTTATGTGGCTGTGTGTGTAAATGTTTTGCATAATTTTAAGATGAGATGATTTAAGATGAGTCTGAAAATCTTTCAACGATCTCAAAATATGACCAAGCTATTTTCTAAAATCGATGATTTTTAAAACAATCAAAGTAACAAAATGTAAATTTTGCATGAACACTAAAATACTAGCATACACAATTTTAAAAGATTTCCTGTTTTAAAGAATTGTTTTTCTAATGAATCTTAGAGCTAGTATAAAATAATTACGAAGACATTTAAAAGTTTAATTACATTGTTTACTATGGTACTCGTGAGTCATATTACACAATAAACCGAAGTGTAAATGTCAAGAGACATGGTTCAATGTCAGTGACAGTGATTGTCAAGTTTGACAAAATAATTTAAGGCAAAACGTAAAATTCAGCGCAATTACGTAAGAACGCACCTTACGAAATAAGAAATCTCGTTACTTTTACGCTGTCTCTATGATAACTTAACTAACACAGGCAAAGAAGAAGAAGATTCTTGTTCAACTTTTGGTATGATGAAAAGCACGAGGATTTGAATGTATAATTTAATCGGTCTTTAGAAATAAATGGATCTTACCTAGCAGCGTAGTAACAAAAAGTTGGTCGGCTAAGGTGCGTTCCGTCTACAATATTATCATTAAACATTGTTGGTACCCACGCATAAGATTATAATTATACTCTACCTTGTTAAATTACAGCATTAGCAATTATTTTGCTGCTATAGGTAGCGATAAGGTGCTAAAAGACTACTCCCGAAAACAAACAAGATGTTAAAATTATGAACTAGTTTATTATTACAGTATTCGGTCTTAAATTATTTCACAATACCAAGGTTTTTCCTACAAGTAAAGGCAACCAAGCATTCTTGTTGATAAGGTTATCTTAACTTATGGATGCATGAAACACCAGAGGTATCAATCTCGCGTGCCGATCCCGAGCCAAAGATGTTAATGTGAAATTACATGTTCCTGTAATTTTACCAGCACCATTCAAACCAGAAATCAATATTGCAACCATTACTACTTGGCAACAGATATAGGTATTTTGGTGGAACTTATAGGTTATGGTGTTATAGTATTTCTCCGGACGAGCTCTTTCACAAGGACTTCTTAAGTGTAAACTGTCGATTTCACAATGAATAAATAATTATGACATTCTTCAAGATACAATTTGATTTAACTAATACTTACTGTGGTTTTAATAAGATTCAGTAAACTGACAGTTCAAAGCCTTACTTACGTAACTATGTATGAAAATTGCATTGTCATTGTCAATGTATTTTTAGTAAGAATTATTGAAAAATAATTTCTTGACAAACAAAATTGCATAAATAAAACACCTTATACAGCCATGGAGTTTTCAGTTAGATATCTTTTTACACCCTGTACGTAACCAAATAATTGAGCTGTCTCACCGAATTTATTACAGTTCTTTATGAGTGGTTTAGCATTCAGTAATTGAAAGCGTAACTTTACACAACTTGACATGGTGATTATTGAAATACTATTGTGAGGGTGGCAGCTAAATTATACCCATCCTTCTAATTATACTAGCAAAATGGAAATGGGAATAGACATCGACACTCAATTTAAAGAATTCCTAATGTCCAAAACTTCAATGACTTGAAAATGTACCTACACATCTTTTCTACATATTTTTTTATATTCTACATATTTTTAGAAATGTCAAAAAATTCATAACTTTTCAAGTTATAGAATTTTTTGACATTTCTAAACCCTTCAAAATAGTAGCCGTGTTGACCTAGTGGGCGATACCCCGACTTCTGATCCGGAGGTCGTGGGTTCGAGCTCAGTCGTGCACCAATGGATTTTTCCACTCGAAAAATTTATGTGCGCATTAACACGTGCTCAAAACGGTGAAGGAAAACATCGTGAGGAAACCGGCATGCCCTAGAACCAAAAAAACCATGTACGAAATGTAATGTTTAAATGATGGTTCCGTTCAATCAACCTTTGTACTAAATTGAAAAGTTTATTATATAATTTCATAGCCTGAAAGAAATAAATGCAATAATATTAACCAAAATGAACTCATAGAGAATCTAACAAAAACTACAGTCTTTGCACATTTTGTGTTTATTAATAAACGTAATACGATGAGTTCTAATCGAGATAACAAAAATAAGCCATAGTTTTAATTATTTAGTACTTAGGGCGTTTGTTTCGTAAGTAAAACAAGTTAATTTTAGCAAAATTTTGAAGCACACAAATCTTCACACAAAATCCGCATAACAATCCGATAAGCCATTTCAGAGATAAATGGTAGCAGACAAACAAACAAACATGCAACCTCTTATGTCAAATGCGTATTGGGGTCCGACGGGTAATAAACTGAGACTAAGTATTGTGTAGATTTTCTTCAGAGGGTTGTGTGTATGTTTAAAGGGTTCTGAAGAAACAATGTAGCGTTTTAATTTGGCCCGTATATTCTGCTCTGCACTCAGGTCCTATGTGGTAACAGAAACGTCCCACTTCGGTCAACGTACCAACTTCAACAACCTTTTTTAATAACACAACAATACAAGTACCACAACCTGACGATTGCACTTAGATCCTATGTGGTAACAGAAACGTCCCACTTCAGTCAAAGTACTAACTTCGACAACCTTCCTAAATAACACAACAATACAAGTACCACCACCTGCCGATTGCACTTAGGTCCTATTTGGTAATAGAAAAGTCCCACTTCAGTCCAGGTTCTAACTTCAACAACCTTTCTTAATAACACAACAATACAAGTACCACCACCTGCCGATTGCACTTAGTTCCTATGTGGTAACAGAAACGTCCCACTTCAGTCCAGGTTCTAACTTCAACAACCTTTCTTAATAACACAAAAATACAAGTACCACCACCTGCCGATTGCACTTAGTTCCTATGTGGTAACAGAAACGTCCCACTTCAGTCCAGGTTCTAACTTCAACAACCTTTCTTAATAACACAAAAATACAAGTACCACCACCTGCCGATTGCACTTAGGTCCTATTTGTTAACAGAAACGTCCCACTTCAGTCCAGGTTCTAACTTAAACAACCTTTCTTAATAACACAAAAATACAAGTACCACCACCTGCCGATTGCACTTAGGTCCTATGTGGTAACAGAAACGTCCCACTTCAGTCAAGGTTCTAACTTCAACAACCTTTCTTAATAATATAACAATACAAGTACCCCAATTGAATCACAACTTTAATGATCAAGTAACAGAATGCCTTTTCCTTAGATCGTAGATGATGATACAGTACCTCGTCCCTGCCAAGGTCCTACTGCGAGCCAGTGCACACATTTGCATTTCCACAAAAAAACGTCTAATATTTCCTAAGATTGCCATTTCATTTTCTACTTTACACATTCGTTTTAAGGTTTATTGTAGCTTTGGTGGTTAAATTAGTAACGCGGTTTGTACAACACAAAGGAGTAACGATAATATTGAAGTGTTACACTGCGGCACGTGTGCTAGCGAATGTCACGTACTTTAGGCATAATCTTAAAAAAACACGCTCACGACTGTTTCTCCATGATGGAAATCCTCAGATACATACTCAGTGCGTAGATCTCTGTAGAAAAAGGGGGTAGTATAATATATATATAAACTACAAAATGTAAATATATATAATGAACGAATGAATGAATGAAATAACAAAATCCCTATTTGGTTAATAGGGTTTTTATATATACTATACTAGCCTCTGCCTATGGCTTCGCCCGGATGAAAACTAGCTTATGTGTTATTCTGATGTATAAGCAACGTTGGATGTTTGTCACTCTTTTACGCAAAGAGACTCTTTTTTTACTCTTTTTGGCAAACATCCATCCAACCTCACAAACTCTCGCGTTTATAATAGAAGTAGGATATAATATAAATATATAAACTACAAAAAATAAATATATATAATGAATGGATAAATGAAAAAATAACAAAAAAACAATATCCTATTGTAAAAGAAAGTACGATGGGCGGTCTTATCGCTAAGAAGCGATCTCTATATATGTATATAGAGATTTTTTGTAGTTTTAAGTACCTAAAGTATTGTTCTGTTTAATTATTTTCTTCTTTAAACGATACTACCTCTCTAGCTCAAGGTAACAGAAAACTCTTTTTAGGGTTATTTTATTTTGCCTATTTGTAAGTGTTTATTTGTGTGTACAATAAAGAAACTGTTAGAATATATTAGGGGGTATTCAGAGGCATAATATCTTATAATTACGTTTAACACATGCCCGCGTTTTGCATGTAGTTAGCATTCCACGTAACAGGCAAGCCCATTGCCGCTTAATATAACACTACCCGATGGCACAAATAGCTTAAATTTTTTGGTTCCAGGGCATGCCTGTTTCCTCACGATGTTTTCTTTCACCGTTTTGAGCGCATATGAATGTACATTATTTGAGTGGAAGAATCTATTGGGGCACGACTGGATTCGAACCAACGAGCTTCGGATCTATGCCAACTAGGCAAAGTAGGCATAATCTACTCTTTAATTTTTAAATTTATTATGCAAACCAATTTCAATTCTATTGTCGATTGTATGTGATCTGATTTAGGATTAAGATAGTGGTAAGCTGGTACCGCAGGGCATGTCGTGTGTTAGCATAACTAGTCGTTTTGATAAATGGGTAACCTACTGTGGGTGGATACCAATAAGTTATGTATTTGTAATATTTCATCAGATTACAAAACGATTATTATAATATGCAGGCAAGTATTTACAAAAAATAATAAACTATAATTATGTAAGTAGTATATCAGTTATGTAGTTGCAAAACCACAATATTTGCTTACTTTGGGACTAGATGATGCTGCGTGGAAAATGTCCAGCATTATTTATTTATAAATAGTTGATGATAATCTTTGATTTTATAAGAATATGAGATTATTTTAGTTTATTTACTTAATTATCAAAAAATAAACCTTTAAGCAAGATATACCCAAATAAATCTCAATTACATAATTTATATAAAAAAACAAGAGTTTTGATATTTATTAGGTAAGGGTATCGCGCAAATATTGAGCGAGTATATAATATATAAGGGCTTAAAGAAACATAAATTTAGATTCTTATAACATAGTAATAAAAATTTAATTATTGTTTGTATATGATTAAAATCCACGATAGCTTCATTTATTTATTTATATAATACTTTTGCTAAAGCATTCTCCATCAGATATCCTGTGCTTGTTGGCTTATCATGTAAAACAATTAATAATTATATTAGGCAATAAAAAATATACGTACTACAAATGAATGAATACTTTTAAATAATAATACATAAAATACCAAAATATACTCATATATAAGAATACTGAAATATACCGCCTGAGAAGCAGAAGCGCGTCTAATCGCGATCCCCGCCTCGGGTCAAATGTTTGTATCATCTGTAAATAAATGTTTATCTCGGGTCTGTGTGTTTCTATATATAACAAAATATGTAAATATTTATAAAAAAAAACATATAAATAGTATATCAGTCATTTAGTTCCTATAAAAAAGCTTTGTTTGGGGCTAGATGATGCTGTGTGAAAAATGTCTAGCATTTTTTTTTTTAATAATGGCATCAGAGAGAGGGAATTGCTGAAGAAGACAGAACATTATTATAAAACAATTACTGGCACGAAGACTAGTTTTCCAGCGAGGCGGATGCAAGCGAGGACGCCGGTATCACCAAAAAAAGCTATGCAAAAGTGAACGGATCAAATGAGTATCCCATTGTTAGATTATCTTTTTTGATCATAAAGGTCACGCTTACGTTGATGAGTTTTTGGTTCCGGTAACATGGCGTTGTTTAGACACTTCATATTATATTTGAGTGATCATATAAATAAACTTGACGACCTCTGTGGTGCATGCAAGGGCCCGCTTGATACGCAAAAGGTTGCGGGTTTGATTCCGGCCTCGTGATTTTTTTATTGTATGATCTGCAAATATTTGTCTGGGGTCTGGGTTTTTTTATGTATAATATTGTGAGAATTTACAAAAATAATGTAAGTAATGTATCAGTCATGTAATGTCCATAATACAAGTTTCAGCAACCTTCGGCGTCACAGGCTGGCATTCACCCACTAGGCCAAAGAGGTGGTCAAAAAAATAATAATATTAAGAGTGAATTAAAATACAACTCCGATTTCAATTGGACATTTTTTTTGTTCTTTTATAATTCTAACAAAACAGACGTAAACGAGCTACATGTAAATCTTTCGCAGAAATGCATAAAAACCTTAAATATTTACCCACAACTTAACAACAAAATCTATTAACAACATTCAACGTTCATTTATGGCGAAACAATCGATTCAATTCTAAGCAAAAAATTAACAAATTTCGCGTTGACATTGAAAACACATGCGTTCGGTTCTTTTCGGGCATGAGTTCATTGTTTCTTATTTGCATACGAAAAGATTTTGGCTCAAACGCCTTTGACTTTGTCGGACTTTCGTCTAAAAAGGCGAAAACAAACGATCATAAACGGTGCAAATACCCAGAATCGTTTTTGCACTAATAAAGTCGCGCAATAAAATCACCCGACTTTTTGTCGCAGTGATCCAATATCTTTTTTTTTTCGAAAGCCATAGACAATGGAGGTATTATGTTGTAATGTTTGGACAATGATCTGTTTATGTTGAAGCGCTGTTTGGTCCTTTTACGGGTGCCGATGGGGGTCCGAAAAGGGAAACTGATTGCGAACAGCGTTACGTCACTTTTTTTATACATCTAAAGTGGCAAACGAGCGTACTATTTATTAATTCATAGTAATGGTCTAAAAAAACCCTTATACTTTTTGGAACACACTTTTTGACAGCCTTTTAATTTCATGCTTAGTAGGTAACTGAATATAAATTTTTACGATGTTTTTCTATTACTATTAGAGACATGATAAAGGGTTTATACTGCACCTGCTCGGAAAGTACCTACCGTATTGCTTTTTTTTATAAGGTAGAATGTACTTTTTTACTGTTATACAAATATGCGGGTGGAAAAAGTTGATGTGCTGCGCGGGCAGAAAAAGGATATAAAAATATATTTTGAAAGTGCCATTTAATTTTGGGCAATATCAGTAGGTTTTTATTACAAATGCCAAAAGAAAAAAAAATATCATCAACTCGCAAAATAACACTGACCACTTGCTTTTTTTTAACATTAAATAAAAAAATAAATTAAAATCGAGCTCGCGCTAATCGCTTTCGTTATTTATATTTTTCAGAATGTTGTATTTACATCTACTCAAAATCTAATAGTGATTGAAAACCTTTTGCCTGAGAAATCCAGAAGTAAATATAACAACATATCTACAATTTCCTCCTACGTATAGTATATAGCACTATGTACCACAAGAAAGAAAATACTAATCCCACCTCGCTCGTTGGTAATCTTTCTCCACTCATGGATCAAAGTACTACTGCCATAGACATTTTTTTTTATTTATAAATATATAAAAACATATATTGGATACGTAGACATCCACTACTTTTAGTGCCTAAATTATTAAAACATCTTTTATTTTTATCACCTTCCACAAACCATTATCATTCAAAATTCAAACGATATTCCAACGCGTCCATAGCCTTCTCAAGAAACAAACACATGCATCCAGCATCGGTACAACATAAAACAGGCAGCTATTACATGACATCATCATAAACATAATAAAAGAAAACAAAAGATGAAACGAAACATCTATTACAATTCCATTTTAGTTACGTAGGTAGCGATGTGTGAGACAATGCCTTCAGATTGTCCAAAAGGGCCAGCCTTTTGTTGTATAGTCTTTGCATATTTTGTAGAAATGTGAAAGTGAAATCGTAAACTTTTATATAGCTACTATTCGGTTTCTTTATTCTTTTCTGGTACAATTTTTATTGCCGTGATATCGGTAGACGGGAGCAAAGATCTTCTACTTTCGCTTTCTTTTTAAAAACGCCGACTTTAATGTTTAGGGTTGTTTTTGTTTATAAAAAAAGTTTGGTAAAAGTAAAAGTTTGCACCCGGTAAGACAAAAGTGCTTTGTTCAATCATAAGATCAATTTTAACTCTATCCTATACTTAAGACAATTATATGCGATAATAAGGTAGTAAGGCCTTATAGGTTTCATGGATATGTGAAAATTTCTATTAAATTGTTGATTGTTTTTTTATGTCTTTTTTTTAATCTTTATTTATTAAGGGTTTAATCATAATTGATTATGTCACACTCGAAATGACGCTTACATTAACTTTACTACCTACGTTGAGTATCTACTTTAACAATTTTTAATAATTTTTTTGCCTGTTCTGATACAGGGAAAGCCAAAATTTCATTACATTTGCCAATTATATGTAAATCATAACCATATTGATTGACAAATGTACTTCTTTCTACTTCGTTCCTGACACACTCCACTAGAATATGATACGCTTTTTCTACCACGACACATTTTATAAGTCGCTAGAAATTGTAGGTCACATTCACCTATGAGTACTTGCATACACATTTTCCAATTTAAAATATGGTCAAACAGTATGATAAAAGGTAATTATTTTATAAATAAGTTTTTACGGAACTTTATGGCATTTAACTTTTCATTATTATTTTCCCGACGTTTTGACTGTGTTTGCGTTGCGATTCGATTTTGCCGTGCGGCGATATAGTTAGTGTATTTTGTCGTAATGTAAACATGGACTTTTCCGAATCTGAAGAAGAAATGAGGACACTCGATTTATCGACCATAGCTACATACAATACTGTCAACTCATAGCCATGGCTGATACAACATAGTCAAAACGTCGGATATTAATCAAAAAGGTAAACGCGATAAAAAATATATATAAAACTTATATGTTGACTGATTGTAAAATTATGAAAAATAATAAATATTATCGGTTATCGATTTTTCTTTAGCTTTTTTGACTATAGGACATTATTTTAGTACTATTTCTTTCATTATTTCCTTATAGGAGATATTTGGTGTAGGTACCTGTTGTTGTACCGAATTTGATTGATTTTATTCAACAGATCGAGAATATTATTTATTCGCAAATTATTTTCTCCTTTCCAATAACTGAAAGACAAATATTTATAATACATTTAAGTAAAGAGGTGTTCTTAGATCTTGACTCATAGTTTTTGCAACATTATCATTATCATAATAATTGTGACTCCATGGTAGGATTAAAATTTCGGTTCATATAATCTGGACTAAAGCTAAACGTGATTACACTATGAAAACCTTACTCAACGTCTTAAAACGTCCATCACTGTCTCAGAGCTTACTTATGAAGAATTAAGGTTATGTTTTGTAGTTAGTTTTTTTTTTTTAATTTATCATTTATTAGTTTTCCTAACTAAAGTGACAAACAAGAATAGGGCCAGTATGCCTGTTAGCAACTTTAGTATAAAAAAGTATAGTAATTACCCCAATTTAGTACATACTAAGCATTAAGTATGAGTTATGTTGTATATAAAAATATCTGTTTTTTTTTATTTAAACATTTAGTAGTTTTAATAACTAAAGTGACAAACAAGAATAGGACCAGTATGCCTGTTAGTAACTTAGGTATAAAAAAGTATAGTAATTACGTCAATTTAGTACATACTACGTATAAAGTATGAGTTATGTTGTATATAAAAATATCTGTTATTTTTTTATTTTAACATATAGTAGTTTTACTAAAAAAGTGTAAAGTGACAAACAAGAATATGACCAGTATGCCTGTTAGCAACTTTAGTATAAAAAAAGTATAGTAATTACGTCAATTTAGTACATACTAAGTATTAGGTATGAGTTATTTTGTACATAAAAATATCTGTAAGAGACGCCTAAGTCTTTGCTTAAGTTTAGTATAGACGGCCATAAATGTATCATACGATGAGGTATAAATATTTAGGCTACGGTAACGCCCACCAACAATATTGCCGTATGTTAGAAAAAAAAGTTGGTACTTTTTTAACTAAAAATCATCTCTTTATATTATGTCTGCAGCAATTGCAGCACAAAGATAAGTCTAGCGCCAGTACCGACCGCTGATAACCTAATTCCGCGGACTGTCCAACATCCGTCATAGATAAACGAGTGTTTAATATGTACTCTTGTATAAGACGGTGATCCTTTCTTCCTGGTCTAAGTACGGGCTATGCATCATCGGCTGCGTCATAAACAATCATTGGACTAAGGGTCTATTCAAACTGAAGCGGCGGCGATCAAAGGTAAATTGTTCTTAAGTGGTTGTCAAAGTTCGCGTGAATGTATAGTATTAATAATAATGCTGGACATTTTTCACACAACATCATGTAGCCCCAAATGAGCAGAGCTTGTGTTATGGGAACTGCATGACTGATATACTACTTATATTTTTTGTGAATACATACATATTATATATAGAAAACACCCAAACCCGAGACAAATATTCGCAGATACAAAAGAGATAACTAAGTGTTTTTCGGCCGCGATCGACGGCGTGGGAGTAATCAGATTCAGCCAATCATCTGCTAGATTTTTGTTTTATTTTCATATCGGTTTGAATGAATGAGAATAATTAATTGTGCTTGTGATACAAACAAAATAAACAAAAAACAAACACGCTCACGACTGTCTTCCCCATGGTGGACATCCTCAGATACATACTCAGTGAGTAGATCTTTGAGGATACCTAGAAGGGGGTAGTCAGAGGCACGTCCAAACTTTACATTTGGTACATGCCCGCGTTTTGCAAGTAGTAAGCATTCCACGTGACAGGTTGCAAGCCCATCGCCGCTTGCAACCGGCAATTAAACAACATTAAGTTAAAGGGAAAATGGGAGGTCTTATCGTTTAAAAGCGATCTCTTCCAGACAACATTTGTATGGAGAAGATTATATCTCGGTTTATTGTTATTTATTGTTGTTTTAGCGACGCGTGACAAGAAAGCTGGTTCTTATCTGGGTCATCCCATTAGCATTGCCATTCAGCGTGGCAATGCGGCCAGTATTTTGGGAACGCTTCCGCCTGGTAGTGATCTGGATCAGTTGAGCTATCTATAGATCGTTTGCAACGGTCTTTAGTAAGCTAGCTGTTTCATCTCTATTTTTGTATATACCTACTTGTACATAGTTGTATGAATAAATGTATATAATATTTAAATCGGATTATTGATTGAAAGTATTGATCATGATTGGATAATTATAGTTGTGATTGATTGACATACTAAATGTATAACATAGTTGTTATTTTGGTTGTTATGAGTATGGAATGACATCTATGTTGGTGTTACATTGAGATCCTCTCCAGTAAGGTTTTCGTATAAGGTAAAAATATCCACCGATCGCAAGGCTTTCATAAAATTGATCCGTAAGTATGGAAAAATTGATTTATCCCTATGCGTGATGCCGCACATACATTTTTGAGTGGAAAATCCATTGGTGCACTATTGGCTTTGAACCCACGACCTCCGGATCGGAAGTAAGGGTCACACTAGTCCAACATAGCTCTTGACTAAACTACTCGTATGAATATAAAGTTTTAAATTTTATAGGATTTATAATGCCTTCCTTGATCAAAGACTAGCTACTGTCCACGTCTCCGCCCGCGTGGTACCCGGGTGAAAAGTAGCTGATGATAAATAGCCTTTACCTTTAAGACAGCCTTCGTAAGAAACACATTCGCTCGACCGTTTTATGTCTACTTACTTTGAAAAATTGCTCTCCACGAAAAGCCTTTTATATTTTAACGGGATAATATATAAGCCTATGTCCACCCTGAAAGTCCATTCTAAAATTTGTGAAATATTTTTTGAAATCAGATTATTAGTTTCGGTGGTTACCTCCTACATACAAACTTACAAACTTTATCTCTTTATAATATTAGTATTGATACCTAGCCAACCGAGGTAACCCGTAAACAATGTGCATTTACCTCACTATCTTCACCTTTTACCATGTTGGTACCGATATTTCTATAAATCTACCATAACTACCACGGGCTCAAAGGTCAATAAGGTCAGTATCTAAACTATATATACAACTTAAGTGATCTAATACACCTTAACACTGATTAACACGTTTAGCTAACCTTTGGGCTATGTATAATAAGGTCTGAAAAACTAAGCCCAATACAATATGGCCGCAACACTTCGGCCATATGGTAAAATACCTAAACAAAGTATGATTTGATTTAGAATGTCGCTGGCTGGGTATTTGAAAACTGTACAGTTAGTGATAAAAGTACCTAATTGCGTTGATTTTGTTATTATATAAAAAATAATATTAAACACACAACAGACACACATAGTCCTGATCCCATACTAGGATTCCTTGTATCGTGGGTATCAGGAACTACAAGTACCAGACGCGCTAATCTCTGGTACTTCAAGTCGAATATGAAAACATTTTTTTTTGCATTTAATAACCCAATTCATAAGGAAGGTTATAGACTATTTAACATCTCTCTAAGACCCTTAAGAACCGAGCAAAAGAAGTAATACCACGTTAGGGCGATGCAACGCGGTGTTTCGGTCGGGGGCTGAGAGCGACCGTGGCACAGATAGTACTTAATAATTATACTTCAAAATCAATCCATTGTGGTTTCAGTCTTGTCAATGGTCTTAAAATGAAGGTTTAAGCTCAGTTGGAGTACCAATGCCTTAATAAGGGCATGGAAAGGTAATAAGATCTATTTCAAAGGTCGTTCCAGGAAGATCTATGACGTTAATTGCTTATAATACTCGTTAGTAGAATGTAGCTTATAGTTATCACCTACTGACTCAGAATAATAATAAATTAATTCTATTTGTATTCTTAATTAACGTCAGATTGAGCTTAGCATTTCAGATTGTCGGCCTGGCAGATTTTCTTTGTGGTAAGTTTCACGCAGTAAAATCTAAAACTCTAAAATCATGCAAAATATAAATCTACATATACTAAAATTAAAGGTGTTTTTTTTTTATTTGAACCGCTATTCTCCAGAATTACAATTAGAAAAAATATTTTAGCATTTGTTAGCTAAATTCTTGAGAAAGGTATAGGCTATTCGACGACCTCTGTGGCGCAGTGGAAATAGGCCCGCCTGAGACGCTGAAAGTTGCGACTTCGATACCCGCCGCGGTAGATATTTGTATGATCTACAAATATTTTGCTCGGGTTTGGGTGTTTTCTATTTAAAACATGTATGAATTTACAAATAAAAAATGTATATAAGTAGTTTATCAGTCATGTAGTTCCCATAATACAAGCTCTGCTTAGTTTGGGTTAGCGATGATGCAGTGTGAAATATGTCCAGTATTATTATTATTATTTAAAATCAATCCCTTAGTAGCCAAGCAAAAGAAGTAATAGCGTAAGAAGTAATTAAATATAAATTAAGCATGTTATGCCTTTGTCCATTTGTTTAGGAGTGGATTTTTTATGTACATACGATATATTCTCACAATTTTCCGATCTCTATCACTAGTGAATGGGTTTTCCACGTTTTATTGGTATCGATAAATCTTATAATGCATTCAGCAGAGTACTTTGAAAAGCTGTCGGCAGGTACTGAGAATTCTCACCAAGAAACATATGGAAACATTCATATAGAAAACAGGTTTCGGCTTACTATCGATAAGTGCAGCTTTTTTTACTTCAAGCTTTTATTAAACTTGCCGTGTTAGTTAGTTTTATGTCTGAGTCAAATCTTGCAACTGAATATTAAACCAACTATTCTCATCCGAGTGAGCTGCCATTTTGCATATAACTGTTTCTAATGTCATTTTAAATTCAACAGAAGAAAACAAAACACTGTTGAACTACAATAAACTGTAAAAATCATTTTAAGTAAGCATGATTATCTACCACCGTTGTTAACAAGTATTTTTTTACAAAATTGGAAATCCCGACGTTTTTTCAAACATTGGATCCCCGATGCGGGGTAGCGTTATTTATAACAAGTGGCAATTAAACTTATTTTAGAACCTTTTTAAAGCAGCATAAAATAATATAAATGATTTCCTATTTAATTGTTTTGGATAAATTTTATGATAAATATATGATTTATTTAAATAAATTTATTTGACCCAAACCCGTCCTGAAATTACTTTGCTTGTCTGAAACCAAATGTACTGTGAAGTTTATACGGGGAATAAACAATGCAATTTGTTTTAAGGTAAAAATAAAAACCTTCAAATGCCGGGAAGTTGATAAAAGACCAATATCGTCCCCCGTTTTTTCACCATTTTTTTTTTTCATGAAATTTATATGGGGATATACCACCCCCGTACATAAATAATATAACACAGTCCACAACAGATATTAATATACAACGAGGTTGAGAATAATAAAAAAAAACCTACCTACTCACAAACTCCTACCTACCTAAATATGCATCTCGTGCCACTTAAATTACTCGTAAATACAATTTAACCAGCATTTTAGCTTCCTCAGATAGCGGGGAAGCCAAAATACCGTTGCAAATACCAACATTATAATCACGCCAAAAGTTATCTGAAAGAGAATGCTT
This sequence comes from Perizoma affinitatum, assembly GCA_961405105.1. Lineage (NCBI taxonomy): Eukaryota > Metazoa > Arthropoda > Insecta > Lepidoptera > Geometridae > Perizoma > Perizoma affinitatum. The sequence goes on from OY560189.1 coordinate 12,785,980, forward strand.
CATAGCATTAAGTTCTTCTATGTTTCTATATGCGGCAGCGAGCAACCAGTCAGTCTGCTTTCCATGTAAATAAGTACAGAAGTATCGTACGTACTTATGTAAATTAACACGTGATGAATAGTATGTATAGTTAGTTACCTATCATTAGATCGTAGAAGGAAACGATTGGCTGTATATAATCGTAATAATGTAAAGTAATAAATAAAGCCTTGGCCACGTTTTAATTTAAGTACATAAGTTTAGTACGCGGCTTGTAGTTAAGCGTTCAAAGTGCAATGATTAAACCATTAACCAGACGACCTCGATAGTGTGGGTTCTATCCCAGCCGCGGATTTTTTTTGCAGCTATTTAAAATTACGTAAAGTAAAAATTTTGTTTATAAGAAAGCAAAACTAAACACAGCTACTTTTAAAATAGGCTCCTGATACCCATGATACATGGAATCTTAGTGTGGGATCAGAATTATATATGTGTCTATTGGGTCTTCATTTTTTGATTATTCATTGCATGTCTTGTTCCTTCTTTGAGTTGTTACCGTTGATTATGTAGCAATGGTCTTTTTGACAGTTCCTAAAATACAGAACTGAAACTATACCCAATGTTTCGAGATGATTTTAAAATTAAAAATACTGTCAATTTTCACTGTTTTTCGCCGATTGCGGGGCTATTGATGCTATGGTGGTGTCAGCCTTGGCAATATCGGTCTAGAAACCTCAAAAATTGAGCGATCTTTGTTTCGCAATGGGCGCAGGTCCGCCTGAGACTCAGAAGGTTGCGGGTTCGATTCCCGCTGCGGGACAAATGTTTGTACGATTAACTAATGTTCGTCCCGGATCTAGGTGTTTTCTATGTATTATATGTAAGTATTTACAAAAAAAAGTATATATAAAAAGTATATGATAGTCATGTAGTTCCCATAATACAAAATCTGCTTAGTTTGGGGCTATATGATACTGTCAGAAACATATTTTATAATTCTATGAAATACCTCTTTTAGATCTGTGTGTAGATGAAATTGCTACTGAACTAAGAGCCTTCAGCCTTTGTAACAAGGCAGGTAGACTTGCCCACTGCTTCCTGCTTCCTCAGTTTCTCTCATAATCTCCCTATTCCTTAGGATGCAATTAAATTATAAACGCAACGGTTGCCCAATGAAATGTTATGCAAGGATACCCTTTCTATCTGACGCAACTTTTCATAATGTTTCATAGTTGTTTTCCGTTTTTTTTAGTGAGAGTCACTTTTGAAGTGATTTTTGGTTACAAAATTAGCTGGCACAGAAGTGGTACACGCAAGAGCATGGAGAAATGACAGTATACCGCCAAAAAGGAGCGACGGAATTGAGAAATACCTATTGGTGTCACTGATGAAGAAACGGACGCATGTCTTTCATTGGCCTATTTACCAAGTGGTATTATGCAAAATATAATTTAACTAGCTTCTGCCAATGATGCCAAGATAAAAGTAATCTATGTGATAGTCTTGTAATCTCCAAATCGGATTGGCCGATATGAAGAATAAATAATAAAAAAACATTTTTCACACAGCATCATCTAGCCCCAAACTAAGCAGAGTTTGTGTTATGGGAACTACATGCCTGATAAACTAAGTAGTTTATACTTTTTGTCAATACATATATATTATACATAGAAAACACCCAGACCCGAGACAAACATAAGCTAATCGTACAAACATTTGTCCCGTAGCGGGGATCGAACCCGCAAATTTCTGCGTCTCAGGCGGGCAAATAAGCATCCAAACATCTCAGATATTAGCAAGTTGAAGTGGCAATAAGCCAGACCTTAGTTCATAGTCCAGACAACTACTGGGGAAGAATAAGTCCTCTAAATTCAACCATATACCGGACCATAATATAAGGAAAGCCTTCTTCCTTCTGATGGACGGATGGACTGATGACTTTAGGCTTGCAGGGATTCAATACATGGAAGTTTTCTATGTATAAAATGTATGTACTTATTACATACATTTTATACATAGAAAATTACAAAGAAAATTACAAAGAATATATATATATAAATAGTTTATCAGTCATGTAGTTCCCATAACACAAGCTCTGCTTAGTTTGGAGTTAGAGGCTGTGGGAAAAAATATTTATTTAAAAAAAAAGTGCACTTCTTCAGGCCGTATATATTTTTTACAGACACATATAGTCCTGACACTAGACTCTGTGGGCGTCAGATACTACGAGCACCGTGGTGTCACAACACCCTGACCTGGAACAAATATCCGCAAAACATGCAAACATTCGTCTCGCTCGGAAATCGAACCCGTATCTCTTGCGTCGCTGCCAGTTACTCGCCCGCTTAGCCACCGAGCTGGTCATGATTGATGAACGTTCATAAACTATTCCACCTCTTCTGACCCAGTTTGTTTGGTCTCCCAAGTTATAATACTTGAACTGATTAGTCTAACTGAATAACTAGGATAAAGAATAGAACCACACACTTTTAAGTATCTATAACCGGTAGCTAAACGAGTATTAGTTACCCACATGTATATACTAATGTCATTGAAGTGACATGCAAAGTCAAGGCCTGTCTCAGGAAATGAGTCAGTTTTGTCTCGTTTACAAGACAAAAAATTAAGGTAATTATCGTAGAGGTTGTACGAGAGTTTTGGGTTACGTGTTTTGCTATTTATATTATTTGTAATATTCATATTGTAAATAAATAAAAGTATGTAAATATATTTATTCATACAACTATGTACAAGTAGGTATATACAAAAAATACAGATGAAACAGCTAGCTATCTAAAGACCGTTGCAAACGATCTATAGATAGCTCAACTGATCCAGATCACTACCAGGCGGAAGCGTTCCCAAAATAAAATGTGTATTTTAATACACGCTTTTATCACGCACTTAAATGTATAAAAAAGAATAGTACTATCCACCTACTGGCACCATCATCGGACACGTTACCAAGCCTATTGGACTCGTTAAAACGAATCATTTGAGCCCAAACTCGAGGGTTAACTAGTACACACTGAAGAGTTCCACCACCCACCTCCTGGCTCCAACATCAGATCAGCTCCAAGATACCAAATTATAGTATTACCATCCGAACTACATATACATAAAAAGTTTCATTTCGATACGGCAATTAGAAGTAAGTTAAAATTCAAACTTTTTTTTTTTTTTTAAATGTTTGATGTACTAATCTCACATAATTGATCTAATAAAGATCTTTGTAAATATTGTAAAACCATAGAAATAAGTTTTAAAAAGTGTAGTAGTCATAAATATAAATTTTGTAAAAAAACTCTTAAAGGCGCCACAGTCTGCTGAGTTATGCTTAATGTGATGTACTATGTAGTAGACTGTGTCTAGTTTTATATTGAATGTGTATTAAATTATGATAAATAAAGACCCTTAAAATAAAAATAAAAAGTAAGTTAAAATTGACTTCCAAGATTTGATTATATTGTTTGTTAGTTAATTAAATAAATGAAGATACGCTCTCGAAATTAGTCCTCGTGATGGAGATCCTCAGATCCATACTTAATACGTAGATCTGTAAGGACAATAAGGAGTTAATAAGTCAAAACAAAAATAACAAACACGCTCACGACTGTCTTCCCCATGGTGGACATCCTCAGATACATACTCAGTGAGTAGATTTTAGAGGATACAAAGTATGGGTAAGATGCACGTCCAAACGTTACATTTAGTACATGCCCGCGTTTTGCAAGATAGCATTCCACGTGACAGGTTGCAAGCTCATCACCGCTTATTGGAATACTAACTGTTGGCACATACCTATTAACGATGTTTTCTTTCACCGTTTTGAGCACGTGTGAATGCGCATATAATTTTTTCGAATGGAAAAATCCATTGATCACACGACCGGGTTCGAACCCACGACCTCCGGATCAGAAGACGGGGTATCGCCCACTAGCTTTATAATAAGTTAAATATAATATTTGGCATAATGTCTGCGTTTTTGCATTGTAGTTCAAAACATATATATATTAATTCAACGTGACAGGTTGCAAGACCGGTGAAGGGACCACCTAAGTTACCTATTTTACAAGATGTCTGATCTAATTCACGATAGTTTTTGATAAAATTTAGATACGCGCAATTACCAATAATTATCTGAATTGCTTACATACTTGAAAAATAAAACCAGCTTGTATACAACATTTCCCCAGCTCATTAGATCTATCAGTACATTGGCGTCAAGTTAATCAAAGGGACAGTCTTATGGCATACCTACGTGACAGTTGAATTCTTGAATTCGCGAGTCCAGTGACAGTAAAGTTAGATTTATTGCTCGTTGCAAATGTTTCCACCTGCTAATGAGCACAGTTTGTCCATTAAAGCAACAAATTATTATTTGAGAGCTAAAGTCTCGTACACACTAAAACTAACGCAGCTTTTTGAGTGGCACAAGGTGATAATAAATTTATTTTTAACTTAAGAAGTCTGTGTACTTGTGTTGTTTGGGAAAAGAAGTTTTTTTTTTTAATTCATTGAGGACCTCTGTGGCGCAATGGACGAAGGCCCGCCTAAGTCGCAGAAGGTTGCGGGTTCGATTCCCGCCGCGGGACAAATATTGGCTTAAGCAAATATTTGTCTCGGGATCTTGATGTTTTCTATGTATAATATGTATGTATTTACACAAAAAACGTATATAAGTAGTATATCAGTCATGTAGTTCCCATAATACAAGCTCTGCTTACTTTGGGGCTAGATGATGATGTGTGAAAAATATCCAACATTATTTATTTATTTATTATTAATTCCAAAACTGTAAAGTACCCAATAAATATTTGTTACCAATAAACGTTATCTTATCTTGAAAAACCCTAAACCTGGCCAATGTAGTCAAATCGCTTTCCCTCCTCTTTTATAATGAGGATAGCGAAGTAGTGGAATTCCCATACCGCGCCTGTGGTTCATACAAATTATAACTCGGGTATATTTTAAAGAAGAGTTAAGCACCTACTGGATAGGTTTGTTTAACAAAGGTTACACCTGCGATCACCATCAGACGAGGTTTATGCATCAAACCCATTTTCTATAAAAATATTCAATTTTTAATTCATTTTGATAGATTTCAGTTTGTACCACTTAGCAACATTTTACATTTTGTCCTTCCTCATGAGCACCGTCCGCGACCACGCTCGACGGTCGTGAGACGGGAACCCCCGGTTCCCGTCTTAACCTCTAAACGGTCAAAGAAACGTCATCAGGAGAATAGTAAAGTACGTGGTATAGTCGTAATAATATTCTAAAATGGTACCAAACCGCGATAATTTTCATTCCACTTACCAACAGATGGACTGTAAGCTTATTTGCCTCTAAAGTTGAATAAAAAAAAACTCACTCGTTCTTTAGGCATTTATTTAACTTTTATCATAACTTTCTATATTATGTAGAGGGACCTTTTTTTAGGGCTTTTGATACGAACTGGTCTGACTATAGCTGGCCTTAAAATAGCCAAGAAATGACAAGTGAGACGACGAAGAACAACATTTAATCGTTTTTACACACTCGCACCATCTTGATTAACTTTCCGGGTGCTTACATGATCATACTAACTTTTTAAGTATTCTGTGACAATAATGCTAAATTTATGTCACAAAGAATAGGTACCTATTTGCGTCGAAATGGTTCATGCTTTCATCATTAAGTGACTCATACGAGTAGTTTGCGATTCAGATGCTATGGAATTTCTCTTTGGAAACGATGACATTGTCCATGATGATGATGATGATGACGATGTTTTAGCATTAAACCCTCCTATACCTGACTATTCTCATTGTTTGTATAATAGAGAATTAAATAATTATATTGCTAAAGATGGAAACAATTAATGTCATAGGTTGGCTATTCTTTACAGATTTTTACGTCTGTACACATGTAGAGATAATATAAATTTTATTCATATTTTAGGAAAATAATAGTTTTTAATCGTAATAAAAACTATTGAACGGATTTTGATGAAACTTTACAGTACCTTATATAGCTTATAAATCACAAAAACACATAGCCCACAATTTATAATAATATTGAGTGATTTGGCTATAATATAACCGTGAGTATCAATTAAGTCAGTAAAATCCTACCTGAACCTTAACCACTGAGCCGTTTGTGATGAAATTTGATATGGACATAGTTTGAAGCCTGGAGAAAGTCATACGCTACTTTTATCAACATAACACGCGGGTGAAGCCGCGGGCAGAAGCTAGTACCTTCTAAATGTACTCGTACAAAAATAAATCTTAATATTGCCGTCGGAAAAAGCTAGGCTTTAAAATTTAGGTATCACCTGCTACTCTCAAAACTTGGTCAGTCCTAAATACTGAACACACTATAAAACATTTTAGACATTCTAGGTAAGCAGCACAAACTCTTCATCAAAATACTAACTTCTAGGCCAATCGAGCTGAACAGCGGGTGGTAGCCAGTAAACTACTACGGATAGTTACCATACTTCCATATTTTGCGCGGACAAGAACACAATCTTCACGACTGAGATAACTAAGTTTATACTCCTAATGTAGTGTTCCAATTCTGACTTAAAATCCGATTGGAAAAGGTTTTACAAAACACTCCTGCTACAGTCAGCATTGGTCTTGTGCTTTGTGTCTGTTTCCTGACCAGAATTTGGTCACGTTGACGGTATTTCCCATAGCCTTATACTGGTATTTAAGAGTGCAGGTGTGACTTGGTGAATATACTTAAGACCCAGTTTTACCATCATCGTTTCATTGCGCACATCATTTCCTACACTTTTCAAGAGAAACAACCGATTATGTCATGAGTTAATGCATTTACAACTAAAGCACACACTGAAGTCTTCATGGAAATCATCCGGATCCACTTGAAGTATGGCTTCCCCACAGTACCCACACAGTGTCGCAACCCGACAATTTCGTTCCGTTGGCCAACATTACCTCACTACTGAGATTGTGAGTTTGTGAGTCGATGCGTTCCGGCAACTATGGGAAAATGCGTTCCAAATTATCTTGGAAATTGCATTTAATAATAGAAGTTCGCTAATAACAAAGATTAGTGAACTTCGAAGTTCACTTGTTTGTAGAACGAGGTATTTGGTAATACCTCGTTCCATTAGAAAAAACTATGGATGCTAACAGTACTTTTCAAACTTTCGGTGATACGGTTAGTGTAGTGTGTCGTAATGTGAACATGGACTTTTCTGATTCTGAAGATGAAATGAGGGTAGTTGCGGCTACTGCCTTTATTTCTCGACGATACCTCCGTATACTCCAGTCATCCCGTGACCACGGCTGTTGCAATACAGTCGAAACGTCGCAATATAATAAAAAAGGTAAACGCGATAAAGACCCGTTAAACTTATAATTATGGATGCTAACAATTTGTACAACTGTAACAATAGTACAGTTACACTGATATAGCACGATACGAATTCTGTCACAATGTGTGTGATGGAACGTTGGAAATTGGAAGTAGTCTGAGCTCGTCAGGTTTGCCAACCTTACAATTCAGTAACGTACAGATACACCACACATATTTTTAAGCAGGTTCCATTACAATAAAAATCCCCTCGATGTTACGTTTTAGCAATGGCCACAATCAAAAGGTTATTTCAGATCCTGAGAAAGACCAAGAATCAGTAGAACAAAGGAGACAGTAGGTATATTAAAAATCTTAGAATTAAAATGCAATATCTAATACGACGTAAGTATAAAGTCCCACCTTTCCGTACAAAACGGAGTCCATTTTCATCATCCTCGACAAATAAAATATTGTAGACTTTAAGTCAAAGGTAAAAAAACATCTAGACAAGCGCGCTACATTGCGCCACACGACTTTCCATCAGATGAGATTGTGGTTAAAAGCCTCTCACTCATCATTCTAAATTGTAACAATATCACGAATATGCAATACTTATAGAAAGTATCGCACAGTCCAATATTGCATATATATGATGTCAAAAGTGAGACGCCTTTCGTTTAGAGAGGCAACGAGAAAGGCAAAGCTAATCAACTCATAACTATTAATTCAAAGCACTTTGGTAATTGGTCATAATTATTGCAGATTATAATTACAGTGATTTTTTATTGGATGGACGCAAAGGTCTGCTAAATGATGTTGAAACTAAAATAAGAACTAAAATTTCACCGCTCTTTTTCAAGAGTGTCAAATCTATGACAAACTTGAGTTACTTGAGTCCAAGGTTATAGGAATATTATAAAACAAACAAACACGCTCAAGACCGTATTCCTCATGATAGACATCCTCAGATACATACTCAGTGAGTAGACCTTTTTGAGGATATCAAGTAAGGGGAAGTCAGAGACACATCTAAACATTACATTCGTCACATACGCGACGTTTTACAAGCATTCCACGTAACAGGTCGCAAGCCAATCGCCGCTTATTGGAACAATAACTGATGGTCCATGCCTTCGAATTTTTGGTTCTACGGCCTTACGATGCCTTTACCGTTTGAAGTGTTAGTGAACATACGTCATTATTATCATTTATTTATTTAAACCTTAAATAACAGTTTTACCTTAATTTATGATTATAAATCTATACACTATGTTTTATAGTTCATCAAAACCTAGTCCCTAGTTTCATACATAGTCTTTAGGAGACACTAAGATTCCCTGTATGGATATCAGGAACTATCATATATACCATAATACCCAGACCCGGAACCAATAATAATAATAATAATGCTGGACATTTTTCACACAGCATCATTTAGCTCCAAAATAAGCAGAGCCCCAAATATTTTCAGAACATGAAAACATTTGTCCCGCAGCGGGAATTGAACCCACATTGAAAGCACATCTTGCACACGAAAGTCGACTAGATAAATTCGTTTTACTCACAGACTATAAGGTAAAGGGTGCCAAGATCCTACTACCATTATAAAAACTAAAGTTTGTGACGATGGATTTTGACAAAACGTTACAGTAATATAATTTATACATCAGAAAGTCAAAGTCAAAGTCAAAATTCGTTTATTTATTAAAATCACAAGGATCACTTTGAAACGTCGGTTTTATCTACTGCCTGTTCTTCCGCGACCAAGCCAGGCAAGAAAACAAAGCTGGTAATTCTTTTTAATGATCCTTTTACAAAACAACGAGTTAGACTCCCAAGAGTTTTTATCAAAATAACCCATAGGCTACTTTTTATCCAATTACCACGTGGGCGAAGCCGTGGGCAGAGGCTAGTATGATATAAAAACGTTAAACATCAGAGTACCTTCCTAATTATGTATTTTATTCTTATCGATGTCGGCAAAAGTCATCGTACCTATTTCTGCCGGCAAGCAGTATTGCTCGCATTGCTGTGTCCAGTTTCGAAAGGTCTGGGCGCCAGTGAAAATGAAATTGAAAATATCTATTGAATACATAATTATACATGAATGTACAATCTTAAAAGTAGTTATCATTATATGTTTAATCACTGTATAATCTAGATAGACAACATTAGTATCCAAACTAGGAAGCCCTGTTGTATTGCATACTAATGCCCACCGCCAGACAAAGTTGTGAGTATATTTATATAATTATTAAAGACTGTATAATAAGTATTCGAATACTTATTATACAGTCTTTGTTAAATATAGTTAAATTATAATAGTAGTTAAATACAGACCCATGAGTCTTTTCATCGTTATTATCTCAGGTTTAGCAACGCGCGAGTAATACCTCTGGTATTGCAAGCATCCATAAGTTACGGAATCACTTAGCAACAGGTAGGCTGTATAACTAACACTATAGCTGTATAAAAAAATAACTTGTATTATAATGTGGTTCTTGTCCCATCCTCCCGTCAATCGAGCCCTAGCAGAATTATAAAAAAAATATTAATGCTGGACAATTTTTCACACAGCATCATCTAGCCCAAAAGTAACCAGAGCTTGTGTTATGGGAACTACATGACTGATTTAATACTTATATAAATTTTTTGTACATACATACTATTATGCAAACACCCAGACCCAAGACAATTATATCCCCGAGACAATTGTATATCATTCAAACATTTGTGGGAATTGAACCCGCAACCTTCTATGTCTCAGGCAGACCGTCGCCCACTGCGCCACAGAGGTCGTCAATATTATATATTATAATATTGGAAATATTATAGGCTGATGACGAATAAAACGATGACTTAAAACTATGTTCACGGAGGATGCATCATAAAATCAATTTCCGATGTAAATATGTCTATAATTAATAGGTACAACATCTGTTATTAAAGATGACAAACCTTGACTAAAAATGTTACCTGTACTATCTGCCTACACGTATACACAGGTAGAGGTATACCTATGATTATTTGATGGAGTTTACAAGGCTACATTGTTGTGCTAACGACATCGTAGTTCACTTTTTGTATTTATAGATCCAACATAAAACATAAGATTTACACTAGGGGCATTTATGTACAAACTCTCCCTCCCAGGTAGAGGTATACCTATGATTATTTTTATGAAGTTTTCAAGGCCACTATGCTGTGAAAACGTCATCGTAGATCACTTTTTGTGTTAATAGATCCATCGTAAAACATTGGATTTACACTAGGGGCCTTTATGTTCAAACTCTCCCGAGGTAGAGGTATACCTATCATTATTTGATGGAGTTTACAAGGCCACTATGCTGCGAAAACGTCATCCTAGTTCACTTTTTGTGTTTATAGATCCATCGTAAAACATTGGATTTACACTAGGGGCATTTATGTTCAAACTCTCCCGAGGTAGAGGTATACCTATGATTATTTTGATGGAGTTTACAAGGCTACTATTCTGTGATACCGTCATCGTAGATCACTTTTTGTGTTTATAGATCCATCGTAAAACAATGGATATATACTATGGGCCTTTATGTTCAAACTCTCCCTCCCAGGTAGAGGTATATCTATGATTACTTTGATGGATTTTACAAGGCTAAATTGTTGTGCTACCGCCATCGTTGTTCACTTTTTGTATTTATAGATCCATCATAAAACATTAGATTTACACTAGGGGCCTTTATTTACAAACTCTCCCTGGCCTTTTGGTTCAAACTCTCCTGAGATAGAGGTATACCTATGATTATTTTTATAAAAGTTTTCAAGGCCACTATTCTGTGAAAACGTCAACGAAGTTCACTTTTTGTGTTTATAGATCCATCGTAAAATATTGGATATATACTAGGGGCCTTTAAATTTAAACTAAAGATATAACAGACGACTCATACAAATTGTCAGCAGCAAGTTTAATGTAGCAAAAGTCTGGCAACTATATTGATGTCATCTTAGCCCCTTTAATACAGGGTGCCCCAGAACATTAATGATTATGTTAAGAAGGGGTGTTGATTCTGCTCATACAATTTTTCCTGAAACAAGTTGAATTTATAAAATGTTAATAAATCAGCTGTTGTTAGAGCCTTCCTTGGGCTAATGTTATGCACACATATGCAAAAAAATTGACATATGCTTGTTATGATTTTTACCATTTTTGGATAGTAATCAGTAATGCTCGCATTGCTGAGTTCCGGTTTGAAGGATACGGTGATATTACAGGCATATGTGACTTTCACCCGTTATATGGGGTCGGCAACGCGCGATACCACTGGTGTTGCAAGCTTCCATAGATTACGGTAACCGCTTACAAAGTGGCCCGAATGCTTGTTTGCCAATTTTGGCATATAAAAGGAAAATAAATTCGTGGACACCTTGTATAGCCTAAAATGCTTTGCCACAAATTATCATGAAACAACGGCTGTCAGTCTGCTACTAGGTATTATCATCACGCAATGAAATTGTAAACACCGACTGTGTTAACAAACATTTCTTGCAAAGTTAAAGATGGTTTAAAATTGTCAATGACGCTGGCAACCCTGCTTGAAGCATCACGTTTTGAAAAGAGAATTACCATAAAGATGTCAACCGTCCGTGGCGCGTGCAGTGGCTACGCTGTAGGCTTCTGTTCCTTAAAACTGTGCATTTTTTAACAATATAAAAATGATGGCAAGTGTTTCTAGACAAATACTATTTTCTGTTGGCGTTAATGCCTACGGAGACATTAGCTGTGAAAATGTCACGTGTGATCCAACATGAAAAGAGATATTTGATATTATGCGAGATCACACCCACCGGTGTACACCGGTAGATAACCGGTGGCAACCAGTTTTACACGTGAACTTGTCCTCAGACTAAGTATAATTTTTTAACAACTTTTCGACACACAACCTCAGAAATTATTGCGACCTCAGTGCGTGATGCATGACTTCCCTTGCCTAAGTGCCCGAAAGGTATCTTTGTCTAGTTCCCACATTATTACAATGTCACAAAAAAACTAGCATTTTGGCCGCATGTGGTCACCACGCCGCAAGGTTACCCGGGCCTCAATGTTATTGTGATCAGACTTTATGTAGAACAAACTTATGTGAAATCACTACGAATTTATAGCATGGATTGTTTGTCTGTCTAACAATTTATTTCCATTCCTTTAAATTAAGAAATTAATGATAATACTTTATAATAGCTTGTGGAAATAAACAAAATAAAATATTAAAATTTAATGGTACATACATACAAGGGTATGGGCGCTCTTTGATAACAGTGAAAGCAAATTCTTATATTTTTTTTACGTTCCACACTTACCCGCGACACAAATGGCCGGTATCCATTTTGTTTGGGATATGAGGTTATTGTTTATCTGTGTTTATTTATTTGTTAACATTTTTCTTCGAAATAGCTTCCGAAACGATTGTAATGGGGTTTTTTTTTTCAATCCTTCAATGAAGGTAGTGAGGACCTAGATAGGTAGGTAACAGGTACCTAATTTGTTTTTTTTGTGTCGTACAGAATAAATGTTTTTCTTTCATTTCAAGGTTCTTCACTAGGTTTTATCACCTCCTTTGGAAGCGATTCAATAGAATGAGAAATTCGAGTCGGTTTAAAACAACTAAAGAAAGTGTTTTTTTTTTATTAATTAGTAATCATAATTTTTAAATGTTATTGACTAGGAATCCAACTCTGTTTAATACAGTTTTTTTGTGCATGTAAATAGCTATCACACTTATTACTTTTCTTACTAACAAATATACTTCTTTCGGACTGAAAAAAAAAATACTTCTTACACTTATACTGACCATTACATAGTTTCTCGCTACATCATTATCATAGCCCGTATTAATCCACTACTGGGCCTCTCCCAATACCCACCATTGAGCCCAGTATTCGGCTCTTCTCATCCACTTTCTGCTTGCCTTACGTCGCCGCTCCATCTAGTCAGGGGCGCCACCACTATATTTGCCAAAACGCGGTCTCCACTCAAGAAATTTCCAAAGCTGTTTCGTTGCTCATATTCATCTTATCTTTTCCTTTGTTTATATAAATAACATTAGCTATAAATAAAAGCATTCCTCACCATATCTAACATGGAACCAGGATGAAACGCTAGTCATGAATGACGTGCATCTTAGTATGTAGATATAAGTCTACTTCTCTATTTGTTTATATTCGTGTGGTTACTGCCCTATTTTTCAAGAGTAAACAGTTCTGGTGAAAATAATGTTGTAAGTGGTGACAGCTGGTTTCATGATTACTGCTAGTGGAACGCCCGTGACTTTCGTCGTGATAAGATTTTTTTTCATACAAGCTTCATCTTCTCGCAGTGCTCTCCTGGGCTTGTTTTTTTTTTTAGTTCTTCTTAATAAACTCTGCATATTAAGAGGAACCCCTCCAATTTCCGGTCTCTAGGACTTATGGATTAGAAGTTTTTTGATTACTAATCTGTCAGCGAGTGAATCAGTAACGTAACGATTTTATATATTCACGACGTCCGAGAGGAAATCTTAAGTCGTAAATATTGAATTTTATTGAAAATTTCTTGGTAATCTTGAAAGAAATTCGGCAGAAAAGAGTTTTAATAGATTTAAATATAAAAAGATTTATTAATTGCTAAGTCGCATTTCGACGTCTTGTCCCACATGTACCATGCAAAAAATCGTATGAACATATGAATCTGATCTATAAATTTACGTTGAATTACATTTTTTATCTTTTACGCAAGAGGCCCCTCATGTGAATACGGTGTTTGCATCAATAAAATAATTTAGTAGGATTCTAGGTGGAATTTTATAATAGTCCAATAATTGTAACAGCTAGCTTCGGTACATATTTCAACTACACTACGTTTTTGAAATCTCGATAAGGACATTTTGCTACTGTCCATCTATTTTATATCCTAGTTGTCATTCATAAACTAGATGGGTAGATAAGCGCCAATGTGCTTACGGCTTATTTAATAAGCGCAACAAGCTCCATAAATCAGACTGTTTATATAATATAAGAAAAGATAATATTTACTAAACACAATAGAAATTACATGGTAAATACATAATTAAGGATACAATTGCATTTGTAACGCCATATAAAAAAAAATATGCTGGACGTTTTTCACACAGCATCATCTAGCCCCAAACTAAGCAGAGCTTGTATTATGGGAACTACATGACTAATATACTACATTAATACTTTTTGTAGATACATACATATTATACATAGAAAACACCCAGACCCGAGATAATCGTACAAACATTTGTCCCGCAGCGGCAATCGAACCCCCAACCTTCTGCGTCTCAAGCAGGCCTTTGTCACGTTGATCGCGCGTTCACAGCGCTGTAGAGCTGATTATTTGCGTTTGTATCGATTTAAACTCGATAAAAATGCATTTGTTTTACGCGATACAAACGCACAACAAACGCGCTGACGAAGTAATCGTTTTAGTAGTATCGCGTTTATTTGTAGTATTTTAATCAGCACATCTGCACTGTGTAATAATATTAGCTAAATATAATATATTGTATTATATATACCAGACTCTAGTCAGTTGTCACTTTAAAAAAATTAATTAGAATGCAAATAAAATCTACCTAGTATGTTTGTATTCATTCACTCAGATATACAAATAGCAAGTTACTTATGGAAATACTAAAGTTTATTCAATAAAAATCGTGTCATAAATATATTATTATCGTGAATTAATTGTGGAAATAAACAGAGATTAGGCTTAGATTAGCAATACAATTTATAACAAGGGTAAAAATATAAATACCATAGACAATATAACCACGCAACATTTTTTATACGATATAACGCAAGGACAATAATAATAGTCAGAATATTCAATCGATATGCATAAAAAAACAAGTCCTGACTGATTGATTGTGACTGAGAGATAATCGTGTTAGCTTCTGGAAATTGGCGTCAATTTCTAGTAATTAAAAATTAGTTTTTACTTGTTGTTTTGTTAAAAACTTTGAACGTATAATTAAAAATAAATATTATGCGCTGGCAGCACCAAGGCTGTCGGCGCATACGACGAAAAAAAAAAGAAAAAGCAGCCATGTTGGTTATGGGGTTGGTTGTGTGAGGGTTCATAAGAAAAAACACGTTTTTGGAAGATCGTGGGTGGTAAAAACTATTTACAGAATTATCATCTTCAGTAAAAGTGTGAGTGGGATAAAATATTCTATGGTGAGTTTTTAACAGTCAGAAGTGGTTTCGAATCTGTTTTATTCGGCATGGTGAACAGGTATGTCCAACCAACTAGATTTCTATTTTTAGAACATGGCTGTTTTCACTTAAAATAATCATTACCTACGTATGTTTGTGCGAAGATTATCGAATTAAATTCTGAACCTATCACGGGCTGACGTTTTCAAACGAGAAATATTACATAGGTACATGTAATGGTACCCATATTTTCGAGCTGTTTGTCAAATCGGTCCAACGTTTGTGATACACATTTTATGGAAACGGTTACGTTTTACTTGTGCTTCTATTATGTACGGTCATTTGAGTCATCCATCAAATGACCGTAGGTTTAATAGCCTAGAATAATGGATTATTGAAAAGCATGCTATTTGGGTGCTGTTTGCTTGTTTGTTGCACCTACCATTCTGAACAACTTTCTGGGTAGGTACTATGCTTGCTTTTGTGTGCACTGTGTGTTGGGACGGGACAATACATATATATAAATTGAATAGCTGAATAATACAAGCATGGTGCATGTATATACCACTGCCTCAATAAAATCAGCACATTTAGCTGTGGGTTGAACAATGTTTTGACTAAAAATAACCACAACAATAATACTAATTACTGAATATATTCTTAATAAAGTTCTGATACTATTGTTTAATAACAACACCAACATTGACATGTCATGGGGATGAAAGCTTTTTCACAAAAGGAATATTGATATTTTGCTTAATCGCTGAACATTTGTGTATTTTATTAATCAATAATTTTAAATTGGATGAGCTGGATTTAAACATAATATGTAGGTACTCCAGTGATATGCAGGAGCAGATGTTACAGAAATGAAGGAAGTCTCCCCAGTCAAAGAAACTTCATTGGTAAAAGTTAGAATTAATACAGTTATGCTACTGTACCTCATTAACATAGACCTATTGTAAGATAACATGTAAAACAAGGTACCTAATTGATTGCTAAGACAAGTTCAAGAATAATAATAATATCAGTATTATAATTAAGAATTATTTTGGGATTAAAAACACCAGACATGCAGTGCTACACAAAATAAATCATATTATAGAATTGTTGTATTATTACAACCGCTAACCAAATCCGCTATGGTTAAAAATGGGACAAAATTATATTGTATTTCATTTTGTTCGATGATTCTGTATGACTTTAATATTTTAGCCATGTTTAGAGCTCATTATAAATGTGTTCAATATTAAATCAGAATAAATGTGTAGGTATTATTCTGATTACACATATTATTTTTGAAAAAATAATTTTGACATTTAATTATTGTTGGTATTTCTGATGATTATGCTATAGGCACATTTGATTTTGGGTTTGATTTTTATTTTGTTTGTTTTTCTCTCCTTGCCTCTTTTCCCCTTTCCTACTTTATCATCCTCCACAAATCGTAATTATGTTAATGTAAACATAAAGCAATGGGTCGGTCTGGGAAGAGTGATTCACCTGTGGGCTTTACGCCCCCTAGGGGTAGAAGTAGCGCGCGTCGCCGCAGTATTTCCTACGATCCAACATCAACTGATGATACTGCAGTCGGTTCTACGCGGAAAAGTCGTAGTAAGATTAGAAGTGGTAACAAACGCCATCGTGCTAAAGTGAGCAGATCAAGATCCCAGTATAGGAAACGTGCACGACAAACAAGACGTCGTCGTCGCCGACGTAATATCTCATCAAAATCATCGACGTCAACAAGTGATTGGGATAGAGAAAGGCGTCGTCACTCAAGACGTGATCGTTCGAGATCAAAGAGCCATCGACGTTGGCCATCACGCACTAAATCAAATGTAACAGAAAACAACGAACATTATACTGAGAACATTGTGTTGAAGACTTTTCTTGATATGATGCAGGAGAAATGTACGAATAGTACATTCTCGTATACAGGGGCACAAAACATTCTGCCTGTATTCGACCCAAAATCTAAAAATCAGTCTGCAGCAGATTGGCTTCGTAAAGTCAACGAAACGGCTACAATATATAACTGGCAGGAAAAACAAATTATATATCATGCCTTACCTAAACTGTCTGGACTAGCTAAACGGTGGTATGAAGGATTAAAGTCAGTAGATCTTACTTGGAGCCAATGGCAGGAACGTATTTTAACAACTTTTCCTGATGATCGAAATTATCGTGACAAGTTAGCAGAAATGTTGGAGAGAAGAAGTCGGCGAAGAAAAGAAGAAGGCGCGAGGAGTCGCTGGAAGAATATTACTATGATAAAATGGTGTTAATCAACGCATGTGACATTGACGGAAAGAAAGCGGTTGATTGCCTGATCCATGGAATTTATGACCATAATATAAAACTCAATGCACAAGGTGCCAACTTTAATGAACCAATCGAGGTCCTGAAATTTTTACGGGGTATTTCAAGGAATATAACCACTAATCAACCTCGAAAGGCATTTATCCCAAGTAAACAACATGCTGGAGAACGTGTAATAAGAAATGAATTTAACGACAAGTTTAAGAACCTTAAGTGTTTCAATTGTTCGGAGGTAGGTCATGCAGTGATACGCTGTACAAAGCCACTAATAAGGTGTAACAAATGTCAAAAATTGGGTCATAGTTCGGACTATTGTGAAAGATTTAAATCACGTATTGGTAATAACAATCAAAAAGGTGAATTAGAACCATCCAGTAGGTCTCAAAAGATACTTAAGATTACGGGAAATGATAAATACAGTAATGACAAATACTTTAAGATGGTAACAGTTAATGAACAACCTCACAAAGCTTACATTGATTTTGGAAGCGAATGTTCGATAATTAAGTCTAGTTTGGCTAAAGAAAAAGGTCTTGAGGTTGTTAAAAATGATCTTCCGATGTTGAAAGGGTTTGGTTCGGAGAATAAAATTTCTCCAATAGGTAGTTGTGACGTTCGTATTACAATTGATGCTGTAACTGCTGATTGCCAAGTTTTCGTCGTGGATGATGAATTGTTGAACACTGATTTATTGATCGGCCAGAATTTGACGGAGCTACCATTTGTTATAGTCCACAAAACAAGTTCTGACCTGTACTTCTATTCGAACGAGTCGAACCTAGATAAAGTTAAAATTTACAATGAGTCTAAAACAATTTTGTCGGGTACTCAAGCTGTTGCGATTTATACTGATACAGATTATACTGGACAAGTGTATGTGCCATCAATGACCTGCTTGAAGGAGAATTGTGAATATATGATACTTCAAGGAATATACACTTTACATAATGGACGGGGTCACTTAATGTTGATTAATATTTCTGGTAAGGAAATTACACTTGAAAAGAACAAATTACTTAGTAGAGGGCATCATTTGCCAGGTATTGGTAAATTTAAAACAGGTAAACCCGATGTTAAAGAAATCAAAAGAATGGAACTTTCAAAAGAATCTTGTGACAATTATTCAGAAAAGGTTAACATTTCGATGGACATGCTAAACATCGGAGATAATGTATCTGAAGACGAAAAAATAAAACTATTAGAGTTACTCAACCGATACAGGGATGGCTTTGCACTAAAGTCGCAAGGGTTAGGATTAACTCAAGTTGCGGAGATGCATATTAAGCTAATAGATGATATTCCCGTGTCGTATAAACCTTACAGACTCCCATTCGCTGAGAGAAGAGTAGTTCAAGGCATGGTTGAAGACCTCCTTATTAACGAAGTTATCAGGGAATCTAACTCAGCTTACGCCAGCCCTATTGTGTTGGTGAAGAAAAAGAATGACGAATATCGTCTCTGTGTGGATTATAGAGCTTTAAATAAGAAGACAATTAAAGATCGCTACCCGATGCCCGTTATCGACGATCAACTGGACAGGCTCAGCGGAAACAAGTACTTTACTAGTCTTGATCTAGCATCCGGTTACCATCAAATACCAGTCGCTGAGGAATCCAGATACCTTACAGCATTCGTCACTCCAGATGGCCATTACGAATATACGCGGATGCCATTTGGATTGGTGAATGCTCCAGCTGTTTTCCAACAGATGATCAATAAGGCTTTGGGATCTAAAAGGTTTGAATTGGCTATACCATACCTAGACGATATATTGACAGCAGCACCAACCATAGGACAGTCTCTAGAAAAGTTAGAAGCGTTATTAATCTTGCTACGTGATGCTCATCTTACACTGAACCTGTCTAAATGTCATTTCCTTAAATCGTCAATCGAATATTTGGGGTATGAAATTTCTGAAAACGGGTTACAACCTGATTTCAATAAAACTCGAGCTGTTTCAGATTTTCCTACACCAACCAATGTGCACCAAGTGAGACAGTTTATTGGCTTAGCCAGTTTCTTCAGAAGATTCGTTTTTGATTTTGCCAAAATCGCTCGACCTCTCACTATGCTAACTAAAAATGATGTAGCCTGGTCTTGGGGACCAGAGCAAGAAGCAGCGTTCAAGGAGATCAAAATCAGACTCGTATCTCGACCAGTTTTAGCGCTTTACAACCCAGAATATGCTACTGAAGTTCACTGTGATGCAAGTAAACTTGGATTGGGAGGGATACTGCTTCAGAAACTAGATGAGAAATCTCCCCTTCGACCAGTATCGTACTACAGCCGGCAAACTACGAAAAGTGAAGAGTTTCTACATTCATATGAGTTGGAAACAATGGCTGTTGTAGCTGCACTCAAGAAATTTCGTATATACTTAATCGGGATATCATTTAAGGTTATGACTGACTGCAATGCACTGAGATGTACTCGGAGTAAACGAGACTTAATGCCGAGAATAGCGAGATGGTGGTTACAACTTCAAGAATTTGATTTTACCATTGAATACCGTCCCGGAGATTCAATGAAGCACGCTGACGCTCTGAGCCGAAATCCAATATCGATAAGGAATGAAATGGATGACTTGGAAATTATGAACATAAGAACTGAAGACTGGTTGCATACAGTTCAGATGACTGATTCTAAACTCAAACTCATCCGAGATGTGTTGGAGACAAAGGAAAAAGAGATCAAAGAAATTGTTAACAATTACTGCATAAAAAATAACCGGCTATACAGACGGGTGGGCAAAGATATGAGATGGGTTGTACCACACGGTGCAAGATGGCGAATTTGTCAACTATGCCACGACGAATCTGGTCATTTTGCTTTTGACAAAACATTTGAAAAAATGAGTAAAGAATATTGGTTTCCTAAAATGAGAAGATATCCGTCATGATGTAAAATTGACTATAGAAAAACAGCAAAAAGCTATGAAAGAACGTTTCGATAAAAATAGAGCACCCACTAAACTGTTTAAAGAAGGTGAATTAGTCATGATTCCGAACTATACTCAAGAAAAAGGAAAGAGCAATAAACTAGCTCCAAAATTCAAGGGACCATTCAAAATAACAGCTGTTTTAGATCATGACAGATACGAGGTATCTAGTATGGAAGGGCACGCTACTCGCAAGTATAAAAACATATTCCCTGCAGATCATCTAAAACCTTGGGTAACCTTTCACTCTTCCCCAACCGAAAGCGAAAATGATAGTGACACTACTGATTAAAATTAATGTTAAATTAATCGTTTTAGAAATACTAATATATTCGTCTTCTGAAATTATTGCATGATTATTGCATGTTGACGTTAAATGTAAATGTTACATTTCGAATTAGTTGTTATAATAATTAAAGTTACATAGTAGTTCTAACATGTTTGTTGGTTTTAATGAATAAATTAAATAATATTCAATGGATTCATGTTATTATTTTGAAAATGCATTTGAAACAAAAGCAAAATCCCTGACTAGTATGTCAATAAATTGAATCCTGTATGAGTTCCTTACACTTCCTATCCATAAAACCTGTTTAGATTTGGAGCGATGCAAAGAAGTAACGTACAGGAGGCCAAAAGTCCCAGAAGGAATAGTGGTACATACGTGGACTACTTCGTAAAATAACCGGTACCTGTACGCATCACATTTAAGCGGAGGAGGCCGAAACCCAAAGTGGGTAAGCGGTACCCGCACATCTTAAGCGGAGGAGGCCGAAACCCGAAGTGGGTAAGCGGTACCCGCACATCATAAGCGGAGGAGGCCGAAACCCTAAGTGGGTAAGCGGTACCCGCACATCATAAGCGGAGGAGGCCGAAACCCGAAGTGGGTAAGCGGTACCCGCACATCATAAGCGGAGGAGGCCGAAACCCGAAGTGGGTAAGCGGTACCCGCACATCATAAGCGGAGGAGGCCGAAACCCTAAGTGGGTAAGCGGTACCCGCACATCATAAGCGGAGGAGGCCGAAACCCGAAGTGGGTAAGCGGTACCCGCATACCAGAAACGGAGGAGGCCGACATCTGAGAGACAAGCGGCACCCGTATAAGACGCAGGAGGCCGACCCTTAAGAGGAAGAGCGGTACGCGTCACAATATGACCAAGGAGGTGCTTTACATAACTGGTAATAGAAAATTTGATTATTATATTTTTTGTGTATATGCATTGACCAACTATTAGATGATTTTATGAGTGTATGAGGCCATACACGAGGACAGATGGCCGGAGGACTGGGGACAGTCCTATACTACAGGATGACCGAACTGTTAGCTTCTGGAAATTGGCGTCAATTTCTAGTAATTAAAAATTAGTTTTTACTTGTTGTTTTGTTAAAAACTTTGAACGTATAATTAAAAATAAATATTATGCGCTGGCAGCACCAAGGCTGTCGGCGCATACGACGAAAAAAAAAAGAAAAAGCAGCCATGTTGGTTATGGGGTTGGTTGTGTGAGGGTTCATAAGAAAAAACACGTTTTTGGAAGATCGTGGGTGGTAAAAACTATTTACAGAATTATCATCTTCAGTAAAAGTGTGAGTGGGATAAAATATTCTATGGTGAGTTTTTAACAATCGCAAAGCCTATGTTACGGTTTACCTATAGTTAGACCTGAAATTTGGAAGCTAGGTTCCTTTTGATATGTCTCCTACACACATTACTAAGGACATATTTATGAAAATCAGGGTTTAAAAAAACTATATACATATGATTAAATATATATGTATAGTAGAGCCACGAGCATTCTTTCTTATTCACTCAGGATGAATAGTCCATAAAAACATTTGTATCAAGAAAGATTTGTAGACCACTTAGTATATTACTGGCTTAGTTTTAGACAATCGATATCGTTAACACGTTAAGTGCGAAGCGAGGCCTAAATCACCCCTGATGCAACTTCCCTGTGGTGCGGCAAGCAAAAAAGTGAATTTCTCTGTCGTGCGAATGGCATAGCTTTGGTTTGGTCCAGTGTAGGAAAGAGATAAATATATATTTGAGATCACTAATGGTTCCGGACTCGGTGGTGTACCTACCTTGGTACCGGATGTCTTAGGCCTCGTGCCGCACTGAATTAATATAATTTTAATGCAGTGCGGAACGAGGCTAAAACGTCCCATATCCCCCCTGACCTCGTACCGCACTCAACGCGAGCTTCCCGCGACCAGTGTTGTGCATCACGTCGATTGGAGAGCACGTACAACAATAAGTACAACATATATATTGAGATTTTTATAAAAAAGTATATTGATACTGATTTTTTAATGTTAATTCAAGTTCTAATAATTGTATTTTTAAAGCCCGAGGCAGAATAAATAGGACAGTTTCTTTTCTACTTCTGGTTGCCTTTTTTTTCTATTCTGTGAACCGCATTAAGATTTTCATATACAAATAGAAAGATAAACCTTATGCATAAACCGTAATCCATTATTTTCCAATAATAAGTCTGTAATAGGTGCCTCTTAATGGTATAGAATGGAACGCTTCGTGCGCGAGTCCGACTCGCACTTGGCCGGTTTTTTTTTCTTTATGGCGCCTTCAAGCACAATTTAGATTATTTAAAAAAAAATGTATCCTTTGATAGCTTTGTGTTGTTTTGCCAGGTTTTGCCCTTAAAACGATCTAATGAGATATAATTGATCAAAATCGGTCAAGTCGTTGCGTAGTTAAGACAGTTTAAAAACGTCGATATTATTTTTCCCATCACTAATCGCAGCGAAAATTTGCCCTATTTCAGTGCGTTACGAGGTGTATAAGATCCCATATTTTGTTTTGCTAATAATTCCTAAACTAGCCATCAGATCCCGGGGCGACGGTGGATTAGGGTTCATCAATTCACTGTCTATATCAATAAGGACCAAAATTCTCATTTATCTTTGATTTCGCGCCAGAAAATGGATTTTAGTCTGTAAAAGGAGGTGGGGTCTAATAGACCGCGTGTCGCCCTAACGTCTGGTCACGGTACGGGCCGATTATACCTCGTGCCGCAGGAACGGAAAGTATGCAAAAATTGGTGCCGCAGCTAACGTGTTAAAGCATTACTCGCATCTGACAACTCTGTTCCCACAGAGAGCGTGCGATAAAACTCGACTAACAAAATAAATATTCAACAGTTTGTGATCTATAAACAATCAGCGCGTTGTTGTTACACAAATATGTAGCGATAGCAGAAAAACAAAGGGTTCTAGGAACTTAAATATCGGCTGGATGAAAATTTGAACAAGTTTTTTTTGTCAATTTTCTTAACCCTCAAATTAATGAAATCTCTACAAAACTTGCGTAAAAAGGTGACATTTAAACACGTTTTAGACGTATTTTTATTGATTCTACACAGTAAAGCAGTTATTTTATGTTTAAGTGGAGCAAATGTGCTGTAACTTTTTTTAGTTGTTTTCGTTAACATAGTAGATAAAGAAGTTTTTATTCAAAATTATTTAGATTCAAATAAATGGATTAATTTTATTATTATTTCTAAAAATGAGCGATTACCTACCTACTTTACTCATTGTGAAATCTTGGAAATATTATTACCAACATTAAAATGTATTCGCTTATATTACGTTCAAAAACAAAATCAATTATTGGAAATTAACCATTTTAGGTATGATCGCATTAATTTATTTGCGCATTAACTGAATTTCCTGTTGTGCTATTGGCAATCTATATTATGCCTACTAATAACGCTTATAATAAAAGACTTACACAATTTTTACCTAAGTTCGAATAACCCATTTATTTCCTTAATAACAATGTTAATTATAATACTATTGTGGTTTCCATAATATTTTTTATTTATTTTATCCCCTAAACCTAAGAATTATTTATTTGAAATTTACGCATTTTCATCAAATACTCAGATTAAAAATTACATCAGAGTTATTTACAACAATATTAGTGATGTACAAGTATAACGAAACAGGTCTTGTAGTTTATTTTAAAAACCCTGTTTAGATATTACGAATTTAGATTATTTTATCTCAGTTTTTTAACAAAGTCCCAAAGTTCATTCTAAATGCGGTAAGAATCCGGAACCCATTTCATGGTTCTACATACATATATATAGTCATTTCTGTTTCCCGGAGTGGTAGGCCGAGACCACAGATCCCACTTGCTACGATCCTGGCATACCTCTGTCATTTCATTCATCCTCATCATGTTCTTTATACAAGCTCGGTGGTTTAGTGTTCTTCTGACTTGGCCTTTCTGTAGAATATCTTTTCCGAGGCCTTCCCTTTCTAAATATCCCATTCACAATAGCTTTTAATACTTGTTTAGTTAATCCACTTTCATCTATCCTTTCTACATGCCAAAACCATCTTGACATACCTTTCTCAACTCTCGTAATCTTCCTTCTCTCTAAACACGCTGTTCCTCTATCGCTCAGTTATTATTATTTTTTCATTGCTCTACTTTATAATAAAATTAAGTCTACATATATTTAATAGTATTTGAATGGTATTGTATCAGTTATTTTTGGCTTATAAGCGGACAGATCAATCTACAAACATACCAACATACATTTCCACGTTTATACTAGAACAGAAAACCAGTATTAGGCAGTTCGTAGTAACCCAGTTAAAACTTTATATAGTTTTCGTGCACTACAAAACACCTTTTTACCTACATAACCCTTTTTCTTGTTTAGATATATCTGCTGACGGTAGATTAATCTATGCGTTACCATGCAGCCTGCTATGAGGAACCTTAACAAGTGACAGGTTGGAACATAATTAATTATTTTAATATAAGCCCTCTGAGTGAGACCGTTGAGCAAAAAATACTATTAACAAATGTGCATTTTTTTTATTAATTATAGTGAATGGGACACCATTATGTGATAGCCTGGCGGTGCGTCGCGTCGCGTTGCGTTGTGTGGCGTAGCGTTACGTCTTGTGATGTTACGTTGCGTCGTTGGTCGAGTCGCGTCGTCGCTGAAGCATTCGTGTGACCTTCCTGCTGAGCATGAAGACCCAAGACAACGGTATTGTCTACCGCCGAGAAGACAAAATATATTTTGTCCCTCTCTTTTGTTTGATAGAATACGCGACAGAATTAGTTTTTGTCTTTTCTTTTGCAGACAAAACGTTGTCTTGGGTGCTTATGCTAAGCGGGCAGAGCCTTAGACTAGGGGTGGCCGTTGTCAAATATACACAATACATGGTGAAGTACCAAGATGTTTGAAACTATCATGGTTATAAAAAAATTGAGTTTGAATATTTTCAGATATTTCAGCACAGTTGCATGTACAAGATCACGGGAGGAACTGAAGTCGAATCGATCTACCCTCTTTCTCATACTTTTATTGCAAACGATTCCAGTACACCTCGACCAGCTATTCAGGTAGCCCATCTTCTGTTGTATTTGTTGCCTTGCTGTCTGTATTCTGAGCTCCCGTTGCGTCGTGATGTCATCTACGTAAACCTCCTTCCTCAATTAAAAACATGGAAAAAATAGAAATCCCTATATACGCTTTAGGGATTTTTCAGGAATTTACAGAAAAACTCTGCGTAATTTATCTAATTTTGTAGCATTGTTTAATCAGTAACTTAGATGATCCATAATTAAAACTTTGACTTGTTTCTATAGGCTTCATAGCCAGTAGTTAATCCATAATTGGGACATCTAAAATAATAAAACAACTCTATGTCGCAATCTGAAATTGCAAAATACGTTCATTTTATAAATAATAATAAAATCCTCGTAATTCTTGTAAACATAGTATCTGTTCTAAGTTATAACAAGATTAAAGCGGGCTCGATTCTTGTATTTAAATAAGTTATTTTCTAAAAAAAAATTAAAATCTCCGACGTGTTTCCATCATCGATTGAAACGATTGCCCTGATTTGTTACGATAATTCTTGAAGACATAAGTACAAATTGCAAGAAACCGCACTACCGCCAAAGATTACACAAAGGTAACCTGGAAGGAAATATTAATTAGCATTAAGTTCGCCTATATTCTTATTTTATCTTAAGCAATAAATCATTTATATCTCTCTATCTACTGCCGAGATAAGAAGTCTGAGATAAACAAAACTAGCCGTTTATGGCAAACGCATATAAGGACTATTTTCGGTAAAAAGATTCAATCTAGCCTCGATACGTCAAACCTTATTATTTAAGGTAGTTTACACAAATTAAATACACCCTCGGCTACTTCGAAATCACATATAATCCTCTCCAAAGGTCTAATCCTATGGATGGAGACGCTTTTAAGCGATAAGACCGCCCATTGTACCTTTGTCATAATGTGTTATTTTTTATTTTGTTTATAACATATGGTTTACAATAAAGTATTTTCATTCATCAGTGTTGATCAAATTATGACAACTTCACGATCTCGTTTTGCGTTTCCGCGTTTGCGTTTTTTTTTTAATCTAGCTAGATGAATGAATGAAAATACTTTATTGTACACCACAAGATAACAAAATAAATATAAAAATTTCATATAACTAAAAAGTACAATGGGCGTTCTTATCGCTTAAACGCGATCTCTACCAGATAACCTTGGGATGGAGTGAAAAGAATGTAACTGAGAATGGTTGACGGTGAACTACTTAGACTTTTCTTAAACTATATAAATAAATAAATAATGCTGGACATTTTTCACACAGCATCATCTAGCCCCAAAGTAAGCAGATTGTGTTATGGGAACTACATGACTGATATACTACTTATATACTTTTTTTTATAAATACATACATGTTATACATAGAAAACACCCAGATCCCGAGACAAATATTTGCAGATGCATACATTTGTCCCGTGCGGGAATCGAACCCGCAACCTTTTGCGTCTCAGGCGGGCCTTCGCCCACTGCGCCACAGAGGTCGACTAGATGATCTTCTTATTCTAGCTACTTAAAAAGAGGTGTTGCCATTATGTTTACTGATCGAGCTATTTATTGGCTGTGCGTATACTATGCCTTATCTAAGTTACTACTACGCTGTTTACTATAACGCTATCGCGATAAGATTGTGTGGTATTGTGAAAGTACTGTTTCACTTTGTACCGGGTGTGATAACGATGAATGATATCTGTGCTATAGTTTCTGATCTGACTTTGTTTGGATATACAATTTAGCATTATGTAAGCTTTTTCAAGGCATAAATCTGAGTTTTTTTTCTAGGATTTCGCGAATCCTGTATGTATAGTAACATACGAAATATAGATAGATATAATATGAGAAATACTATATTACACACCAAATAATATGCCAGCTTAGATAATTACTACAAATTTGTACAATGGGCGGTCTTATCGCTAATTAGCGACAACCTACCAGACAACCTTGGATGGAACGGACTTTAAGATAACAAGGGGTTTAATTAACCCCTATAACCGAACCTATTTATACGATATCACAATAACGTAATACTATTAATACGTATTCTATTAGTATAAACACATTATTATGGACAAGCCTTTACAAAGCTTGTATTGTATCAACTGTTGAATCTTACCTTCGAAATTTCGTATTGAAATTGCGGTTGAAATTTAATCTCCGCGACTGTCCTAATGAACCAACGGACAGAGCTACTTCATTTCATCGGTAGATAAGAAGGTGTGTAGTAATAGATTTTCGGCTTATGATAAAAGTGATAATGCTTGTATCAACTTTACGTTTTGTTTTATATATAATCTATAATAGCTATCTTTAGCCTTCGTAAGAATTGATAAAAAAATATTTGATATTTTATATGGATGACTGGATCTAAGTACTTACTTACCTAACAAAACAAAACATCATTTTGAACTGAACCTGCAGTCTGGGTATAACTATGGTTACTTTATTATTCAGATATAGGTAAAAATATAGTTTTAGGTGAGGTTTACTGTATGGGCATATAGGGTGTTAGGTTATATAAAAAAAACACGGAAGCACTCAATCTTCAATGCCACTACCGGTCACTCATCCAATGATGATGGCACCAAATGAGGTATACTGATAAACCTAAACGAGTAGTGGTCAACAGACGTATGTCAAGACTGACCACTGAATCACCGAAAGCATTATCATACGGTGACTTCGATAAATCTATGAAAATCAAAAAACAAATAAATCAGAGACTCTTCTCGTCAACACCTGAATGACAACCTAAAGCTTCAGCAAAATGACCTAGATATCGTCTCTGTGAGTTGACGCCAGGGTAGAGGGGGACATCCTCGGAACCCTAACTAAATATTTAACAACAGAAAAGAGAGCGAATGAAGAAATAAAAAGTTTGTTTATACCATAACCATAACATGACATACCGAACTAGTCTGTGGTCACAAGTTAAGTTCAATATTTGATGAACAGGCTTAAAGACAGTATCATGGTCTAAATCATTTCATAAATCTAATTGTTCAAGAATTCATTTTTGGATTCACTATCATTTTGTATCAAAAACATTTCAATATCGTCAGAGTTAAGTAGGTAATGTTCGCTGGAAAAACAGCGCCTCGGGTAAATGTGACTAGCATTAAAAGTGGCTCCTACAAATAAAAAAATTTCGACTATGAAATTATAAGATGGCCGTATAGCAATTGGCTGGCGAGCTATAATCTAGCTAAATACAAAACGTATCAACTAAGAAATCCCATAGAGCTATAGTACTTCTATAACCGGCTATGTAATAGTTGTGTAGAGAAAAAACTGTGAGTGAGATCACTTCGGCCTTGAGAACAAACAAAGTAATGCGTGAATTGGTCGCTGTGCGCGCAACGGCATCGTAATTTTCTATATGAATTGGTTTCTTCTATTTCCGCCTTATTTATAATCATATTTTTATACAGTTAAAGTGGTAAACAACAGGTATGCCTGTTGGTAAGCACCGTAACCTATGGGCATGACTTGGTATTAATTAGCTGCAGATACCTTGCTGTTTTGGGATGGAAAAACATAAATACTAAATTTATGGTTGGTTGTTGTACCACAGTACTCGTAGTTCCTGATACCCACGACACAAGGAATCCTATGTGTCAGTTGGTATAATGATTTTATTTATTGAATTCCAGATAGGTAAATATTACTTAAAACTAATTTTACGATAGCATCTCATCACATTTCCTGCTTCGTACCTACCAGTCTACCCACAAATTTATAAATAAACCTGCGCAAAAACACTAATTAGTTGACTATCCGTTGTTATTAAGCTCGATACTCACAAGTTAGGGTTCCTTTACGCTAATATCAAGCCACTATTATTGTATTGACGGCTGTAATTTAATGGTGATGGCAATTATTAAAAGTATTTTTGGACATCTGTATTTCGTACCTATTATTTCGCTTTAAAAAGGCTTTACCAATCTACACCAATATAATGTTTTTTTGAGTTTGTATGTCGGAGTTTATCTACGAAACTACTGATCCGATTTCAATAAATATTTCACCAATATTTAATGGAACTTCAGGACTTAGGATGGACTGTATATTATCCAGTTAAAATAAATAGGCTTTTCGTTGATACCAATTTTGCATGGCAATTCTGCGTATTCATCAGCTACCACGCTGGCGAAGCCGAGAGCAGTAGCTAGTTTAAAATCACAAACGATCGCTGTAAAAAAATATAACCTACCGCAAATCCAGGTAACCTATACCTGGGTATGTTCAGTCTAGTATTATACCTAATGCATCTGTTGTTTAGTGTTGTTAGTTAAAAACTAAGTATTTCATTTGTATTAGTTTAGTTAGAACCTATTGAAAGAAGCAGTCAAACCACAGACTTGTACCAAGTAAATGCGTGCCTTTGCGTAAATGAAATGAATCCTCAATAAAAACTGCAAATTAGTCTGTATCATCACTTGTTGAACTACTTTTGATTTCATTTTACGCACATGCATAAACGACTTTTGAAAGTTGCTATCGATTACGAACAGGAATATTTGGTTTTCGTTATTTTTAGCAATCTTATATGCGTGTGAGGTTCCTGAAAGTTTCCAGTGAGACCAGTCTTCATACTTTTAAAGTCCATCTACCTATAGTATTATTTTAGAAGTTTGTATGTAGGGAGTAATCTCGGAAAATACTCATATACGCATCCAATTTCAAAAATTCTTGCACCAATAATTAGAATGGACTTTCAGGGTGATAAAATGGCTTTTCCTGGAAACCAACTCTGCACCGTAAGTCGAAGAAAAAACTGTCGAGCGAATGTGTTTCTTACGTACTACTTTTCGTCAGTTACTTTATCCGGGTACCACGCGGCCAAAACTGTTACCTACAGTGTGCTTAGCAACGATTCAAAACAAAATAAATTCTCCATAACATTATCAATTTAAGTTATAACTTCCTATTTAAATTATTGAAGGTTACGAATGTATGTATCCACTACAAATATTTGTCTCGGGTCTGTGTGTTTTCTATGTATAATATATATGTATTTACAAAAAAATGTATATAAGTGATGTAACAGTCATTTAGTTCCCATAACACAAGCTCTGCTTACTTTGGGGCTAGATGATGTTGTGTGAAAAATGTCCAGCATTATTTATTTATTTATCTAGTTAAAGAAAAGTCTAAGTAGTTCACCGCCAACCATTCTCAGTTGCATTCTTTCCACTCCATCCCAAGGTTGTCTGGAAGAGATCGCTTTTAAGCGATAACACAAGCTTTCCTTCCTTTGGTGCTAGATGCTGTGTGAAAAAAAAACCAGCATTATTTGTTTTTTTTTTATTTAAAATGGGGTTTAGGGTCACATTACAATACTTATACGTATTACCAAATTGAATGAATAATAAAGTCTGCTATATATAAGTAGTAACTGCAAAGTGTTCTAATCTAAAGTTTTTAACCTTTTTATATAAGTAGATAAAAAGGTAAAACTTTTGGTAAGCGGTTACCAAAGCCCATGGACGCTTGCAACACCAGAGGCATAGCACGCGAAGTATTCGAAGACCGGCGTATTCATCTAACTAATAATACACTTCAGATACCAACCTTTTTTTTAATATAGGAGTACATCAAAATAATCTTACGTCGCTACATTTATAGAGATCTATGTCCAGTTGTGTATAGCGCACAAAGAAATCAGCATTGATGCAAGAGGCTCTATTTCCTCTGCAGAACAAATGTTTGTATGTTCTGTAGATATTTGATATCCACGAAATAAAAAAAAAACAAAAAATGCACACTTGGCTGTCTAATCGCCAAAACCTAATCATCATTATTTAAGACTAAATTAAAATCATGGCTTGTCGAGAGGGCGTTCTATAACGGGGAGGATTTTATATTGAAATTCCGATGAGTACCTTGGTATCTGACTATTACAAATTATATAATATGTTTAATAAATATTTTTTATCTTCAATATCAATTATTCTAATGCACGATTTTATGTTTGTTTTTGTATTTCATTTGAATATTTTATGTTAATTACCATTTCACTGACATGAAAATTTTTATTTACCAATAAATCAATTATTCTGATTATTTGGGAGACAGACAAATGTAAATCTTCCATATGTTTCTATCCGCGTTCACCCCTCTTGGTATAGAACCAGAGATATATTATTCATCATATTATATATTACACATCATATTGTATATGTATTATTAATCGTAGTAAACACATCATAACACATTAATAGAAAAGTTAAAAGTGCAAGCGGAAGTTATTATCTTTTCATAATCCTGAGTCACGTATCACAACAATGATGAACATAAAACTGTGTCTAAAATGACATATGCTTTTTGCAATGACTTCTCAGGGATATGCGCCGAACAATTTTGCTGTTACTCTTTAAGATTTAAGTACGTGCCTCTACTTTTATTAGTCTATGGACACGTTATCTTTAAATTTGTTATACCAAACGTATATTCTATTCAATTCCAAAAGACATAAATTACCAAAAGACGTTAAAAATTTATAATATAGTGTTTTATAGGAAACTTATCAATTGGCTATGCAACAGATGTTTTTATTCAATGACATTTTTAGTACTTTATAGTAAATTTTGTATTGTTATAAATTTGACATATTTAATAAATCTATAAATTTAATTTTAACTAGGTGCCTACCTGCTGAAATGTAAAATTTGCACGACCAAAATGTCAAATATAGAGAAGCTAACTATACCTATATAATAATACTTAAATACATTTATTCATACAACTATGTACAAAAAATAGGTATATACAAAAAATACAGATGAAACAGCTAGCTATCTAAAGACCGTTGCAAACGATCTATAGATAGCTCAACTGATCCAGATCAATACCAGGCGGAAGCGTTCCCAAAATACTGGCCGCATTGCCACGCTGAATGGCAATGCTAATGTAATAATACTAATGTAAATACCTAGATTATTGCAAATTATTATCATTCATTCATTTATATTCTATTCAAAAAAAGACCACCTAAGCTTTGGTTACTAAATAAAAAAACATCCATTAATCCATAGACCAAACCTTACACTAGGATTCCGTGTATCGTAGATATCAAAAATTACAAGTACCATGATACCAAAACACCCAGAAAAAATATCTGCAGTACATGCAAGCATTTGTCCCGCAGCGACAATCGAACGCGCACCTCTTGCGTTGGAGCCGGCCACTCGCCCGCCATACCACCAAGGAAGCTTACACATTGACACGTGACATTGTAGCTTATACACGTGACTATAGCAAATGCTTTATGGCTATCTCATATTATATACCGTGACTAAACACATTGTTTCTTTGGATAAATAATTAGTTTTTCTTCTACTTTGCTCTGTCTGCATGAAAATAAGTTTAAAAACAAACATGTGATCCCCAAATTGTGGTAGGTATGTTAGTTAGCCTAAGTGGCATACTAGCATACGGCCAACTGGTATAATAAATAAAAAAAACTAACAAGTGCGAGTCTGACTCGCACACCGAGGTTTCCATACATGCTTGTTTGTTCACCAAAATAATTAATATAACTCAAGTTCATAAACTATGATAGCACCAAACATTGCTCTAATCTAACGAAAAGATAAGTCGGATTAAAAAACAAACTTAACTTTGGAAAAACACGGCCATAGGTACATCGATATACTTCACGTTCCATTCTCCAACTGCAAATGTAAGTTTGTAATCACAAACAATTATTTTTTTATGTGATCAAACAACAAATTAACGGTTTTCTGAATTTTTCCTATACTTATGCTGTGCGACGTTGATTCTTGCCAAATTTCATGATTCTAGGTCAACGGGAAGTACCCTATAGGATTTGATTTATTTGCGTATCATAAATGATCGTATTTTTTATTACACTTCGAAGCTTGATTTTTTTAGAGCTCCAAAGGACCGTAATCCTACATATTTGATATTCATTTCAACTTGATATCTCCACATATTCCTCAGAAAAAGGGTCTTGACAGACAGACACAACGTAGTGATCCAATATCTAGACCTATGCAAAATTGAATTCTGAATATTACATGTACTGCACAGAAAAAAGTCTTTAAGTTTGTAAGTAGTACAGCTCTAGTACGAGTAAAAAAATCTGCTTGCGTAACCCGAAATCTCGTCGATTGATAGTGGATTCGATTCCCGTCGGGGTTATCAGTAATAACAAGTCAAGGCTATGACACAGTTTTCCATGATATCGCTTTGAGGCTTCTTCAATATTATATCAGTTGGAATCAAAATTCTCTTCATACCTTCTTACTAGGTTTAAGTTGAGTTATCATTAAGCTTGAATTCGTCGATTTTCGAAACTAAAAATTTTCGACATAACGTAACCTTCTCTCTGGTTCTGGTTCGATCTCATAAAGGTCAAAACTAGTATTCACTGAAATAGGCTGGAGTTTTGTTTGCTTTTCTTTCCTTCTTCTATTTTGTAAAGGTTTCTATTCATATTCAAAAATATCAGTTTTAAAAAATAGAGATTTAAAGCTATTTTTTGTAAAGTACTAATGTATTCCGTCAGCGCTATAAACTGAATAGAAAGTGCCCAATGAATCCGGACTCAGAGTCATACGATTCATGGCGTAATTGGCCAACGCATTGCCGAGAGGTGAAGATGCGGGTTCATGTCTCAATGAATCGGTATTTTTGGGACATTAAAATTTAATAATCAACCATAGTCTGAATTTACATAACTGTTCTTTCAGTTTGTGTCATCCTTTATTGTACATACAAATAAACACTTACATAACACTTAACACATAAACAAAGGCAAAATTATATGACATGTTAGAAAAACGCTAGCGCGCCTACTTTAAAGCAAAGGCTTTATTTTCTTGAATAGAAAGTACCTAAATAAAGATCATCTGAAATTGGGTTTACGATTTTGTTCTGTGACTTTTCGAAATTCAGCAAATTGTTGGCTATTGAAGAAAATGGTGGGTCGAACGATCAGTTTTTTTTTACCTTTTAGCACACGCCCCGTAGAAAACATCTTGTTAAGTTTAATGTCATCTTGTTTGACATTAAACTTGGGGCAGGCACAAAGTTCAACAAACTACTGATGAAAGAAATATATTTAAAAAAAAGTTCGAAACATTTTTTTTTTACTATATTTTTTTAGGTACCAAAATTTTCGGGTAAGTATAGTTAAGTTTAAGAGAAAAAATAATTGTGTTTTTTTTATAGACTTGCATTTTTGCTTGTCGATAACTTTGTTCAGGAATGAGATAGGAAGAAATTAAATGTACGATCAGATACGCCTTTTTATACTGACACAGTATTTTACTTCTGCAGGTCGCATCGCTCCCTATTTTTGTTATTAAGTATGCCTAGTTTAAGATCCTAATAAAGACTTTTTCCTTTTTTTTTACTGATCATGATCACCGTTAATTCATTTTTGACAAAAAATATAGATGCGGCCTTTTCTAATAATAATAATATTGCTGGACATTTTTCACACGGCATCATCTAGAACCAAAGTAAGCAGAGCTTGTGTTATGGGAACTACATGACTGATACACTCCTATTTTTTTGTAAATACATACTTACTATACATGAAAACACCCAGACCCGAGACAAATATTTACAGATCATACAAACATTCGTCCAGCGGCGGGAATTGAACCCGCAACCTTCTGCGACAATTCTAATAAGACGACAGAACAGTGAAATGGAATTAGGTTACAGAGAGAGAGTATCTCGCGTGCCCGCGGAGGTTATCAAATGAATGTGCGCTAAACTTGTGGCCCAATTTCCAATCTTCACACCCAAAATTATGCTAAAATTACACTTTTGAGGGCATTATTTTTTAATAAGTTAATACGTAGCGATTAAATAAATAATCATAGACATATTCACAGAGCATCATCTAGTCCCAAAGTAAGCAGAGCTGGTGTTATGAGATCATACAAACATTTGTCTCGAGGCGGGAATCAAACTCGCAATCGTCTGCGTCTCAGGCGGGCCTTCGCTCACTGCGCCACAGAGGTCGTCTAGTCAGAGGATTGGATTTAGGTAGTTTAGTTTCCATTTTTTGTAGCAAGTCTGCCGTTACCTTGTTGTATAATTTTTTATTAGGTACGTGCTTGGAAAATGTTGAGATGCGCAACCTTATATGTAATATATATAGGTATAATGTATCGGAAAATGTATGTGCGTTTTAACATGTTCTCATAACGGTGTAGGAAAACATCATGAGGAAACGATCATATCCTAGAATCAAAAATCCTCTAATGTTCCAATAAGCGGCGATGGGCTGGCGACGTTGAAACTACTTGCGAAACGCGAGCATTTGTTTAATATAGTTTTTAGACGTACCTACCTCTGACTAAGGCATTGAATGTGTATTTGAGGATGTCAATCATGGAAAATACAGACATGATCATGTTTTTTTTAAGCGTTGGTGTCTGTAAATAAATAAATAAATATTTAAATATCACTCATCAGTATCCACTTAATATCGTGATATTTTTTAAAAGATTTAATGCTAAGTGATTTTTTGATTCCGATGTATGAAACAAATATAATTATTTATATAACCATGATGAACACATTTTTAAGAGTTGTTTACTTGGTCTTAACATAGTACTCATACATATATACATTTTAACCCCGCTACGCGTAAACGGAACAAATTCTGGCTTTGACGGTAAGTACTGACTCCATTTCGGAATCAAGACCACACTTTCAAATCGAGAAACCCTGAGTATCTACTGTCCCTTCCCTTTGCTTCGCACCTTCACACCGGACGCGGACTTTTCACATTACCTTCTGCACGCTTTATTTCAATGTAACTTGCTATAAATGTTAAAATATCACAATTGTTCATTGCCGCCGCAGAGCCGGATTCAGACACTTTACTCTAATTTAGTCTTGTTCAATCTAATCTAAGGTGAAAGATCTCTTTATAGTCAGTCAGGTGAGCTCAGAGAAACGCAGAAGACTTTTAGCTCAAATTATCAAGCGTTAATAGAGCTATCGACGACCTCTGTGGCGCAGTGGGGGAAGGCCCGCCTGAGACGCAGAACGTTCGGTTGGTTGAGACGCGGGTTCGATTCCCGTTGCGGGACAAATGTTTGCATCTGCAAATATTTGTCTCGGGTCTGGGTGTTTTCTATCTAGAATAAGTATATATTTACATACAAAAAATGTATATAAGTAAGTACAGTATATCAGTCATGTAGTTCCCATAACACAAGCTCTGCTTACTTTGGGGTTAGATGATGCTGTGTGAAAATGTCTAGCATAAAATAAAAAAAATCGTGAACAAAGCCTGGAAATTCTTCTAATTTGTCTAATTTATGATATCACGATATCATAAAATATTTTGCTGACGTTTCATTGAAATGCTGACGGTCGTAAGACGGGAACTGACTTGGCCTTGGACACAGTCATTTTCAAACCACAATAATTTCCATTTCAACATTGACTATTCCAAAATAACACGTCCATGTGAGACGCAGTTGAATCTTGTTTATACAATGCTTATGCTGTACGCCTGTATGGTGATACGATCGTCTACGATAAGATCACTAGCGAAAAGCCACCATCCCTAATACGAGAGTAACCATGTTTTTATTCCTTCTCTTTTCTGACAAAGCGTGTGAGTTATGGATTGATAGGTTAATTATTTCGGCATGTCTGTTACTTGATTAAACTCTTGTATGTTTAATTTGGATTTTCTCAAAGTAAAGGATCAATTCCTCTCACGGACATGTCTTGTGTATTAATACTAACTGGAGTCTTTGTTTCATAGTTGCTTCACTTTCGATAATAATTAGTATTATCCATTTTGTTTAAGTGGGGCAAGATTTGATCCGCCCCAGGCCACAGAAAAAGTTACATGTGGTAGTTGCCACGTGCGCCGACTGATATTCAATACATTCGCCTACAGTATCTAGGGTTACGTAATTTAATGCCGACTTTCAATGTCGCGTGTGCGTGCTCTTTGTATCTACTGTTTTCTTTGAAGTTTTCAGCATATTATGGAAATAGTCACCTTGAACATGAAACAGCGTTTCCGTGATCATACATCGGTTTAGTAGATTGAAAGGTTATATATTACATTTTTGTTTTTTAATAAAATGATAAGATTCAGGACCTTATACAGACTACAGACTCCAGAATAAATGGACGAACACATACCAAAGACATGCTATGATAAATATGTAGTATCAAAAAATATATCCCTTTAAGTTAATATGAATGCAACGGTCTTTAGATAGCTAGCTGTTTCATCTGTATTTTTTGTATATACCGACTTGTACATAGTTGTATGGATAAATTATATTTATCATATGAATTAAATAAATAGGTAATAATTGTAAATTAGTAAAATTTAAGAACAAAAACTTTTCTATGAAAAAATATTTTATATTTTGATTTTTGTACCAGTTATAGATTCACGAAAATAAAAATACACTGTACATTTTTGAGAACAATAACACAATCAAAACAGATTCTAGTATCAAGATAATCTAATTGATTCAATCAAAAGCGAGCCAAAA
Source organism: Perizoma affinitatum (assembly GCA_961405105.1). Classification (NCBI taxonomy): domain Eukaryota; kingdom Metazoa; phylum Arthropoda; class Insecta; order Lepidoptera; family Geometridae; genus Perizoma; species Perizoma affinitatum. The sequence goes on from OY560189.1 coordinate 12,824,637, forward strand.
AGCTATTGCAAAGGCCGCATTTGATTGCATAATATAATAACTTTCTCGCTCATATAAAGAAGATAGATTTCGCGATCGATACCGCTGAGTTAGTTTTTTTCGACTTACACTTGAACTCTTATTTTAATCAATAGATTAAAACAAAATGATAACATTTAGAATAATTCATTCATTATACTTTATATTTTAGAAAAGTATACGTTTGAGAAAAATGATTTTCTCGAAGATATGAGGCGCCAACGCAACTGTTTTCATATACTTATATAAGTTTCAATTCAATGACATTACGTTCAAAACTTGTATCGATACATTTTGATGTTGAATTCGGCACCTGTCTGCGTCTTAACTTAACATAAAAAACAAGGTCGAGGATGTAAACAAGAGCAACTGTCATAAAACAAAAACAATGTATGTCCTTTATTGTTTTTTATTAACTAAAAGTGCAAGTTTATGGGCCTTAAACTTGCACTTTCTAGGGTTTTGTTCGCCATTATGACGTCATTTGGGGGCCACAAAATAAATCGACATCATCATAAAACCAAGGACAACGGCTAGTTATGCACAGATAGTACGTGGTACGTAAAACTGCTGATGAATTATTCACATACAATTCGAAGTAATTCTATCACTCGTGAACTTTTGGCAATTAGAAAGTACCTAAATACCTATTCAAAAATTCAATAATCACATTCATGTCCGATAAAGGTCAATGAGCCCAAGTCAACAGTTTTGGAGTATACATGGTGATACGTTCCAAAGATATACAAAAAACCTATCTAGGCAAAGAAATATAAGTGACAAATGATCAAATGGATAGTTTGAAATCAAATACCTATTTTAAAACTCGATGACGACAGAGCTTTGAATGGAACTATAATGCTGGTAAGTATATTCTCATTTGTCGCTACATTGCGTTTTGCTACAGTGTTGGATAGAAATGGCCACGTGACTAGATACCTATCGTATGCAGATGAGCTTGCGGGCAGCGAGGTGCGTCGCGTCAACGCAACGTGACTGCTCGAAACGGGAGAGCGCGCGTACGCGGGAGGATAGACGTAGTACTCGCGGCGGGAGTACGGGAAGCGACCTTGAAGCGAGGAATGAATCACAGCAGCGAAAGTGGGAGAAATGTGCCGCCGCGCCCCGCGCCGATCACTTTTACTTTCCACTGTGGCGCAACCGACGGCGCCGCGGCCGAGCGCGCGCGCCACTCGCACGGCGCCCGCGGCCCGCAGCGCCGTCGCGCCTTATTCCGCGCTCGAACCACCCGCCACGCATCGCACCGTCCCGGATTACAGTGTACTACAGTGCATCACGCAGGATTCAGTTTCAGTGATAATAGCGGCGAAAGTCGAAACCGGGTCGCCGATAAGCGTTGTGCAACTCGTTGCGCGCGGAACTCGCGCACGGCCTCGCACTCTCCCGCAGGAAGCGTGTCGCAAGCGGGGCAGTGGCGCAAGCGCCGGGAAGCCGCGTGCGCACACTGCGCACCCTGGATTGCCCCGCAGATACTGCGCCCTCTTCATCTGACGGAACCCTTTGGTGAGCATAATGTACTGATCGTAGAAAGCAGGAGAAAGGTGGCCGATGATGCCCGAAAGACGGAATACATATTTTAATGAAGGGAAACGAATGGTGACGATACGTAAAGGTACAATTGGCGTCAACACTGACTGAACTTCGGCTAGGGTGTCGGAAACGCGGCAAATAAAGAAGTGAAATATCCAAGGACAATACAACTTTCAAGTGATTTCGCGCGCGGCCGACTATAAAAACTTCGTAATACGCCTGCGCAACCTCTCGGTCTCACTTTCGACGTCTACAACCGAGCCGAAGCCGAGCCTCGACGAGGCGCTTTCAATGCTATTACAAAACCTTCGGCATGTCGAATTTTCTTTCGAAAGTTTATGCTTCGAAGAAACCTTATGTTTCGAAACGTCATTTCCGCAATCAGACTGTATACTGAGTTGGTAATATTGGTAGTTGGATACGAAACCTTGCAGGCTCCGTGACCAGTGTGGTGCGGTCATTGAGGTGGTTGCCATTACGAGCAGCACGTTTCATGCAACTGTCATCATTAAGTAGAACTGAAAGGAACATGGTCCAAGGCCAGTTGGATAACGAATTTTCGTTTAATATTAATAAATAGCAGCCACGGCCGATCGTGACAGCTCCAATGGTACACGCAGATGCATATGAATCTCGATCTCATTTACTTTCATGAGATTTGGATAAGTATAGTTCGCGAGATAGAGGCATGCATATATTGTGCAACTCTCACTTCTATGACTACAGAGGTAAAGTCTAAAGCGAATCAGAATTCATTGAATCAGAGAACGTTTGTGCGTAATTAATAGACGAAACCAATCGTTACGATGGAAGTCACGAAACCAATGAAATAATTGGTGGTAATAGAAAAAAAAATGTTTAAAAAAAAAAAAAAAAATTTAGTTTTATGCAAGTTTTTACCATACACCAAATCAACTCACGCTTGTTTCTAAAAAAAACAGAACTTGTTAAGAGATTTAGCAAATATAGTTGATAATATCATTTAAAGCTTGATAGAACTATTTGTCGGATATGCAATGCAACTTCCAAACTTCTTCTGTTCTCACAGATGGTCCTAATTTTTCATATTTTATTCCGTGGCCCTTTCTAAATCGATATGCACCTTATCGAGTAGTTGTGCAACCTCACTAGAGCAAGCCTACTTTCATATCCAAACTCGAAATTGTTCAGTGGGCGTTCAAATGTCAGGAATAAGATTTATGCTAAAGATCGTGATTAGCCAGTGACAAAAGTACAATACGTACTTTCACCCGGAGAAATGGCGCGAAAGTTCTGCCTTTCAACAGCACGATGATTTCATCCTGGTCTTATATTTTTTTTGGATGGGTGGTTTCACAATCATGTTCGAACAAATATGCTGTTCTTTTTTTGTACAAGATTTAGAAGCTTCTGTTATTTTCACTCATAAAGCAATTAAACGTGTATGATCCTACTTCTGATACTTAAGCCTAATCGTTTATTAGAGAAGAAAATGTATGAATTGCTTTTCTTGGAATAGAGTATAATATGCGTTGGGAACCTATATAAGGAATTGTTTATTAGGTAAGTAAATGTTAGGCAACTATCTAACTTCACGATTGAAATTCTCTGAAATTCGATATTACGATAGAATCAGATATCAAATTGTCTCAAGACTGGCAAACAAAACAATAGCAATGACTGATTGAACTGACAAAATATCTGCCAAGGGAATTATTCAATAGCTGATTATTTGAGATCGGTTTTGTGAAACCGTGAACCGACCATTGTTCAGATATAAATGAAATAGACTGTTTCGAATTGTGATAAATGAACGTACAAAGACAACTCTATTTTGATATCAAAAGATGAACTATTGAAACTATTTCCGTATTCCTTACATTGACTATTTAAAGGCCCTTTTCTATCCATATCTCGATAAAATAAAACACTGTAGTTACATTGCATCCCATTGTCTTTACAACTTTTCATCTTCATAGTCGTCTTTTATGAGTCCATAAAAATATTCGGTATTAGAAACAAATAACATGTTATGGTTCCGACAGTGTGATATTAAACAAACTGTATCGTATTTATTGTATCGATGAGAGTCTCTCACTTATTACAAAATAAAGTTTCGATAACAAAAATTAAATAAAGCTAACAAATGTTAATTAAGTACAGTGATTTTCACAGGCAATGGCTTTACGTAAGGCTCTTTTAGAAGAAATTCGCTAAGTTATTCAATCCGCGCTCATTAGACAATGAGATTGAGAACGAAAGTGGAAAGTTGCGGAAACGGAACGGGTTTCTGCTCTGTTACCATTTAGCCGTAATAATGCAAGTGCTCGCATTTAAAGCGACTGTATGACGAAATATTTTGGTGTCCTAAAAATCTGTGACTAATTTTGTTATAGCGTTGAGTGAATACAATTTCCAATTGTTCGTCTTAGAAATAATATAAAAATGTATCAAGTCAAAAAAGTTGACTTGAATTTGTTGTTTCCAAAACTTCAATTATTAAGAGAAATAATTATCTTATTCCTCTAATATTTTATATGCGAAAGTTTGGATATTAAGATGTTTGTTGCATCTCCACGCTGAACCTATTTGGATAAAATTTGGAACAGAAGAAACCTAGCATGACAACAAAGTTTACTTTTTCATTCGGGTACCACACAGGCGAAGCCGTGGGCAGAAGCTATTCATCTATAAGTAACAAAACAAAAATTACACAGGTAATAGTTTTTTTTATAATATTTCGGCTTAAAAAAATAGTACAAACTTTAACATTGTTGTACAATGGGCGGTCTTATCGCTAATTAGCATACTCATGTTTAGCACAAAAAGTAAGATAAGGTAGTATGGCAAAAGCTAAATAGGAATGTATGAAAGTCTATATAAGTTTTGTATCAATAGACTGGGTTCTTAAGCCATGTAGGTAGATAATTAATATAAAGAATGCCAAAAATATAGCATAAAATCTACTTATCAGTCTATCAGTTAGGTACCTCATTTATTATTAATTAAGAATACATCTCTATTTAAACAATAAACGGATCACACAATTCAATCGGGAAATCCTTTATTTTGAAATTCCCCTTCACACTAAAAGGAATATACTAAAAAAATACCTTTTTTCAACTGCCACAAATTAAAGCGAATCTTTCTTTTAGTAAAGTGTTTTTTTGACCTCATCCCCTTCACACCCTATATAAGCTATATTCATAGCATTTTTTTACATTTTGAACTATTTCTATACATGTAAATACAGCTTTGTTTACTCTTACCAAAGTGTTTTATTAATATCTCTAGTTGGCTTTCTACTGACCTACTTAGCGTCATTATCTAAAACGTCTTCGACTACTGAAATTGCGCCACGGTTCATTTCTCGGCCACCCAAGCTAAATACGTGTCAAATCGCTAATAGCATTATCAACTTTCGTTGCATCATCGCCATCATCAGTAATTATTGTGTTTGTCCAAGCGGCCACCACTTGTTATAACAATAAAACTATCTGCTACGCTCATTAACTATTAAGTTGTCCAATATTTGCTCTCAACCTGCTAGCTACATCATTCGGTACTTATTTCCATGTATAATGTTCACGCCCATACAATAGAAAACCAACGTTTCATTTAGAATCTCCATGTGGGTAATCTGTTGGGGCCGTCAAGTGGGCAACGGGCGTAGGCGATGGTGGTACACATTGCAACGTGCCGATTCATATCCAAGGTCTTTCCTAGTGGAAGAGAACGGAGTTTCCTGCGACCGCCTATCTCTCGCACACCAACATTCTCACGTGCACGCACACTTCCCACGTGTCCGTGTCGCTATTCATTGTGTTGAATCTTTCCTAGCTACCGTTGCCGTAGCGAAGCATCTTCTTTTTGTGCCGTCCGCTAGCGTTTGATGTTCGAGCCTCCGAGCGATTCATTATATAGGCGACGGCGATGTGCGCGCCTCGGAGTTAGTATGTCACTAGAGCCCGCGCGAGAGGCGGCCTGCAAGGACTGTACCGCGCCAGCCTTTTTTTCTGTGCGTGCGATGTTTTCACTTTCGTCATTTTGACCGGGCCAGTTCGATTTGACGTCGCTCGCGCACGGACGTGCCTAGGATCGGCCGTTGTGATTATCCTGTGATCGCTGGTGCTTGGATTGTTGTTGTTTGACGGAACTGTTTCGTTTTATTATTTGTGGAATATTATGGCTGTGATGAAGTGCTAAGATGTTTGACAGTAACCTCCTTTTGAATTTCTACAATGAGATTGCTAATAGGAGTGCACTACAGTTGGCAAGGTGAGGATTATGTTTGTTTACTTTTTTTGATTTTATAAGATGCGCTGGCGCGTGTGGGCGGCGCGGGTGCGGGAGTATGCTTTAGTATTTGGAGTCCGCGACTGGTATCGCGGTCCAATGGGACGGTCGGCACAACCTTGTGTCTAATGAACGCACTATTCGCCGCTTCAGCCGCCTGTCGCCTTCGCCTGTGAGCCTCGCTCGACGAAGAGGTTAATAGGTTCACATTAGATGGTGGTTTGCGAAATCGTCTATGCTCAGCGGTGCCACTGCGCCCGCGCCGCTTTTCCACGCTTAATTTCGCGCGCATTCAATACAAAAAAATTCTTGACTATTATGATCTTAGTTTAGGTGTAATAACGTGTTGAAAATTGTTCCACTAATATCAATATGCACGCACACTAACACGAAATATAACAATGATGAGTTATAATTGAAATCAATTAGAAACTTATTTAGGTCAATCTCTTAGGTATCTAGGTTTATCAGTTAAAATATTCGATTGTAAGCGATAAGACCGCGCATTGTACTTTTAGTTAGGTATTAACTAAAATTTTATTATTTTTGTAATTTTCTTGTGTTTTAATGTGATATATGGTTGCGATTTATATCTTTTCTCTTTATTAAAAATGATTTTTAGCCGCTATGAATTTTATTGATGTAACATACACTCATCCAATTGTAGTTTGCATTAATAATTTAGATACAAATATAAAACTGAAAACTTATCCCTAAAAAATAATTATTTATTATTAATCAACTCTAAATCGTATACATACATTAAATTAAATAATTCCCCGTTGAAGTTTGTTTATTTTTGTTTTAATTTGTACATAAGAAAGAATGATTAAAATTTAATGACAATTTTAAGAAATTAATATCACTTGCGTTGTTTCATGCAGCATAGGTACCTAACCTAATAGGTAGGTAGGTAGGTACCTAATTGATTGATTTCGGAAGTGATGTATTACTTTCGAAATAGTAAAAGTCAATCAATTAGCAAACAATTGCTTAATTTGTTTGTGTAATAGGTTCATTGTGTTTCATCTTTCTCCATCGTAATAGCTTAGATAGGTTTACTATTTAAATCTATATATAGGATATGTAGGAAATTTATATGTAATGATTGTATATGTACAATCATCACGCTTTTCAAGTTGAAATATCATAATTATTTATTTCCTGGTTACTAGGTTGGTACTAGATATTTTAATGCATTTCTTTTAAACTTTTATCACTAGTTATTGTCTACCATTCATCTCCGTTTTATAATTTTTAAGGAATACTCAAATTTTAATTGAGTAAAGTTATCAATTAATCACTTTAATCCAAGGTTCTGTTTTAATCTTAGAGATAAATTTCATTTATGATTTCATATCGCGTCTATTTAACTTGATTAATATCTATGTTTAGGCTCAGAAAATCTTGTTATTTTTACTATATATATCTAAACTTACCTACATTTTTCGTTAGATAATATTACTGATCATATATTTCGCTTCTTATTAAAGTACTTTTCTAACATCATTATAATTAAGTAAGTCTATATCTTCATTGATTATTATTTAAAATATTCTGCTTAAATACAAAAGCATTTAACAAGCTTTAACTAATAAGATAGAGGTAACTGTATTTATAGTAAATAATATTACAAATATTTACTATAACTTCGTTATATATTAATTGTACATACCCAAAGACCTAACTAAAACCTAAAATCATTTATCATTAGATAAATCAAATTTGATTTTGATCAATACAACATATTACGCAATGCGTACAACTGATATACCACTTGTTGAGATAGTGAATAGAATTGTGTCATTGAAGCCAAAGCGTTGGCACGAGAAGCAATTAAAGGGCATCCAGAAAAGTAGACCAATGTCACTTTTATCGACTTACGAACATGGTTGTTAATAGAAATTTACTATGGCCACAGAGTATACGCGACGAACATACATCCTTCTTTCTGTTTACTATTTTATGCATAATTTATGCTTTGTATCCTAGAAGTAGTATATTATCCTAGTGTCAGTTATGTGTCTGTTGGGTGCGATTGTTATAATATGAATAATAGGTACTTAAAAGCGGTTAAGTATTGGATCAAACGAAAACAAGATTTCAACTATTTAAATCAAGGCATAGTATAATGATTATATTATTAGAAATCATATTTTTTTCTTATCATTATAATGCAAGGCTTTCGAAATTCCACATTTAGAACTATAAGAGTAAATTTGTACAAAATGAAACAAATGAACAACAACAACGTAGAAAAGGCGGTGGGCGTTCCACGAGTTAGTTTTAGGTACAAAATTGTTTGAATTTCTTTTTTACAACACAATTTTTTGAAGTCTATAAAATTGAATTATGCTTAAATTCAATTTGATAGACTTCAAGAAATGTGTTTTTGATAATTTTTAGGTTTATCAAAATAAATAATTACTTATCAAAATATAAAAATTGTGTAGTTGGTGTCATATCGATAAATGTTAATGGTCCCTTGAACTTTTCTAAACAGATGATACACAATCAAGTTTTACATATTCATGAGATTTTTAAAATCCGAGAATTTTGTCCAATAAATATTTCAATAAACAACAAGCCTTGGATTAATGTGTTGTTATGAAATTTTATAAAAGATAGGGCTAAATTACAATGTCATTTGAATCAACCTTGCTTTTGATTTATATGCTAGTATTAAATTGTGATAGAGCAATTGAATATTCGAATAAAAAATCAAATTAGGACGTGTATTTCGAACAAGACTATCAAATGTCTAATTGGCGTCAATATGGATCGATATATACGAGTATTGCACGATAGTCCTAATAAGCTCCGATATACTATTGCTCAGCCAAAGAATATGTTTCGCATAGGCAAACATGACGATAACACAAATTATTTTTATATAATAATATTGAGCGAAACTTCCGCTCGGCACAGTCCACTCGTTTATCGTACACGTGCTTTGAAACTAGATCTTTTTCCCGGTTCGCTTTACACAAACTAATTACCGACATATCAATATAGACCTATATTTGTACAGAAATAATCTAATTAAATAACCGCAATTAGAACATTCGTTTGCTTCGAATGTTTCCTTGAAGCAAGAGTTACAGAATCAGCTCTGAGCCTACTGGCTGTAGGAAATTCCTGAATCCAATTATCTTCAACATCCATAATTGTCTCGAACAATTGCAATAACTGTAGGAAGAAATAGAAAACATGCAAATTACAAACAATCCACAATTATTACAACAGGCTAATTGTCTAAAATTACAATTGCAAACGCGATAAAAAAAAATATGTTTTCCAACGACCAATTTTACTAAACATAAGCGTAGGCTTTGTCGTGGTTCACGTGGAAACTAGGTTTACAGCTTGGAAACACAAACATTTCTAAAGTCCCGAATGCAAGACGCGAGCTGAATGTGATTTCACAATCGGCATTTGCTCCTTGCAAACTCGACATAAACATTTTCCAAGAACTACGAATCCGTTTGCGCCGCACTGCGCCTTCAACACGAAAATGTCCCAACTTTTTATCGTCCCAATGAATTTCTTCATAGTTCGGCGTACCGTTTGACATTGGACTGAATTAAAAAATGTTATCAAAGGGCTCACACATTGATTTGTCTACTTGACACTCGTGCTCTTGTGAAACAAATGTAGCATTGAAACAGTGGAGAGGACCATTAACATATTTTTTTGTTGTACTTTAATTATTTTTTAATCGAATTTTAATGTCCTTACTATCTGAATATGACGGTCACTGTCGATGTTTATCATCTATTAGCACATTTTGTTGCGTTCCAATTATATTGGTCACTTAGATACATACATTTTCGCTTATCAAAGGAGTTACATCAAAGGCGTTATCATTTAAAACTTTAAAATGTACTTCAGTTTAAATGTTCGTCTCGGACAATGATATCGAAGCTCAAGGTCGGTCCGGCTTTTTAGGGATGTTGTAAAGTCGTATAGTAAAGCGGCAGCTCTTGATGCAGAGATGTATTGTAATCGCACAATACAATTTGAATGGTTTGTAAATGTTGTCTTAGTCTCAGCCCTTTCTTGTTCCCGTTCACGGCACAAATTACCGAAGGACGTCGGAACTGGGTCACTTCGGAAATAGTTTATTGTTATCGGCTAGTCTGCGCATACGCAGCGCTCACATGCACGCTCCAGCTCAGAGTTCGATTTTCAAACGCTTATTACGCACACAACGAACCCCCGATTTGAATTAGGGTTCATCCTCTACTGGTCTCGGAAGTGTTTAAACTGGTTGACCTTCAATGCGGTAACTGGGTTCGGTTTCAAATGTCTTCCGCTTTCGTACGAAATTGAAAATAGTTACTTTCCTAAGGCCAACTGGCTTATAAAATTGAAAAGGTGTCGAATTAATAGTTTTCAATATTAATAGTCATTAAGGGCCTCTAAGGTTAGAGAGGTTTTGAGCTATTGGTTATATTATTATTATTACGCAGTTATCCTTGTACACGATGTTTAATATTCACGACTTAATGCTTTTGAACGGCCCTTCCTATCACTAGATCCTACTTATATATTTTTCATAAACAAACACACACACCCCTTAACCAATATTAGACCTAATCATTTTATATTTTCTTCACGTTATGAAAACTAAGGCTTCACAATAAAGTTATCCCAGTTTTTTGTTTGTTTGCTAAATCATTTTACGTTAATTTATATTCAATAATTCACCTTGACAAACCTAGAAATGAATAAAAGTCACATGACATAGCAGCAATAGACTACGCGTAAAATCTTATTGTTCACAATTTTATAGTCGATTCGACTATTAGTAAGATATAAAATAAGTTAAGAGTTTCAAGGATTCCAAACAATAACGTACACAAACCACCACCCAGCATACAATGGACTCGCAGATAACGCATAGAGCTATCAATTTGGTCTAGCGCTAGCGCACAGTACAAATCTGAGTTCGCATCCGGAGTAGGGCGTTGTATGAGACTCACATACATTCGCGCAATTTCCCATAAACCCTACGCTGAATCACTCACACAAACAAGACATACTGCAGTAGTACCAATGCTGAACGATAGTGTACGCTTCAGTTAGTATTTTTAGCAAAATACGTACGTACGGGTAGGTCAGTTACTATTATGACTTATAATAGCCATTGAGTTTTGCACGCGCACAATTTTCATAGCATTTTTTAACGTATCATACCTATCTTCAGAAAGGAAGGTACCCATTATATTTTGAACGGTATAAAATTCATCGAAAGTTTCAACATCCGTTAAAGAAACTTTTCTCGTTCCATTTTACAAACGCGCCGAGCGCTCGTAATTTTTAATCTAAATATTTTGCTCTCAATAACTGGTACTCGAGACATACTTTGTTCCTTGTTTATATTAGTACCAACCATGCCTCTAAATTCATATCTGTATCCAGTACGTGACCGTAGAAAGTGTAGCAAAACAATAAAATCGTTTGTAGTCGTCAGAATGTATTTTATGAGTCAGTTGCGGTTTTGGATTGTCGTTGTAGGTATGATTCAGTCCTTAGAGGCACCATTTTAGAGAAAAAGTGAGTGCAATGGATCATCGTTGAATTTAGATCCAACCGCTAAGAGAGTACATATGTCTCGCTAAGTATACCTTAGCGAGTTAACCTAACTAAAACAGCGTGTAATTCTAGAGTTAAAGTTTTCGCTAAGATTTGGTAATTTGGTGTTTTGTGATAGGTAAGTTCTTCAACAATAAATAGCGTTATATTAGAACCTAACAAGTTTGTGTATGCAAATATACTAATTTTTATTAGAGTTAAAAATGCTTCTATAACATTTAATTTTATAAAAATTAAAAAAAAAAAAATTAAAAAACTACAAGGCTTGTAGTTAGCTATATATAGCTATATATTACAAAACTGTTAAATTTCTATTCTACAAACTGAAATTAAATAATAATACCTAAAAAGCAACTGTAGTATATGTATACAGTCTGATGAATTTTAGATTTTCAGAACAGCATACGCCTTGAAAAAATAATAAGTACGACAATAAATTGCAGATATTAAAATATTTTTAATTTAAAATTATGCGTCAATAACATTTTCCTCGTAAATGCATTAAGCCGTTTTGATGTAAAAAAAAACAACTTCTTAACAAGTCCTAATGGCAAGATCGCAAAACTTCTCCAAGCCAAATTTGCTACATACTAATTTATCAATGCATAACCTATAAGTCCCAGAGATCTTTGTTATTTTGTGATATTAAAATTATTTTCCGATCCCTAGAGGGTGCAGCGGGAAGATGGAGTTGGTATGAAGAAAACTCAAAGTAAAGTCGAAGTTTAATTTAATTTTTTAATGCAAAAGTAAATTTTAGAAAATTTAAATTTCTGAAGATATTCATTAGATTTTGGGAATCACACAAGAAACGAAATTACTTAGGTACCAACTAAGCCAACAAACAAATGCGCAGTTCAATTTTTAATGCAAAACTAAATTGTAGAAAATTTACATTCTAGAAAATATTAATTAGATTTTGCGAATTACACACGAAACGAAAGTACTTAGGTACTAAGCCAACTAACAAATTCGCAGTTTGTGTTATCTTGTCAGAAGCGCGGTTAACTTGATATTTGACTTCACTGATAACTTCGAAATTGGGACGAAGATTGTCTTTTGTGATTGCGATACTATTAACTATTTACGTCAGATTGATCCAGTATCCACATCAGAAGTGGATCAGATCGAAGAAATGGAACCGTATATGTAAATGTGTAAAACAACATAATTGAGTTTAATCAGTTAGAAAAATAAGAACTAGACTACGTTTGTATGAAGATAGTTAAAGCGTTTTGTATTCCGGTTATTAATGATTTCTTCATATTATCTTTTTATATCTGTTCCCTAGTCATGAAACAAAACTTCTCTTAAGATTCAATGGCTAGCAGTCTACTAGGAATTGAATGAGTCATCTTACAGCGTCATAATTCTGGACCTTTTGACTGCAACTTCTTCTCGAAATTTTTAGCATTTGATTTGCAGATATTAGAAATATTTCTTAACTGCATTAATATGATATACAAGTGAACAAAGCTGGCTCTTATCTCAGTTTACGCATTAGCCATTCAGCGGGGTGATGCAGTCAGCGTTTTGGGGACTTCGTGGTGGGGATTTGGATCAGTTATCCTATCTAAAGATATATTGCAAAGATTTTAAATGGCACATATGTTCAAATTGCCGTATAGGTTCAAATGACGCGTTCGAATTGTTCACGTGTGGTGGCTCTACTAGTGTAGACGTAGAGTTGTACTGAATGTACGTTTGTCTGTAGTCAATAATATAACAGAATAAATTTGTAGTTTTATATTAGTTTAAAAATAGAAACACTTTTTTATAAGAAGCTCACTTAAAGTGCAAAAACAAGTAGCGTCAATGTTGTGTTAATAGAAGTATTTTCCAGACGTGTTTACTGATTTTTTGCACGCTTTTGCGTCTTTATTCGTAGAATTGGTAAAAATTCAACTTTGATCTGTAGATTTAAGTACTGTGAATAGTAAATAGTATGCACTATTTACACCAATATCTTACCTGAAAGCTTATGGCTACTCGATAAATTTGATAAAATTTCTGTTTATAACACATTTAGGAGATGTATTTTCACCAAAATTCTAACCACCTTCTGTTACTGTAAAGTCTGTTATTCCAGAGTTTTTTTTTTAAGAAGACATGTTAAAAGTTTCTGGTTAAAAGCTTTTACAAAGTTTTTGAGAGACAGAAAGGACTTGTTGTGAGACAGAACTTTTGTTTAATACATTATCGTTCCGATTATATTGTGAAAATGGAGTATGTTTTCCTAATTGTTGTGACTTACTAAGAACTCGCATTGAATTCTATGAATAAGTTGTATGAACGTTAAATAGAATATATAAATGCAGCTGTCATATTAAATTGCAAAGAAAGTAGAACAAACTGAACTTATAAAAACCTATTTGAACTAAAATCAAAATTAGGTATCCCAAAAAATCACGTAACTGATGCACTTAAAAGCAAGGAAATCAAAACCGAGTCGTTACAACGTTACGTGGCTCTTACATAAATCCTTTCGTATACTTTCTCTGTCAGCAAAATTTAGCGTTCTCTCTTATGCAACAACACGAAATGGCAGCGGCTAAATTTCATAATTCCGTTGGAGAAGATCGGACGCGCTTATATGGAAGCGGAGTTGTTAGGAAATGTAAATGTTTCAACATGGGAAGATTTTTTTGGAATCGGATATGCATTTGATGTCATCTTACCAACATTCTTAATATCCATTTCATTGCTGATTTTTCTATTTCAGATTTAATATCATCTTCTTGTTTTCATTTTCATTCTTGTTCTGGGATGACGTTTTATAACGAATTTAGTTTTAAAGAATACATTAATTATCCACTTACCTTGTCATATCAATTTCTTAATAGTTTACGACCTGCAGTACCAATCAGTTTCCATGCAAAACAATAGTTTTACAAGGACCCTTTATGGGCTTTTACGATAAAATGTTGGTACCAATGAATATTGAACGGCTAAACTATTATTGATGGTAAATCATATTTGCCAGAAGCATTCTGACGTTTTTTTATTAAATAAAATGAACGAACTTTCTAAAAAATGCTAGAGTAACCTTGAAAACGCTGTTACGAAATCGCGAGTCACTCGTTACCTCTCCCCGCGCGTATGCAAGGCGCTCTACGCACACACCACTACACGCATGAGTCGCGTCGGTGTGCGCCCGCGCACACAAACAAACACTGCCATGTGAGAGTAGATCTGCTGTGGAAAGGAGTAGTAAAATATATAACAGCCTAAATATATATAATGACAATACTTTTATAGTCAAAATATACTGTAATATACAAGAAGAGTAATTGGTTCCTCACAGTAATTCGTAGTAGCAACTGGCTAGGATCAAACCTGATGAGTAATTAATGATTCAGTTTCTCTTAATCCTTGATATATCCGCATGCGTCATCACTACAATGGAAAATCTATAGAAATATCCTGGAACTGCTAACAAATGTAAAGATCAGTATTTCGTTCCATAGATATATAATAGTACCTACGCCTCCGCTAGTAAAACACACCTTAAAATCTGACAGTTTTGAAACCCACCTTCCAAATATATGAAATCCTTGAACGTGGGTATGTGGGTCATGATCATGTTAAAATATATGTCTCGTGGTGGCCATTAGTATAGTCAGAGACGCGTCGATTCATTGCGCAAGTGTTGACTTTCATCCTGAAGGTCAAGAGCCATCCTATTTCAAAACGGACCTTGGTCGAGTCTCGTTCACCTCGGACCGTTCGTCTGTAACCGCCGAGTGCCGTGCAAACGGAAGAGATCGCTGCTAATAGATATTAATCAAACAAAGAAGACATATTTGAATTACCTGTTAACTTTGGGATGTATTGTTTACACGCAACTTACCTTATTGTATGGAAAAACTACAAAAGAATTTAAAGATAACTATCAATTTAATAACACCAATTTGATAGAAGCTCATGTTCGAACCGCTCAAAGCGCTGCAGAAGCGAAGGTCAACTAACTTCATGGCGTGAGAACGCCTATACATAGACGATTTAATTCATCATAATTTGTTGTAGGTAATAACCAACAGTGATATTCAAATGACTGCCGACAATCAAAATCGACCTTTTCTAAGACACGTTCTTTATAAATAGTCATCTAAGTACCGCAGTGATCGCAAAATGTCGAACACGAACTCGATTTGTTTCCGAGCTGTTGTAGTTGCGAAAATGCAGGAATATGCCAGAGGGCTCGGCCGATACGACGCGACGGCCGCACTGCCAAACGGAGAAAATCTTCGTCTCTATTCAGTGGGTGTCAAAGATTTGCAATAACATTCCAAAGTCGACTTTGGATTTGTAAATATTCTATGATAGCTGTTTGTAGTAACAGTTAACAAGTATCTGGCACAAGGGATCGATCGTCAATCAAACGCAAGGTGAGAGTGTAACTGTTGCTATTTTAGCATCATCGAAGGTAAAACTCATTCGCGCTTTCGGCCTAAGACTCTCTCGTACAAGGGTACGATGGCATTTATAAATAAATACATCTATCAGTTGCCAACACTGATGTGTTTAGTTTAAGATATAAAAATGACGAGATACTGCAAGGTATTTTTACACCCAGTTTAAAGAGTTATAGGATTAAGCAGTAGTGTTCGGAAAAAAAAACAATAATATTATTGTACGTATGCTTTTCACGCATGAATGAAAAAGCAATGGCATAACGATAACAATAATGTAAAATACGAAGCTTCATCGAGTTATCAGACAAATTATCATAGTGGCAATGATCTCATTTGACTCTATTCGGCACTGATTACAGAAATAATTTGGACTGTTCCTTGTTTTACAACGCATAAGAAAATTAATCTGCGATAACACTATCGAATAGTACAATATTTCTTAGAAACATCTAAAATAGTAAACAAGAAGTGGATGATGGGCCGAATGAATCGGCCGTGGCTCATGTATGAATGAAGTGGCATTCGTTGTTGTGAGGCTGTTACATAATAGAAGTATATGGTGCGTTGTGGCCGCGTGGTGAGCTTGCCGGGAGCTGGCAGGCAGGCTCGAAGGCCGCACCGGTATGGGCTGTCGCGACGGGCGCGGGGCGTGGGCCCTGCTTCGCTCACTCGCAGCCACACGCGCCCCACAGTTTCCTGTTTGACAACTATCGGCTTACATCACTATCGTTTTCTGTCACACTTCGCACGACTGTTAGAAGTAAAAGGGGTCCGCTTGTTGCCAGGTACAATTTGTACGTTCGTCATTGAATACATTTACTACCGGCATTATTATTATTAATAGTTCCCAATCTCGTAGCTGATAGCTCTTCCTTATTATTATATTATTCAAATCCACGTTTTTGTTATTGTATCATTACGCATTCATTAGTCGTGTTTAATTGAGGTATTAGCATTTCGAGATCGATTACCGTACATAGTTGCGAGGCTTTCAATATTGTTGGCGTGAAAATGGAAACGGACAATTTAATTTGGCCGATCATTTCAGTTGTGGAAGTGGAGCATGTAATCGTTTTCGAGCATGTAAAGGCTTGAGCTCATGAGATTTTCTATGATTGTGACCAACAGGGCCCGCCTGGCGGCGTCAGTCGGTAACGCACTGAAGCATTCTGTGATCTAGCCTGAATACTTAAGAGTAATTTGTAGCTTGATTCTCAGTTAGATGGTATTATTTTCAAATCCCAAAGATTGGTACTTTAACTTATAGTAACAAAAAAACAATTCTATTTTTTTATATATTTTCTTATTGTACACACAAATAAACACTTACAAAAGGCATGATTAAATTATATGTACCAAGGCGAGCTTAACCCTAAAAAGAGTTTTCTTCCAGCAAATCTTGAGCTAGAGAGATATATATTTATATCCATACAACATAGTTTTTTTTCTTGCTGTATAATATCAGACAATAAAAAAACCCAGATTGGTGCAATTAAAATTATTTAAAAATATGCCTCGACACCATTGTGAATTGTAAAAAAAACTGCATCACAAATTGTTTCAGCCGTTTGAGAGAAAAGCGGTAGCATGCAATCAACAAACGAATAAGCAAAAATACAACCTCTTGCAACACATACTTACCTATCGGATGATTATGTAGCGAGTAAAATACAAAACACAGCAATGTACTTTTCCAAATGCGAAGTAACAACAGCAATGACATTTTCTATGATAGAATGTTTGCAAGAGCCGTAATTGGATTGACCTTCGTCCCGTCATTATTATGACCATAGAGTAGAGACAATTCTATTTCTGTCGCCAGTGAAAAATCATTTTTCCCTTCTCAGCTTCCAACACATGAAAAATAAATTCTATTACAGATTTTTACATTATTCTGCTTATCTACTTTTTTTCGTTAAAATCGTTTTAGTTACTCTTAATCTACTTAAATATGTACAGTGGTACATATTGACTACGGTAACCAACACATATTGGGCCGTATTAGCCACATTAATCACAATCCTTTATATTTGTTATCTTAATCATCGTCAAATTAAATCAACTGCTGAAAGAACGACCTTGGGCCATCTCCACCAACTTCTCCAATATTTAATTATATCGGGTAGAAGGCTTTCCTATACTGCGTCATCCGATTTTTGTACAAATATGACAATTTACTATTATTTTAATCTTGCTTACACGTGTATATCATTGAGTCATCGGTTAAATATTTACTTTCATTAATAAGTATATACTTTGTTTTCACTCGTAACTATTAAATCATCATTTCATTGAAAACCAGGCCTTGAATAGTAAATAATATGAGAGTTACCCATGGAGCAAATCATATGAGAGTGACGATGTTATTTTTCTAACTATTCAATTCAAATTCTTATTGACTTTATACAACGCATTTTAGTGGTTATATTTTCATATAGAAACATACAACTATTTTAAAAACAGTGAAAATCAATTAAACTTTCTACATAACATCATACTAGGAAACAAGTCTGTTTTATACCTGTAGTACTTAATAGGATTACAGATAGGGAACATAGTTCAAGTCACCGATCGCAGGCAGGGTACCCAAAATGCTGACGACATAACCTCTGCTCGAGTTTACATTTCATTACATTATATAAGAAATCCCTAATTAAATATATGTTAATTTTAACGATAATGTGTTTGTGTTTTAAATGTCAAACGAAAATGTCTTGCCTCTTCTAAATAAGATTAAGAACTTAGCTGAAAATGCTGCTGGACATTTTTCACACAGCATCATCTAGCCCCAAAGTAAGCAGAGCTTGTGTTATGGGAACTACATGACTGATGTACTACTTATATACTTTTTTTTTGTAAATACATACATATTATACATAGAAAACACCCAGATCCCGAAACAAATATTTGCAGATACAAACATTTGTCCCGCGGCGGGAATCGAACCCGCAACCTTCTGCGTCTCAGGCGGGCCTTCGCCCATTGCGCTACAGGGGTCGTCAAAGTACTATTTTTTTGTTTGAAAACAAGAAGTTGGTTGAATAGATGCACACAATTTGATTAGCCAGGTTTAATGTTTAAGTTATAGAGATGCTGATTAATTGCTTACTTTATAAGCCCCGATTCTATATTTCATCCCCTATTCCAACGCTTCTTAGTGACGTGTTTAAATGTATCTTGACGACGTCGATGGTGCGGTGGCCGAGTAGGCGGCTGAGACGCAAGAGGTGCTGCTTTGATTCCCGCTGCCATGTTTACAAGTTCTGTATATATTTGTTTCAAATCTGGGTTCTTAGATAATAAATAAATGAACATCCTATATACAAAGTTCTGACCCACACTAGGATTCCTTGAATCATAGGTATCAGGAACTACGAGTACCGTGGTACCACACCCAGGCCCGGAACAAATATCTGCAGAACATGGATATTTTTGTCCCACAGCGAGAATAGAACCCGCATCTCTTGTGGCTTAGCCGACAAATGATTCTAAGTTTCGCAAAAGTACCTAGATTTCAGCCAAATTAGTGTACTATTTTAATAACTTTCAATTTTAAGTAGCTATTTGGCAATTGGTCAGGGAAAGTTGGAACTTTTTTCTCAATTCAACGCTCCAGTAGTCTTACAATGGCGGTGTCTTGTACAATTTCTAGGCTTACAACATCGTTGGCTCGAATCGTTTCGTAAACTGTTTTATACGCCGAGCATTTCCAACTGGAGGTTCAGATACGAATTGTCAAATCCAAAGATTTTATAGAGTTTCTTAAACTTTATGTAGTTTTAGGCATAGTTTATCATTTCAATAGTTAGTGAAACATTTCTATAGTTGTTTAGGTGAGTGATCTGATCAGTTTAAGGTGTGGTGGCTCTGAAGAGAGCCTATCAAAGAAACCAATGTGATGAAAGGATTTTTGAGTGAAGTAATGCTAACCTATTTCTATTCTAATAACGTGCTATTTTTTTATATACAATTCATGATAATTTTGATGTGTAGAGGAATAATTATAATAAAAAAACCAAAGAGATCTAAAATGGCTAAATAAGGTTCGGAATAAAAAAAAAACTAAAATTATTAGTAAAAGGTTTTCAAAAAGAAAATAAATATACTTTTGTATGAAGGCCGGGGTTGTTTTGTTGATAATGCTTACCTCCGTTCTTTCTTTAGTAAAAATCTTAAAGGTATTTAAGAGTTTTTTCTGCTACAGTAACATAAACCACTTCTGTAGGACAAAGGCCTCCATTTTTTTTTAAATTATTCTATACAGTAGTTCTCACCTTCTGAAATAAATCTTATTTGCTCATTATCTCCAAGTTACATTTCAATTACGACTGAGATTGATTTCATACAGATAAAGAAATAACGATCACCACAACCAGCTTTTATTTTTATATATTTCACTGAGACAATTATTTGCAAGCACGTACTAAGTTAAAGGTACAGTCACCACTACAACGTTTTCAACATACACTATATTTTTGTGTCAAAAATATAGTGCCGGCACTGTACGACAGTTTTAAATGTAAATCTGTTTATAGTGACAATGAGGTAGACAGCTGCCAAAAAAAAACATTAAAAGAAGCAATATAAATCTAAAACGCAGTCGATTCTAATAAACCAGAGCTAAGCAAGACAAGTTACGACATAGCGCTCCCAAAAAGTAAGAAAACATATGTTTTCTAGCATTTTTCTCTATCAAATGTAGAACGAAAATAATTTAAAATATCACAAAAATGTAGATAAACAATACTCTTTATTTGAGATGTTACTCAAATAAAGAGTATTGTTGAGTTAAACTTATAATAACATCGTTTTTTTTCACAAATATTATATGTATGAATGGTACTCATAAAACTATCGTAAAATTGTGTTTTGGAAGCATAAAGATACTTGGATCATGCATTAAAAATTATGTGTTTTCTCTGGCACAAACTTATTGAATACACAACATTCCTGCTGAGGTTTTGGAGGATAGGTTTCTTCAAAAAGGGCTTAACAATTTTAAAGGGTCGGCAACGCGCGTATGTCTCTTGTGTTGCAAGCGTCCATAGGCTACGGCAACTATTTACCAACAGGTGGGCCGTATGTTTGCCATCTAGGTGGTATAAAAAGAAAAAAAACATGCTAAAAATGCTAAGATAATTTTTGGCTTCAGCCCCTTAAGTTGCAAAACTGCTTCTGGCAACTGTATAGTATAGGTATACAATTATATTGTTTCATTTAAGATCATTTCTGGCTTCAGCCCCTTAAGCTGCAAAACTGCTTCTGGCAACTGTATAGTTATAGGTATACAATTAACTTGTTTCATTGCTCCTTTTATGTGGTATTACTGTCATAAAATCCATTAAGGACTAACAATCTAGTCAGGATCGTGTGATCTACAGTTATGTAGCTATTCTAGGCTATGTGCCTAATTAATGTGGGTGAATTATGTAAGGCGTATCGTACAACCTTGATACTTGGACTGATTGAGATATTTTTTTAATCGTTATAAACATGTTTTTAATAGCTGTTGCCTTCCTGTTTGTTTTAAATTGATATACTTAGCGATTGATAGTGTCGACGCTTCTCGATTTTAGATAGTTTGAGCGATAGTTGTTTTTCCTACTAAGGTCTCATCTGGTCTTTTTCAATTCAACTCGGTTCTTAGCGGGTTTATGTCACCTTTCGTAGATTCGATCGATGTAATCCTTTCAATTATTTTTAATCGTCTTACTATAGTCGGTAATTATTTTATTTGAATTAAAAATCAATTGTTTTTTTTTTAATAACTTTTAATAATCAATACACAAACATGCTCACGACTGTATTCCCCATGATAGACATTCTCAAATACAAACTCAGTGCATAAATATTTGAGGATACCAAGTAAGTGGTAGGTAGAAACAAATCCAAACATTACATTTGGTTCGGCACATGCCTGTATTTTGTAGTAAGCATTCCACGTGACAGGTTGCAAGCTCATTGTAATACGTATACCTACATTTTTGTCATTGCGTATATTTTTTTTACTCAGTAATTAAAGCCAAGATCACACCAATAATTTGCATTAGGTACGTACTACACAACTACTGTTTCTATTTAAAAAGTTGCATTACATTCTAACTTTCAATTAGTATTGTTTACAACAATTCTATTGAAAGTTCTTGATGACGTCATTAATTTAAAATGGCTATTTCTGAACTCAATCACCTTCACTTCCAAATACGTTGTTTGTACCTATATAAGTAAAAGGTAGTTAAAGAGATTGTAAGTAGGTACTTAGCATTTGATTTTGTTTATTTCCGTATTCAATGTTCACTGAAAAGTTTGTGAAAGTGTTTTGGTAACGAAGGTCGATTATAAAAGGTCAGCACCAATATACTCCAATTTTTATAGCCTCGATAAAAATGTAATGGAAACACTTAAGAACTCGTAGCGCCATCTCTGGGTGGTATGTAGGAATGAGAATGCACTCTCACAAGTTATTTAGATAGTCGTCGCTGGCGCCGATAGAATTTAGTTGAACGGTAACTAGCAACCCAAGAGGATAGAACACTTTCTTGAAGCTAGAGGACACTGTTCGTAATTTAATATTATTCAGAATTTTGAATAGTCGTAACTGGAAATAATTACGCTGAATAAGCGGATATTAAAGGTTATTTATTAAAAAAAAACAACATTTCTTGACAAATAAACACTTACTTTTCCTTTCACGCCAACGCAAATTTGTCAAGGTAAGACTTTGAAGCTGTCACGTTACATTTCCACAGATAATGTCATTTCCATACCTTTCAATCTTTGCGCAGGCGTTGACACCAACAGAAAGTGGAATTTGTCTGTGTCGCCAAGGTGTGTTTAAAACGAGAGCGGACCTACTGTTTAAAACGAGAGCCTTTGTTTTCAACATTGAAATCGTACACTGTTAAAAAGGAAATTTTATTACCTAGCTATCTGATTACGTTGTAGCAACAACATCCATTTATTTCCTTTATCCATTATTGTGTTTCCTCACAATTTTATCGAGATTGGAATCTGCGGAAGTTTCAGACTACCCTGTCGCATTCGATGCAAAACATGAGAACTGCACCGTCGCGATGGCTTCACACGAACAAAGGCGGGCGAGGCGCGACGCACCGTTGGTTTCCATACCCTGAAATAGACCATCCTTGTGCATACTGAATTGCTGCGTTGAGCCCACCTTCTGTTGGTCTGTTGCCGCCCAATCTTACGCCCCTTTTCATTGCGATAAGAGACAACAACAAAATAATACAGACGAATTGAGAACCTCTTCCTTTTTTTAATGTGTGTTGAATTTAAACATGAATCTGCTTTCTGCTATCAAAATACAAAACATATTCACTGATTTTGGTAACAGTACTTAGCAACAAAGCAAGTGTCTACCAGAGATACCAGAGATAGTAATTAATTACATTATCTTTCATAATTAACTACAAATATATATTTCTGCATAATATACACTTATTTGTTATGTACGAGTGTTGTGGTACCATGGTACTCGTAGTTTCTGATACCTAAGACACAGGGAATCCTAGAGTATAACTATACATATGTGTATGTTGGGTGAAAAATACTAGAATCACCAACGTACTTAACAATAATTCGAAATTAC
Organism: Perizoma affinitatum; assembly: GCA_961405105.1. NCBI lineage: Eukaryota > Metazoa > Arthropoda > Insecta > Lepidoptera > Geometridae > Perizoma > Perizoma affinitatum. The sequence continues at coordinate 12,848,103 of OY560189.1, forward strand.
AATTCTTTGGAACTTGTGTTTTGCTTCCCCAATTTGTATCTCGCCGACAAATATCAATGACGTTTTGTTTCCCGCGCTCAAGGAAATACCTTTTGTTAAGTCAGACTTAGTTTTTTTATCTGGTGCCCATTAGCATAATGTGTAAAAGTTAATTAGTAAGATGCTAACATGCGATTTGTTCGCTTTGAATTCTCTTTGATTTTCTGACAATGAAATCACGCATAAACTGATTTAGAAGTTTAATGCAAGGACTTTGAAAATAACTAGTCTTGAAAAAAAATAACTAATTGTGATATATTTTTTTATACGACTAAAAGGGCAATCAAGCATATGGCCCATGTACTGGTAAGTTGTTTCCGTAACCTATGGACGCTTGGAAGACCAGAGGTGTCTCGCGCATTGCCGACCCCACGACATAACGAGAGAAAAGTCTAATGTACTTAAATTTTATTTTGAAATCATATTGGACACAATCACCGCAAGAGCGTTAAAATGGAAAAAATAACAAGTGCTCTTTATGTCTCGGCAATAAAATATGAGTTTTGATTGAATCATACAACAATAGTACCAGATCCTCGACAACAATGCTCACTGTTCCGCCGCTTCTGACCCCGCTTGCTAAATGCTGGCACAATGCAAAAGTAACACCGTTGATCGTCTTTTAAACGATCTTGCTTCTATCGCAACTAGTCTCGGGCCAAGGTTCTATTGCAAAAGGCTTTCTAGTACATACCCGAGTCCCTGGTTTACTTTACTTAATTTAAATTCATCCCACCTTTAACCTTTTTAATTTGTTTGTGCAACGATTTTTATCCTCTGTGGCGCAGTGGGCGAAGGCCCGCCTGAGACGCAGAAGCTTGCGGGTCCGATTCCCGCCGCGGGACAAATATTTGTCTCAGGTTTGGGTGTTTTCTATGTATGTTATGTATGTATTTACAAAAAATAAAATATATAAGTAGTATATCAGTCATGTAGTTCCCATAACACAAGCTCTGCTTACTTTGGGGCTAGATGATGCTGTGTGAAAACTGTCCAGCATTATTTATTATTTATTTATTGTTTGAATTGGATATTGCATTAAAGTTTGTGATGGAATCGTTGTAGGTTTTAGATGATATTGAATCGCTTGTTATCGTAACAGTCGACTGAGTGCAACCTTGCCTTCCTTTACTAGTTTTCAGTTCAGCGCTGAAACCAATGAACTGTGAACATTATGATAGGCCTCAATTCGATGATTTCACTTTTTCACGTGTTGCATTATTTAACGCTTCCCATCTCGATGTTGCTAGAAACTTCTGTTTCGAAGGTATAGATCAGTTCTTATTCTATAGAAATTAATAGCATAACTTCCGTGAGATAGAATTTCAGCAAAAACATTAGATTTTAGAAGATTTGAGCGGCGTTCACACGATCACGTCAAGCTCATTAGTACTTGAATTTCACACAATTATGTACAAAACTAGATTTTATGCGCAGTTGTTACCGTTTTATGGTTTGATTTCAGTAGGTACACCATTAGTTCGATTGTAGAATAGGTACAATCTATTTGTAAATTATAATACACTTGTACAATGTTATTTACTGGTACTGGCAAATTAAAATATAACTTAAAATTAAATACTTAGTAAATTTATTATTTTACTATTTAATTTTAAGAATAAGATTTATCACTGGTCACAAATAAGATTTTATTTAGAATAGATATAAGGTTATATTGGCGAATGAATATACGTAAAGCCTGAAAACAGTTTGTTCAGATTTTCGATAGTGATTCGTTCAGTTGAATTCATTTAGCTAAAAAAATGATTTATTTATTTTGCAGATTTATTTTTCTGAGAAACCATGTATAATGTTAGTGATTCAATCCTGTCCATCTGAGGTAAAGGATTTTGACCAAAATGACGCACTTATCTCCCTATTGTAGCTTAAATAACACTTTATTTGTCGAATATCTAATTTTATTCAAATCAAACAGAGCAGGACTGAACATCACGGAGTAGGATTTCGAGTGTATGCAAAAAAAATATTATCAAAATTGAAAAACCATCTCTGATTGCAACGCTATTTTCATCACGTATTGCAACACTATTTCCATCACGTATTACAACGCCCCCTAGTGACGGGTGGCACTCAAACTTATCATTACAAAAAACAGCATTACAATCGGTTACGCCGTCTCATGTTTCATAATCGGTTGCAGCATCCTCTAATCACTTGTCTTGGCAAACCCTATCTAAGAACCACCCTTGAAGACACATAAATCTATAGCAAAAACTGTGAGATAAATGGCAGAAGATAAACAAACCTCTTATAACAAACGAATATATAGATATTAAATAAAAATACTTTATTGCATACCAAAGAAAACATCAGCTTAGTTACTAAAAACTTTGATAATGTTGTATATAAAGACCGGCTTGACTTCGCGAGTAAAAAAAATAGCCCCTGAAATGAGAACTTCTCTATAATTTTACACGTTTAACAGATGTTTCGTTTTGTTTCAGTGCTGGAATGATGGGCGAGGGGTTGCTGACTCTCACGTACGGCAAGCACCACGCCTGCATCCTGAACGAGGTGGGCGCAGCGTGGCGTGGCGCGCGCTACTCCGACTTGGTGCTGGTCTGTGAGGACGCCGTGCCGCTGGCCGCGCATCGCATCGTCATGGCGGCGGCCAGCCCTCTCATCAGGTATGAACCATCATTATACAAAGTACTACTGAACTACTGAGTAGAGAGTATAGTTGAAGCAATAGGTATTAAATAATAGTCAGATAGTAAAACACTTCAAAATGTCCATCTAAAGGTTGTCTTTTGAGCGATAAGAACGCCCATTGAACCTTTAATTTTAAGGTGTGATTATTTATTTCATAAAGTGTACACTGCCAAAAGCTTCGAAATGTTTAGAGACATAACCATGGAAGCAAATGGTCGGATACTTGCCTATGAGGCATATTATTATGTGAATGCACAGGCCTCAAAACAAATAACACGAAAAAATAATAGACGAAAATGATTTCAGTACTCTGGATCTAATTTTACTACATGATTATTACGAAATGACACCATCGCATGTTCTTGAACCTGACCCTGAAATCGCAAGGATAATCAGTATCAAAGACCTACCAATATGATGCAATCATACCTACATACGTATTACGTACTCAAGTTACTTACAAATACCGATCAGACCTTGACCGAGTGTCATCGGTTCGAATAACTGAGACAAATTATTTTGAATTGCATTAATCAGGTATTGTGAATTTGTGTTCAATTGATGACTGTAGTGGATTAGCTTATCAAATAAGGTACCTGTAATTTATGTAGGTTTTTGTTTTTCCGAACAGAAACAATGAATGGATCATTTTATCAAAGAAAATATCTATGTGAGAAATTAAATAATTTTCGTTACATTTAGTATGTACATCGAATTCATCGTACATTTGGTAATACATTTATTCATACAACCATGTACAAGTAGGTATATACAAAAATTACAGATGAAACAGCTAGTTATCTAAAGACCGTTGCAAACGATCTATAGATAACTCAACTTACCAGATCACTACCAGGCGGAAGCGTTCCCAAAATACTGGCCGCATTGCCACGCTGAATGGCAATGCTAATGCGTTGGCCCAGCTCTCTCGTCGTACATTTTAGTATAGCAATAGTTTTTTGTTACAGAAAAATTCTGGATGACACGCCATCAGTAGAGAATCCCGTCACCATCCACATGTCAGGCATCAACAGCACCCTTATGAGACACCTGCTTGTATTTCTCTACAGCGGTCAGGCTTATATCGAGGTTAGTATATTTTATTGCTAGTGCGTGTAACACTACTAAATTACCTTTCCAAAAAAATCCCATTAAAATAAACTTGGCATAAATAACCAACGCACTGTTTCATTCCATTTCAGTCCGGCGAAATAGATGACATGCAAGAACTCTTTGAACTTCTCGAAATTAAATCAGACGTTTGGAAATCAACAAAGGAACGCCAGCAAGCAGAGGAACGGAACCGATCATGCGAGCGACTCAAAGCAAAGAACCACAAAACGGACATCAACAGCAATGAAAGCAGTAAACACGATGCACCCTCAGGATCCTCACATTCAGAGAGCGAACGTGTTACACCTAGCGCCGGATACAGCAAAGACAAGGACAGAGAAGATTCAGAAGGGAGAAGCATAAAAAAAGAAAGCATGTCAACGAGCAGCACCGATGAAAGGGACGACGAAGATGGCCACCGAGACAAGGAATGTGGAAGATTGACGGAACGGCGAAGAAGTTCATCCAATCCAGTCAATTTGTCAGTTGCAAGAACCTCAGAGAACACGGGCAGTGAACACGATGATTCGCAAGATGTGGACGTAGAAACAGTCGCAGCAAAGGTATTAACTCATTTTTTTTTATTATTTTTGTTTGATCATTTATAAAAAAAAAATATACTTATCAAAGCTTTTCTTTTACAGAATATCAGTAGGCGAAGATCAACATCATCAAGCCAAGAAGATCCACCACAAGGTACAATTTACAGACGACAACTGCTATCTGATCGATTAGGACGAAACATTGAGAGAACAAAAAGGAAATCACATTATCTAGAACCACCAGAACTGGACCTACGGACCGTCAAGCTAGAAGACTACGCACATCATCTGAAACCGCCCGACCAAGATCTTATGTCCCTCGTTCAAACATCTCCCGAAAACTACGTCGTAACGCCACACAGAAAAAGAAGACCCGGATTCCACAATTCTCCTTCACAAAATCCCCCGTTCGTATCATTCCCTCCGAGCTATTTAGAAGAAATGGCACATCTTCGGTATTCCGGCTCAGCGACTGCCGCTGCGGTCGCTGCCACTGCCCGACTCAGTGCGCTGCATCCGCTGAGCACTTCGGCGCCACCTTATCTACCGGAGCGGAGCATCACCCCTCCCAACGTGTCTCACGAGGATGCGCTGAAGTACCGGCCGCCCAGCGCTGGCTCGTGGGGGCCGTGGCTATGCCAACCGCAGATGGGTGGCGACGACTCTCCAGCGACGGAACACGACCAGAGCTCCAGCAAACAAGCACCGGTGCGGGAGTACCGCTGCGAGTACTGCGGCAAGCAATTCGGAATGTCATGGAATCTCAAGACCCATCTCCGAGTTCACACCGGAGAGAAACCTTTCGCCTGTCGACTCTGCGTTGCGATGTTCAAGCAAAAAGCGCACTTACTGAAGCACTTGTGCTCGGTGCATCGAAACGTGATTTCGTCGAGTGAGAACGACGGGCGAACCAACACGCCTGGACGGTTCAACTGCTGCTTCTGCCAGTTGACGTTCGAGGCGCTGCCGGAGCTGATCCGTCACTTGTCGGGGCCGCACAACAGCCTGCTGCTCAGTAAAAATCTGCACGAATGACCCGCGGTCACGAGACGCCGCGCGCGTACCTTCGGACTTTGAAAGTGTCTTCTCTCGATGTGAGAGCCCAAATGTGATATGTGTTTAGGATGGATATAGTTAAGTGCTTAGCGTTAAAGCAGTCGCAGAGCGATACTCGTAGTTAGGCATTTGCGGGCAGACGCCGCGGATGTGATGTTAATAAATAATTTTAAAATCACATGTTTGCCGAATGGGTCCAAAATTGTTTATAATTTGTTTAAAAATTATAATTCGGGACCAATACCTTCCAAGATAGTATTTATTTGAAAGATAATATTCATTAGGGTAAATATTAAAAGCCACCGACACATTAATTTCATAAGCGTAGAAAATAGACAAGTTGTCTGAGGAAAGTTGCGAAGTGGTTAATAACTGAAGCGATGCCGTCAAATAACTACCTCCTAATTTAAACAGTATCAAGAAAGAACAGTAGTGACGTCACAGGTTAATATTGACTCAATATAACAAATTATGAAGTTTACGGTCAATAATCTCTAGTCAGTATTGGAACTTAGTAGTGGTAATGTTTATTACAATATTGGTACTTGTAATAAAGTATTGAGAACAGAATTCTAAGCATAATTTTCTACTTGAAAAAGAAGAGTATTTGTACGTATAAAAAAATCTAGTGCCTTCGTTCCAATGAAAATCTGACATATTTCGCAGCTTTTTAACGACTTTTATCAATCTCAATATTAGGTTTTATAATATTTAAAGTTAATGAAAAAAATGTGTTCGTAACTTATGTATACCTAATATACACCTTTTCTTATTCCGATATTTGCAATGTGGATAAGCACCAAAGATTTATGAAGCAACGATGTTTGGTGTACGGTACGATTAAGGGAAATTAAATGGGACCTGAATGATTTAATGTACGTGTAGGTACCAATCTAATAATCTCATCTTTAGCTACTAACACTAACGTATTCCATGATTCCACTTTCGATTCAAGCTTACAATAATTTCCTATTTTTTTACTATTTTACTTTTAGTGATAAGGCTTACCAGGCATTACTTTAAAAGGATTATCTGTAACATCTTTAGTAACTACTTTAGCTCTATCTTTGAAATGTATTTCAAAGATAGAGCTAAAGTAGTAGTAAGATATTTTGTATTTTGCGTTAGAACATTTTGTTGTGGCCAGTTGTAAAGATTACGATGAATGAAGGCTGGATGTACAGTAATAATTTTACTTCTAAGGCTTTTTTATTATGCTAAAATACTGAACGAGGGAACGTCCAATATTGTAGATAGTCAAATTTAAAACCAAATAAATAAAAAAACCTTTTTGACGTATAGGCTGTGCCCAGGTCACACTGGGTCGATGATCTTAGTAATTTTTGATAGTAATAACCATAATCGTATGTATAATACAAGGATATACTCCAGGTAATAATATAATGTATCCAGGTACTTGTGACCTGGAAAACCAGCTGCTGATCGCCTCCACAATGTGCGCTTGCTGTTCGATGCTGGCGGCACTTGTCACACGCACGGGAAATCGGTGGTGTTTTACTTTTGTAAGAACACACACAATATACAATCTAGGTAGGGATACACACGTATTGAAAAGGTTTATAATTATTTTTTGTCCGTTACAACTTGGGTTTTTGGTGAGTATGAACTGCGTTGCGTTGGTGATCGTTCGGGGTTGGCGCAACAACTTTTTATTTATTCTCACATCGAGCGATTAATTGTTGAGGGTAGGTTTTTTGTGAAGTACCATACGCACTGGACCAAGAAATGTGTGAAACCACCCTAATACCAAAGACGTTTAGCGAAAACTATGCGAACGAAACACACTTACAAATTTGCTATAACCCCCATGATAAAGATCTTCAGAACCAGTACGCAGAGTAGGGCGAAGTCAGAGACACGGAGACATTATATTTACTAGCGTTTTGCATAGCAGTTCGAATTCCACGTGACAAGTTGCAAGCCCATCGACGCTTATTGGAACACAAAATTACACAAGCCAAATCATGACATGCAATAATTACTTTAGAATTAAAACTTTACCGGCAAAGAAGTGTGAAATTGGCCATTTACGTATGTTGGACGTTCCCTTTTTATATAGTTTTGCACCCCGAGACAGTTCTAAATGTAGGGTTTTTACCAATACCTCGATTATGACTCGTGTTTATTTTGTCCAAATATCCAAATATCTGATAGGACAAAATATCACTTCACTCCAATACTCATTTTGTAGATTGCCTAATATACTTTTTTTAATATCAAAATATTTAAATAATATTTAAAAAATGATCCCTTTCATCATTTGATTGGGTATGTTTATGGAAATCGCATGAATAATGTAAAATTTTCATTCATAATTACTCAATTGGTGAAAATGAGTCTTATTTTTTTTTTATATTTTGACAAAATTTGTTTAACTCTTTTGCTAATAATGCAATTGTTTTTTAATATTTGTACTTCAAAAAAACTAAAGTTACCATCTTTAATTTCGAATTGCTTTAATTCTTTCGATCGTTACCTTTCGTTTTACCTGATTTTTGTTTTATATAAAATCGTAGATTTGATGAAATGATTAGGGAACAATTAAATGATAAGAATTGTGATTTCGAGGTAAAAATATTTCTATGTGATAATTATTGTCTTTTATTATAAGTAGGCCGAGATCTTTGTCTTCCGTTTTTCTCGATTCGGTTATTTAGAAATAAGGAATACATGACAATACTGACGCAAATAATTCGCTGCCTTATACGTAATATTTCAACCTCGAACAAACTGTATTTTTGATAATGTATTTTGGAGACCGTTTTTAGTACATAAGAGTTGTGATAGACCGACTTTAGTCGGCTTGCCTTCCGTGTCAATGCAAAATCTTATACCTACTTTCGTAACGTATTCTGTTTTTTTTTTGTACAACTTAAGTGTCAAACATGCAAACGGCCCACCTGTTGTAGTTATTTTTCAGGGACAACACACCTTATCGAAGTTACAAAAACAATACATAAAAAATAACAGTTGTTTGCACAATTTCTCATCAAAACTCAGTTAGCGTATGAGGTGTGTACAATTTATTTTCAAAATAAAAAATATCTTACAGTCCCTAAAAGTGATTCTTTAAATTACAAAAACCGATTCGAATGTCTTAAACATGACATTGTTGTTAAAAAAAACAATAACAAATAAGAATGTAAATAATAACTAGATTTTAAGTTAAATAATAGTAGAAATTAACTTAATATTGTTGAAATTTAATATTGATATGTCTCTGTTAATTTGTAAATTAATAAAAAAAGTATTCATTAAGTTTTCACATAGTGTACAATTTTTTGTAGATATTTTTTTTTAGTTTATTAACATTCTGTAAAAATGTGTTCTTACCGTAGTAAATTAAATTAAATAACAAGAATATTTTAGTTACACAATTCATTGTTGTTTATTTATTTTTCCTTGAGACGAATAAAATAATATATTAAGAACCAACGTTTCCTGAATGTTATTTTACCGATTTTATTACAACCAATATGTCCTGGATTTTAATTTCCTCATGAAGTGTTAGGATACAATTATGTATTTTTTAAATATTATTATAGGTAGGTATTTGTAAAAGAAAATTCAAGATAAAAGGCTAAGTAATAAAATAAAATTGCCCAATACTTTAATAATTATTCAAAAACCAAATACATATTTTTCTAGACATTTACATAGTATCGTCTAGCCCCAAAGTAAGCAGAGCTTGTATTATTTTACTTATTTTTATGGGGGCACAAACGGTTTGCAATATCAAGATAAATGTTAAAAACTAAGGATTCTTACACCAATTAAGCTGCTGCTAATAGTGACACTATATAAATATTTTTAAGAAGGTACTTCTTAAACTAGGTTACAAATAAATTAAAATAAATAGGTACATATTGAGTTACCTGCATAGCTGTTAGGTAAGGGGCACTTGTAGTTTAAACATATTAGCTGATAAAGAAAATATGTCACACTCAGAAAACTGTTCATTGTGTTATTTACAGGCTCGTGGGATGAATAAATTACATGCATAGTTCGTTCTTAAATATACATACATACATACATATAGTCACGCCTGTTTCCCGGAGGGGTAGGCAGATACCAAGGATTTCCACTTGCTACGAACCTGGCATACTTTTTCGCTTCGTTCATCCTCTTCTTAAAAATTAAATATTCTAGATTAAAAAGCTTATTAGTATGACGGGCATTTAAACGAGGACATTTATGCGAACTACATGAATTATATACATTTTCATAACATTATAAAATATTATTTAATTAATGTATCAAGAAGTATTAGAATTCAGAATGATTTATTCCGCAGAAGTTCATAAAGAACAATCTTGAATCCTGATAGTTACTAAAGTATGCACCTTGCAGAAAAAAAAGTAGGTAAATCTGCGCTAAACTTTTTACTTCTAATTCTGATATTATTAATGTAAAAGTTTTTATTAATGTAAGATATTTGTTGGTAATAATCTCCGTAACGGCTAAACCGATGTGAATTCAATTTGGAACAGGTATAAATCGTGATCTATACACAAAGGCTACTATTTATCCGGGTTCCACGTGGGCAAAGCCATGGATAAAGGTTAGTAGTAAACATGAATTGTTACTAACAAAAATATTTTTGTCTGTGGCGTAGTTCTGAAACTAAACGCATCAATGTTTCACCAATTGCTCACTAGTAGCGTTAGAACACTAAGCTCTTATCCTTATAGTTCAGACATGACTCAACAGATGTCACTTTAATAAATAATGCAAGTCACAAGTATAAATTGTCCTAGTCCTAGAGACCCGAAAACATATTCCATTGATTGCCACGGCCTGATTAATTATTGATATAAAATAAAAACGAAATTTTGCTAAATGCTCAAACGATTGCTCAAAAAAAATAGAAACCGAATAAACCGTTTCGGCGATAACGGTAATAAAAACAGATAAACTAGCATAAAAAAACATAATGTGAATCAATCGCCTATAGGTTTTCCTATTCGTCCATGTGCTCTTTCTCCTTAGACAATAATCACTTGCTGTTCGCGTAAACGCCTGTGGAAAGATCGTATTGTATGGGAATGACATTAGTTTTTGAGAGACCTCCCACGTGAACACGTGACTGCTGCCAAGTTTTCCCTTGAGGAATTTGCGTTAGTGTGACAGGAAAATGAAGACGACCTTTGTCTAGAAGCTCCGGCGTTGATGGTAAAACTATATTCTGAAAATGCTTATTTACTATTCGTCCATAGGCTCTTTCCCCTTAGACAATAATCACTTGCTGTTCGCGTAAACGCCTGTGGAAAGATCAAAAGATCAGGTAAAAATATATTTTGAAAATGCTTATTTGCTACCACGAATACATAATTAGTTTTTTCATAAAAATGTTCATTGCTTAAGCGTCATACTGATTAAAATATATTCCAGACAAATATTAAACTCTCGTATTACTAAATCTCAAAAACTTGAATGAGTGAATGCACATCTTAAATAAATAACATTCTCCTTAAATCTTGAAGACCTCTTTGTACCTCTAATGAGTGTTTTATAAATCATCATTCGTGAAAAGCACTTGAGTGAGAACCATGTTTGGACGGTACCCCGACTTCCGATCCGGAGATCGTGGGTTCCCGATCCAACCGAAAGAACCCGGTCGTGTACCAATGGATTTTACCACTTGGAAAAAGTATGTGGAGAATAAAAAACACATGCTCAAAATGGCGAAGGGAACCATGGAGAGAAAAAAAAAATGGAAGGCATGTCCAAACGGTTACTGTTCCAATAAACGGAGATAATTATTCGATGTATCAACATTTTTCATATAAAAGACTTCAACGCGCGTATTCACTTTAATGAAGAAAGCAAATTAAAATAGGTTACAATAACAAAGAATATGGACAAAATACAGCATTAGAAAATGCTTGGTAAAATACCTACTAGTAGGTATTGTAAAAAGTGTTCATTAAAAAAAACACGCTTAATTTGAGGATCCTTTACACAATGAACAGTTTTCTGAATGTGACATCTTTTCGTTATCAGCTAATATGTTTAAAAAACAAGTGTCCCTCATTTAACACGCAGGTAATTGAATATGTACCTAATTTTCATTTTTTGTAACCTAGTTTAAGAAGTACCGTCTTCAAAATTATTTATATAGTGTTATTATTAGCGGCAGCTTAATTGGTGTAAGAATGCTTAGTTTTTAACATTAATCTTGATATTGTAAACCGTTTGTGCCTAAATAAAAAATAAAAATTAAAAAAAAAAGTAGGGGGTTATCAGCGGTAAGTCCAAAAATATAATTGGTATATGAGAGAAAGAAAAAAAGATAGTCTCTTCTAAAAGCACCACCTAGCTTGTACCTAGGTGGTGCTTTTAGTAAAAAAAAGAATATTAAGTACGTATTCATTGTAATCGTTATCAGGTGATATCAGGGGAAGTTTGAAAGTAGCACCAATGACGGAAAAGTTGAGGAGTAATAGGTTAACATGTGGGCACGTGATGAGGAGGGAAGAATGTCACATTACGAGAAGAGTGTTAAATATAGATGTGGATGGAAATAAAAGCAGAGGTAACTCTAGGAAGACATGGTTAAGAAAGGAGTGAGTACTGATATGACGGCTGATATAGGAGAGTGGAAGAAGAAAATATATTGTGTCCATCCCACGTAATCTGAGATAAGGACAAAAAGATGGAATCATTGTGCTCGTGAGTAGGTATGTAGTTCGCGTGACATCATGCCAGCCCATCGCTTATTGGAACACGTTCAGATAGTACAATATGCCGAATTTTCAGTTTCATTTCGGCATTTCTTCTATCGTAACAATAACTTCCCTATGTTCTAACGCGTTATACAGATCACCTTGAAATACGTAGAACACATAATTGTATTATGTACGGTCATGTAAGAAGCCTTACCAGCACTGAAGCAGGCATTCATAAATCTGCGGTTACGGTGGCAGGTGAGTTTGCAATACTTTAAGTAGTGTAATTTATTTTTGACAAATCAACAAACACGCTCACGACTGTAGTCCCCATGATGAACAACCTCAGATAGATACTTAGTGGGAAGATCTTTAAGGATACCAAGTAGAGGTAGCCAGAGGCACGTCACATTATATTTGGCATATGCTTGCTAGGGCTAGCTAGCTTGTATCGGTGGAGTCCGAAAAAAATTATCTATGTGGGATATTTTTTTGGAGAAAACAATTATAACAACTTGATTTTCACTATTCAACTTTCATTTCAACAAATTGAATGCTTGTTTTTCATTTCGATTGATAATAAATAACTACAATATAGTCTAGCTAGAGTATTGTAATAGATAGATACAAACATCAATTCTGCCAATTGCTCGGAATTTGATTCATCATTTAAATAAAACAATAAGTTAATCGGTGGAATCGGCTCTTTTCGGTACGTCATGAAAACACGTTACGTACCGAAAAGAGCCGATTCCAGCAATTTCCAATGTCGTATTGGAAACCAGAAACAGTTTTTAATCCTAATGAGTTTTTTTTACGTGCACACTAACATAAATTAAGTTTTTTAGGTACACGATATTTATTTTTAATTAAGGCTGCTTGTGCATTTCTTTTGAAATTTTTATTAAACAAGAAATACATATTATTTATAGAATTCATTTGTTTATGGTTTCCAGACAAAATAAAGTTTCGGTTCGGCAGAAATATAAATGAACGGTCTCGTTTAGTTATTGAAATATGCAGTTCATAAAAGACTTCAAAATACGGTTTTCAAAATAAATCATATGAGCCAAACTCGAGGGATTTACTAGTATCCACTGAAGAGTTCCACTATCCACCTCCTCGCTCCAACATCAGATCAGCTTCAAAATACCAAATTATAGTACTGTCATCCGAAATACATATACATACATAGTTTCATTTCTACACGAGAATCAAAAGTGGTTTAAAATTTACTTCCAAGTTTTGATAACATTGTTTGTTAGTTAGTCACAAGTGTAGCTAATATAAGCGTGTTAAAATAAAATTACTTATTGCCAGTCTCGGCCAAAATAGCAATTAGCGGCCTCGTTTTCTTAAAAATCACTTCCAATATAAACTGGATAAAATATTTTACACCAGCACCAGGAATATAAAAAAATGTTACAATATTGAAATAGTGGTAGAATGGGCCTTATAGCTGAAAGCAATCTTCAACAACCTTTGGATTGTCAGAAACTTGAAAAGCAAAAATGCAGTGTAAACTTTCACAAATGGACCTGTAGTTAAAGTCTGATTATTAATATACTAGCTTTGCCTCGACCGACCCACCGCGTCGCATCGCCCGCCCTTGCTATTACTTCTTTTGCTCGGCTCCTTTGGGTTGTAGCGTAATGTTAAATAGTCTATAACCTCCTCATAAAACGGGCTATCAAAGGCAAAAAGTTTTTTCAAATCCGACTGGTAGTTCCAGAAAAACAAAAAACAAACGCGTTGTAACAAAAAAACAAAAAACAAACTCTTCAATAGTATTAGTCCATATAGAAAGTGCTGTGTTAAGGGAGAGCCTTTGACCTATAAAGTGTCATTTTCTGGAGGCTTTCAAAATAGTTTTTGGATAATGTTGGCTACACGAGGCAACGGCCAAATTTCCTCACGCGTTAAGCAAAGCCTTTCCTACCAACAGCTAAGTCCAGTGGCATCGACCAACCATTTAAAATAAATACTGCCCATAATTAAAGACGCTCACAAAGTAAACAACAAAAACAAGTAAGCCTGCAATTTCAGTCCTTACCCGTCTTCAAGTATAAAAATAGACGGGAAAGATAGAAAATAAAAGGCTCGGTAGAACCGGTAAGCAGATGGGAGTTGGTACTTTTTGCTCACCCTTGGGCCTAGTTCAGTGGGAACATTCCAGCTATCCGGGACCATAATTACCTACAAACCCGTCATATGACAATTTTCTACTTTTTAAATAAGCTGGTGATGAGAATATATTAGAAGAACGTGAAAAAATAGAAAAAATGAAAAAAAATCGTTCAGAAAAATTTCGATACACAAAAACGTTTCTAGAAAGACAAAACTTTCATGATATTTTATGTTTTATTCGAATATAAAGATATATACAACTTTTTAAATGTATTGTAGCTAAGAACGAATTCTACTAAAACGCATAGATCTAGTTTTAAAATATTGGAAAGTGGTCAAATGCAAAAAACAGCATTTACAAAACCATTTGAAAAAGTTTTCCTCTGCCTGTTTCGATAAGTCTAATGGCCTTTTAATCTAGGCAATTCCAAATTAAAAACAAAGAAACGTATGAGCACACACACTGGTACATTACCTAACAAGGCTCGCTGTAAAATTCATTAAAGTCCATAATAAATTAGCTAGGAGACTGGTTCTCAAACGTAGAACCAGTTCTAAAAAAAAGTCTCAATAGAGGAAGAAAATAATGGTTGTATGCTGCTCCAAAATGCCCAATTATTTAACTTCTCTGTCTATTTTCTTTGTTTTGAAATTGGTGACAGGCAACTGAAAATATAGAGTACATATTCGATCAATTCTCATGCGTATGAATGTAACTTTCACATTTTGAATATTAAAATGGTTAAAACACCATTAAGGTTTGCGACGTGACGGTAAGGTTGTGGGCGTCCAGAATATCCGCAATTTTTCTCACGTTGAGAACCGCTTACCATCCCCCGCTAGATAAGGAGTCCCATTAGAATCGTCCGCGGACCGGTTCCAGGTTTCCTCTTATAAGCGGGAGCCGGGAGTCGAAGGAGCATTCCCGAACCAGCACTCTTTGCATCATGTGGCGGCTTTGTGTCTTGGCTCTTGCGGCGTCGGTGACAGCCCAGATTCCATCCCTGGGGTGGTGCCCTGACTTTCAGGTGAGTTTTTTTCTATATATTTTAAATGTCTTTGCATTAGTATTATGAAAGATTTAATGGCAACCTTATAAGTCATGCATTAATAGTGGTCGTACACTGTTAGGGGTCCCAAAGCCACCAAACTTTTAATAAGACTGGGAGTTCATTGCCAGTGCCAGTGTATCAATCGAATACTTGATCATACATGGAATGAAATAGGACAAAATTAAGGAATGCTACAAGGATGTTGCCTGGCAGGATTTTCAGAAAAATAATCTCTCTTGACTAATTTAGAAGGCTGTGCCTATGCATCAAAAGTGTTTTAACTATCTTGTAGGTTTTCTTTTAACCCATGCTCCTTTCATCCTTGTGCTCATTTAGCTGGGGTAGTTCTAATTAGTCGGATCAGGGAATTAGTACTATGGTTTATTTAATAATCAGATACCAGTGTATGATATACATGGGATGAAAGGCAGAGAAAAAAAAGGGTTTAAAAAAATCCTGCCAAGCCTCGCCCATTTCATTTATTTGAATTACATATTTAGTTGAAATGCTGGTATATTCTGTTAATAGTTACAAAAACGGTGAAAATATAGCTATATCGTATTTATCGTTTATACGTTAAGACGTGTTGTACTCTATGTTGAACTCAGCATAGAGACCCTTGAGTGTTAAAATAAAAGTTACCTAAGTGTGTGACACTTAGTAACAAAGGTAGGTTTTTGCAATACCTTATTAAGTAAAGTTTACTTTTCCACAAAACCCATCATAATTATCTAACTAGATCCAGATGACGATTGGAATCGTCTTGATTATGGGCATAACCAAATTAATGCAGTTGGAATCATCTAGATCTAGTTAGATAATTATGATATGGGGTTTTGCGAAAAGGTACATTTTACTTTATCAGGTACTGCAAAAACCTACCTTTGTTACTAAGTGTCACACACTCGTTCGAACACTCTAGGAGCGGATCACTAAAACGGAAATAAATTTGTCGAATAATATATTATTACGATTTTTGTAACTCAGAATAGACCCTCCAATTGAACACAGGATTCTTATTAGATCAAATTGATTTGCTAATTTCGTCAGTCTTGTTACCTTGAACCTTGCATAAAAAGTGGCACTGACCTGACCACAGACAATGAGACCGGTCTCGACCATCACAGGTTATTAAACACTGGCCAGGGTACGTACTGGGTCAAGCACCTCAATGGACAGACATCATGGTACTTTCGCTTTTATCACTCATCTCGTGTACGTGAGATGGGTATAAAGTTATAAATAAATAAAAAAAATATTTCGCTCTATAATTATTAATTATAGAGCTAATTATACATTATAATTCTGCCTTACTTGCCAAACTAAGTTTGTAAATCTTGGCGTGTATCTATGTGTTTCTTTTTGTACACGTAAATTGAATTTACGACTTTTTGAATAAACGGTGGATCTAGCTGAGGGTTGAGACTCATAGTCCGTGAGGACCGGGGCCATTCGCGTATTCTAAATTATGTCCGGCTACTGATCTAAGCAATGCGTGACTAGAGAGCTGACTGTTATCTGGGTCAACGCATTATCATTGCCATTCAGCGTGGCAATGCAGCCTGTATTTTGGAAACGCTTTTGTCTGTTGACCTATCTATAGATCGTTTGCAACGGTCTTTAGATAGCTAGCCGTTTTATCTGTATTTTATCGATATACCTACTTGTATACCAAGTTACCAAACTCATTTGTTAAAAAATATTCTATGGGTGACTTCAGTGTTTCGATGTATAAAAAACCTAAAATATTTTCTTATTTACAGCCGATGGCAAACTTCAACATGAACCGATTCCTTGGCACATGGTACGAAGCGGAAAGGTACTTTACGGTCTCCGAGCTCGGTTCCAGATGCGTCACCACCAACTACATTGCTACTCCTGAGGGCAGGATCATCGTGTCCAACGAAATCACCAACTCACTGTTAGTACACTTTACTAACTTTTGCTTTATAGAGATTAAGTTCAGAAAACCTCTTACCTCCGAAGCGGCAATCCAATATTTTATCTTACTCCTATTGGTTAACAAAGCCAACATGAATATGGCTTTGATAAAGTTAGTTAAGTTTTAATAGTTAACAGTCTCAAAAGCTATTCACACTTCTGCCAGATAGGTTAAAATAACGCGTTTGCTCACGCGACACGAGTGGCGAGGCAAAATCGAATGTTTACTACATAGTAGTAATCTGTGACGAAAGACGCACGTATGAGCGGTACGCTCATCACACACCTCGTCATTTGCCTTGTGATTCGCGGGACTTACTTAAGATTCCGCTTGTACACGAACTTTTCAAAAAGTGCTCTGATGAATAATAGGTTTTTATTTTTTTAACAATAACATAAATATGGTTGCTACCTTGGATAACAAATGAAAGAAAGAACAAATTTATTTGCAAAAATATTTGTTTTATTAAGTGCACACGTATTTTTGTTCCTAGAACGGGTCTCAAGCGAGTGATGGAAGGATCTCTCCAGATGGTGGGTCGGGAGGGCGAAGGACGCATCATGGTGAAGTACTCCTCCCTGCCCCTCCCCTACGAGTCTGAGTTCAGCATCCTTGATACCGACTACGACAACTACGCCGTAATGTGGTCTTGCAGTGGAATCGGACCAGTTCATACACGTAAGCAGTCTTATATTCACAGTCTTTCTAAAAGTTCAAATTTTCTGCTCTTCTAGACCCAGACAATCATAGTTCGATTTTGACTTTTCTAATATTCATATTACATGCTTGAACCTTAAGTTCTAATTTTCAATAGTCTGAAATTGCTCGCAGAACATCCTATTACTTTTGAAAAGTATCGACTTATCAATCGAACGCAAAGAAATCGCCTCTGGTAAACCAAAATATATCGGAGACGACATCGGTGGCGTGGCGGGCGACTAATCAGCTGCTACGCAAATAGTGCGGGTGCTGCAGATGTTTGTTCAATGCTTGGGTGTGGGTGTATTTTGGTACCACGGTTCTTGTAGTTCTGATACTCACGACACAGGGAACCCACTAGGTTTCATACTAATGGGGTCAGGACTATGAATGTATCTGTTGGCTGTTTTTATTATATCTTTATTTTATTTCTGTTCACAGAAAACACATGGCTCCTAACCCGTGACAGACTTCCAGCACTCTCCATAATGACAGGAGCTTACAACGTACTCGACAAGTTCAAGATCTCTAGAACCTTCTTCGTGAAGACCAACCAGGCAGACTGCACCATCTTGCCTGACCCCGCAGCCTTGCCGGTCGAGCGCTCATCCGATGTTGATGTCGAAGCGGCGAAGAGTGTGGGTGTCGTAGAGAAAGAGGATGTGGTTGAAGTAAGTTTTGTTCCTATAGTCATGTATTAATTGCATAATCTAAAAATATACTACGTTGTGGAGATTCAGACATGACGTAAGTAACTAATACACTCTTTCGCAAATATTAATAATAAGTAAATAAACGCCCAACCGACACCTACACCTGACTCCACACTAGGGATTCCCTGTGTCGTGGGTATCAGAAACTACCAGTACCATGGTACCACAACACCCAGTACAAGTCCAAGAAGAAATACCTATCTGCAGATCATGCGAATATCTGTCCCGCTGTAAGAATCGAACTGCGCGGGTTTTTGCGTTGCAGCTCTAGCTATTTGCCCGCCACGCCACCGAGGTCGCTTATGTATCTTCATTATTTTTCACAAAATCGGAGTAAAAATAAGTTGTGATTTTAATAAGATGGCAACATCGAATAGTACCTACACAGCCAATTATTCAACGATTTACTGTGTCAACTAGGTAAACCTAGCTTTTTTTCCGACAGAAGATTTTGGAGCCCCTCGTCAAGCCAGTGGTAAAGCCCGAAGTGCCAAAAGAGAGGATCTCAAAACCCGTACCTGAAGAATCAAAGCCAATGATGGTCCCAGAACTGATCATGTCTGAGTCAGACAAGAAAGACGAAAAAAAGCCAATGGATAAACCAGAGGAGCCAATGAAGGATATGCCTGAGAAAATGAAGGAACCGGAGAAATTGGCACCGCTGTAGATAAAATCAGAAAATTAATTATCAGAAAAAATACTTATTCACGCACTGAATCAGAATGACAACTTTGTAACGTTCAGTTAGAACTTTGACCATAAACATCAATATTATTTGTTGAAATTATGAAAAATCTTATTCTGATTGAGTGTGTGTCTGACCCGAAATGTAATTTGTGAATTCCCTGGGTTTCTGAGTAATGTGATTAAAACTATAGGGCTATTTTACCAAATAAGGAATGTCATCCGGTGCTTAGTCGATTAGTTTTAGCAACGCGATAGTCATTACAACGGTAATAAAAAGCGTCGTAAAGATAAATCCGAATAAAAAGTAAATGAAAATGCTTGTCTTTATTTTTTCTAAGCCTACATTCTACATAATTAAACTAACAAGCAAGTGATTCAAGAAATAAAACTCTCTATCCGGTGTAAATTCAACCCTTCCTATCCTATTCAAACACGATTATTAATAGTTGCTTTACAAAAAATCACAAAAAGAAAGGGTCTGATTATATTGGTCAGGCTGATACTGAGCGACCACTCCCGGCCGCTATCCCACTACTGCCCGATACGGGTACTTTTGGCTGCTGGGTTTCCCCCCTGGCCCGGTTCGCACCTCCTTAGTTAACCTGCACCGCCCAGACTCCTCCGGGCGGTCCATATTAATACCAGGCTTAGTGTGGACGTCCAGTCAACATGGACCGCGCAGCACCAGTGGTTCCCGACCTCAAACCATCCTCCCATCTCGACCTCCGAGAAGCCGGATTACAGGAGACGCCACGCTCCCAGTCGAGTTTAACTGCGAAATTATCCATCACGTAATACAAAATGGGCGTGGGTTCAAAACCATTAGATATTTTAAAATATTATTTTTTTATTTTTTATTTATTGCTTTTTTAATTTCCATTAATATAATTATAATTGCTTGAAATATAATAAGTAGAATATTAAAAATAACATCCAAGTAAATGTTGTAACAAATTATAGAAACGCCACCTACTCGACGCAAGAGAAACTACTCGCGCTAGTAGTGAGTAAAGTATGGTATCAACGAGTTTCAGAGTATTACGCGCAGATGGCGCTTACTATGATTAATATCAACAAATGCGGAAGTAAAATGTTAGTACCTACAGATTGTTAGTTTGCTAGAAACATCTTGTACAACAAATTGTGTGTATCACAAATCCACAAATCCACAATCGTCTGTACAAAAAAAAGAAAACTTTTCAGATCGCTGTTAAGTTAAGTTTTCAACCTATTTATGGGTTCTATTCAACTGCTTGCGGACTAACGGTAACAAAGCAGCAAACCCAGTCAACACATGACCGTCACAAAAGCCAGTCCAGCGCGCCCCTTAACGAAATACGTGAATTAATATTGTATTCGGTGTTAGTGTATCATATATTATTTTCAACATTATATTGAATTGTTAATAAAGGTAAGAAATATTTTTCATTTAAACTAAATTTTATCTTATCAATCAGTAGACCAGTAAATATCTGGTAATTTTTAATACCGGCCTTTAAAAATATTATCACCTTGTTTCGCACAAACAAAGTGATCTTCCGTATAAATTGTAGTGATGATGTACATATCATGTGTATATTTATGTCTCATAAATCTGTTGTGTGTAGGTATTTATTTGTGTTGAACTAGGAAGTGCAAATTATAAGCCGGGCAATTCACCTTGAACACTTTTTCGTTGTTAGGCGAAAATACACTCATTAGAATATTAGTCACTATTTAGAGTTATGCAACTAAAAATAAACAAAACAGGATTAAAACTATTTTAATTGTGCTTATTGCAATCTCATTTAATATTTTATTAATATTGTCGCCGTAATGAACCTATAAAAAGGATTCAATAAAAAACATATTAAAAAAATTGCAAGTGTTCTGACATTATGGGGTCTTTCTGCGGTATGTTTGGGTACAATCAGTACCTACTTGGTGTTGCCCCCACTAGCTGTTAATAAAACTGCTTGCATTCTTCTCGGCATGCTTTTTATCAAGCCATCAATACGATTTTGTGACATTTCATTCCACTCTTCTACCAGTGCACTTTTGAGTGCGTGATCCAGCATCAGCTCTTACGTAAGCTGATGCTGGATCATGCTGTTTAATTTGTCTTCCCATAGCCACTTATTGGAACACTAACCGATGGCATATGCCTTCGAATTTTTGGTTCTAGGTCATGCCGGTTTTCCACGACGTTTTCCTTTATCGTTATGAGCACGTACATGTGCCTACATAACTTTTTCGAGACAAAAAATTAATTGTCCAAATAAAAAAAAAACAGATTTTTTTACAACTTGCGCCAATTGTTAGTCTACTTCCTATATTAACTTGCACAAAAACTGCCTGGTAAGTAGGTACTTACAAGGCAGTTTAATTTAGCTCATATTTAACTGTTTTTCAGTTCTATACCTTCAGAGTTTTTAGTCTTATCTGTTTAACTAGCTTTGATCACCCATCAATGGTCAGCGTTGTATTTCCGGCCAATCTCACCAAACCTGATTTACCGTGATCTCCAGTTGCCCTTCATTACAAAATAACAGTTATCTACTCAATTACTTGTAGATATTACCATACTAATCACATGATCATAAGTTGGTACAGGACTACACGACCCCAGCTGGACATACTGATTAACATCTGATCCATTTTTTGGTGGCAAGAGGGAAATCTGCTACTTAATACATTAAAATACTTTATAGTACATCACAAGATAACAAAATAAACAAAAACTTAATGTAATTAAAAGTACAATGGGCGGTCTTATTACAGCGAGGTGAGGGTGTGGCAGGGTTATGTGAGGTTCACGGACGCGTGGGCTCATTAACACCCCCAGTGGCCGGCATTAGCGTGTCAACAAGCTCCGGGATCTCCATACAATTGCACCGGTGACCTTCTCACGTATTGCCCTTGCATTTCCCGGGAGCATCTGGAAGCAGCTCCCAGCACCTTCGCAGTGATATCGGCGGCACACGCATCAATGTACCGCTTCCCAAGGCCCGAACGTCTTAGCCTATATCGACCTGAATCCCTCTATTCTCTTCGCGCTGCGAGGCAAATGTTTGTATTTTCTGCAGAAATTTTATCCTGATTTGGGTATTGTGGTATCACGGTAATCGTAAGTAGTTCCTGATACCCATGACACAGGGAATCCTAGTGTGGGATCAAGACTAAACTTATGTGTCTGGGTGTTTATTAACAAACTTTCTGGAACTTTTACAATTAAAATATCATCAGCCTTAAGGTGGAAATTACTTACGAGGGACTCTATTTCTCTCACTATGGCCTAGGAATGTGAATCTGTGTCAAAGAACTAACTGTACCTAGGTACTTACCTGAGTTGCTGGTACTCAGCCAGCACTCACTTGATCCAATGGAGGAACAAAGAGAATGTGAGAATTTTTATTGGGACCATTGGTGCAAGACCAAGTGCAACGGATGTTATGGTGAAAGTCACGAGTTGGATTCGCTGCGTAGAAAATGATCGTATTACCACTAAGTAGTAAAATCAACCAGATTTATTCAATTAAGGATTTCGGACTAATACCTTTGTTAATAATTGCAGAATGATAAAAAGCAGCGATTATCTGCAAGACACGACAAATGAAAAATTTTACAAAAAAAAATATTTATATGATTTTATTTTAATCTTTTACACTCTCCCATCATTTGGTTTGTCGCAGGCACAACTTATTTACCGACACCAAAAAAGTAGGAGGTTCACAATTCGGCTATTCTTTTGATTGTAAAACAACTTTCAGCGCATCTACGCAATACGTAGCATGGCAACCAAACATTTTCAATTGTTCGCAAACGAAGGTTTCGGGTTCGATTCCCGGGACAAATGTTTGTATGATCTTAAAATATTTGTCTCGGGTCTAGATAGTTTCTATATATAATATGTAAGTATTTACAAAAAAAAGTCATAAAGTTCCCATTATTACAAACTCTGCTAAGTTTGGGGCTAGATGATGCTGTGTGGAAAACGACCCTCATTTATTTATTTGAAGAGTGAACTCAACTTATACTGCAAATGTTTTTGTGGTGTAATTATTGTGATCAATGCTTTTTCCATCAAACAAACCGGCATCATCTCTCAACTTAAGACCTGTTTGAAAGATACCGTTACACGATACTGTATACGCAGCTGCAAGGACGCTCACCTACATCTCATGCGTTCTAGGTCACCTTCCTACTACTTATAAACTAAATCACGGACGACAATATATTCTGGGTCACACGGACATGCTTGCAATTTTGCGGAACTAAAATAGCTAAAGTTTAATTTAATGCGGAGTGACGTGTGGAGAATTAGAGAGTTCTATGCTAGCAGGATAATAGTTTTCACTTTGGTCAGAAGAAGGCTGTGCTCTAGGCACCTTGTCGCATTACCAAAATATATGATATATATCATAAGTATAATAATATTAATATTATATATATAATATTACTTGCTTAATTTTCTAAGTTGCTCTTCTGTTTTTAGATTTTCTGTTAATAAAGTTTGCAAAAGTAAATAAAAGATTTATTGAGGGTGGGTAAGTACTTTGATATGATGACAATAATTTCAATGTCGCACCTAAATAGGAGTAAAGCTGACCAAACCGTAGTAGCGACGACGCATTTTAGTTTAATGTTAAGATCAGTCAAGTGTCTATGGGGTAGTAAAGTCTAATCAACGTGGTACTAGAGAAAACGCATCTAGCATTTCTTATTTTATTTTTAATAACGCACCCAAATAGAATTATCATTGGTCAAACCGTAGTATCGACGATGCAGTCAGTTTATGCTTAGGCCAGACAAGTGGGTAAAGTTAACCCAACGTATTATAATATCTGTGACCCAACGCAGTACGAGTGAAAACCCTTGTCCTCTATATTATATTTTATACTAGCTGAGACCAAATTCGTCGATTAGTTAAATGCATTTTATATAAATTTAGTGAGTTTCCTTCATTCTTGAATTCCATTCCAGAACAAGATGTAAATGATTATAACCGTTTCAACAAACTTCAATTACCAAATTAGTCATGTACACTTTCTGAAGAATGCATTATTTTACATTTGAAAAGTAACTGTCGTACCATAGTTATCGGTCGACAACCTGATGCTAGCATATATTAGGTAGCCCATTAATATTTATTATGATGCAGGTAAACATATTTTTGTAGTTGTTATGGCCTAAAATAAAAAAAATCTAAGCACTTGAGAAACTGTTTCATTGACTTAAGGTGATAGAAATGATAGTATTTAAAAGATGTATTTTTAACCGAATCCGATAAAATTAATAAAACGCTAAAAATATAAAACTATACCTCAGTTTTATAATAATATGGCGCGGATCTTCTTCAAAAATACCATAACTGTTTTAAGGTTGTGCTATTCTGAGAACGTAGTTATATAGAAAATACATAGGTTAGTACCTAACTAACCTATGTATTTTTATATATACATTCCTCCTTAATAATTTCGATGACGGCGACCCTAATTAAATTTTTAAACCAGTCTTTTTGCGACTGAAATTCTTGTGTGGATTCAACATTTCGCGATCAAGAAAATAAATATTGTTTTATTATTTTTTTAAATAAAGGTAAACGCGATGAAACCCGTTCAAAAACTAAGTATCATGTGTGGATTCATCTCGTGAATGATATGTTATTGATATGTGATTTAAGTGTTAGTACCAACTAGGGCGTAATTATTTAGGTTAATGTCGTATGTAGATTTATTGAAAATAATTGATGAATTGTCCTACATAAAACTTTATAAGCCCGATTGATTCAATGAAAAAGTATTTAAAATTAAGGTTTGGAAAAGAAAACTACAATGCATTATTTGCAATGCAAATAGTTTAATTATGTTCGTATGTGTTTTAGGGTTCCGTACCTCAAAAGTAAAAAACGGAACCCTTAAAGGATCACTTTGTTGTCCGTCTGTCTGTCTGTCAAGACCCTTTATCTCGGGAACGCGTGGAGGTATCGAGTTGAAATGAAAACCATATACTCTAGTCTACAGTCTCTTGAAGCTGTGAAAAAAACAAACTTCTAAAATAACGTAAAAAAAAGATACGACCGTTTATGCCGCAAAAAACGTATATGACGGAGCAGAAGCTCCAAGGTGTAATTAAGGTAATTTGACAATCTAAGTGATGATTCGTTAAGTAACTCGTGGTTCTGCGCCGATGATTCGTTGTAGAAGCAGAATAACGCCTTTGCGCCGATATATAATTCGACACTCTCAAGAGAATCAAAATTTATAGGGTACTTTCCGTTGACCTAGAACTATGTCATTTGCCAAGTAATATCGTCTTATACTACAAGTACAGGGAAAAATCTGAAAACTATACATTTGTAATTAAATCATAAAAAAATATAGTCTAAATATAGTCGACGTACGGCACCCTCGGTGGGCGGTGGGCGAGTCGGCACTTGTCCGGTTTTTTTTAATTATGATAATGAGCAATGCAAGTTTGTAACAAAAACATGTCTAGCTTGACAGTCAAAGTTTCATAGTCAATAAGTATTAATTCATATTTAAAAAACGGGAATTTTTACGTGTCGCATGAAGGCACTGACTAAGTTTCGACACATTCCGAGAGTCTTCATCAGGGTGAGTGATCGCGACGCTCTCCCTCCGCCTCGCGTCGTGAACATATTGACAATTTTTTTTTTCATAAACACATTTTACAATATGAATAAACGAATTCACGAATAGTAAAAAGTATTAATTCATAAAAACCACAAGGATCTTTAACGGAGACTCCAAAAATAGTTATATGTATTTGAAATAAAGCTGTTGAGAGTGAAATTGAACCGTATTTTCCCTTAATATAAATTAGCTATGCTTTAAAATTATGTCAAAATAAGCAAACTTACGTTAGATAACCATGTGAGTGCAGACACATACATAATCACATCACACCCATGTTATTATAGATAGAGCTAGCAAAATCTAACAAAAAGATAGGTTTGTTTAACAAGTGTATCATTTAAAAAGAGGTGTAGCCTGATAATTATCAAACATTCAGTATTCAAAGGTCTGAGTCAGTCACATAAAGTGTTATTTTATTGACGAGGATATTCTTTTTAAAACATACCTAACTTATTTGCGGACAAAGATAAGATAATATTCATATTTAGGTAACAAACAGGTACAAAACGGTATACCTTCAGACGGAAGGTATATCGTTTTGTATAGGTGTTAAAATAATACATATGAAGGTAGGTAACTTGTTGTGTGCCCATAAGACCGCCAAAATGAAATAGGACATGTGTACCGTTTGCCGGATCAGCTTTGAGATAAATATCCACAGAGTGGAAACACGGAAGGGAGGCTTTTGCCCTGTAATAAGATCAGGCAGGTTATTTAGATTCTATTAGATTAGAAGGTTATAAATTAACTAGCTACTAATACGGCTTCACCCGCGTAGTACCCGGATACAAAGTAGCTCTTACTGGCACACTCCCGCCCGACGGGCCCATAAAGGGCCACGCCGAGCCCTCATCGGCGCCCTTAAAAGGGCGCCTCCTCCAACTTGCGCTGATCCCTCCGTCCAAGCCTGTCCGGTATGGGTATACCTGCCGGCATAGCCTTGAAGATCATTGGGACGCGTAAGCCCACCGGAGCAGCTAACACCGCCCCGGCCCTCCCATGGTGCTCCACGAGTCCACCATGCTTGCCCCATCTACAGTGCCTCATAGGGACACGCGGAGGGCCCCCTGTCAGTCCATTAGTTGATCGACAATAAGATCCCAGTTGAAGTTATTGTCGGTCTTCCGCGCACCGTCCCATAAGCTTCCGTTCATCCCGGCTGTATTCGTAAGAAACACATTCGACCGTTTTTTCGTCGACTTGTAAAACAAACAAAATGTATCTCAAGGTAAAGCCTATTTCTATTTATTTTAACGACATAATATACCTACAGTCTATGTCTACTCTAAAGGTCTATTTTAAATATTAGTGAATGTTTTTTCTTAAATCAGTTGACCTAATTTGGATATGACATCTCCTACTTCCATACTTACAAACTTTACCTCCTTATAATATTAGTGTAGATAAGTAATTATTACATAACTACATATATATCAGACATCACTAGTGGTGGTTTCCCGCATAGCCGGCTTTAACTATGTGTATTCCTAAACAAAGTTAAAGTCAAAGTCGATCGTTATTTTTTCATTTATATCACAAAATCCATAATTAAGATTCGTCACCGAAACGAGAATTTACGCCTATTCCTCGCGACTAAACCTTGAAGAATCAGGCCAAAGACTCTGCTTAATTAATTTAGCTTTTTTCTGAACGCATTTTTGAACCAAATTTTTTGAATAAAGTTTGTAGCAACATCTCTTGCCATAATGATTGAGCTCGAAGAGCAAAATACTACTGGTCCAAGAAACGTAGCTACGTACTACCACATACCACTTACAAATAGCGCTCGAATATTTATTAAGTGATCAGAATCAGGCAAACAATATTTTCCGAGAGCTTAAACATATACCTCCCGACAACAACTGTTGGTCCTAGGACCCTGGGCAAGTGGATAAGATTGATCAGTCCGGCGGAGGATCTTCCCCTTTGCAAATTGAAGACGAGCCACGAACAACTGTGTTCTCCTAAAGTCAAAGAAGCAAATAGAACGGAATTATAAATTTAAGCGGTGCTCTGCTATGGCCGACTTGTTGATCTGGCGATTATTGACAGCTGCAATATGCTCTTCGACCCTTTCAGCAATTGTCCGCTTTGTTTGCCCGATTTAAGCACGGCCACAGCTACATTCTATTTTATAAACACCTGGCATTTGCAGAGGTACCATGTCCTTTGGTGTTCGAAGCTGCTTAGCTACTTTTGAGAGCGGACAAACACTGACTTGATTGAGAACCTCTTCAAGACGTTACCAATCTTATCCGTCACCCTTCAAATACGGCAGGAACGTGTATAACATCCGGTTGTTTTTATCTGCACGGTCGTTTCCACTGCTAACGTTTCCCTACATATGCGTTTGCTATCAGAACCTCCTAAACATGTCCCAATTCACTCTCGAGAAGTTCAGGGTCACACTGATTGTAAGCTCTGTTCGTTTAATAAAACAAAGTCTAACATTTTTTCCAAAGGACAACTTTTTTCGGTTCTGTGCTATTTCCTTAATTTTCAACTCTACTTTGGTTCTAAATGACCATTATATTACCTTTTAATCTACATTAGTTTGACTTTCCATGATCATAACTCGGTCGTTGCTTTTTATGGTCTCCTACTGAGACATAAATCATACTTACTTTATTGCTTTAAATAATAATTAAACACTTTATTGCATGTACCTTACGAAAAAAACAAAAAAAAACTCATTATAAATTAAAGGTTCATGGGGCGGTCTTATCGCTTAAAGGCGACATCTCTTCCAGACAATCTTTAGATACTGACTTAATCAAGGATAAGATGGCCCGCCCTTATGATGTCCTGCCTTGCCAGCATAATTTATGTAATGAAGAAATTCATATTGTTTCAGATGTCGGTGCTACGCGAGATTGTAGTGTATCTATGTGGGTTTGTGATGATGAGACTATGTGACGCACAGATAGTCCTACCAGGACCTTGTCCTGATGTCCAGGCTATGCCAGATTTTGACGGTGCTAGGGTAAGTAAAGTTTAAAGTTGCAAATTAACGTAAATAAACTCTCCAATAGATTTTTTCTCACATAAAATTTACGATTTTTTTGCGAATCCAACCAAACCAACACATAGGATATGACTACAAATAACACGAAACTATAATCACAACAACGCATTTAAGAAGTATAAAGTCATTGAAATTCAAGGCAAACTTGTATCTTTCTAATTAAATATTATCGTGTTTCAGTATTTGGGCAAGTGGTACGAAGCTGAGAAGTATTTCTTCCTATTCGAATTCGGTGGTAAATGCATCACAGCCAACTACGAGCAGAAGGAGAACGGAATCATCGGCGTCATCAACAAGCAGATAAGCATTCTGTAAGTGTAATTTATTGTAATAATCATAATAATGTCACCCATTTTTCCACACAGCATCAATATAATGTAATAATACTGGTCATTTTTTTCCACACAGCATCATCTAGCCCCAAACTAAGCAGAGCTTGTATTATTGGAACTACATGAATGATATATACTTTTTTTATATAACTAGAGGCAAACAAACTAACGGTCCATCTGGTGGTAAGCGGTTACCGTAGCCTATAGACGCTTGTATTACCAGAGGTATCACGCGTTACCTTCCTGAGATATCAAGATGAAAGATCTCATGTACCTGTAATTTCACCGGCAACCACACCCTTCAAACCGGAACCCAGCAATGAGAACATCACTGCTCAGCGGCAGATATAGGAGTGGTGTAAGTACTTCCCCGGACGAGCGCTTTCACATAGGCTCTACTAATCTTAATATACTACTACTACTTAAATACTTTTTGTTTGTAAATACATATTCTCCTCCGTGGTGACAACCTCTGTGGTGCAGAGAGCTAATGCCCGCCTCAAACGCAAATTGCGGATTCAATTCCCGCTGCTGGACAAATGTTTGTATGATTTGAAATACTTGGCTCGTGTCTGGGTGTTTTCTATGTAAAATGTGTATGTATTTACAAAATATATTATATAAGTATATCAGTCACGTGGTTCCCATAATAGAAGCTCTGCTTAATTTAGGGCTAGATGATGCTGTGTGAAAAATGTCCAGCAAACAAAAAAAATATGTATTCTATAAACCATTTTGTGTATTATGATGACAGATTCCTATGAAAAATATTCCAAGAGCTTTGATTAGGACCTAATATCCGTTATTGTGTTGGTACCGTCAACTCGAGCCTTAGTTATATTTGCGAGAGGCAGAGTTGTTAAATTAACTCTGGACTAATTGACTAGACAGGTCATTTTTTACTACGCAATCTAACGATCGTAACCTGGGCTATAATGATCACCCTGTGTTACGGAAGTAGGCCTTAGTACCTACCATTCATTCCCTAATTTATCATTTCAAGTTCTGGAGTCCAATCAGAGATTCAAGGAGAAGCCAGTCAAGTCAGTCGCTCGGATGAAGGGAAGCTGTCAGTGCGGTTCCCATCTCTGCCCGTTAACATCGCAGCTCCCTACTGGGTGGTGGACACCGACTATGACAACTATGCTGTGGTCTGGAGCTGTTATGAGTTTGGGTTCTTTCATACTCGTAAGTTTTGAATCACCTACACAATTGAAAACTTTTTTTGTTTTAATTTTACCACGAGATAACAACATTTATCTTCATTCTACCCAAAGACAGCATCAGTCAAAGTCATCCTTCGTAGAGAAAAAAATATACTGTTTCAGCACCGATTAGCGCAGATATTGCGAGGTACGAGGTCATAACATGTAGACCTCGGTGGCGCGGTTCGATTCCCGCTGCGGGACATATATTAGAATATTATGCAGATATTTGTTCCGGGTCATGGTTGTAGTTTCTGATACCCACTATACAGGGAATCCTAGTGTGGGGTCAGAACTATGGAAGTGTTGGGTGTTTGTTTCTTTTTTTTTTAACCACCCTTTCATACCTTAGATACCCAGGATGTTTACAGAATAAATGATTAGGTACAAATAAGACTAAATGTTTATCAAAAGGAGTGACACCAAAATAGCAGCACAGGTTACACAAAATAGCAGGTTTTGTCGACCGGCGAGGAGAAAAAAAGTTGTCATTCTCTTTTGTTTGATGGAAAAGACGACAGAAATATTTTTTGTCTTCTCTTTCGTAGACAAAACTTTGTATTGGGTGCTCATGATAAGCGGACTGATGGGCTACCCTTGACACTCGATTCTAATCGTAATTTGGGATTAGGATCGAATTATTGGTTACTTTTGACGCGATAGATTGCGATAGACATGTCACAGGCTGGAAAATTTTAATTAAAAAAAAAAAAAAAGAACAAAACTGAATTGTTTTAATATTGAATCGAGATTGTTTCGAGTGACAAGAGTTGTCCCCCAGATGTGTTGTAAATATGTTTTTTATTTACAATTTCAGGAAATGCATGGATCTTAACCAGAGCTAGGAATCCTCAGTCATCCGTTCTAGACAAGGCCTACGAAGTCGCTGATAAGAACAGGATTAGCAGGACTTTCTTCATGTCAACCAATCAGCAGGAATGCCCAGATGAATAATTTATTGCAATAGACTTAATGAAATAGACTCTAAAGTACTTTTGCATTTAATTATACAAAACGATATTTGTGTCCATTTTCATGACCATTAAGCTTATGAATTTGGACTCAGAAGTTATTGAGATAGGATTCGATGAATTATGAAGTTTTATCGAACTTGTTGTATTATTTTGTTTTATTCTATACATCTTATATTTAAATTAGGTTAAGAAATGATTATTTTTAAGAACGCAAATTATATTAACCATATTATATTTACGACTTAAATAAATTAAAGCCTTTACAAAACTTTCTTACCTAATATAACATTACTTTCATACAACTAACAACAGAAAATACAAACCTATTTAGACCAGAAAATTGATTTATACCATTACGATTAAAGTTCAACGTTCATATAAAATTCGAAAATCAACAACAGTATGTATATACAAAAAATACAGATCTAAAGACCGTTGCAAACGATCTATAGATAGGTCAATTGATCCAGATCTCTTCCAGACGGAAGCGTTTCCGAAATGCTGGCTGCATTGCCACGCTGAATGGTAATGCTAATGAATTGACCCAGATAAGAGCCAGCTCAATTCTCTTTTATTGCCAACTAATTTTTAATTCACGGTCCCGATTCCCCACGGACCCAGAATCTGAACCGCAAAAGGCTCAAATAAGTAAGCTCTCCATCTTTCCATACTTACTTTTTTTTTGTATATACTTACTTGTACATAATTGTATAAATAAATACAACAGTATTATAATCAGCGTCAGCTTCATCAAACTTCATAAAAATAATTACCTACGATTCCATCACTAAAACATCAATACGCATAGCCATCTTCAGAGGTCAATTTACGTAGGTGTACTGTCATCAGAGTGCCAGCTTTTTCTGCAAAACATGTTAAAAATTGTTAGGCTTCAAAATAAGGGTTTCAACTGTCTTAAGGGACATTATTCTGCACCAATACATTGTCTATTCATGTTTCTAATACACGGCTGTGTTGGGAAGGACTTTCATCATCATTATCATAGCATGAGAAGTACACTGCTGGACGTAGGACTCTCCCAAACAGTTCAATTATCGTTTGACAAACATGACGTTTCAATTATCGTGGTTTGGTATCATTTTATATATTCTATTGCTGACGTTTCGTTGACCGTTTAGAGGTATTTCCTCATAGAATCGTACGCGCCCATTATTTTAGGATATTATTATATGGTCTTAATAATATCCTTAAAATCTTAGGCCACCTACATGACTTCCTGCAATGTTTAAGATGTAACCGGTTAAATGGCTAGGCGGCCTTCCTATAAGGTCAATAATTGTCTTCTAGTAAAACATTTCTCACTCTAGACTCTAGACAAATACCATTTTTCAAAGAAAAACATGGCACTAGAAACGTGACATTTAAACAGCTAATGTAATTTCCATATTATTCAATATTTCCGCAGACGTTAACACCAACAGAAATTGGACATATGAACATTTTTTTTTTAAAACATCTAAATTGGCAAACTAGCACGCGGCCCACCTGTTCGTAAGCATTACCTATGGACACTGGCAACATCAAGCTTAGTTGTTAGTCGGAGCTACGTACCCTGGAAATATCGTCCACAGATTATATGATTGCTTTCTGTTTTCCATTTAGGTGGATGCTGTACTATAAAAGTAGGCTATTCTAACTTATTTAGATATAACTACCTATTATTATCATTTTATCCCACCTAATTCATTTATCATTTTATCCTAACTTACAAAATTTGTGTTTTTTTTTTATGTCATGCGAATTTTTTTTTTTCTTTCTTCTTTCTTTCTATATGCCATCTATTGACTGATGATGGATAGAACTGTTGATCCGAAGTGTGTTTGAATGTTTAATTAAGTTGTGAATTATAGCATTATCAATTATAGTTTACCAATTCATATTGTAAAAAGGGAATTTTCACATACCGTACTATCAGTAAAGGCACCGACAAAGTTTCGACTCATTCAGAGAGTCTCCATCAGAAGTGATCACGACGCTCTCGCCTCCACATCGTGCACTTAGTGCTCAGTGTAAATTCCCGTTTTAAAATATTAAAGATTAAAGTAACGATTGTTTCTGGTAAAGTTTACCCATTTAAATTTTAAAGTTTCATCATAAAAACCAGGGAAACTTTGACTAAAGTAAGTCGACAAATGCCATAAATCCAGTTTCTTGGTTTTTGATCAAAGCTTAGTTATTTTATGTACCTGTTTTCGCTGATAGCCTCAGCATAGGAAGGGGGCGGCGGAAGGTTGTCGCTTTTGGTCTTTGCCGGTGGTTTTACCGGAGGTGCCAGTCTGTCCTCTTCAGCCTCTTCGGGTATAGAATCGCGTCGCCTGGTGTCAAATTCGGAGAGGACCGGCTGTGAAATGTTATTTCGTGTGGGCAGGCCTAGGAGAGCCAGCTTTGGTGCGCTGTGTGCTTGCTGAAAAATAATAGGCCCGTTTATGATAAAACCTAGGCTGTATAAGTGCACATAGGCTAGATATGTGCTTAGGCTGTATTTTAAAACACTCTTGTTTAATTCCTGCCCGCAATAAGATATTATTTGTTTGTTGGTTTGTCTGTTACCATTTATCTCCATTTGTCTCTTTAGGATAACGTGACGTATGCGGCTAACTAATTACGGACCGCTAGCGCCATCTCTTATCAAATGGACACACTACTTGTTCTACCGCCATCTAGTATCGTCTGGCCGAGCTAGTAAAAGACTATAGTTATTAGGCGAGGTGTGGCGAGGCAGAGCGAGGCTGCGTGCGGGCGAGCGACCCGTAGATTGGGTTCAGTTCTAGATGGAATGTGAATTGTTCGAAGTGATACCCAGTGACTAGTGAAGTGACAGTTGTGCTAGTGTTGTACCTAGTGATAAAGTGTTATTGTTCTCGTAGTGTAGTTTCGTTGTGCTGTTTGTTTTGTTGTAGTTTTTATAGTGTAATTTTGCTATTACAGTTGCTATTCTATTCAGACAATTAGACTTAATTATTTTATCCCGAACCCTAGCTCGTAACAATTTGGTGTCAGAAGTGGGATATCTCCTTTGATGGCTATGATGAAAGACCAAACTCGTCGGCAGGAGTAGTAAGACCGTCAACAGAAAGTGGAACAGGATCGTCGCCACGAGGATTGTTCCTCGCTCACTTTCTCAAGAGCTACACGTGATTCTTGGGAAAGACCTCAAAGAAGTGAAGGAGCAGATAAAGCATCACGAAAGTCGTATCTCCGAAGCTGAAACTCAGATCGCCGACGTAAAGAAAGTTCTGGATGTGCTGAAATCTAGCGACGGCCATGTGGCTCCTGTTATTTCTACATGATCGGTTCGAGGTTTTAAAGTGCGTCGCAGCCAGCAGATGCCATAATGAGGCTTAGATAGATAGAGATAGAAAATACTTGATTGCACACCCGATAATATTTCATCTAAGAGAAATACTAAAAACTTTGACAATGTTGTACAATGGACGGTCTTATTAGCAATCTCTACCCGAAGGTCTTATCGCTAATTTGCAATCTCTACCAGACAACCTTTGGATGGAACGGACAGTACGAAAGATTACAAGAGGCTTAAGAAGCTTACTATATTGTCTACGATAGAAGCGAAGGTAATACACATGTGTAACTTTACACACTTTATCTAACGAAGATAGCGTTTTGTCGTGCTGCCTTGTATTATTTAATGCACTAAAAATTTCCGAAATGATTATGAAAAGAATACATGAATGGTCTTAAATTAATGTATTGTTTCTCAAAATATTCTCCATTAGCGTCAATGCACTTTTAAATACGAATATATTAATTCTGAAAATATTTAGGCCTCCGTGGTGACCTCGGAAACATGTTTTTCATACTCAGCCTCTTCTGGTCATGAAAATCGGTACTTTTCGCGAGCGCCACTTTGTTTGGTTTTGGCTTGAATTCTGCAAACCTGCTATGAATAGTCGTCTTACATAATGTTTTATTGCTAAAAGCAGTTTGAAGCCGAGAGAGGATCTGCTGAGCTGTCAAACTACATTTTAAAATCGTAGTAAATTATACGATTTTTTTTTCGAAGCAAATCGATGGTGATGTAGACACGCAATTTTTAAATGACGCCACAATTTGAAAACCAGTGACAGCTAGATGAAACAAACTGTTTTCTACAGCCAAAGATTTCTATTGACAAATATTGTAATTACTTTTTAAATATTGTTTACTTATGTGGCGAGTTCCCGAAACATATAGTGCGCCCTATATATTTGTGGTGCCGAATTTCTTTGTATTGAAGATATTTGAAGGCGCCTAAATATCTTGTTTTTGAACAAGTTTTTCTACGTAGCGATATAGAATCAACAATGGTATAACTTGTGCATAATCATAGCTATAAATTTGCATCAATACTTCAGTAGAAAGATAAGCAGAGCAAACAGAGTGCGGAATCGTAGAGATGTTTGAATTCAAGTATTTGCAGTAGAGTTATTCAGTTAAATAAAGTTAAAGTACCCAAAATCCTTGTAACGCCATGTTTTTAAACCTTTTCGGAGAAACGTTAAGTAAGTACGACGAAATAGTAGTCACTCTAGCCAGCTCATCATTAGCACTGAAACTTGGTAGAGCTAATAATATATATATATTATATCTATCTTTCTTATTTAGAAGCGAAAGTTTGAATGTTTAAATTGGGACGTTTGCTAAGGAACAAATGATCCAATTATTATTATTATTTAGATGGAATTTGTTCGTGACCTAGAATAACACATATACTATTTTTTATCCAAGTTATTAGCAGCCTTTGCA
Source organism: Perizoma affinitatum (assembly GCA_961405105.1). NCBI lineage: Eukaryota > Metazoa > Arthropoda > Insecta > Lepidoptera > Geometridae > Perizoma > Perizoma affinitatum. Next base: position 12,884,376 of record OY560189.1, read on the forward strand.
AAGGCTACTAATAATTGAAATGACGTTTTGGATGAAATTTGGTACAGGTATAGTTCGTGACCTAACACACATGCTTTTACCCTGGTAATACGCGGGCGAAGCCTTGTACAGAAGCTAGTCACAAATATCGCTCACCTTATAAGCTTGTGAATTCCTGTTGCAATTCAGAACTGGATTCGAAATATTGTTCTGTCTCTTGCCATGTTGATTGCTGATCTCTATGGCTGATCTGAGAAGGTCTACCTTTGAAGATGAACCTTCGTAGTTGCTTCCGCGACGTTGACTGTTGCTTCCACTTCGGCTGCGACATTCGTTTATATCGCCTTGGGAGAACTGGAATCCAAATTATTGGCTGGTTAACTTTGGAAACTTTCATGATTAAAAAATCTTTTTTAATTGCATACATTCCTCTCCATCCCAAGTTTGTTTGGAAGTGATTTGGGAGTATTATCACTTTTAAGCAATAAGACCACCCATTGTACTTTTAGTTATATGAAGTTTTTGTTTATTTTGTTATCTTGTAGTGTACAATAAAGTATTTTCATTCATTCATTCATACTAAAAACGGGATAATTACTAGTATTTAGAATGTTTCCTGATATTTCGGCATATGTACCATGATCAAGGGAAGAAATGAGGTCTTTTCAGGTGTAATTGACAGACGAATCGATTACTTTCTTTCTCACTCTCTTATTTTCGGGAAACATTCAACAATCGCACAAAACATGGTAATTATATGGTAAGACGCCTCTACTTTCTCCTCTAAAGTTTTGATACGATCGATAATGTAAACCTACCCTAGATCGAGATCCCCTCGGCAAGGAGTGTAGAGAGCCCAGCGGGTTGTACCGAGTGATCATGTGGAGTCTTTCGAGAGAAACCATCGTTTCTGCATCCTTTCTCAGCGGCTGCGGTTCACCGTTCAATTTGTCTCCTTCACCGCTTTCTGAAAAACATTTTTTAGTTCTTAGTATGTATCCGCGACGCCGACGAAAGGAGCTATGCACGGGTATATGCGTATTCCTTGAGGTTTTTTGTATATTTGTTTTAGTTCATCTGTTATCATTTACTTATATCTATAACTAGTATATAATATATGATTAAAATGTGTTTTTGCAATTGACTTGTATGACTTCAAGGATGGTTCTTAAATGATTTTTATCGCTACATGCTACTGTACTGCAGTACTGTGTACTGCAATAAACAAAAACATGGAAAACATGTCGGGAGATTTTAATTTTGCAAAAAATAACTAGTTAAGAAAGTGTCAGCATCCATTTGTTTAGACTTTCATTTGATCATAATCTCACCTCATGGAAACAGATGATATGGTCGCTCTATTAAGTCAAAGGCCTCAAGATGGTACTTAACCGAGCTTTCCCAGAGCTGGCAGCGGTACTCCATGCACGATCGGGCTCGAGTTTTATAAAAGTTAGATTTCAGTCGTGATCACTTGTATAAGTTCCTAGACATCTAAGTTCAGCTATTCGTACCTGTGTCTGGCTCACAAGGATCCTCATGTCCAATGCCAGTCATATTGATCTTCCTCAGCCAGAAATAATGCAGTAGACCATACGCCACTCCACCCAAGAAGGCTATGAGACCCATGTATCGGAACGCCTCACGGGTACCCAAAGATGCTATGAGAAGACCACCACCGAAGCTTCCGCTGCCTCTACCTATAAAATAATAATGCAGTTCCTGATTGGTTTATTCGTACCTACAATTAGTCATAACTCGTGCTTGTTTTCCCGAGGTGAAGATAATCATAACCGTCATGACAACTTTCATCATTGTGAAATCAAAGCACCGATTTTGTTGAAACCTGATACTTTTAGCTTAGAATTTTTAAGTTTGCAAACATAACTTTTTTTGATTGATGAACCTTCTATTAGAAGAATAAAGCACAATCAACATACCTTTCATAGGAGAGTATAATGTCTAGCAGTGGACTTGATGTTCCATTTATAAACACTATAGGCAAATCAGATAAATAAATAACAGCTCTTATAAATAATACTCATACACCATAACTAAGATCAAAACGAGACTAGGAACATAAAAACAATTTACTTAAATTTAAATACAATAATAATGTACAATATGGTAAGTAATTTTCACTTAAAATTATAGAGGTAGGTAAGGTAGACTAAGAGGTTACATAAACACAAAGTGTGTTCGTATAGGTACTTCTGTTACTTCACAATATTAGAGGTATGCTTTTTCGATAAGCGGCCATTTATTAGCGAACATTTCTAGCGACAAGGTGCGTGCGGGCGTATTTTCGAACAGTAGCATGCGCTCAGGGAAGAAATTTGCGTGATGATATGGCTCCCGATATGGCTTGCAGCCATAAAAACTGTCTTGGCACTCACTTACCAAGACTAAAATGTGCCATCCCAAGTACACCAATCAACGTCGCCAGCAAGCTCTTCGGAGCCAACATAGCGCAGTAAGTAGCTGCTGCCACCCACATTAAGTGTACTGAGAGAGATTCCATAGCCTCGAACGGGAAACACCACCAAGAATTTCTGAAAAGAATTCCATTAATAAAATGTTTTGTGTACCGATCAGATCTTTCTAAGTGATTTCTAAGTGGTTCTTTGGTGTTTTGTAAAAATAATATAAAATGCTGCTAAGATTATTCATCCCTATAGTCTTCGCCGTAATAAAGTATTCCAGCAAGTATACTACAACAGATAAGTGGCGAGGTACCTCCCACACAGCATCATTGTTCTCATAAACTTGACAATGCCTTACCGTCGTAAATACATTTATCCTGTAAATGGTGTTTTAATGTGGAAGTGGCTAACATTACGTAGACACTCGTCATTGTAGTAAGCATACATCCGAAATTATAAACAAAAAAACAGGGGAACTAGAATTGAACCCTGATTAACGCTTTCGATAAGTTCTACAGTTTATTAGAAACATCGATTGTAGTTATTATGATTTTGATTAATTAGATTCGAATTTATTGATTGTTCTTCTATATGCTACTACAACATAGTAAAAATTAAGTCACTATTACGTTACTTTATCGTAAGCTCGTGTTATTTCAAAATACAGAAGTCTCATCAGAGAGAGTTATGTACTTCGTTTAGTTATCTGACAAGTGGTTATTGTTGTGACTATCAAACTTTGTTTGCGGAACTGCCTAGAGTTATTTACGTGACACATGGTAAAATACTCGTATAATACGTACCTTGATACATATGTACCTATTATAAAGATACATATATCTACCGCGAGTCAGAAAAATCCGAAAAATATATCTTATTCATTACTTTTTCTATTCTTCATAGGATATCAGACTTATTGTTATGATTAGTCATCTTAACTTATCAAATCGTTTGCAATAACTGACTGACTGACCTATCACCGCACAGCAAAAACTACCTACTAAGTCTAGAAAGCTGAAATTTGGAACATAGGTTTATTTAATAACGTTAGCATGTGATATGAAAGGATGTTTGAAAATTTACTCTTTAAGAGGAGGAACTTTGTATGAAAGTCATTGTTCTTTTAAGAAGCATGGAAATTTGAATTAAAGCTACTGAGCATAAATAAATAATGATCTGTTTTCGGATTTTCACATTTTAAAGGGCGGGGCGAGGGGCAAACCGGTGTGAAAGTTTGTATTGGAGTATCGGTTTTTTTTAAACAAGTTTCCATGACTTATATTTTTATGGTGAGAAAATTATACTACCAGAGCGCCGCGCTGCTCACCAACTCCATTTAGGTAGTAGATCTTAACCAAATACTTACCTAATATAATATTATTTATAGAAACACAACACAACTTTCGTCCGGCAGTAATTTCAGGACTTGGTGTGAGATGCTCCAATAAGTGGAGCGGTTAGTAATGGTATTGTTATTGACAATGCAGAAGGTCACAATAAACAATACTCACTCAATAAACGAGTAGCCAACCAGCCTGGCCGCGTGGGAGAAGAACGCGACAATGATGACGTTGACGTGGCCAATGCGGGCGGTGATGGCATCCGCCCCGTATAGAAACGGGATGCTGCTGAGCGTGCCCACGGTCACGGTTATTCCTAGATAGATGGATGATAACGTTAATGGAAGATCTTCGCATTATATCGTATCTTCAGTTTCAACAACTTCTGTTCTTAGTGGTACCAGTACTTATTAACACTTAAGTACGCTTACCTAGTAAGAAATTCGGTGCTCCCAACTCCTTCAAGTAAATAAAAAGGTACGATTCTATGAAGCCCCAGAAGTTTCCCAAAGCAAACAGGAAGAATATGAAGACTATGATATGCGGCATCTTGATAATATTTATCAAATCTCGTAGTAAGTTATCGCCTGGTAATTTTGCTCCCAAAGGCATAACAGCAACGGTGACTGCTGATATCAGAAGCAAAACGTCATACGTGTAGAAGGCTGCTGAGTAGTCAGTGTAACCTGCAACGATGTAAACATTCAGTAACATTATTGACACTATAGATAACGATTACTAGATTCCACGCTACATACCGACTTGTTTACTGCCAACATCAATGAGCATGCCCGTGATAGGAGAAAATATTGCCATTCCTATACTCGAGAATAATCTTTCTCTACCAAAATCTCCGCCATATTTCTGTATCATCGTCAAGGCAATAGGATCCATAATAGTGACACCAGCAGACAGCATGATAGTTCCCATAAATCTTAGGAAAAAGTAAATGTAGAAAGTCTTATCATCGCTTTCTTTGTAATCCGGTGGGCATATATCAGGACCGCCTCTCCTGTAATATTCCAATGTCAATTTATCTTTTGAGTAAATATTAGATAAACAGAGTGCTTGACTTATAAGTAAACCATAAATATCTGATACTACGTCTGTAATTTAGACGTTTGTATTGTTTGTAGGTATTTGATGAAGTTGTTACCTGAAGTCACATTTCTGAACCATGCAATCAGCAGAAAGAATCTCCAGTCGTTGTTGGGATAGCTTAGTCATGTTGTGTAACATGACGAGGCCTCCACATCTTAAATCTTCTTTGTCTAGCGCTGTGATGTTGACTCCTTGAGCAATCAAGAGCTTTTCCCCAAATCTAGATCGAAAGTCTGTAATTGGATCGTCTTCATCCTGAAAATAAATGTAAAAAAACACACTTAATCAAGAGTCAGAAGTTTCAGGCAATCATCTATCCATTAAAGCTGGAATTGGTTGAAAGCATTTTATTACCCTTTCCATTTCCATGCCAAGTTGTTCTTTTGGCTCTCCCAAATCATTATGTATTTCGATCAGAAAGTATGCTGCATCGCTATACTCTTCATCTTCTGTTATGTTAGAATAACTGTAAAAAAAAAATATCAGTATGGACCTTACTTAAAAAGATTATGGAACATTTAATTAATTAAACACTGATTTGTCTCTTTATGTATTATGTGACATTCAACAGAAAGAACGAAACACTGTACCTAAACATGTAAGTTTTATAAACTAAAAAAAAGGTGTTTATAAAAATACAGTAGGTTCAATGACTTCCGTCTATTTTACAATATTTTATATTTTCTAAGTAATCGGAGGGCTCACAAAAGCTGTAATTTTATGTAAACCCAATATTTACTTAGATATAAACGGAATAACATCGTTATCACTTATTTATTGAGACTAGAGGAATTACTCAGCGTATGTTTCGTGCGTAAGTGATACCGAAAAGGTTTGTTATGTTTTTTTTTTAAATTAGATAATAAGCAAAAACTAAAGCGATATTTTTGAAATGCTCTGTTCTGTATCCCATCTGACTCATGATAAATTATGACTGTGACCATCTCACTCGGTTAGATGTTACCTACCTGCTATTAGACAGATTCGGTGGCTGAATCTTGTGACTAATATGGAAATCCAGATCATCCTTGTCATCGGCAGGATCATCTGTAGGCCTTCCTATTGACGATTGGCAATGGTCTACACAACGGTCCAGTACGAAATCTACGGTCTCATCCTCATCTGGGCATTCTCTGCTGGGGCAGGGACTCCACCATATCTTAAAATAAAATATATATTTTAGGTTTTAATTAAAACATACATAAGAATTGGTATGGTGTTCAGCGGTACCTGCTATCTAATCTACATAGACCTTTTGTTATGAGTACAAGACGTTTCAAATTTATTTAGACCTAACTATTCAAGAGCTAGGGAGGGATAATTCAAGACGCAATTTATTCCATCACTCAATATGGTCTACAATATATGTATGTTTGTATGAACCTACCTCTCGTGATTGCCTTGCCTGAGGATATAGCCATTAGCATCGAAATAGACAAATGACCCATCAGAAGACGGCGCGTCCGAAATGCATGAATCCTACTTAATTCTCTAGCTAATCTAAACACACGTAACGTACAAAATAGTACCTACATAGGTAGGTACCTACCTACACTAGTTAATTTGCTCAAGAGGGGCCGGATGAGAACAATTTGTTCAAATTCTTAGAGGTATACTGAATTACCAGCAAGGACCAATTGTTTAGGGGTCGGTTTCGAAACAAAGTTTTAATTGTACGCACTTCTACACTGTTGGTGATCGGATGTCGCATGACGTAAGCGGACGGCATCACACCTGGGGTCTCCTGGTGAGGGATGAGGAGTAACGAGTGATGGAACGCCGCGTTCAGGATCAGAGCCGTGATGACCACCGGCTTGTATTCTCCGAAACGGTCTACCAGAAAACCTATAAAAACAACAATAGTAATACACAAAATCTCCTCATGGCTTTGAGCATTGTAAGGATCTCTACATACCAGTTATCGGTGGACTCAGGAACGTTGTGAAAGGCAAGGCTAGATACACAAATGAAATTTCGGGCACAGTCAGACCTATACTCTGCATGTGGATCGTCAGGTATGGCAGTAAGGATGCTGTGGCTCCATACATCACAAACAATGTCACTTTAAGCATGATCAGGTTCGGGTTAATGCCAGCCCAGACCATAAATCGGCCGATGCATCCCAGGTCTTCATCAATTTCCTCGTCCATTGTCTCTTCGTCGTAATTTTTCACATCAACTTTACCGGACATTTTTGTGGTGTATTTTAGTATTTCATGTTTGTTATGTGGCTGTATCTTATCGACTGACGCTCGGAGTCGTAGGAGAGTCGCGATGCGAGCGTTGTTTGCTTAAGCCCGGTGGGTGTCTGACTGGTATGGATTCGAAAGGTGGGTCCAGGACGGACCCTGGTTAGTTCCCGCGCACCGGAGCGAATGCGCTCGGGCCGCTCTATACTCGACGGACGTCTCTCGGCCCGCCAATTTACAAACAAATTACCTTCGTTTAAGAAGTGTCACCGCGATTGGTGGGGATGCTAAATCGGCTGGCGATTCGAAGACCTTGCGGATAATGGCTGGGGTCGGGGCGCTCGACGCCGAACGCATTTACTCCTAGTTCCCGATGGAGTCGCGACTCGCGAATTAGAACAGCCACCTGCCTGACTCTACAAGGAAGGCTCTACCATACGTCTTGATGTAAGTTTTTTTTAACATTTATTTATGAACTTTCCATTGTATTCCAATAGGTAGTTGGTAGATATACATAGATAGCTAGCTACCGTAGGTACATACCTATCTATGTATATCTACCGGAAAGTCTCATTGAGAATGGTCATTGTTATGTTCAATCCAGAACATAAATAAATTATTTATTTATTTAACACTGAACATTAGTCACAGTTTCATAAGGTAACTTAGAATCAGAGGCCTTACAAGATGTACTTGTACCTACCTAGGTGGACAAAGTACTTAGTAAGTAGGTGACACCTATCATGAAGAACGGTCTTAAGCCACTTCCATTCCATCGGCTTCAATGTCATCGATGTTGTGTTCATGTCGTAGCCAAAACATATAATCCGCTCTTTTACATGACGGCTAGGCGTTTTGCAAAACAGTGCTGTTTTGTAATTTGGCGTGGTCACGTTCAAACGGATCAGCTGGGCAACTTACGCAAGATTGTTAGTGTTTTGTGTTCTCCAATACTGCTCAAATGTGTAGCCGTTTTACATACTGGCCCGTCGTTTGTCATTTTTGGTTCAAAAATATATACGACTTAACTTAACTTTAACGTTCACTTTAAAAAATTAAACCTAAAAACCCAACCTCTCTTTTGTTTACAATAGGGCTAAACATTGGCAGCCTTTTTGTAAAACGTATCGCAATGACATTCCGGCTCGACGTCAATACGCCAAATTAGAAAACAGCACTATTTTGTAAAGCGGCTAGCCGTTATGTAAAGGAGCGGATTATACGGTTTGGCTGCGACATTCACATTAGAAGTGACAAGATAAGTACCTACCTACCTAAAATGGAGGTATCAAACTACATTGTTGGATTGATGTTAGGTACCTTTATCCTTTTACATAATAAATACCTAAGTAATTAGAAGCCTAAGAACTACCTAGCTATCTGCCTCTAACGTGACGACCGACGTAGCCCCTACCTGGCTGGTGGAATGTATACCTTTTTAGAATATAATTACGACTATACCACATACTTTACTATTATCCTGCTGACGTTTCGTCTATCAGGTTCCTTTAAAGTTAGGTAAATTAAGGAGGTAGGTATCTACTTAAATTTTAGTGGTTCAGTAGGTTTCAGAAGGTCAGTGGATAACCAGTAACTAGGCCTACCAACTCGGCTAAATTTTAGGTTAGGTAGGTAGTTTCTATTGGGTGTAAAAACATTGTTAGTGGTAAGTAGTTCGTATACTTTGTTTGTGCATGCTGTTGCGTCCTAATCGAGTAGGTACCTAATAGACTTCAGATCACAATGTTTTACACTGGATAATTACTGTGATTTCTCCGTTGGGTGTTCTATATAAATAAATAACACACCTACCTAGTTGGGTGTAACCTACTTTCTTGTCTAGGTACCAAGTGTACGTATCTAGCCACCTATGTGGCTACTTCCTACGTACCTACCAGGTTTATTTTCTCACAAGTTGTGCCACGGCCGCCCTCGGCCCCCGTCCTACCGCGTCGCATCGCTTTCCGTAGCGTCACAAATACTTTTCGTAGCGTCAAAGATTAGTAAAATAGCGTGATGTTTTTCGCTCCTAAGGGTCGTAACGTGATATTAAATAGCTTACCTATAAATTTCCTCAAGAATTGAACTATCAAATGCAAGATTATTTTTTAAATCCTACTGTTTTTCCAGAGATTAGGGCGTTCAAACGAAAAACAATCAAACTTTTCAGCTTTATAATTATTATAGGAACTTAAGTCTCTTTTCTGTCGGAAACGTTTCGGAAATGTAAAGTCAGCTCCACAAAATAGGTAGGTTACTTACCTACCTTTTAGGTAGGTAATTTTAAATACCTACCAGGTTAGTTTTTAAATAGCAGAATCGATACAGTTTATTCATTCAGTAAGTATTTAAGTACCTGTACACTACACGATCACTCAACTGCCTCCAAATTAATCAACTAAGATTGAATGGCTGGACAACGCCATCTTTGTCACTTTCTAGTGGTTGTTTCCTTGAAACATTGCCATCTGCCGTGGAGTAGCAAAACTAAAAAGCAAACGATTTATTAAGTTGAGGTATATTGAACAGAAAGGCACCTGAACTTCTTGTTTTTTGAACTTCTGGAAATGCTCATTTAACTTTAAACTTACTATTCATTAAAACTATAAGTATTTTAATTAAATAATATAATTCTAAATAATAAAATTATATCCTGTTTATTCTCAGACAACCATAGAGAACTATTCCAAATACGACACGTAGGGTTCTCTTGTTTCTTTTGAGTTTTTCCGCGTTATTTTTTGTTTGTTCTACAATAAGTACAGATCTTTTTCTTGTGACCTTCATGGCGCCTATTTTCTATTTATAGATGTAATGAAACTAGAATGGAATAATATTTCGCCTCGTGCCTAGGTATTCACCTATTTGGTACATAATAGTTAGGCACACGAAATACAGGTACAGGCTTTCCTTTTACCCGTCTGCCCAAAAGGATGGTAATGTTTTTTTTTTATTATTATTAATATAGTTATTATAAATTTATAAAATAACGTGCCTACTAAGCGTATTGGAATCATTTGAAAAAGTTGATCTTAATAATAATTGATTAGTTTTTCAACCACTAGAGCCATCTAGCGACCATAGACCTAACTCATGACACTTTCGTCTAGAATGTCTACAGTCTACTGCAAATTGTCAACCAATGCATTGCGCATAAATGGCCGCCATGTTGCTGCCGTCTGAAAGATGTTCGCAACTGTGTGTGTTTACTAATGAATTTTAAGAACTATAGTAGTCATACCAAGTGTTTGTGAAATTGTGAGTGTACAATGGTTTTATATTACATTCAGGTTGTGATAAAAAAGTCTGTCAGATGTCTCTGAAGCCAATAAACAGTGAAATTTTCTTTAGATAGTCATTCGGTTCGGACGGCATAATGGCTGACAATCTGATTCAAAAGTCACATAAAACTAGTGAGAAAAACAAGTATAACAACGTCGTTCACCGTACAACGAGCGAATCTCTTCGACTGAACGAGTCGGAGAAGGGAGTGACTCACCCGACAAGTCTTCAAGCCGCCCATAACCCAAGGAAAATATCTTCATTTCAGATCACCAGTGTTACAGTCGGCTCTCGAGTGAGCACCGATGCTGGAGAGGATTCTGCCGACGATCTAGATGAATCTCACACCGACGACATATCGAGAGTGACCGACTTTGAGAATGAAACACCGAGTTACTCGGAAGATACCTTTTCTAAAGACGATGTGTTCTACAACGCGTCAAGTGCATCTCTAGGCTGTGCGCCCGTGATTCCGACTAGCTCGCAGTACGGGCTCGCTATCGTGGGCCAGGACGGCGCCGCCGGCCAGATAGGAGCTGTGCCAAATACTAATAACGCTGAACTGAGTGACATGCACGTCAGTGTAACCAATGCCGGAACAGGCAGCATCATTAATCTCATAGGAAATGCCAAGCCGCAGGAAGGTATGAAAGAAATACAAGAACATGTTAGGAATGAACGATTTAAAGTTGTTAAAATTGAAAGCACAGAACCATTTAGAAGAGGTAGATGGATGTGCATGGATTACTTGGATCACACTACAACGCAGCAGAATGCTCCTATAACATTGAACAATAACTTGGATGTGAGTGAAAACAACACATTACAAGCTCCGGACAGTGGTGTTGTGATAAATGATAGTCAGCATGATGAAATGCCTAATGATCTGATTAACAAAGGGCCCAAAGACTTGCAGGGTAATCCTCCGACCATTCAGCAACTGGAGCAAACTCTCCAAAAACAATTTCCGATGGCTTCTCCTGGGCAGTCTCTGACACAGCCTCTAAACTCAGTTCAACAGACTATGCCTGTGAATCAATCAGTGTCAGTGCAGTCACCTCCCTTGGAAATGCCTCAACAGATGCCAAATCAAAATATGCAAGCTAACCAGCAAGTTGGGCAGCCGCATCCCCAGAGCATGACGCATATAACTATGCAGAACCCTGCTCAGAGCCATCCACAGCAGACACAGCAGCAACAAGTGCAGCAAATCCCTCAAAGCTTTCCACAGCATCAGTTGCAGCAAGTCATCGCTCAGTCGCAGGGCATGGCTATGCAGCAGATACCTATGCACCAACAAATCCCTCAACAAATGCAACAGATGCCCAACCAGCAAATGCAACAAATGAGCCAGCATATGCCTCAGCCGCAGATAACTAATATGCAGCAAATGCAACAGCAAATGCCTCAGATGCAGGCAATGACGAACCAGGGACAGATACAGCAAGTGCCCAACCAACAGCCGCAGATGCAACAGATGCAAATGCAGCAGATGCAAGGCCAGCCTAACCAGCAGATGCACATGCAACAGGCTCAGATACCCAACATGGGACAAAGCCATCACATGCAAGGCCAACCATCGATGCCTCAACAAGCACAACTCCAGCACCTCCCGAGCCAAGCTCAGATCCAGGCACTACAAAACCAACAAATACCAAACCACATACAACAAATGCAAATGCCTACCCAGCTTGCTAACACTAATCAACAAATCTCTCAGATGCAAAGTCAAATGCACCAACTTCCATCACAACCTCAGCAGTCAGTGCCCGTCATGCACCCACAGATGCAACAACAGGGCATGTCAGGGGTTCAGCAGCAGTATAACCAGGCTGTTAGTCAGCAGTCGAATGCGCAGTCGATGATGCCAGCCAACATGCCGTCATCTCAGCAACAGATGGTCCAACCTCAGCACAATGTTCCTCAATACCACACTCAGCAGCAACAGATGAGCCAGCAAGGCCAAACTCTTCCTCAAGAGGTGCTATCGAATATTGTCACCTCCCAGCAAGGTGCCACTCTACCCAGTAATTTACAAACGATGGCTTCCCAGCCTCAGGGCTCGACTCTCCCAGCGAATCTCCAAAGTCTAAACCAACAGCCTACTAACGTTCACTCCATTGCGCCTCAGCAGCAAAACGTACCTCAGGGAAACATGCAGATGATGACGGCTGCACCTCAGAATATGCAGATGACTCTAGACGGGAATCAGCCTAGTATGCAGATACCCGCCTCAGATCCTATATTCATGCAGCCGACTAATGTTAACCAGCAGATGCCTGTCGGGCAGCATATGGCTCAACAGAACATGATGCAGGGCGGCCAAGGGCAGATGGGCGGCGTGCAGTATGTACCAAACCAGACCGTTACCCAAGGATCAATGGTTCACCAGAACATTCCTATGTCCATGCAGCCAAACATGCAAGTTAATATGGGTGGCCAAGTTCACCCTAATGTGGTGCAATCCCAGACGAGCATGATCGGATATGGTAATGTGGTTCCTGTGATGTCGCAAAGCAGTGTCGCGCCCGTAGAGGCAACCGTTTCGGGTACTAATTCACCTGTAGTGTCGCTGCCGGTTAGTTCTACCGCGTATGTTGCTAACACGGCGCAATCGGGTCATGATAGTCAGGGCTTCGGTAGTCCGGTGAGTGCGGTTGTGTCTCATGTGGTGAGTGGCAATGTAAATGTGAATGAAAGTGGTGCTCCTGATGCGTCTGCAGATTTGCAGGCGGGTGATTCCGCGGATGGCAAAGAGGAGACCCAGTCAGCACCGCAGCCTGAGGATGAAAGGTGAGTCCTAGAGACAGGAACATTAATCTTTTGTTGCAAGCGACTCAAAAGTCCATGATAAAATGTTTGAAAATAAAAAACTACCCTTTCCAATAAGTCTGGTTACAAAATTACTCATCATGAAACCCAAACATAGTTATATAATAATTAAATAGATTAAACTCAACTCTAAGAGCGATATTAAGTGCACCAAAAAATTACACATGCAATTCTTTTTCTTGAAATGCCTTCTAAATCTCTCTATGTTGTTGAGTTAGATATTAATGTATATTGTAGTCAAAGTCTATAGGTTTTTATTCATTGAAATCACAAAGATCATATAGAAACGTAAATAAACATATAGTGAACTAGCTGTTACCAGCGGCTCTGCAGGTGTGGAGTCGTGTTTTAAAAAATAGCTATACTCCCATACAAATTTTCACCCCTCGTTTCACCCTCTTAAAATGTGAAAATTCAAAACCCTAAAATACGTAATTATTGCTGCAATTAATATTTTCATGTTTCTAACTTAAAAGAACAAAGACTTTTATACAAAGTTCATCCCCCATATACCCCATAAAAGTGGAAATTTCCTTAAATCCTTTCCTAGCACATGTTTCCGTAATGAAATACCTATGTTCCAAATTTCAGCTTTCTAGACTTAATAGTTTTGGCTGTGCGTTGATAGATCAGTCAGTCAGTTCAAGACAAACGATTTTATAGTTTAGATTTACGCTGAATCCTCGGGCGCGATCTGAATATTTGAGTTTAAAATCTTTGAACTGAAATGAATGCAAGCTTTTTTGTAAAAATTAAAATAATATTTATTTTGATATTCTTAGTGTTAGAAAATGAATGATTTTAGGTTGTTTGCTGGCATGACATGCATAACAAACCAATACGGTACTTACTTGTATTATCTAACACGTTATTATCTTTATAGGTACACTATATGTACTTACATTAATTTTATTGAATACCAAATACCATGTTTATCAATTTGATAACACGAAATTCAACGTCCATGAACTTACTGCTTTGCAAATACCATGTGGCTTAAAGTGCCAAAATTCATTGTACTATGTTTAATAACTCTCTAATAAAATATACACCCGACTATAGTTACATAGGAAGCAGGCTACCAGCTCCTGTTTACCCGCGATTAAGGATTATCCAAACTTGGGTTAGTTTGGATAATCCTTAATCGTGGGTCCATGCCGTGTGAGTCAATTTAGGACCAGAGCTCAACAAAAATATCAGAATGTTTTGTAACAAGTTCTTACAAATTGCACCTATCGATTTTTTTGGTAACTATGACTTGGATATTTGTAATAGTGCTTTACTGTACCGGTATCTGCCTGAAACCTGCTTTCTAAGTAATTATGGCTTATTGCCGCACACGAGAGACCGAGAGTGACCGGCTACCATAAGATTGCTGTGACTGTTTACAAATGAATCATACTCAGAGATGTCACTTACACTTTCCTGAATTGGTTTCTTTCTCTAGGCCTAGTAAGGCTGAGTTGTCCTGCCCACTTAATAGTCCTAGAACTAGAATTTAGAAGACATGCTTTATGGAGCTTCCCTGAATCCTCTATCTTGTACTAAACTAATGACCTCACCGTGACCTCTTTCCGCGTGTTACGACCAGGAACAAATCAGTTCCACGGACGTCATATCGGACTCGCATTGAACTTACCTAACCGTCGAAGCCCGTGCCGTGTCTATTTGCGAAAATAACTCATCCGTAGACAATGGTGGCTGTTTTGCTTGATTTCGCTCGCCGTTAGCCGTCTCACAGTGGAATCTGACTTCCTTTGATGCTGTTTATTTTGCGCTTAGTCCTGCGACGTAAATAGGTGGTCGACACGGGACATAGCTGAGAATCTGTTCAATTTTCTGTCTGAAGCGAATGCTGAAAATTCCAAATACTAATTCTACTCTTATGTAGGTCCGTATTCTAAAACTGAACTGAAGATGTATTTCTCTGAAAAACAGTGTCTCTGAAAAATAGTGTCGTGTCACGCTTTGCCATATTCAAGCAAATAAATACCTATTCTTTAATTCAATAGCTCTTGCCAGCAGCACTTTCATCCGCATTTCCCACCCCTACAATGTGAAAATCCAAAAACCCTAGAACGATGAGCAACTTCAATTACAAATTTCAAGTTCCTACCGTTAAAAAAAAACGATACTCCCATGCAAACTGCTTACGTTCAGTTATAAAAATATGTTCCTAATTTCAACTTTAACTTTTTTCAACTAATTTAATAGTTTTGACTGTGCGTTGATAGATTAGTCATTCAGTCAGGACAAACTATTTTATAGGTATATAAATAGATTGCGCTTAGTTGTAGGATAAGGGTCTGAAAAGTTATCATCATGAAATATTTTACATCGCCTGCCATAAAGTCTGCATTATGAGTAGATCTTGAATATAGCCTGTTTTGTTTGCAAATTAAGATAATTCTGACTTTGTAAACAAGTAAACATCCAGAGTCTGTAAAAATATTTGCAGATTATGTAAACACTAGCTTCTGCCCACGACTTCGCCCGCATGGTACCCGGATAAAAAAGTAGCCTATGTGTTATTCTATAATACTGTAAAGTTTCATCAAAATCCGTTCAGTAGTTTTTGCGTAAAAGAGTAACAAACATCCATCCTCACAAACTTTCGCGTTTATAATAGTAGTAGGATTTGTCACGCTGCGGAAATCGAACCCGCTGTGCCACGGAAGTTCTCGTGCAAGTGTGAAGGCAACGTCTGCCTGAAAGTAACATTCTTTATCCAAGAGTGGCCATTTTGAAATTGGAGCAGCAATAATTGTTAATACTGAACCGTAATTGCGTTTGTATTTTCGATATGCATTATTAGCATTGTTGATTTTTTCAACCAACTAAACGAGCATCAGAGGTGGCTAAGCTTGTTGTATCATGTTCAACCATGTTTCTGCCTATCAAATGACTCAAGCGCAGCTCATTCGGTCTTGCTAAAAAAGCAACAGACTTGCGTTCTTTTTCGTCTGGTCATTGACGGCCTGAGAGCTCTCTTTTTTGTTCGATCCCAATTCGATGGATTTCTCTTGCTGTAGCCGCTTATTTGTTTTGTGGCTCCGTACCAAGATTACACCAAATTCTGCTGCCCCAAACTCTATCAGTTTTCTCTTACGCCAACCAACCTCCAACTCTTCCAAGCCTTAAGAAATTCCTTTCAATATTAATTGCCTATAAATTTTAAACACGAAGCGTCAAGACAACCAATATTTAATTTACTCTCACCGAATAATCGGAGCCGTACTCCGTAGCCGTAAATTTATTGAATTCTCAAAACTTGTCCTGTTACGCGGCATTCCGGCAAACTTGTGTAAAACAGCGAATTTGTAAACTTCAGAGGCTCCTCTGTCTGTCATAGTTGTAGTAAATTGTTATGTTACGGTGGAAATAAACTTTTTAGTTTACTTCCTAGAAAGTTTGATTGTTACTTGTGGCATCCATTGTGCCGGAGTTTAAAAGGTCGCCGGAAGGCCACAGACATGGTTTAACGACTGTTAAAGCAACCGCCTTATTACATCAGCAAAGTGGCTATGGGACTTAGACCTTGGCATTCATTCTGCCAGGCTGGGCAATGTACAAAACTTTAAAATTGGAATGTGTAGGTTGAAAAGTGACACCTTGTGTTTTTCCATCCTTGGAATTTTTTGATTTTAGGTGGCTGGTTACGGCTTAACGTGTCCTTTGAAGCATTTGTTTAAATTGCAACTGCACCTTCCATCACCGTGCTAACCTTTCCTCATCCCAGTTGATCTGTAAGACTGATCAGGCAAGCAACGCCACGGGCGCTTCAAACTTCCTAGTATTCATGACAGGCGCCGGCGCTGCGTCACCCACCGGCGTCGCTGGTAATCGAGTAGTGAAACGAAGGCCGTGAAATCTGAACCTTCTCACTCCTGATCATTCAATGCACCACAGAAATCATACATCTATTGGTGCAAAGTGTGTAAACGTATCAAGTAGTACGTAATATACCATACTTATCCACTTCGCGGAACTTCTCTGTTAGATATATCGCTTCAAATCTCACACTTTATGAAATGAAAATATACTCACCAAGAAAAACTTAGAAGATCAAAACTGCTGGATAATGCTGTGAAATCTTTAAATAAAATCTTCGTGATCTATATGGTTTTATTTTCCTACAAGTATGTTGTCTTACAGTATTGTGACTACCTGGCTTCACCCATTCATGATTCGATCAATCTTATTGGAATACCATGGCGATACCTTGCCATTTCTAGAGGTTGTTTATTCTTTGAATAATTCCCTCTCCAAGCACTACATTGACGTCCCTTAGGCCATCATTATTTTCATGTAATTTTGACCTCGTGTTTCAACGACCTATTGTCTGAAAGCTGTTCTTGACTAAGTATGCGAGGAAACTGGAAACATTGTGATGGTAACCTACTAAGTATGGCATAATTTATGGGTAGCCAACATAATAATGTTTCTAAGTACGTTGGTATCTTTAAAACTGTTGAAAAGAAACCGTGTTTTCGTGTTTCATCGGAGCTGATTTTCGTTTTCTTTCCGATAGGTCGGTTTTCCCTTTCTTTATAACCATTATTCGTCAGGAACGTATATCTCAACAGATAGAAAGACAAACTCTTTATTTTACAGCACATAATATGTTTCTTACAAAATTAAACAGAGCAAATTACAAGCTAATCAACAGCATAACTTGTCTCTAAAATTGCAGTTGACAATCCTAAAGAAATAATGATCCACTCGCTATTTTCTACTTCACGATGCAATCAATTGGCGTGCTTGTACTGGTGAAAGCGGGGTGCACAAAATTGTCTCGCAACAATCTCGCAACAGAGAATTGTCAAATAAATAGAATTTTCATTGAAAATGCGGGAGCAGCAAGATTTAAAACAGCAATCTGTATTCTTTAACGAGTTGAGCGAGATTTAATGGATTATAATGCCATGTCATGTATTTTATTGAACCTACTGCTGCTGCTTACGCGTTTTGACGTCACACAAATTCGCTGTCATCAAGTTGTCTTATCATTTTGTATTACTAATAATACTGATTTAGCTCGGTTTTGACACTGACTAAAGACTTTTTTATAGTTACGCAGGTACATTGCGCTCCACAAACAAATGTTATGTCGTAGATTTTTCCATCACATTTTGATGCTATGGCTATCTATTAGCACTGAGGTGCTACGTCACTGTGTCAGGGTGCATTAGATATAGATATATAATGTAATATAGAATGTGCATTTACAGTGATAATGATAACACGAGTCCAATCGCAGTTTGTTGTCAAACAATCAGCTGTAGGTTGGTTGACGGTGCGTGACTACGTCGGCGGCGGCGGCGTCTCGGTCGCGCCGCGCAAGGACGTCCAAGGCTCGAAAAAACGCGAGTGTCTGTCGTTTGTCTCACAGAATTGAGACAAAACATACACTTTTTTTGACCATTCAGGAACTATTTGAGCGCGCAATTTCGGCGCAATAACATGTTAGATAACTATTTTTCGAGTTAATACCGACACTCAACGAGTGAGTACCTATTCCACTACGAGTTATTTTTTTAGCCGGAGTCCTTTTTGTATTGTATTATACAAAGGGTTGTACAATCAGATAGAAATATTAATATTTCGGTTTGTTGACTGATAATGAATGATAACTAAAAGGCATACTGGAACGGTAAACCGTTATTAATTCATATCACAGCCATTAGCTATGAAAAAAAAATATCGATAAGATAAGGTGTTCCCGATAAGGAGAATCAGATTCTTTATTGAATTGTGCTCAATCTATGTTTGCGATGTAAGCAAATTGAACTGGTTAGGTTACGTGCTACTAGTAATTGTCTCATTAAGAGGCCGATGAGCCAGAGATATCCTTTCGTGCGCATTCCATAAATATTTACGTAAATGCTTTTAATTGGATCTTAATAAGATTCTTTTAATTAAGACTAACTCACTAGATTTTATAAGCTTGGTTAACTTACGGCGAAAGTATCTGAAAAGTATAGTTGTTATGTGGAGCAATATACATACATGATAATGTAATGCACGTATGCTGTGTAGATTCGTCCGGCACCGCGGTGTTGAACTCTGTCACAGCACACGTAGCCGGCCGGTTCTGGCCGGTCTTATCCGACCCGGCAGCGATGCTCTAACACCTACTACTATCCAATACCCAGTACCGGTCCGGTGACGGACGAATCCGCACGGTACGTTTGTACCAACACTAACGATCTTGAGGTCGTTTTGTGTATTCAGTCTTTCCCTGCTATCTAACTAGTTCTGGTCATTCTGGCATGCGTTCTATTTTTCCCAAGTCCTCAAATCACTCTAACAAAATGACAATGGGGAACGAGTCATTTTGAGGGGTTTAGCAAAGTCCAAAACTTTGAATGTTCAAAAGGGGTCACTTCACGATTTGAACATTGCCATCATGATTTTAAAGTTTAAGACATTGCTAAGCCAGGCTAAATCAGAGCCTTTGTCTTCTTGCCATAGCCATTTTGTTAGTGTTATTTGGGGCGGGTCTCAAATCGTAAATACAATCTGCTAAAATGATAGTTTGTTGGTTCTTCTCTTATTATATTGATGTGACAGAATATACTCTGAGGACTATAGAGTATCTTAGTCCACAGTATTTTATCAAATATATACTGAAACTGCCTTTGTACGCTTTGCAACGAAATTCACCAACTTAAAGTTAATATGTTAAAGTTAAGACGCACGAAGTACGAGTCTTTATTGGTAATTAAACTTGTCAAGGATTTACACTTCCAATGAAATCGATAATTGACTATTGACTGATTAAATAACGCGAAATCGAATTATGTCACACTTTTAAGTGCCTACAAAAACGCCATTTATTAATTTATCTAAATACATATATCTTAATTAATTTTACGTGCAAATGAAATAGAATTGAGTAACTACTTACAAAAAACAGTCAGCGTTATCATCCACCTAATGACTGTAAGACCAACCAATAGGATTTGTCATCCATCATGCACACTCAGTGTCAAATGCCATCATGTCATTATGCACATTCAGTGACGCGAGTTCGACTCCCGCTGCGGATGAAATTGTTGCATATTCTGCTGATATTTGTTATTGCAGGGCGATCACGCTAACCCATGGCTATCGATATGGCAATCAATCAGCTTTGTGAACATGGCACCATTCACAAAACCAAGGATGAGTTTTTTTTAAAGCAACTACAAACAAAAAAAAATTTTCTACACTCAACTACTTACAAAAATCAACAAGATAAAAAAAAAAACCAAAGTCGGGTGCCATGTTCACAAAGCTTAATCAATCCACAAATTATCTGTAGTTATGTAAAAAACGGAACGTCCAATGGGGAACCAATTTCTTTAATTCGCATTGTCGTGTTACGATTCATCCCATCCGTTTTCTACTTAATTTATAATCAGATAATTTTTGATTGATTGCTATCTCGATAGCCATGGGTTAGTGTGATCGTTCTGGGTGTTGTGCTACCATGACACTCGAAGTTCCTGTTACTCACAATACATGGAATCCTAGTGTGGGGACTGTATGGTCATTTTAATGGGTCACATTTTTTTGCTTCTCTCTATTTGCTCATCTTTGATACATGGCCTTAAACAAAGCGGAAATAGTGTCAACTCTTTCCTATAAACCTAATATAATTAAAAAAAAATTAAAAACAATATGTTTTTAAAAGGACACGTTGTTTTGCAAAGCTATATGATCGGTAGTAACACAGGATTACAATTATGTCGTATCCGGATTAGTCGCGTTTCTCACTGAAAAAAATATGAGAGTATTGACGTTATTTCAAGGAGAAACAAGACATTATTTTACGACTAATTGGAACCCACCATAATTCGGCCTGAGATACAACATTTATTTTTTGCGAAATTCATTAAAAAAAAAAGCTTGGAGACGCTTTCTCGCTTTTAGTTTGGCTTTATTCTCAGTCTGATTATTGCAGAAAACAATGCAGCACGCATGCAAAAGAGGAAAGTGTCTGAGACAAGCTATTTTTAACTTTACAAAAATAGTCTGAAACGTACATAAATAAATTCACGCGATTATTATATTCTCCCGCCTCGCATTAGTTATATCTATGCTGCTAATCTGATAAAATGTGCTTTATTGCCTGATCACAAAGGTACAAAACAGGCGTTGTGGTATGTTCCACAGTGCATTGCATTTGAACAAGAGCCTACAGTGGTATTCTAACAATATAATTACCTCTTATCGTTCTTTGTTTATTCTATTAATTGTAAACTTGAGTATGCAATCCTTTGATGCTTGTATTTTTAGAATTGTACTATTAAATCTGGAAGTTCTGTCCAACTTCCATATTTAATAGTACAGACCATCGCTAGAAATCGTTAGAGTTTATTACATTATAAAATCTGTCAATTGGAAGTCTTGATATTTTACTGCTTCCTCTAATCAAAGCGTTCTAGTTTATATCAAATATGGAAATGACTAGTCGCTACAGTTCAGGATTTCTCCTGCAATTTTACTTTGCAAGTATCATTGAACTTCTGGACGCGATTTATTGCCAAGCTGAAAGTGTAGGCGTGAGATAAGATTTCTGTACGCAGCCGACTTAAAGCTATCAAGTATCGAACAATGTGTTACACTTCGAACTAAAAGCTATATATACAAATAGATGTATAAATAGATGCATGTATTTAAAATATAATTCAATAAAATTTACTCAAATCTACTTTATGCTCGGGGGATAAGTTTGAAGGTTGTTTCTGAGTTCTCTCAGGTTTGGGTTTCCCGCGGTGCTTTCCAGAGGTTTTTAGTCAAATATACTGATGAAAAGGAATGATTCAACTGAATGTGTCTGAATCAATAGACTGTAATCACCGAAACAGAACAACATCAGCGATTGTTCTGATCCTTTCATAATGGACAGACATTTGTCATCGAGTACTCTACTCTGTGAAAAGTTGTCATAAACATGTTTTGTGATGTTGAAAAGATGACGCATTTCACAACCACGTCCGCTCCGGCAACCAATTGCAATTTTAATTGTAATTCAGGCGTCGCTAGAACGAATCGGTGGATGCCGCTGCTTGCCGGAAACGTCCTAGGAATGGCATATTGCCAGCCAGCCCTAATGAATGCAACACCATCCTTCGACAAATGCCGCTCTAAACGTTTTATTAGCGATAAATTCATGATCATTATGAAGTTTCGCGCGGCGCTATTAGAATAACAGTTAATAGACGTGGGAATGTATCTGCTTAGCCGTTTGCTTGCAAACGCATTTGCAATTCAAACGCAACGCTTTATTGGTTGTACGTACTAGGGTACGCCCAATGGGAATTCAAGCTATAAATTGCTGATAAGTCTGCTAAATTGTGTGGTTGTTCGTTCGCGGGGTGCCATTACGAATGTATGGTGTGTCGTGAAGGTGTTCGGGTAGTGTTCGTTCCGTGACAGTACCTGTGTGACCCAGTGGCTCGAGGCTGTGCTGTGCATTGCTTTCCCGGCGATGCGCCAAGTTCATTGGCACCAACCGCCCACACCCCACTGCTCCGCGGCGGTCAAGCCTAAAAACTGACACGATATTATTCACTGCAAATAGAAAGTATGTAGTTTCGCTATATTGATGTATTGTTATATATTTATAACTGATCGTCATTTTGATAGACATCTTTCTATAATCTTCAGAGCAGCTTGGTCACAAACGTAAAATGGGGTGGATAGAGATAAAATATAAATTTGTTCAATAATTTTCGTTTACAAAACCACAAATAACTTTTTTATAATTGTTACTGATGATTGGATTAAAAGTTTGCATACCACTAAATTAGAGTTATTTCTAAAATAAAGTATGTCACGATTTTGGCTCATAAATACTCTTTTCTCACGCTTCACTTTATGGGACTTGGTGACTGCAAACAAAACAATGCTTCCAGCAGTTTGCTTATAAAAAACATGCATACCTTGATCATTCTTATAAATTATTTTTGCGACTTTATTAATCAAACATCGTCAGGTCTATAAAACAAGTTCACTACTAGGCGTGTAGAACAGCATTCAGCAATGTATTACCTATCCTACCTATATCTAGATTTTGTAAAGCCGCGCCCCAGCCCGTGTACATATTGTGCTTTTGGTAGTAAAGAAACTGAACTCGCTTACGACTTAAAAATACGGCTAAATAAACGTCAGATATCCAACTGAAAGCCGCATTTTTCAAAAGCCTTTGAGTTCTATCGAAAAAAATACGACTGCTAATTAAAAATAGTATGATAAAACTATGAATGAACTATTATTGCTCATTTAACAATCAATGTGATAATTTTATTATAAAATACCTAACGTACCTACATTGTTTGCAAAACGATTATAAAATGAATGGAATTATCAATAAGAAATAATTTAGGTAGTTAAAAGACTATAATGATGTTCAAACGCACCATAATCACTGATCGAGTTGTTAAGACTGATCTTCATCTGTCAGCGCCTGGTAGTACGCCAAAGTTACGCGCAAAATACAGTATACTCTATCCCTTTTATACGTGCAGATAATTAACGTTTGGTTTGACAAAGCTGTACCAGAAAGTTCCCATCTCTACACTTTTCATTTGACGATTAATTTCCGTGCATAGTAGGTTATATATTAAAGTTACGCGCGAAATGCAGTATTCCTCTATACGGTTACATATGGGCAACTAATGAACGTTTCATTTGACATCGCTCCAGCCTGCTTTAGCATGAAGACCCAAGACAGCGGTTTTGTCTACCGCCGCCGAGAAGACTTAACATATTTTATCCCTCTCTTTGGTTTGATAGAAATAGTGTTTTTCTTCTTTTTTGTTTTGTTCGTTTTGTCTAAACGTTGTCGTGGGTGCTCACGCTAAGTGGGCAAAGTTCCTACACTTTCCATTAGCCATGTATTATTTGGCGATGAACCTCCGAAATTATAGAGAATTACCTCAACTGCGATGATCAGCGGCATGGCTGAGTCACTAACGTGCCCACCAAATTATGTCCAATGCGCCAGTACTAGGTTCGATTCCCGCTGCGGGACAAATGTTTGCATGTTCTGCAGATATAATGTACCGGATCTGGATTGTGGTACCACGGTTCTCGTAGTTTCTGATACCTACGACTCAGGGATTCCTAGTGTGGGGTCTGAACTATTTTTGTGTTGCTTGAGTGTTCGTTGATTTATTCATTGAAACTTCATGGAACGATCCCATCAAAATCATACGTCGTATCCTAATATACATAAAATTGAATAGGCGCGGTGGTGGGCTGCTGATAAAGTGAGGCTTGCCCCTTATTATCCGAATGAGTGGTTGTTTAGATACGAGCCCTTCCCATTTACAATCAATGGATATTATGCATCGCGTCGGATGCAGGAGGAAGTCTCGTCCTAACTGCATGCGCACAGAATTCAATGAGTAGAGCAATGCGCAGGTTAAAATCTACAGAACATTGCAATTACAAGGTTTATTTCGTTAAATTCGTTCGGCAAAGCATAATTCTAACTTAAAATAGGAATTCCGAAAATTTTGATCCTGGTTATTCCTTCCATCAAACTTGAAATTCAGATAAACATTTTTAACAATCTTACTATAACTTTTTATAAAATATTGTTAATTATTCATCACCGGCGTAGATTCTACAAAGTTCGCATACATAAATTATGCTAGAAATTTTTCACACAGCATCTAGCCCGAAACCAAGCTGAGCTTGTATTATGGGAACTACATGACTACAACTTCTACACATTTTATTGTGTGAATACATACATATTATACATACAACCGTCTGCGTCTCAGGCGGTCGGCAGATCGTCGAATAATTTTAAATTTTCCGATAATTCGGCCCATAGGTCACTGGGATATTCTTTTTAAGAAATGACACTACATAAACCGACTCTGAAGCAAACAGGGCGGGCAATGCGTTTTGTGCTCTTATATCGTGATTTAGTAGATGTTTAAACTTACTTAACTTATTTAACTTGTTATTCAAAGTCACTAGATCGCTGCGTAATAAGCACGAAGATCCCATCGATTAGTAATAACGTAAATTCTTATTCCGAAGCATTCCGAGAAATACAAGGTCATGGTACCGCACCACCTCGTACCAGCTCTTTGCGCTTTACACAATTTATAGTTTAGTACATTCTTTGGTATCGATTGAACGAAAAGTAAAACTTGTCGTTTCGATGCTCCATTGTCAGTTCCTTATTCAGTTCCTTTGAAATTGTGCATTTGTGCAGCTGTAGCAATGTCTCGGTGTTTTGGTAAGATCTCTCTTGACTCAGGCGTCAAGTTTTGTTGTATTTTGTATTTATTGACACCCTCTCAGCGCAAGCACACAATCTTTCGAAAGAGCTTGGTATCGGTTTTTAATGTTCTTCGAAACATCTCATCATCCTAATAAACGTGTACAATTATTATGAACTAGCTTCTGCTCGCGGATTCGCCCGCGTGGTATTTTGATAAACCACCAACTTTTGAATGTATTATTTATATGGTATATATAAATAATACATTCAAAAGTATATATTTTCCATAAAAATTTCAGAACTTTATTGGACGCCTCCTAAGGGTAGTTTAAGTTTATTTGTACCGAGTTTTGAGCGAATCTAACCAAGCAATAAAAAATCCATATAAACTTTAGTACCCTGTTTAACCCCCTTAGTGGATGATTTTCGAAAATTAGATTAGCCTATGTGTTATCCCAGAACCCCAACTATCTAAATTCCAAATTTCATCAAAACCGGTTTATTATCTAAGGAGATACGTGGTAACAAACATTCTCACACACAGACTTTCGCATTTATTATATTAGTAGGAAGTAGGATTTAGCTTTATTACCCAAAAAAAAAAACAAATAAATTTACTAATGTATTAATTTAATTCTATCACAACTACATAAAATTATCTTCCGCCGTTTCTTATCCAAATCAAATACGTATCTCTGATCGGAGCATTAATAGAATCTGGAAGTTTCATCGTGTCCAAAGAATGTGCGGTCATAGATATAACAATTGACGTGCGTGCAACTGAAATAAATCTTACAGATCATAAAAATCACCTGTTGATGTTTCGACTAGTTTTTATTGCTTTATACCCTGGATATCCGTATATCCAGGGTTGTTACTAGCCATTGTCAATAAATAAAAACACAGCATCATTCACGCTTACCTGCCTAGGACTTCCAAACGTGTTTCCTTTAAGTTATTTAACTTGTGTTATAGGTTCATCGTCTTGAAGAGTTGTTTATTGATATCGATGCGTAAACTTCGACATGTGGCGGGCAAATGTCTTAAAAGCTTTCTGCGATGCAAAATGCAATGAAGATAAAACATCAACATTTTGTAATCTTGGTAATATTTTTTTTCTTAACGAAATTATTTAAAAATATAAATGCATCTAGAAATGGCCCGGCTAAATGTGATATGGGCATTTAAAGGCTCAACTTTGGAAAATACAGGTAGCTAGGTTCACAAAACCTAGTATTATAATATCTGTCACAAAACTAACTACCTACGTAGTAAGTTCACCGATTGGTAGTTTTATTTTTTATTTTAATGCATTTTCTTATTTATTTATGTATTATAGGTACCTAGGTACATAAACATATTGTTATGCATCTGATGTAGGTACTGACATAAAATATAATTTATGTCGGCACTACCTACCTACTATGTTTAGGTAGGTACTTTTGCAAGCCTTGTCCATACCTACTATATTATTATAAAGATATAAAGTTTGTATGGTAATCTATGAAACCAAACTACTCATCTTATTTTAAAAATTCTTTCACCAATCGATTAGTTTGGGCATAGTAATTTTATCCTGATAAAATAAAAGGACTTATCGTGGAGACCAATTTTGTAAGAAAAGTTGGCGAGTCGAGAGAATGTGTTTCTTATGAACACAATTTTTCATTGGTTACTTACTATGTAGTAGCTAGTGTAAAATAAAGTTGCAGGATCACATTTCTTTTCTTGGTTTTAAAAATCACAACTTTCATAAAGTCAATTTCTACAATTATTTATTCGCTCGTGCAAATGCATCACGAAAAAAGTCTATAAATCAAGTCATGCATTAAAATGGTACGAAAGTTCCAAGATGAATTGGAACACTAATTTATAAGCCCGGTAGGTATAATTTTAAATTATAACCTATCTGCATTTCTTGGTCTATATGTACTCTTTTGAAATTAACTAAGTACCTACTAATATAATTAGATAAGTAGGTAAGTACTTCTTTTATTATATCTATCAATACAGAACAAAAAACATGAAAGTACTGAAGCGCATGCTGCAGTGTTTTATGGAACACAATTCATATTTCATGTGTAGGTATACATTTAAAATGTACTTGTTTTATTATTAATAATCGTCAATTCTCGGAACAGTTTTGCTCTCACCGTGACTCTTGTCTCTTGTCTAACGATGGCTCGAATCTAATGTTTCTTCCTGCTCCACTTTAAGCTTTTCGTAAATGTTGGGTAATTTATATTTGATTGTTTTTTTGTTTTAGCGCTGAAATAACTAGTAATTAATCACTCGCTGTTGACCTATCTTGACTTGGCGCCACACGATTTAAAAGATAAAGTTCCAATGAGGATTAAATTTTAGTAGTCACTCTCGTTCTCATTTGCTTACGATTAAAATGATAGGTTCGGTTATATTAGTGCGTGTCGTAGCTGCGTTTCACAATTGAAGGGCGTGCTCGCAAACTTTTCTGGTCGTTGGCCCCGCAGCCAAATTTTACACTTTCTAATGAGAATAAACTGCCCGGGCATATAATTATGACATACTGCAGACTGTGCATACTGTGCACCGGGTAATTGCTACCGTTATTACTAATTAGGTGTTATATCCGATGCAGAGTTGCTTAAAAATTCCAAACATTAAAACCGCTAGTTTTTTAACAGCATATAACCATTAAAACCGCTGTTGCATTCATGATCTTTAATGCTGATACCTTCTTTGGTTTTGAAGCAAGTCTATTAGACAGATTCCTGTATACGATGCAGACAGGAAACGAATTTTCGAATTCGAATTTTCAAGTTAAAATCGATTCTATGAGCACAGACAAAATCCGTTGATTATGTACGTGGGTGAAATTTTTTCATCC
Source organism: Perizoma affinitatum (assembly GCA_961405105.1). NCBI lineage: Eukaryota > Metazoa > Arthropoda > Insecta > Lepidoptera > Geometridae > Perizoma > Perizoma affinitatum. Next base: position 12,912,620 of record OY560189.1, read on the forward strand.
ACATTCATAATCGACGGATTAATAAGTAGTTTTTTAGGAACTTTATAAAAATAGAACTCGCTCACGATTGTATTTATGATGACCATCCTCAGATACATACTCAGTGCGCAGATTTTGAGGATACTTAGTAGAGGGTATTCAGAGACAAGCTATTTATGCTTATAAAAACTGCTTATTTGAATATAATTATTTCAGACGAACAGATTGAGGGTATTTCAGAGACAAGCTATTTATAGGAAACTGCTTATTCGAATATAATGATTTCAGAGGAACAGATTACAAATCACGAAGAAATCGGAGGAACACATTAAAAAAAATGTATCGTCCAATCTTAATCCACGAAAAAGTATTAAGTTATTTACCAGATTTTATCAGACCTAGAGTTTTAATCCAATTAAAATCTAAACAATATTGGGACTATTACGGAATCGTCCTCTAAATAAAGTAACATTTTTTTTTTTCAAAATGTATCTGATTATAATCAGTGCTATTGAATCATTAAATCATTTCAATGGACGTTTATAATTACGTTCTCGTGGAGCTGTAGACGCAAGGGCAGGCAGGCTTTCACCGCCTTGACTTTGCGAACCGGGGAAATCTGAAAACTGTTCGTATCTTAATATATTTACGGTAGCTTTTGGATTGTGTTCATCTCTTCCTAGCTTTCTGGCACTGTCTCGTGATTATTGATTTGAACGCGCTATCCACTTAATCCACATAATGGACATCTCTTATATAATAGGTTGGGGAAAAAGTTTCTTCGCATTTTTTAAGAAAATTCAAAACATTTTTTAATATAGTTTATTTACATTTAACTAAAGTATGTAGGTACCATTTTGTTCGATAACTTTTTGCCATTTTGTAGGCAGGGACATGATCCCATTGCTATAAAAACTTTGGGGCTTCTGTTCAAAATACCGCGACAAGTGGTTTTGGCAGTCCTCTCGTGATGTTAACCTGACACTGCCTAAAGAATTCTGAAGAGACCGAAACAGGTGGAAATCTGAAGGTGCAAGGTCAGGACTATACGGCGGATGCATTAACACATCCCAGCCAAACTCTCTTAATTTTTGCTGAGTGGCTAAAGATGTGTGAGGTCAAAAATGGTCAAAAATTTCTTCAAAAATGGTTCGGTTTCATTACGTCGTAATAAAGAATCACAAATGAGAACACGGTTCATTAGGTTTCTTTCAGTGAGCTCGTGAGGTACCCAAATATCGAGCTTTTTTGTGTACCCAGTTTTTTTCAAATGCGCCAAAACTGTTTTGTGGTCAATTCCCAGTTCTTCAGCTACGTCGTAACTACTGATATGCCGATCTTGCTCCACTTTTTCAAAAATGGCATCCATTTTATCCGTAATAGGGCGACCAGAGCGACGTGCATCTTTGACATCAAAATTTCCGGATTGAAAACGCTTAAACCAAATTTGTGCTACTCTCACAGACACTGCACTAGGTCCATAAACATCGCAAATTTTTTTCGCGGCTTGCGTTGCATTTTTACCTTTTTTGTAGTAAAATTTTAAAATGTATCGAATTTCTTCATTAGATTCACTCATCTTAACAGTACGAAAAACAAATAAAAATCACACATTTTCCTAATTTGAATTTGGAATTATCTTCTTTAAAATTTAAACTTTTAATGATACCAAAACCAGCCAGATACAAATAGTATAGCCAAAGAGATTTTATTACAAGTTCATACATACAATAATGCGAAAAGACTTTTTCCCCAACCTAATATATACTCTGTACGTAGATCCACGAGGTTACCAAGAAGTAGTGGCCAGAGGCACGTCCAAATATTACATTTGGCACATTCCCACGTTTGACGTTTAGCATTTCGCTTATAGGAAGGAATAGTAACCGATGGCACATGCCTTAAAATTGTTGGGTCTATTCTAAGACATGCCGATTTCCTCGCGATGTTTTCCTTCACCACTTTAAGCATGAATATTTCATAATATCCCAGAATAATGACCGCGAGAGGGATCGAACCATTCGGCCAAAGGTTGGTCGAAATTCTTAGTATGTTTCGATTCGTAACGTCAAATCCCCGCTTTTGTTGATATTATTATAAAATCTAAGCATTTTATATAATAATGAGGTTAGTTAGAAAAATCAAGTACTTAGTTAATGATATGCAACGTAGGAAGGTTGCCCTGGACTGTTAGCATCTCAAAGGTTGCGGGAAGACGGTGGATGTAGATGGCCTAAGATCGTTCGTTATGGCACATCTAGCAATGAGGCCTATTTCCAGTGGACTTCTACTCTTGATGATGATGATGAGGTATACAATTTATTTTCGTATTATTTATCTTTACTTGTACATTATGTTTTCCTTTATTTCGCGGTTTCTGGGGTTTTTTTAAGGTTCCATACCCTTATAGTTACGTCATGTCCATCTGTCTGTATGTCCGTGTATTAATCCATTTAATCTGGTAGACCATAAGGTCGAGGTTTTCCAATCAATCGACAAACCAGATGTTGAGAGCGTTGTCCCAATAAGTTTTAATTGCACAGTGTAAGTTCTAGTTTATATTTGTGAGAACTTTCACTCTTTGAAGACGAATTATATTTTTTAATCAGGGATGATAATTTGATTGATGGGCAAGTTGTTAAAATTTATTTAACTTATTTTTTAACCAGTTTAAATATTTATACTGCTTATTCCATCCTTATTATCCTTATTTGTCACTTTCATGTTATAATTATGTGCCACCAAATCCATTGTCCGATATAAATTAGGTATTTTTTTTGTGGCGTCCCATTTCTCTTTTGTCATAGCTCATAAGATTCAAACCAGCTTTTTCATTGAACTCCTTCACGAATTAGTCATGGTTGCGCGCGAAAATCTAATAATATAACCATAAATCTCTCGTATATGGTTTTATTAAGATTTCTTCAAACATAAAACAAATTTTAAAAATTTAACTTTTAATCACATGATAGTATAGCGAACTAATAGTTTAAACTATTTAAAACCGCAAAGCATAAGATTTTTAAAGGAGTTTTTTGAGTATTTACCAAGTTTATTTATTGTGTTCGGTCAATATATATTTACTTATATCACATATATACACTTTATTCACTTATCCTAACCATACTATCATTTTGGTTGTTTAATATTGTTTTATTAGACGTGATTTCGTCTGACGATACAAGGGGATGAAAGATAACACATTTCACCCCGACTTGATTGTTGTGTAAAAACAAACAATAAATTCGCGCATTTATTGTGTGAATAATTGTTTATTGTTTGATTGACGCAGAAATCTACTCAACTTTAATGGATACCATCCCTTACTCTCGTTGATTACGTTTACTATGGAGTCCGGCTTGAAGCCTTCAAGTGGCGCCTCCAATGCCGTATCAGCTAAACATTCGAAGTATTCGATATTATCGCGAACGCTCGAAATAGCCTTTATCTCGTCGTGCTGAGGTCACTGGGCGCTGCGTCAGCGCACGCTAGCTCATTAAAGCAGTAATCTAATGGTGTACCAGTAACTCAGTTGTGTTTCTTAGAGGCACAGTGGGTAATACAAGATACATAAGTTCAATTTTGATAGCGAGTTTAGGCGAGTCTATGCGAAGTTTCCGATGAACATATCAAGGATCGCTATAAATAACGTATAATTTATGTGGAGCTGACTTTCTGTTTGTGACACCCCTTTTGTTTTTGTGTCATCGGTAAACTGAATAAAAACAACCATAATTCCGCGTAGTAGTTTTTGTTCCGTAACTGGCGTTATCGTGTTACCCGTGTCGATTTCTTTCTCTCAATGGAATTAATTGCTCGATCGATTTGTCCAATTGGATCAGTCGGTCATTCATATCTAGGTGATCTTAATCTCGTTGTTCTACATAGACTTGGTGAAGTGACGAGGATTTAAATATTTTGTTTAAACTCAGAAAAGTGTTGTTTAAACTGTGTCCTACTGTATACAACGTTTTGTTTTTATCAGAAATAGATTCAAAGGAAGTTTTATTAAATTTTCAAACGATTACTCGCCTGACCTATAAGCAAAGTGCGTCGATTTTATCATTCAAAGTTATAGCATTGACACGGACTCGGCAGATGCTCTAGATATTATGTTTTAATTAATATTGATAAAGCTTTATGGGATAAGTATTTAGTGACAATAGTAACCGTGTCTGAAACGTGATCAAAGTCAAAATTCATTTATTCATTAAAATCACAAGGATCACTTTGAAACGTCGGTTTCTTCTACTGCCTATTCTTCCGCAACCAAGCCAGGAAAGAAAGGCAAGAAAACAAGGCTGGTTATTCTTTTGAATGATCCTTTTACAAAACAACGAGTTGGAGCATTTTTAATCCCAAGAGTTTTTATCATCTAAATAATCACATATAACTTTTTATAAAGTTGTTTTTTAATTACGTTTTTAAATTTGTTTATTGTCAATTTTTGTATATCTCTTGAGAGTTTGTTGACCTTGCCCTTTAAACGATTTACTAACTTTATGGAGTCTACAAGTGGCAACAGTGAGTTTATATTTATTTCTGGTATTATCATTGTGATTATCGCTTTTTTTCTTAAACAAATTAATATTTTTGTGAACATACATCAGATTTTCATAGATGTATTGACAAGGAAATGTCATTATATTTATTTCCTTAAACTTCTGACGAAGTGATTCTCTGGGACCCATATTATAAATTGCTCGAACAGCCCTCTTCTGCAACACAAAAACGTTATTTATATCTGCAGCACTCCCCCACAGCAGTATACCGTACGACATAATACTGTGTAAGTAGCTGAAGTAAACTAGTCTGGCTGTGTCTACGTCTGTATAAAGACGGATCTTTTTGACTGCATATGCCGCAGAACTAAGTCTCTTCGATAACTTATCAATTTGAGGGCCCCATTGAAGCTTATTATCTATGTAGGGGGTGATACCTGAGAATACGGTGGTGTCCACAAGAGACAACTAATCTTTGATTTTGATATTTGCTGTAACTTGTGTAACACTAGGTAGTATACATCTAATACACTTTGTTTTCTTTTCATTTTGTAAAAGATTGTTTACATTGAACCATTTTACAACCTTAGAGATTGCATTGCTTACATCGTCAAAATCGGTTTGTCGTCGCTTTAATTTGAATAAACGTGACGTGCGTCTGCAAACAATACAACCTCTTGATCGTCCCTCACAAGATGGGGTAGATTATTAATTTATTCTCAGAATAAAAATGGTCCAAGAATTTATCCCTGCGGTACACCCATAGTAACCAGAGACCCCGGAGAACGCTTGCCATTCACGTCAACTCTTTGTACTCTGTCAATTAAATAGGAAGTGAGAAAGTCTAGAGCAACGCCCCTAATACCATAATGGTGTAGTTTCCTGATTAGTGTGTCATGGTATACGCAATCAAATGCCTTGGACAAATCACAAAAAACGCCTAACGCGTCATGCGATGATGACTGATAACCCTGAGAAGACACGTTTTAGTTGGACTATTTGACGTCATTTACTAAATCAACATACTTAGTTTGTTATTCATACGAAATTATTATGATTTGAAACGCATAAAATTGAAACGTATGTTTCATGCGCAAGCGCAACCAAGAAAGTCCGTTATAGCATTGACTTCTATAGTTATTTCCTTATAGGTACCTCCCAAAGAAAATGCATTTTGTTTAATGTCCTCGTAAATGTGATGTAGTCATTTTGTGGTATTATTGTGCGTTTCAGACTTGTTGTAGGCCTATGTCTCTCCAATGTAAAATAAGCTTTGTCACGCTGATGTTAGGTTCTATACGACTCGGATGGAAATAGTTGGGAGTCAGAAAGGTGCCGTATTTACACATTAACAAATACAAGCTTCGAACGCAAAATCGAGTAAAAGGCATTGTAGACTGGGAGTTCATTGTTTTCAACCCTATCGAGTACCAAAACGCGTCGTGGGGTGCAAAATAACTAAAAAAATGCGTAAAAAAAAAACGTATGCCACCAGGGCGCAGCGTGGCAGATTTTTTTTCTTGACTTTACCTAATAAGCCGGCTGCAAGTCTTCGCGATTAAAAAATGTTTTTCTTGCTCTGGAAACCAACACGCAGTGAATCTTTGCTTCAATATTGCGCTCAAGGAAAACATCGTGAGGAAAGCGGCATGATTGACGACCTCGGTGACGCGGCGGGCTGAAACGTAAAATGTGCGGGTTCGATCCCCACTGCGGAAAAAATATCTGTATTGAATCCTTTAAATCCTTGTGATTGTATTTCATCATCGAACACTCAGGGTCAACATACCTCAACGGTCAGGTCTATGACCGGAAGGCAAGGTGACTAAAAATACCAAAATATTTGGTTATTCTTCCCACAAAGTGAAACTTCTGTGAGTAGGTTGTGTTATTGTTTCTGTATTGCTTGTGGATGCGAAGAAAAGCAATAAATAACTCTACTGTCGACTCTCGAAGTCTCCACATATCCCTAGATGATTTATGGGGCGGAATACGCACTTTGCAATATCAATACGCTCAAGATTAATGCTCTCAGAAACTTTATAACTAGGAAGGCCATAGTCTCATCCTTTTTGTACCCCGCCTTCATCATCCTCATAGAACAATCTGAAAGTAAATAGACATTCCGTTTAAGGGGCTGAAGCCAAAACAACAATTTTTAACTTAACTATTTTTTTTATGATAGCTTTTGTTTGTGGCATTAAGAAAAATATAGTTCATAATCACATAAAGAATCGCCAAAATACAATTTTTGAAAAAAATCCTGATATAAAATTTATAAGTAAAGCTACCTATAAAATACCATTAATTTAAAAACGTAACTTGAAACCATTAGACAATTTGTAACACTTTCAATTTATAATATCCCATCATTATTTATAGATGCCTGAACTTTCTCTGATCGTTTTAATCGTCTATGTTTAATGATGTACCTAATAAAAAAGTTTTATATAATTTAAAAATGTAAACCTATCGTTAGATGAATCTCTATTTTTGAATATTATTACGACTATACCACGTACTTTACTTCTGCTGACGTTTCGTTGACGGTTTAGAGGTCCTTCCTCATGAGCACCGTCCGCGACCACGCTCGACAGTTGTGAGACGGGAACAGTTCCCGTCAGCAGAAGAATAGTAAATTACGTGGTATTATCGTATAAATATTCTCAAATTATACCATACCACGATAATTTCAATCCCTTACTTCTAACTAGCTGCTTGGTCTAACTGAACAACGTAATTCTTTCAGTTGATTGCGTTGCCTGAACTTGTGTGATCATTTTGGAATACATGTTCAGTTTGGTCACAGCGTCTTCCGGTTCGTGGTCTCCGGTCGAGAACACAAAACCGACAATCCCTCTGCGATTGTCAGTTTTGTGAGCTATGGACCTGCCCATTGCCACTTTAACTTGCTATTCTGGGCTGACAGCTGCTGCTGACCTTACCATGGACATCGCTTCAAATGTTATTCAATTTATCTGAACAAGCCAATAATACATAGTACTGCAAGAGCTTTTCGAAGCTCTCCTTATCTAGCATAGGTTCCACTTAAGTGCTTGATCAATAATTTATACCGGAATGATTAGTGATTGTTTGGGAAACCTGATCATGCAGCCAGATTCTTATATTTCGTAAATTTATCCGTTTAATTAAGCACGCGCAACCTTGTGTACTCTGAGGGCTTTGTTTACTGCGGAAAATACAGACAACTGCGCAATATCAAGATAAAATGTAGGTACCTAAGTAGGTATTATATTTTAAGAAATATCTATTCTATTTTATTGTTGTTTTCCTGGAATCAGTTGTTTAGACTTTACGACATTCGAAACTTATAGGTCGCTCTCTCGTCGTGTATCTCATTTGACATATGAGAATGGCTACGCGGGCACTCTGGGAGGCCAAATTAATCTTTTTTTTCCATACAAATGTATTCGCATTTTTCTTCCCTGGACCAAAAGAGTAATTGCATATTTTAAAATGTAATACTGGCACAAAATTGTAATTCCAGTTGTATAAAGCATATTTGGTTAAATAAGTTATTTATTATAGGAGCTAGGAAACTACATATTTATTAGAATTATGCTATTTATTACTTAACTACGTTGCGATAAAATATGTACCTACGATATCTGTTTGAGATAGCAATAAACATTTCATTTCATATTTCCAGACCCGTTTTGGCGATGGAAACAGGGCAATACGAGATATTTTTTTTTTAATGGGACAATAGATGTTGTGTTTACAGTCTTCGGTTATATTTATCTTGTATCATATGCTGTTGTCCCCAGCAAGATAGACTTCTCCATGTAACGAGATGCCAGCTTAGAAGCTCTTCCGATCAATCCACTGAGTTGGTCGTTCTAACTATAACGCGGTACATGTGACGTATCCGATCAATTTATCCCAATATTTTACATGTATTGAAGTCACCATGATGTTGGAAAATAAAATTATTAGCGCATTCATTATGCAAGACCGGAAAAGGAAAATGTTTTCGAGGGTCTCATTTTATGTCAGGTACGTACGAGTATGATTGCGGTTCAACCGGTTTAAACTACGTTTGCGTTATACTTATTTAAAAAAAACACAGTTTGTTGTTTTTAGTACATGGTCATTTTCAAACACTTAAGTTTTTAGCTCTATCACTTTTGATTTATGAATCCATAATCTGGCTTATAGGGTGTTTAGATTTTAACTGATTTGAACTAATCAAATAACATTCTTCATAGCTTCCTTCTTACTAGTGTGGCGGGAAACTCGATTTCTAACTGGTTACTGGTGGCATTATACAGCGACCATGTGGAGGTCATCTCTGTCTATTCGCACGCGTTCGTCGATAAAGCGGTTGGTGAATGAATTAAATCGATTAAAAAGAACCATTGGCGGAATGCCAGTCCTCGTCACATAAACATTGGGAATTTAAAGAAAATGTCATTACGTAAGGGAACCGAGATAACACTTTTACAGATTCCTACGTCGAACTCCCCGTGATGTTTACGAGATGAATTTCAAAATAAACTCTTATGTTAATACTACCAACAGTAAAAAAACGTGTTTTATTTCGTCATATATATATATATTTGAGAAATCTTTAAAAATTCTTTAACCAATAACCCTCTTAGATATGAGAACTGAGGTAAACGCACGCTCTCGGCTAAATTCTTGTGCTCAATTGATTTCTCCATAACTTTTGTAATTATTTCAAGTTGTGAAGATTTGAATTGTGAAATTGCTCATCACATGTTGTTCCATTTCGAAATCAAAATAGTCATCATGCGTACTTTCGAGTAGACATTCCTGGCCGTACTCTTAACTACTAACACAAGATTCGCGCTCATAGTCCTCGTTAGTAGTTGTGTTGGCAATAGCACCCATACAACAAACTCTACATAGAAACAAAAAAATTACTTGGTTTTCGTATTGAATAATTTGCCGATAAGCAGTACCTCAACCGCCTTGGTTTTATTTGTCTAATAAATAAAAAAATAACAGTGAAAAATCAGTTTACTAGAATCCGATATGATTCGGCCGGAACGGAAATATTTTTTTGTTTAGCTAGGCAGTACCACTAAGTTTGCAGACATCTTCAAGCTCAGTATATAATAGACATATTCTTGTGTGTACCTACTCTGTATTGTATTTCTGTCTTGTCTAGTGAGTAAACTTAGATAGATAGATAGAAAATGCTTTACTGTACAAGATACGACGAGTACATAGGCGAACTTAATGCTATTTAGCATTTTCTTCCACCAAACCTTTGTGTAATCAAGAGTGGGGCGGTAGTGCGTTTGTAAAATATTAGAAAATAATATAAAAGTTATTAATTTTAAAATAAGTAGCAACAACTTAAAATTAAACTACATTATATAAAGTTAAATGTAAATAAAAAATCGTACTTAAATATCTACATCCAAATATATAATCAGATACATACATAATTATACATGTTTGTTTATTGACTATTATGCAGATATATGAAATGTATGCAAAGCTTGTAAAATTATATGTTTAACATCAACGGAACCCTACTAAACAATTGTTCGCATTCGTTGAACATAATGTTGGCTTCCTCCATTTTGTCATCTATGATGCCCAAGTCGAAAGAAGTGAAAGCTTTTCGGTAGTATTAGTTCTACTTTTATTTTTAACTAATATATTTATCACTCTGAAGAGCCAGCAACATAGAGATTTTACCCCAGCATTCGGATATATTACTAGTTTTGGAAATTGAATCTGTCATGTTGTCAGCTCACATAAACATTGGGAAATTAAAGAAAATCGTTTGTCGCTAGTTTTACCTTAATTCCTGTGTACTCGTATATGCGTAGATTTGATATTATTTTATTGGAAGGTTCTTTAACTGTTAACATTGTGTTCAGAACGTTGTTGTGTGAAATAGCCTTCGCGTTGAATTCTTAAACTTTTCTCTTCAGGCAAGACTAGCATGTTAAGGAGCTTTCCGCTCAGCACTTGTTGAGACTTAACGCGTATAACGTGCTTTTGCAAAAATCATGTATTTATAATAGAACCGGTGACAGGTGGCGTCCATTGCTGTACGTTGACTCTTCGGCCTTGGCGTCCTACAATTCAATGTCGTATATTACCCGTGTCGTGCAAAGGGCTTAACTTTTTATTGTCAAGGCCAGCTGTTTCACCGCCGGATTTGCTATAGTCGATGACATTTCTCTTTCGCCTGTCTAGAGCTTTCATATCTCTATCTTATAGAGTAGGTAACTATGTATTCTTTCGATATTCTAATAACTTCCGTCCGAGGTCTTAATTTTAATTAAAGATTCCTCTCAGCTGCTCTTCTAGTGTATTTGGCAGAATCTCATCAAGTAAAGCTAGTATGTCCACGTTTCACACACAGGGCTTTTGGTTCATGAAGCCGTTGCCGACACCGCATTAGAAAAGCTTTGGATTTCAACTTGCATGCTACTTAGCATAATACGTAAAAGCCCCCGTGACATTTGTTTCGGCTAATAAACTAGTCAAACTTGCCTCGGGGCGGCTGCCCCAATTGGCTAATCACGCTATGACGTCATGTCGTCTACGCGTTGTCTGCCTTCGCTTCCCGGAACGACAACTGGCTATATTGCCCTGCACACGCCCTCATTATCACCATGAATGAACTTTTGTGTAGTCAAATAACCATAAAACAAAATATCCAATCCTATAGTACCTTGCAATGAGTTCATCCTTTCTCTGTGTCAGTCATTATTTCGAACCGCGGCACTACTGCTCTAGTGACTGTTTTTTGATGAATGAATTTCACTCATTCGATGCCAATGAACTATGATCTACTTTTGCTCTATGTGGGTGTAAAATGACAGCCGACTAATTCAATAGTAAATGCTTTTAGGTTAGCAATGAGTGCCACAATACCTTCTTGGAATAAAGTATTTGGTGATTCATATAGCCCCAAAGAATATTGAGGTTGCTCGGAATGGGGTTGGTTCTATTCTTATCCATATGAATTATTTTACATACATTGTAAAATAACAAGAAGACCTTGTTATTTTAAATTGTCGCAACTATGTACAATATATCTCTCGTATTTCAGTGTTTTCCTTCGATTTCTTCAAAGATAAAATTCAGTTTTAAAAAATGAGCGAATAAGAACTTAATATGACATTGCACATTAGTTACTAATTTTAAAAATATATTGTAGCTTAATTAATAAAAAGGTACTCCTTTGCGATAGTTTTTTGAAAAACCTACCATGCTAATATTTTAATTCGAATGTACTGTGTTTTTAACTCTTTGAATGTGTTTTAAATTTTATCAAATTCGGTCACGTCTCTTCCTACGGTTTTTTTTTCTATATCTTTTATTGTTCTGATTTCTCCTCACTGACCATCTCAAAGAAAGAAATACCCCGTGGATTTTTTTCTTTTCGTTCAACTGTAGGTGTGGTGTACATTTTGAGAATATCAATTTATAATAAATAACTTTCGTTAAGATTGTGTAATCCTAATTATACAGAATTTTCATCGAATTTCAGTAAAATACAGAAACCACACTTCGTTTATTTTAGTTTCTGCATAGATATTTCGGGCTTACGAATCCTCAAACCTTAAAACCTTTGAATTAAGTCACCAGTAGGCACCATAAAAGTTTGAGGTCATGTTTTGTATTCTTTCAATAAATGCCCATCGGTCAGGAAGCGGTATACCGTTTGCTTATTGTGTTCACTCATTGTTCAGCCAGTTATGCCTGGCATATATTGTAACCATCGGCTATCAGCTAGAATATAAATGATTTTGCTTTCAGGAATTATGGAAGTATTATTTGATTGATCCATGTTTCGAAACTCGCCAAGATAAGCGACGAGATTACGTCTCGGAAATCAATGTATGAAGTCTTGTCGCAGTGCAGATACCTAGCAAAACGTCACCGCATGTTCAGTTACCGGAGAAAGTCACTCGACCCATTTTCGGGATTTACTACGCCCAGCAAACATTATGTACAAGCTTACCTGTGTTTTTAACTTAACGGAACAGTAATTGATTCTGGCAACAACGCAACGTTCACGGCTGATGCATAAATCCAACCTGACTTATATGTGTGAAAATTGTCTTATAACTCACTGCGAAGTTTTCTTCTCACACACCTCTTTAATAAATATAAATTTTGTAGTAAACTACATTACCAACGCTGTCGACTATAACTCCGAGTGAATAGTTTAATAGAGTATTAATTTAGAGCTATACAGAGATCAGATCTCACCGTCAGCCGTCGGCGTTTTATGCTGTCTTCAATTAACCCAGTTCTGGCCTGGTCATTGTATGCAGTCTGCTCGGTGTCTGCTTTCTTCCACGGGTTAGTAATGAGCATAAGTAATGAGATACCGGCCGCGATGGCTTTGTTTAGGCATAATTTGAGACGGTACACACCTCGGTCGTAAGTACTATTGCGATATATTATGTAATCCAAAACGCTTTTGCTAATTTCAAATGTCCAACGCGTATCAGTTGTAACTGTTTCGGAGAACTACAAGTTAAATAATAGTAAATTGATATCTTATTAGCCTCTGCCCACGGCTTCGCTCGCGTGGTACCAATATAGTGATAAAAATTATGTGTTATTCTGACGTGTAAGATATATCACTGTACAGTTTCATCAAAAACCGTTTAGTATTTTTTTGCGTGAAAGAGTAACAAACATCCATCCATCCTCACAAACTTACGCGTTTATAATAGTAGTACGAATAGGATTTTTAAATTCAATGCTGTCCCTAAGGTGAAATTGCCGCAATATACGCGCACTCGGGCGATTCTTCGAATTTCTAGAGCGGTCAGCTCTCTTCTCAGTAGACTTTATTTACAAGAGGAATAAACTGCTTTGCTTTTCTTCAAAACTGTTTCATCTAACCAATTACCATTTAGCTGATCTTGCAAAAAACGTTACGTAAAGCTCCTAACAATTCGAGTCTAAGATCAATGTAAGGAAATGATTTATCTATTGCCCCCTATTGTTACATGTTCGACAAAACCTTTACTCACAATGGAACTTACAATAATAATGATGTTGTTTATTGCTACGCTAACTTTGGAACTAAAATGGAAAGAGAACTAGTATTTGCATTTTCTTAAAAACATTTTCTGTAGGCATAAGTTACTTTGAGCAACTCTACTGTATTCCCCGTCCAACCTTATTATTTTCTTCCCCCCTTTTTCTGAACAAGAATAATGTTTAAGCTCGAAAAGTATGGGCATTATTCAACTCAAGACAACTCTATCGATAGTTAGTTATTTATTTAATTAGAACGGGACAAACTCAATTACACTAATTATTTTTAACAAAAAATTATAAGTACAAATAAAATAATACAATAAATAATATGAAAAAATACAAAATTAAAATGACTTAAAAATAAATGAAATTATCAAATACATAGCTACAACCACTCATACGCCATTCTCGCAGTACCTCAAGCATACCAACACACTATAACTAAGATATGTAAAGAAGCCGAGATACCTTTCTCTACGGGACAGGAAAACCACAATGCAAACCAGACGCGGCCCAGACAGAAAACAGCGTCTACATTCTGATTATAATGGATCATTGGATACGGCGTTTTTGTCTTGGAAACGTTTAATTCGAATGCAAATCTCTACATACAAAAACATTTTTATTACGATAGCCAGTATAGAATCAAAAAAAAGTGCATTGTCATTAATATAGGGTTTATGTCATTCTGTTAATATGCCGTATGCTACAGAATCGCATAAAATGTCTCCGTACTAAGTCATTAATATTGTATTTTTTTTTTAAAAGGCTTGTTTTTTTTTCTGGTATCTAACAGTGTCTGTATTATAAACTACGAGTACCATGGTACCACACCACCCAAATCCAGAACAAATAACTGCAGAACATGCAAACATTTGTCTCGTGGCGGGAATCGAACCTCTTGCATCGCAGCTACTCGCCCGCCGCGCCTCAGATATCGTCATTTTAATGTTAGCATTTGTGAATTGTTAGAGAAAGCTATCTGTTAGCTATATCTAGTTATGTCTTGACAGACAAGTAACCCACTTGGCACCGGGTGAAACTGTTTTTAAATTATATTCCTTCATAACCGAGCAATATCGTATCGATCCACATTCTATACCGGTATTTGCTTCGTTCTTCACTGCATTGGTATGCTACTTCGTATCTGACTCTTATGAGACTACTGACAGACTTTAGCCCTATGAACATTCCGTTCCTAAAATATTTATTACTCATCAAGCCCGTGTTTAGATGATTGCTAATATTAGACTCTAAGATGACTTTTGAGCGTTTTTTAATATAGATTTTATATAAAATCTCTATGCTGTTGTACAAACTGTTAGAACATCCATTCACTCAAGAGATCGTTTCCGAAGACTCGCTGAGGATTGACGCACGAATAGCAGTAACTGAATCGAACCCGCACGTAAAAACGCAAAACAATAGATACACGTGTAGAAAATTACGATTTGTGTCGATGTACTTAAAAGCAGCAGATTTGACACAAAAAAGACGAGACACCGCCTTCTGTGACGTCAGTCGGCAAGTCCACCTCCACGCTGCGCGAATGAAAAAACTTGGCAATGGTACACACGCCCGGTTTATCCTATGGCGCTCTGTGTGCCAGTGGCGTCTGCGGGCGGCGCTTAGCATATTATTGGCTCACTGTGCCACTTGCTTTAGTTAATTTTCGTTTAATTTGTCAGCTCATTAGCTGATTGGGCAGTAAATTATTTAAAAGAATAAAAATTTTAGCTGGAAGAGAATGCTATTTAGCATTAAGTTCGTCTATTTACAGTACTCCAATCTACAGCTCAGTGACATTTTAAATACAATGCAACATCTCTTTTTAGGTACATTATGGTTATTTGGTTTTGATTTTTGGGAATCACAAGAGTTTACAAATATACCAAAAACTATTAAATTAGGCGGGGATCGACCGCTCTTGGTCGTGGGGGTTACACTCAGTGGCAAATTGGTTACCCTTTGCCACTGAGTGCCAGTAACAAGAGGGAGGTTCGCAGGTTTGTTTCCCCTGCCTGAGTTGATAGTTTGAGAGGTATTATAAAATATCTCTATTGTGGTAATAGAAAACATATATATATATTTCTGATACCCTGAGTAATTTAAAATAGACTAGTCTTGTCTAAGGGCAAATGGAGACGCATATTCCTTTACACAATTATAATAATTCTTTTTTGGCTTTGCCATAGTTGAAAAAGCAAGCATTCTCTTTATTTTATTTAAATAATCCCTAAGAAAGGTTCAGAATTCAGTTCTTACAGAGGTAATAGGTTTACGAACTTTTCTTATAAATGCGGAAAAATATTTTTCATCTGCAACTGTTTTTATGTAACTTTCGATCTCTCTCGGGATGTTGAAATATAAAATAAACAAGTCTAGTGTTAGTCTAGCTCTCCAGCCTAGTCAAACTGACCAAGCATAACATTTTATCAGTTAAAATCATTGTTTGTTTAAACTTGAGATAATGTCAATCAATGTCCTTCTGAGCCAAAAGAAAATACTCAGACTACCTACTTAAGAGTACAATTCGTAATCAAAGAGCCTTCAAACATCGCGATTTACAGTGTCCAAACACCACGCTGTCTGTGTTTGGAAGTGGTTTTCTGTGTTCAATTGACTACAATATGCTCTGTATGGTTCAGTATACAATGCATATATGTACGTATTATATACATTACTGCTCTCGGTCGGGTATCGTATCGATAAAACCGGTTCTCAGTTCTCTGGAACGCCTAGAAATTGTGTTGCGAAAAAACTAGATGTACGTAGATAATTCAAACATTTGACTTTTTCTATTATCCACGATAACACACAAAAGCTTTTACGGAGCTTTCCCTTTCAGCGTTTCGGACTCAGCGTTTCTGCCAGTTTAAATATTTATTAAGGGGTTTAAATAGAAAAAGATCGACATTGTCTAAAAAGTATTTTATTTATAAGAAGTCTATCGTTGCGATTCGTTACATTCAATTGGCAAAAAACTATCGTTGCTATTAGTCGATATAATTCTGCGAAATCCAGGTTCTGTTTCACAACGACTATTATTAGAAACCGTTTACGTTTTTACCAAAACTTGTACAATCGCGTGACAGCGCAATAAACAAACACGTAGGAACGTTGCATCGCTTACCCTGTCGGTCCTGCTTTGGTTTATTTGGGGAAATGATCTATTCAATAAAGAATTTATTTTACTTATAATAAACAGTTATTTAAACAATTAATGTATGCTTATACAAAAAATAAAGTTGAAACAGCTAGCTATCTAAAGACCGTTGCAAACGATCTATAGATAGCTCAACTGATCCAGATCACTACCAGGCGGAAGCGTTCCCAAAATACTGGCCGCATTGCCACGCTGAATGGCAATGCTTTCTTTCGGAGCGACTGGTCGAAGCGACGTGTATAAAGAATATATAATTTCCCCATTTATCCAACGAAATATGTTTTCAAATAGGTTGACTACGTAGTAAATGCAACAAATAAAATGCTGGCTTCGAACTTTTGTTGAATCATCTTTCTGGCGATGACTATTTTGACAATAATAGTCGTGAGGCAATTAAGAAAACTACACTGAAAAAAATGCAATATTTATTTCTTATCGTGGTTCATGTCCCGATGACATCACCTGGATCAGATCATTGAGTTTTGGTTGATCATGAAGTGGAAAGTGTTATCTGATCATGCATACTTTCCTATCAGTCTCTGTGTATCGTAATCTATAGTAAGCAGTGACGAAATCAGTGGTTACTAATTCATAAAATAAGCTTTTATATCCGTTCTCCTTATATCTCCTGTTATAGAAGATTTTAAACACTCGTCCCCAATTGCGCCAACTAGGGTTATTATAAATAAGAGCTAATTGTAAGCATGGATTGCGCTATCGTTGAGCTAGAAAAAAAAACAAATACGATCAAGACTACTAATCCCCATGAAGGACATCTTGAGATCTATACTCAGGACGTTCCAATTAGGGAGTAATCAGGAGCACGTCCAAACACTATGGTACCTACATGTCCACGCTTTGCATTGTAGCTATAGTATTTTTTGTCAGTCGTTGAGTTGGTTCATAATTTATAATCTAGGGCCTCTAAACCTGGTTGGCGCAAATGGGCCTTAATGGTTTTGTGCTAATATTAACGAGTAAACGAATGAGAATAGCCAGATGGCCTTCAAATATATAATGTATGTACATACTGTCAATCATAACGAGGCCTCTGATGGGCTTTCGCGAATTATCTAGCCTTGAACTTAAAACATAAAAATAACGGGACACAATCTGAAACTGTCAATCTATTTATACCTCTGTCTAACAACAGGTTAAGTCATTGCGATGATCGAAACTGAATAGAACAGCGATCAAACGCCCTACGCCCTTGATGCTTGTTAACCTCGACAATGATGGGTGACCTAGTTATGGATACGTTGCGTTTTTCAATTTAATCTGTGGCAGGAAGTCTTTTTGTTCGCCACCGGTGAATCACAATTGCCCTGTCTTTACCGTTGAAATGCTGTAAAGGTACATTCATAATGATGATGACGACATCTGTGGCGCGAAGGCTCGCCTGGGACGCAGAAGGTTGCGGGTTCGATTCCCGCTGCTGGACTAATGTTTGTCTCGGGTCTAAGTATGTATTTACAAAAAAAAAGTATATCAATCATGTTTTTCTCATAATACAAGTTCTGCTTAGTTTGGGGCTAGATGATGCTGTGTGAAAAATGTCCAGCATTATTTATTTATAATAAATAATTTTCTAACAAATATAACCATGATTATCGTGGTGCTAATTAGTATTAAGTTCGCCTATGTACTTGTTTTATGTTGTGCAAAAAAGCATTTTCTATCTATCTATGATTTAGACCACCAGCCAGGTGGATAGATCACATCGTTGCTGTTCAGGGTAAGACCTGGAGAAGAAATGGATAAATTAGACATGAATGACGTTTGAGGGAGGAGGCTTATGCCTAGCAGTGGGTTATTACGAGCTGCCAATGATGATGATGATGGACCAATATGAAAAACTGTCATATTTACTTGCAGGCTACATAGTATATAACTGTCATATTTGCTTGCAGGCTACATAGTATAAAACTGTCACATTTGCTTGCAGGCTACAAAGTATAAAACTGTCACATTTGCTTGCAGGCTACATAGTATACAACTGTCACATTTGCTACAAAGTATCAGCTTTGTGTAAAATTGAGTGAAATAAGTTCAAAGCATCGAAGAGGAACTGGAAAAGAACTAAAAGCAACAATGATGATAGTCTTAGTCAATGATGATAATCTCAGATCAGATCGGTTGCGGGTTCGATTCCCGGATCATTCAAACATTCGTCCCGCCGCGGGACGAATTTTTGAATGATCTGCAAATATTTGTGTCGGGGTCCGGTTGTTCTCTATGTATATAATATATTTTTATTAACAAAAAAAAATATATAAGTAGTATATCATTAATGTATGTAGTTCCCCTAAATTAAGCTCTGCTTAGTTTGGAGCTAGATGATGCTGTGTGAAAAATGACCAGCATTATTTATTTACTTATTTTTATTGAATCTACAATTGTCCTCTAAATTGCGCGGTTGAGTTCTTAATGATTAAGAAGCAACAATAGTGATTTATGATTATTACGATGATTTTATAAACGGCAGCTTATTCCCTAATTAGCATTGCACGAGCTTATAAACAAATACGTTTTATTACGACCAGTTTAAGAATTATATAATTTTCTTGGAAGGCCAAACGATCACCCAAGGCCGGCTGTGAATGACACGGCACCTGTTAAATTGCTCGCTGGTGGTTACATGGAGTTATGGTTAATTGAATTACATCACAATAAGAATGTAGTTTAGGATTATAAGAGCAATCTTGGAACGTAATGTCTCCAGTTTGTGGAATATCAGTAAGACCTGGTGGTGGTAGTGGTTTCTAGTAAGAAAATGACATTGTTTGTTGCCTTTTTATTAAAAGCAAACTGGTAGTATCATATTCCAGGGAAAAAACACTTTCATCAGACGGGGTGGGCAGAAACTTCAATAAAAAACTGAACGGTTAATACTTCAAAGCTATAGGTATATTCATTGTAAAAACGGGATTTTTCACGTACCTTACTATCGGTGAAGGCACCGACTAAGTTTCGACTCATTCCGAGAGTCTTCATCAGGGTGAGTGATCCCGTTTTTACAATGAATAATCAAATTCGCTATAGGTATAGCTAAATAAAAGTAAATAAATATATATTGGTACGTTGCGATATTTTTACTTTACTCAAGGCGATGATTTATACTTTTCGGGCTTGGCTAGCTCTGACGATAAAGCGGATTCAGAAAATAACTAATTAATTCAAACAATGTGAATACTTAAATGCTAGCATACAAAACGCTGAAGATTTCCTATACAAAAGCTCCATCCAAACCGCTAGTTAACCAACGTCTGAAACAGAATGCCAGACAAATGTTTTGGCCACCGAAAGTGTATCGATCAGTGTTGCCTGACTGATAGATATCGCCGGCGCTGGTGTTGCTTGCCGCTCAGTCTAGCCTAGGCTAGGCGCGTCTGGGCGTGGCGCACATAATTTGATTGCAGTTATTATACAACTAATAACATATTGTATTGCTAGGCTAGCACTGCGGGCGATAGTGTTGTAATCGCTTGGGTGAGGTTCATTCACATCGGAACAGGGAGAGAGCAAGATGACTCTTGATTATGAATAGTGTAGTATACTACACTAGATTTATTGTTAAATAATACTTAGAAAGTGAAATCTGGATTTTTACGGCGAACGGGACCGGTGATGTGATGCATTGATTCGGATCCGATTAACTTTTCAGAAAGACTAGGTATTTAGAAAGTATCCTATGTTATAAAAAGTTTATCATAATTTAGTACTGATAATTCAAAATCAATTAGAGAAATTTAAACATGATGTTAAAATTAAATGTATGCCTAGTGGATTAAATATAAATAACAAATAACAATTTTTCCATAATCCATCCATCAATATGCTGGTCATTATCTGATCTTGAAGGAGTAAGTTTCGTATTTGGTTGTTAGATGGAAGAACATAAACTCTCAAAAGCCCTACGTGCAAAATGTACCCTAGATCTGTACTTCGGACTGATGTATCCGAAATCATACAGTAGTTTTTAATTCAAACAATTTTTACTCCTTTAAAAGCCAATAATATCGGAAACGACTACCAATTTCTACCTTCTAAAATCCTTCTAACACTAAGAAGAACCATCTCAAAAACATAGCCAAAAAGTTCCCGTCTTACGACTGTCGAGCGTGATCGTGGAAGATGAGGAAGCACATCTAAACGATCAACGAAACGTCAGCAGGATAATAGTAAAGTACGTGGTCGGAATAATATCCTGAAATTATATAAAACCACGATATTTTTCATTCTATCATCTCGAAAACGCCAGCGTTCCTACACTTGCACAGGTGACAACATATCAGACTTGACAAGTCGCTAAGTTGCATCAGCATCTTCTTGTCCTGATCCCTTATTACGTGCGGTCGGTTCAAAACTAGTTGTCTTCTTCCACTCTCCTCTATCAGCCGTCACCTCAGTACTCACTCCTATCTTAACCATGTCATCCTTCACACAATCCATCCATCGTTTCCTTTACCTCTTCTCTTATTTCCATCCACATTCATATTTAACACGCTGTGCGCAATAAACATGGCCCGGCCCTGCACGGAGGTAGTGACTGTTCTCTAATCTGTGCGCTATTAACCAACTTTCCGATGTTTGTTGCAGGTACTATGACAGTCTGCGACGTGCAACGCCGAGACCGTGAGTCATTTGTTCGTTGATAAAATAACGTGACGTTAAGCCGAATCATGTATGCAAGTACGCCCATGATGATAAAGTCGCTCATTTCTTTCTGCTCCAAGTTTTGGATATACGTGGTAGTTTTCCTTGTATCTATTCGCAGACTTCATGCGTCAAATGGGAGGCTAACTCTAGTAAGAGCTTATTTAGATTGGCACCTAGGTTCATAGAGTTTTTTTTACTTGGATAGGAGTATCAATCCCAGAAAGAAAAACGCAGCTGCTGAGAGCTATTCCAGAAATTGCCCAAGAAGTGTCAAAATCAGCTCTAGCTACAGGCTTCATGCGTCAAATGGGAGGCTAACTCTAGTAAGAGCTTAGTTAGATTGGCACCTAGGTTCATAAAGTTTTTTTACTTGGATAGGAGTATCAATCTCAGAAAGAGAAACGCAGCTGCTGAGAGCTATTCCAGAAATTGCCCAAGAAGTGTCAAAATCAGCTCTAGCTAGACTATATAGTCATAGGCAACCATTAATGGCTCAGCTCAGGAAGACGCTGATGATTCGTCATACGTACAGCCATTTCTATATCAATGAAATTCAATAGGTGTAGCGTCATTCGTGTCTTTCCTGTCCATTTATGCGTTTGTATGGCATACCGATAATTTTCTAATGATCTACCCGCTTTGTTTTGGTAATGGTCAATGCATAATGGTAGGAAGGTGGCATACCAAGCCGGGAGCCTCTTGTCTGGTAATGTCAATACTGATTTATATATTTCAGTGTACTTACGTACGTCAATAAATTGAAATGATCATGCCTTTATCAATAATAGTCAATATCGGACTGAACTTTCAATATACGTGCATCTCTAACCTGCTTTTAGTTCTAAAAGCCCTGTGATCATGAAATAGTGACCTACTCTATCTGTACTATCTAGGTAGATGATAGTTAGGTTAGGCGACACGACTTAGTTATAGGAAATGTAGTGCCGTGTCGAGTACATGACATCGTCTACAAAGTGAGAATTCGCCTTATTGTAGACGTGTTCTTCACCTAGAATACTAGAGTACTTGGGTATTTTTATATTTATTTTTCACACACGTGTTTTATGGTAACTAATCATTTAAAAATCACTGTTCTGAGTAGAGTTTTAGATTAACGCATTAATGATTCACGGAATCGGTATTTTATGTTTTGTAGTCTTAATTCAAGTATACAGTTACACCTATATCAAATTATTTTCATCAAAAAAGTAGTTAAATCACATTTTACCTGGATATTTAGTCTAGCTCTAACAAAATACCGATATACTTTTCTCTGTATGTATTGAAATTCCATTCGAAAAACTTCGGACGAGCTGGCTAAGTGATTAGTTTACAGTTCGGGCAAGACCTGAAATGGACCGAGTCCTTTACGCCGAGTTGATGAACGATTCGATTATAGGCTTTGCTGTAACTTCGAAGTATGTTTTTGTTTTTAGATTATTCTGTGTTTTTATAATATAAGTATCATAACGCCATTCACTGGAAGAACCTTTGTTTTTCTCTTTTACAATTATTACACCTGCCAGCAGTGCAAGTGGCATTGCGATGAGCGTTCTAACGAGTGCATTAACCTCTCGCTACTGAAATAACAACTCATAAAGGTTTCTTCGTGGATGGCGTTATGCGATATTTCTAGGCGTCCTACTGCTATCTTGTTATCCTGTGACTACCAAGAGTCTCCGTGGAGCAGAACCTCCTCAGTGTATGAAGACACGGTTTGTTGGCAAGGTTGACCCGTTTTTTTTACCTACAAATATCTCACACCTTAATCTCGATTTATTTATTTTTTTCCTATCCGTCATAAATTGTAATAAGCACAAAATTAAATCGTAGGCTACAACGACTAACAGTCTGTAGGGCGTTTTTGTTTGCGAGTTCAGACAGCGCCATCTAGCGTCGAGTAGCGTCATCAAATTAAATGTTTTGTGGAACGTAGTTCAATGTTGAATAGATAGATGTAGTGAATTGTGTGGGAAGGGACTTTCGATGTCTCATTTCTTAATATTACAGTCGCGGTCTTAAATTTGTAATCTTTGTAGGACGGAAGAGCTCGTCTGGGGAATTTCTACCGCCAAGCAGTAATGCTCGCTTTGCTGTGTTCCGGTTTGAAGAGAATGGGTGCTGGTGAATTAACAGGCACATAAGACTTCACCCGTTCAGGCTCATGGTCGGCAACGGTTAGACGACAGCAGAGTTATACCTCTGCTGTCGCAAGCGTCCATAGGTTACGGTATGCTTGTTTGTGACGTAAAGATGTAAAAAAAAAGACAAGTTGAAATTTTTGACATTTTTAAATCTATAAATTAATAAAATGAAACAAGAACTTTTGATGTGAATCTTCATCATTGGAAACTTTTAAATACAGAACTGCTACAAAGAACATTTAATCATTTAATTTTGCACAATTGTCAAAAAAGCTTAAGCAAAGTCTTAGGCATGACATTATACTATAGAAACTTGTCGCAACAAGTTTCTATAGTATATTGACTAGTCATCAACTTAGGAACTGTCAATGTTCTGTGCAAATGGCCTTGTCTCATGAAACTATACTTATTCTAGGTCACTTGTATAACTAACATCTGATCTTGAAATTACGAAATATAGTCATCATACACGATTCAAGGTCAATAAAATGTAATTTTAGTTTAAAGGGAACTAAAACCCTTCCTGTAATCACGTACATACGTTTGCGTAATGATATGCTTACGATTAAACACAACTATTTAATATTTTCGGCTCTGTCTCCAGAGCCCGGATAGCTCAGTCGGTAGAGCATTGGACTTTTAATCCAAGGGTCCAGGGTTCAAGTCCCTGTTCGGGCGGCCTTTTTTTTGCTTTTTGTTTGTTTTTATTTTGTTTTCTAGCAAAATACATAAAATCACTGTTGAAAAAAATATTATATTGGTTCAGTCGAGTACTACTATACTAACTGGCTGTGCTGCCTAGTTTACAGCGCCATCTACCTGACGTCATGCTAATCTTTATGCTTAATTCTGCAACAATGTAAGAGATTTCATGGTTAGAGTACAGATGGCGCTGAGTTGTATCTTTAAAGCTTCGGTAACATAACAGATGGCGCTGGTAGTCGCGATTATATTACCTAATACTATTCACTTCTTGATAGCTGGTAAGTGTATTTTGCTTTAATTATTGGTATGGTTAGTTACCAATAATTAAAGCACAATGTTAGTAGCTAGCTGTCCCTACTTGACTCCCAATACAAATGAAGTGTATTTTATGTTAAATGACCATTTTGTATTTTACTTTATTTTTCCCCTCACTTTAATTAATGACTCAGGTGCGGCAACAATAATTCTAATCTAGACCGTTTTTTAATCATTCTTGAGATAGTTTTAATTTAAGTCAAAACTGTTCCACAATGTTCTAAAAAATCCTATCCGACCATTACCATGATAGGTCACTAGTTCATATGCTTAAGTCCGTATGAAGTACCTACTTCAAAAATTTACCAAACACCGAAGCAAAACTCGCCTATCTTTATGATGGGTATCATTAAAACTAGGTAAGTAAATATACCAGAGTTGTCGTCTCAACCCAAGCTCACCCTGAACTAATGGAATTAATTATAGCTACACTTGTCCTGCCTGAATCACAAACCATCAATAACAAGTCCCTCCCAACTGGTTTTTGTCCCCCTGCATCTTCAAAACACTTCAAATCGGTCCGTCGATAAAAAATGTAAACCACGCTGTCATCGCTAAAAATAGACATTTTGCCAAGGTTCCAATTCGGCACAAACACGCCTGCTAAGCATTAGCATTATTATAATTTACTAAGAAAGATTGGTGTTTTCGAAGTATATTATGTAACAACATACCTACTTACCCTATTATTTAAATTGTATTCATATTGAATGATTACTGTGTCAGTTTGAAAAATCGTATGATATTGAAATAGACCATTAAATCTTGCAAGTGTCGTATATGTAAACTAAACTCTATCTACGGCTTCGCCTCCTTGGTATCCGGATAAAAAGTCTAGTTACGAACTATACTTGTTCCAGATTTAAATCAAATCGGTCCAGCCATTACGAAGATTATTCAATAAACATACTGGCATCAAAACATATGAACATCATTTATAATATTAGTAGGATAACAAATCGGAGTAACTGACAATTAAATAATATCAGAGCATGTTTTTTTTTATGCAACTAAAGTGGCAATCAAGTATACGGCCTAACAAGGTAAGCAGTTACCGTAACCTCTGACCGCGTTAAAATAATAGTTTTTATTACCTAGTGAAAATCTTATGCCGAGTACGTGCAAAGTCCTACCTACCATCATAAGTCGACGGAGACCATGACTTAATTCTGCAAAAAGTGTAAAACATTTTTTGTTAATTTAAGTTGGTCCAAAGTTCACCTACTTCTAGCTATACAACACTTATGTGTCTCAAGTGTTTCTGACATCTGTTCCCAATCGAACAAAACAATTTGACCATGTGACAGTTGCACTTTTACAGCCTCTTTTTGTGTATATTAAGTAAATTCATTTAACCTAGCGCAGATTATCCTAGTCGTTAGCTCGAACCCATTTGTCGTGTCTAAACAACCGCACGACCGACGCCGCGATAAAGTGATAAAAGTGTTTTTTTTAAACACCCAACCCAGACACTAGAACATAATTTATATTTTGTTGTTTGGCAAATACAGCATTGTTTTTCAGGCTACTTGAATACGCGGGTAATTTCAAAGACGACTTATTAAATTTAGTCACTACTGATAAAATTTAATATGACAGACAGTAGCTGACCTGACACCGAAGATGACAGAAAATGTTAAAGATCTTAATGCTGACGGCATGCTTTTAATAGAATTGAATTCGCAAAATATTTTAGTCGTCTGTATGAAGAGAAAAGAAGAATATCCAGAGCTGACAACCGAGTGAGATTTTGCGACCCACAGGTTGAAAAACACTGCCGTCTAGTGATACTATAATAATATTAGAGTAACCCAACTCTTTCCGATGCAGGCAGTAAACATGTTTTGGTCGTATTTCACCATGCTTATGGGAATTTAATGCTAATGAAATCCGTAGGTGGGTTTTGTTTACATTTTTTACTGAGGAACGTGTTTTATTTTTTGCTATACTTTATCAGCTTGTTTTTCTAAGTTTTTTGCGTTTGAATCTTGTTATGTCTTGTTTGTAATTTGGTCTTGTAGGAAATTGATAAACCTTATAGATAAAACCATTATCAATGTTCAGAAATGACGAAACGAGGTATGATCCAAATTTTATTTTCAAGTTGAATACAAATATTTAATTTATAAACCCACTGGCTACTGCCCATACAAATATTTGATTTATAAACCAAATATTTGTATTCAACTTGAAAACAAAAATTTCAACTGGCTACTGCCCACGGCTTTGCCCGCGTGGAACCCGGATAAAAAGTACCTAGTGATGAAAAGCAGCGGCAGCGTTCGTTAGAAACGCATTCGCTCGACCGTTTTATCGCCGACTTACGTTGCAAAATTGGTCTCCGTGAAAATACCTTTTATTTTAACGGCATCATATACAGCATATATACACCCTGACTGATGGTAAACTGAATCACGTGGTGTCCGTTTCGTGGAAACCCCGGCCGCAATGCGGTAAAATAACCTTATCTATAATATCATGTTTAAAACGCAATTTACAAAACAACTTATAGATTTTACCTTCTATATGCCACAATATCGCTTCAACGTATTCAATATTCGATTTCTTCGATCGTAGAGCGTTTTTCGTAACTTCCACTCACGTATTTTAGTCGTATCGGTTGTTTGTTTTTTTTTTTCATGTTTAGTATATTTCACAAGACAGTGCTAACTCTCAACCTCTTTAGACCTGCCTTCTTAGCATGAAGACCCAAGACAACGGTTTTGTCTACCGCCGAGAAGACAATATTTTGTCCCTCTCTTTTGTTTGACAGAAATCGTTTTTTTGTCTTCTCTTTCGTAGACAAAATGTTGTCTTGGGAGCTCATGTTAAGCGGGCAGGACATAGTATTTTGGTTTCGGCGTGGTTGTCTCACGCACTTCATTGGACGCACAGCAATGAACCAATGTTCAGTAGGTCCCCACAATATTGTGAGTTAGTATACCAGTTATTGCAGAAGCTACGCACTATGCGGAAAACGCACGCAAACGCGCGCTGTTACATAAACTGACATAATTACGTCCTTTTACTGACACTGCGTCGGCCATATGCATTATTACTATGCTAATATTAAGTTTTTTATGCTAATAAATGATTAAATAATCACCCAAATATCTCATACACATGGTCCGGACCCCACCCTAGGATTCCATGTCTGTTGGGGACTACTAGTGCCATGGTACCATAACACCCAGACCCGGAAAAAAATCAGCAAAACATGGAAACATTTGTGCCGCAGCGGGAATGGAACACGCACCTCTTGCGTTTCGGTCGACTACTCGTCCGCCGCACCACTGAGGTCGTCAATGTTAATGTTATCCTTTTCATAGATGCTGTTGTCAAGTAATATCAAAGGTCTTAGAAATTAAGTGTTGTTATACAGGGCGAAGTCTTTATGTCTTCTGGCAACCGAAATAACTGAATATTTGATTCTAATTTTGAGTCTCCATGCTTCGGCTTCCTTCCAACATAAATCAACTGTGTTTATTGATCTTTAAAATTAACTGTTCAATATCAACATCCGCTGGTGTTGATTCCTTCCTTATCCTTGAATTTCTTTCTTCGATCGTCCTGTTTATTTGGACTGTCTATAAGAAATTTCTCAGAAACAAAGCCTTAATAATATAAAATGAGCGACAAAAAGATATCTCTCAAATGTATCTGCAACAAAACTATGCTCTCTTGTAACTCTTCAAGCACTTAGACAAAGATTATATCAATCAAAGCTGTTTGCGTAATCTTATCAATCTATCTAACTAGCCTGTCTGATCCCACTACAGGGCAAACGCCTCCCTTCTCCTTTACTACTCTTCGTTGTCTTGTGAATCGATTGACCAGGATACTAAAAATGTGTAGAGTCCGTTGCGACATGGTCGGAGGCACGGACCGACCCTGTAGCCGCGTCACAACCCGTGGGACCAACTCAGTTATGCAGTACGCGTAAAGTATTATAATATCTGTGGCAGTATAATACGGCATTTTAATTAAGAAACTGAACGAATACTAAAAAACTACTTGAGCCATACTACAAAGATTCCGCGTTATGAAATGACCCTTTACACATTGTTGTAAAAACCAGGAAACGGTAAACAAATTCCATATAAGTAAACGCGTGGGCGTAGTCAGGGTAAGGCTATAGGGGCACGTGACCGCATTTTTTTATTTATTTATCAACTTCTAAGCTTTTAACACCGTTTTCTACCCTAGGACTCTAGCGTGTGCCAAGTAAGTGGCTGGGCAGCATCAATATTTAATTTTACGCTTAGCTTATAGAGCTTTAAAAATAAGGTCTTAGATGTCTACCAGATCTGATTCGGTACAGATTACAGTCCTCAACACAGCATTGCAATATTTCCTATTACCTGACGATAATATTTATCTTTGAGGTTTAAGATATATTTATTTTCTCATAAGAATTTACAAATTCACTTATATGAGAAAGCTTAATTAACTTAATTAACTGGGCTAATCGTGGGTGCTTAGATACACTTACTAGCAGGTAGGTAATAACTTAAGAACTAATTAGTACATGCAACTTATTGGGTAGGGAAATATTAACATTTATATTTGTAGTCCACTTTTCAAATCCTCAGTACGTCCATGTGTGCGCATAATGACCGTCGGTCCCACATGCGTTACTTGTTACGTTGCACATTGCATTTTGTAACAAATGCGTTATGTTGCAGATAATTTTACCGATTATAATATAGTTTGTGAAATTCTTGCGGCAAGTGGAGCGGACCATTGCGTTGATAACAAACTGTAGGCCTTGCTGCAACTGTTTTTTTTTTATTCAAGCGATCTAATAGTCTATAAACTCGAATCGCTTTCCACCGCCTTGCAAAGTGCCTGAATCCTTTAGTGGGCAAACTAGAACTAGATTACTGAGCAAAATCAGTATGGTCAAGAATGAATAATTGCAGGATCACAGCAACAACTAAAAATACTAGTTTTTTTTTTAATGAATTACTTTAATAATAGATATTTTGACAGTTTACCAGCAATAAACCTCGTCAATAAAAATATTAATAAAATCTCGCTGTTAATAAGTTAAATTTAATGTTTCTTCCTACGAAGAATCTCAAAATAATTTATTTGATGATTTTAGAGTCGTTGAAAGAATACGTACGACGCCCTTTTCCATTCTAGGAATTGATACTGTTTGATGTGTTTTAATGAATGTCTGTTTCTTTTCGAGGTTTGTTCTGGTTCCTTTTTTGTCAGTAAATAATGTACTAAAAATCTTCAATTTACCCCTACTTTTGTCTTTGAAGATGCAGACATAATGAGGTTGATGATAATGATTTTAATAATCATATAATAACATCGTGATACACAAACCATATGTTTGTACTTGTGTAAAATATTAGTGGTCAAAATCATGATTTTGCATAGAAATTTTCCGTATCGCGAAAGCTAATGGAGAATCATGAATTGTCGCTCGGTACATCCACCAGCGCCAGTAGAATTGTACAATATGAATTGAATACCATTACCATGGTAGCAGGGAAAGTAAATTGAAAATTACCCCGGCATTTTGTAACCGGCAATTGGTTTTCTCTTTTTTGTTTTGCATCTGTATATCATTGTATCATTAAGGTACCGTGTTGGCCTAGTGAGCGATACCCCGACTACCTGTTTGGACGAGCCTCGGACTACCCTCTACTTGGTATCCTCAAAGATCTACTCACTGAGTATGTATCTGAGGATGTCCACCATGGGGAAACAGTCGTGAGCGTGTTTGTTTTTGGAACGAAGTTCTTTATCGCGCGTTGTGAAAGGGGGCTAGACGGACACTTTTTGCTATAGTAAGCTATTGTAAGCTGTGCGGCGTGCGCATGTTTCTCTGTCTGTCTCTCTCTCTCTTATAGAAAGCGAGCCAGATATTCTCATTTTTTTTTTTTTTTTTTTTTTTTTTAATTTGGCTGCTAAAAAAAAAATATTACAATTCCTTCACTAATTAATCGAAAGGAACTTCGTTCCAGCCGGGTGTCCCTTGACACCTCTCATTTTTTATTTTGTTTTGTTTACCTTCTTGGCTCATTTCGTAATGTTGTTTCTGTCTCTCTGAGATTGTGTTGATCAAAGTTTCGCGTAGGTTGAACCTCCCACTCTAAAATAATGCAAATTATTCGTCTTCACAAAGTTTTGGTACCTTGCTGCATCAAAATCTTTATAAGTACGAGGCTGTTAATGTCTACTTGTTCCGTGTTGATATATTCCGCACAGTTTTACGTAAATCATTTAGATTAGGACATGATCTACGTTCCGATTGCAAGCTTTCGAAGTTATTTCAGATAATTGTCCACTTCCACCATTATATCGATAAACCGCTACCGGTCTTTGATATCTATCGGTGACGGTGATTGTACAAGACGTGAAATCATGTTTATGTCCTCGATAAGAAGTTAGACTGTGTTTTGTGTATAGTGGACTGTTTGAGAAATGTGTAGCTTAGCTGCAGTCATTTAATACGAATGGCACCTGTGGCCAAGTTGACTTTCTATAATCACTAATAGAAAACTAAAAAACTCGAAATCCACGAGATGATTCGCTTGTCGATAAATAACGATCATAAGGCTATCGAGCCTTATACCTATTATTATATATTCCCATACATTTTTGTTTACTATTGAAAACGAAACCCAAACTCCTCAAATCAGCGTTTATTACAGAATAATTTAGCCTTTACAATGCCTACTTAGGTATTATATTAACGATTAAAGTAGTCTAACTCAACCCTTTTCTTTCAAGTCAAAACCTCTGGCCGACTGGCGCCACAGAAACACACCACCCGCTGTGACGTCATCGACCATAGACTGAATACCGTCTCATTGAAACCAGTGATCAACCAAAGAGCATGTAAGCTCAACTAACTTAAATATAGTAAAGTAATAATATGTACAAAATCAACTATGATAAATTATGATTTGTTTACACTATCTACCAGCGACATTGCTGATCGTTATAGAATATTACTTTGCCTAACCTAACCCCTCTGGTAATCAGATTTTCTATTCGTGGTTTTGCAAATACGCTGCTATTGATGGATGAAGTAAACACTTTGATTATAAATCGCCTGTCTCGAAACATGGAACAATAGATAATAACTAACAATTATTTTGATTATAATTTCGAAGTCGAACACTAAGCTTCCATCAACGTAATTGTTGGTACTTACCGTACCCTTTGTAAACGAAAGGATAATGGCCTTAGGCTATTATAAATGTCCATGCGTTGATTTAAAGTACAACCTTTATTGGTCATTTTGTGGCAACATAACATTATGACTAACCTAGCAACGGGCTGTGAACAAATAGATAGTGCTGCATTGATGTACAACTGCGAGCCTACTGCAAATGTGAGCCTACGTATCGTTGTATTATAAAATTAATCCAACGACATGAACTATGATGATGACGTTGTATGAATATATAAACATCTCATTTAAGTGTAATTCTGAAGTCTTAACAGAAATATCATCATTTAGTTAATTAAACACCAAATTATAGTCGGGATTTCATTCCCATTTTGTTAGTTATCCATGTCAACATCGACGTTAAAACACGTATAAGTAACATGTAACTGGGCCACATTCCTCCAGAATGTCGAAACCGCGTCCGAAAGCCTACTCAATAAATGTGATGAAACGAGGAGGCTGCTGAAACGAGATGATAAAAAAATATTTACCTTAACCTGCTCTTACATCGGCCTACATAGCTTAACCTGAAAAAACATCCGCCGATCGTGACGAGATGACTCACCTTAAAAAAGGATCTCTGATGATTACGAACATAGGTTTTCCATGGATCCTCGATATGCCACAAAATGATTCAACAATATACTAACAATAGACAATTATTCATTCATCATTGTATTGTTTGGTAGTTTAGATATTCGCTCAGGATTTAGTTCTGCTGTAGCTTCTTTGACAAACACTATTCCTGTAACCCTAACCAAACCGGTCTCCCAATATCCTTGTTGGTTCCAGGCATCTTCATTCTAAGTGGGGGAACTAAGATCCCCACTGAAGTCCCGCCTTCACGGGTCTTTGAATTGGGGGTGTATTGTGCATTATCGCCCTTGTACCCTGACCCCAACCAGCCTTACAGTGTTTCTGTATCCCCGACCTTATGGGAGTTGTTGGTGAAGCAGAGCATGAATTGATGGGATGGGCTCTTGCAGTCTCGTCTTCGACCTGA
The DNA here is from genome assembly GCA_961405105.1 of Perizoma affinitatum. Taxonomy (NCBI): domain Eukaryota; kingdom Metazoa; phylum Arthropoda; class Insecta; order Lepidoptera; family Geometridae; genus Perizoma; species Perizoma affinitatum. The sequence continues at coordinate 12,945,306 of OY560189.1, forward strand.
CTCCTTTTGTGGCGATGTGACGTCCTCCAGAGTCTCTTCATCCTGGTGACAACCTCGACAAAGTCCACTGTTCGTGGCCCGAGTCTGATTCCAGGAATTTGGTGTCCTTGACGGCGAAATGAAATCAGCCCTATTTCGAAGGGTTTCTATAAGGTCAATGTAAATAAATGCGTATAAAAAGGCATGATCTCACCGAAGCACGCTTCAGTTCAAGTCATGACGTCAGCTTTCGGAGTAAACAAGCTTGCGTGTTTAATTTTTTAATCTACTGTTTTGGCGTTTACTTTGTGATTGGCGGGTTAGGCAGCCGATTTTTTATACCTGACATTGACAAATATGCGTATTATGATTCTCTCAACTCAAAGTTGAGTAAGTTGTTCAAAGTAGACTGATATAAGATAAAACTTGTTTACACTATTTTCGTGGCGCTGACTGCTGGAATTGCCTTATCATTTTTTTCGCTCAGCAGATTCTGATAACACAATTCCAGTTTTCCTTCTACTACCAGGGACCCTACTCTGACGTCATTATTAAAGGCTCATTATACAATTATGTGAATTACATCATTAATCTTGTTCGTTGCCTTGTTTTAGTCAATTTATTTTTGCGGTGTAATGGATCAAACTCTGTGTTGTTCAGTTTGCTGTTGATGGGGCCATTTAGTCATATACGATTTGGTTTCATGCATCATTTCGCCTCAATTTTGCGCCTGCCCTGTACGTTTTGTCTCTTAGTTTCTTAAGATAATAATAATAATAATAATTAAGAAGTTACTTGTTAAACACATAACAGAATATTATAGCTATGTTAAACGGTTTAACTGTTGCGCCTGTAATGTTTAGAGAGTGTCCGCTAAATTTGACGCGCGCCAAACGTTTTATTTGCGCCGCAATTCCGCATTGCGGTCGGTTACCCGGCTTTTGTGAATACCGCACCAACTATTAACAGGGCATTACTTCTATTGCTGTTTGATGGTTGTAATATTAACTGTATCGTCATCGACAGTCTGAAATAAACTGATCAACTCAAGGTTATAACGAAAACCATCTATAATATTTCACGAAACAAACGAATCTTCATTTTATACATTCACCCTGTGAAACTTTTCCACAAATATTCCTAATTTAAACCCTCATAACCGCATGTCCACACTTCAGTGAGAATGAGTAACAAGCTATTTTGGTGGGACGGTTCTAAGGTTTCTACGCTTCAATGCTCGGATTGACATGAGCGTTCATGAACTAAATCTATAAATACTGGTCAAATTACAAAGGCTTTGAGTAAGTTGAACCATCCAATGAAGACCCTCAAATAATTTCTTTGAAGAATCGCTAATAATATTAGTGACAACCATGTTCCGTTTATTTAAGGAACCATGGGTCCTTAAATAAACTACCATGTTTTATACGATCTTGTGTCGTTGCAGGTAAAAATCAATATTTGTAAATAAAAGGTATAATATTTGTATAAGGTGTTTTGTGTCTATGTATAATGAGTATGTTTACAATAATAATATATAATAGTATATCACGCAGTATATAGTCATGAAGTTCCTATAATACAAGCTATGCTTGGTTGGGGCTAGATAATGCTGTGTGAAAAAGGAAAAAAAACTGTCATAATGTCCTAATTGATATATTGATTGATTGACTGAGAGATCAAAGCCTGAGAGAGAAAAATACTTCCTTATCTGCAATAGATTCAATCTCTTTAACTCTACTAACTAGACAAAAATTTGCATTTGGCCTTGATTTTGGAGGCTTGAACGAAATCGTGGGCGTTCCACTAGTCTTAGAATAATATGATCGTACGATGTGAATGTACCTATTTAAATATTTGTAATAATGTGTCAGATTATACTCACTACTTACTTACAAGTATCTACCTAATTATAGCAGATGATTCACTTTCCTGAGTCCGGATACTGATATCGCTATGGGAAAACTTTGTGATAAGAATGTTCCAACGTACGGTAGTTATTTATGTGAAGTGGAACAAAAACTACGCTATTATGTGTATTGCATACTACTTACTTTTGATGACAGAGCGCATCTCACCATAATTACTGAAAACAAACACACAGCTATTTAGCCTCAGTTCGTTTGTTTCGGTCGTTGAACTAATTAATGATTGTTGCGAACGGGGCCCATTACAAGAATCGTCCATCAATCATACATTCGGTGCCCGGAAGAGACTAGGAAGGGTCGTTGGACGACCTTTGCGTATGACCTTGGTGTCAAGTCACACCTAGAACGAACGGGTAGGGTTTCCTTCTTACGGCGGTCGTTGGACCTGCCGCAATGGTTCTTAAGATTGGGAATAAAATTTGCGTTGCTGACACAGGCAAGGCTGTGTGGTTCAGTACCTTTGGTTCTTGACTAATTTCTGTTCTCTTTTATTTTACTCACGTGATTATCACCCTTCGTAAACATGACATATTAGTCGGTCGATGCCCTCGTGGCACCCTCTAAATCACCCCAAGGTTCAACAAACGTCCTTCAGCCTGTCATGTCACAGTTGACATGTTTATTCGTGCTTAGTATTGATTCTACCATTGTGTTTGTTAATTACGATGCTCTACTGTTGTCGTTTCTCTTTACGGTTTAAGTTCAAGTAATTTGACTTCTGTATTTATGTTTGTTGCTATCATTCTTTGTGTTTGTGGTATTCTGCTGCTAGTTCACAATACTGCGGCCTCCCATCTTAATCTAAATGATCGGACGCTTTAATGTACTCTAGTGTTTACGAAAGATATCATCCTCTTTATCTCAGGGATCCGTTAGTCTTATGGCGTTAAATCAGCTATAATGAATTAGGTTTAAAAAAGGAGGGGGCTATATGTTGCAAGCGCACTACATATTTATAGTCCGAGTATAAGGAAGTATTTAGCTGTAACACTGGTGTAACCTAGCACTGCTGCTAAAGGAAAATTGTATTTTGTATCTAAAATATTTTTTTTTCTTTTTTTTATTGTTTTGACTTAGTTGCTTGATTTTTACAGCTCCAAGCGAGCCCAGATATTAATAATTGATATTAATTTCAACTTAGGTGCATGCGTTCCTGAGAAAAAAGATCTTGACAGGCTGACAGACGGACAACGAAGTGATCCAATACGTGTTCCTTTTTTTCCTTTTGAGGTACGGAACCCTAACAGCAATATATTATTCACCTGTCCTCAGAAAAATATGTATGCAATCCCACTATGAAATTTGTTTGTGAGTAACTTAAAATTTAAACGGATGTAGTATTTGTTGTTAACAACTGAACGCGTTCACCTCAAATAACTGGCACATACGAAATAATACTGATGAAAGCGAAACCGGCACTAATCAATTAAGAGTGATAAAATATCACTCTTACTAGTTTTGAGAATCATGTGGGATCTAAATGTTTTACACCACATAGCTAAATTTAAGTAGGTACTTAATCTCATTCGTCAATGAGTCATAGCCCTGTCATGTAGTAATAAAAACTAATGGATGTGTGTTATCACAAAATACGCCGTCTCCGTTCTGAATTCGTTATAGTATTTACGTCCCGCTATAAAATCGTGCTGCAACTTCTCTAACTCGAAATAGATCCTAATGTTTACCCCGTTACGTTACAAAGTGAAATGTAAATTATGCTAATTTTACTTGTTTACACGACTCTACTAATAGAGGCATCTCTCTTGATCTCCTGGCTACGAAGACAACTGTTTAAAGTTGCAATTGAACACGTCAATTACACATTTATTAAACAGCTTGAAATAGCGGTGTTTTCTATTTAATCATCGTTAAATTAGCATTTACGAGTTGGATTCGGAAATTTATGATGTTTCGGTATTTTTGAATTTATTCCAGCAGATTTTGACAACACTGCACTTAACTTTATTTTCTCGAAAGCGATTTAATTTATTTGCACTCAAGCGATTCAATAGCTCCAAGATGGAAAGTCATTTCTCATGTATGTTGGTAAGTTTTGAGGGGGTGGAAAGGTCGGCCTTCCCTCGTTTATTGAACTGTTCTTAAACTACGGTCAAGGTGGGCGCAGTGGTGCGCCGGCCGGCGCTCGCCTGGAGCTGAAACGAAAATAAACAAATCGCGAAAACTTGAATGATTTCACTGAATCTGCTAAATGTTCCCGCGGCACGGCGGCAGAGTGGCGCGGATGCTGTCAAGGTTAATTTGTTGCTTTCCCGAAGAGCACGTGCTCCAAATTGCAATACAAACTCTCAATTCTGACAACCTCTGTGGCGCAGTGGGCGAAGGCCCGCCAGTGACTCAGAAGGTTGCGGGTTCGATTTCCGTAGCGGGACAAATGTTTGGCTCAGGATCTGGGTGTTTTCAATGTATAATATGTTTTGAAAAAAATATAAGTACAAAATGTAATGTTTGGACGTGCCTCTGACTACCCCTACTTCGTATCCTCAAAGATCTACTCACTGAGTATGTATCTGAGGATGTCCACCATGGGGAAGACAGTCGACAGCGTGTTTGTTTTTGTTTTTATCAGTCATGTAGTTCTCATAACACAAGCTCTGCTTACTTTGGGGCTAGATGATGCTGTGTGAAAATGTCCAGCATTATTGTTATTATTATTAATTTAACAAATTAATTAATTAAAAGTATTATGCATTATTTCATTCCACACATTCTATTTAATAACATGTTTTGATACTTCATCAAGTACGTTTATTCGTCATACAACTATAATTTTGATGGTAGAATGAATTGGGGAATGCCATTCATTCTACCACGGTCGTGAATCTGACGCAACTTTCCAACGAATCGGTGTCAAAATATATCACTCGCTTTTTCTAAAGAGCATAATTTTCTTTTTGTTTTCATAAACCGAAATAATTTACTATCCGTATTGGACTAGGAAGCTTTTTAATTTTACAGCCATCAGATCCGTGATTCAGACAGTCACATAAAATTGTAGTCTCCGTTTAACATTAAAAGTATTTTTATCCATTTCAATTAATTTAATTTTGTTTATGGGCTGAATAAACTTCTTGGTTTTAAAAGCTACCACAGGAAATGCGCTGCTGACAAATTTTATCATAGTATTTTTTTATTGCATATGCTTTAACATTTGTTATTGCTCGTTAGAATGTCTAGGTTTGATAGTTAATCCAATGTTTGTATTGTTTTCAGATACAAATTTTTATCAACCCTACCTATAAAATAAAACTAGTTCACGTCAGCTTTTATCTCCTTCACGGTCTGCGGTCACGAACTACAATTCATTATTGTATTACTAATTCGAAGCCAACTCTTTCTTGGAATAAGGGTCGAAGCGATCGTGATTCCGAAATAAAGGGCGATTGTTCTCTCTAGTATTTATCACCTTTCATGTTATACTCGATTCAAATTGAGTTTAACATTATGGACTCTGTGTTACAGGACTTATGTCATGAGTTGTGACTACGGGGACAGTTCGTCTTAGGTCGATTGTGTGCGGTTGTAATCGTTCAGTATCGTGCCGCGCACGCGCCACAAACGACCGTTTTGTATGATTTACAATGTGTTCCATTGAAGTGCGCCTTTGTTGTCTTAACAGCTTCGCCGATAGTCGATTACACAATCGCATCTTTTGACGTTTGTCGAAGGTTATCCAGTTCATTTTCCTTTGTTTAATTGTCGGATACTTTGATCAGATGTTTGTATAGATATTTATGATATTTCACGTTTGTGATCTTTGTTTGTTAGTTATGTTACCTCAATTACCCCTGCACTTTATGATTCGCACGTTGAGCGCGGAGTAAATGTTATTTCTTGGACTAATCCTTTGGAACATATTAAGCTCATCTTGTTGGCCTTGTTTTTATGTTCAGGATGACACAGCATTGGTTAAAAATTAAAATTAGACAATAAGTCATCCATAAACATAAAAACTAACTTCTTTTGATTCCATTTTATCCCGTCCATCCAAAGGTTGTATGGAAGAGATCGTTTTAAGCGATAAGACCGCCCATTGTTTTTGCAACGAAGTTCTTTATCGCGCGTTGTGAAAGGGGGCTAGACGGAAAAAATTCTCACGAAAAGTTGTAACGACACTTTTTGCTATAGTAAGCTATTGTAAGCTGTGCGGCGTGCGCATGTTTCTCTGTCTGTCTCTCTGTCTGTCTCTCTCTCTGTCTCTCTCTCTCTCTCTTATAGAAAGAAAGCCAGTTTTTTTTTTTTTTTTAATTATTACAATTCCTTCACTAATTAATCGAAAGGAACTTCGTTCCATCCGGGTGTCCCTTGACACCTCTCATTTTTTTTTATAATTTCTTTGTTTTTGTATTTGCTTTGGTGTGCAATAAAGAGTTTATTTATCTAACAAGCTGGCTTGGAACCCCACGCCTATTCAGTGTTAATCAATAACACTATATTCGTTTGGTTCGGAACCAATTCCGCCATAGATCATATGTTATGACGAATATTGGTTGTTTGCCAAACAGTCGCACCCTAATTCCGGAGACACTTCTGAATTTGTCAAAGATATTTCATTGATATTTGTGCTAATTCCTGCTACAACTGCGCAATAGGTATATGTTTGTTTTTGAAACGTTGCACATGTCTGTTAAAAACCAGGGTAGCTTCACATCCGGGTCGTAATAAGCTGATACAGGATCTGTTTTGTCCACGCGTTGCGAATAAGTGGGTATTTTTGTGCCTTCAGCCGATTACGGTACCTACTTATTACGGTAGGGCTGATATACGTATAGCTATATTCCTTTCTACATTATATCCTTTCTGTAAAATTGCGTTTAAAAAAAATCCTTTCTTTTCACATTGTATCTTAAACTATTAGCGGCTACGAATACTCGCAATTTATTGATTCTGTTTCTGATTTTTATTCTGAGCCCAGATTTTTTTTGTTGTATGGACTTTAATGCTTCAATGTCGCAGCCTATCTGCGGTCAGCGTGACGGGTCATTTTCCGTCCCTACTTTAACGTTACTTTTGTAACTGTCAGTAAAAGAGAGCGATATATAAAATTAAGTTTAGTTACAAGAGAAAACATATACAAATTCTAGTCAACGTCTAGAATTAATTATATTATGAGAACGTATTAGATGTTATCTTCTTAAAAAAAGTTATTATTGACTTTAAAAAAACTGAAATGATTCCAGATGCTTAACTGTGCTTACGCGATTAGGTACTTACATGTTGGCATGTCAACACGGAAACTGGTCGTTAGACGCGATTACTCATACAATTAGTGGGGCCGTATCACTTCACATATTCCAAGTAAACATTGCAATCTGAAGTATAGAGTATTTGTATTGCTACTGATGTACTATTATCAATTCCAATTAAATAAATAAACACCGAGACCTCGGTGGCGCGGCGGACGTGTAGCCGGCTACGACGAATAATGTGCGGGTTCGATTCGCGCTGCGAGACAGATGTTTGCATGTTCTACAGATACTTCGAGGGCATGAAGTCTGTGAGACCAATGTTTAGTGATCTAGGGTTAGACGCGATAAAGACCCGTAAAACTTGCAATTATGTTATGTATTCACGGAAATTTAAAAAATACTAATGTTATATGTAGTTTAAGGGGACTTTATTTGTTGTATGACAAGCAATGCTGGCTCTAGAAATACCCATTGCTTGTTATTGTATACCTACATGAGAACATGCAAGTATTTATTTGTTGTATGACAAGCAATGCTGGCTCTAGAAATACCCATTGCTTGTTATTGTATACCTACATGAGAATATGCAAGTATTTATTTGTTGTATGACAAGCAATGCTGGCTCTAGAAATACCCATTGCTTGTTATTGTATACCTACATGAGAATATGCAAGTATTTTACACTGGCCTTGCCGCAACAACAAAGGAATTGAAATGCAACTATCCGTTTGATGCAATTACTTATTAGTTATTAGATATTAATGCTGATTAACAATTAAAACTATGATCGAATGTTTTTTTCTTTTATTGTACACCTCATGAAAATAATGTGAGCTCCATAAAATATAATAATAACTTTGTTACTAATATCCTGCTACCGCATTCAATCGAACAAATAAATTATTATTCATATATTAAAAATAATTTGGACGTGTCTCTGACCACCCTAACTTGGTATCCTCACAGTTTTGTGTACTGAGTATGAATCTGAGGATCTCGATCACGGTGTTAGAGTCGTGAGCGTGTTTGTTTAAGCTAAAAGGTACATTCTTCTCGCTTAAAAGCGATCTTTACCAGAGAACCTTTGGATGGAGAGGATTCTATGTGATATTATGTGATGTGATGAAATTTGAAATTGTCGTTGTATGTACTTATCTACCTTGTTCGCTACTGTGATTCTGTTTCTATTGTTAACATTTATGACCTTTTCATGGAAATGCGGAAATGCCTTCATAATATATGCTTTGCGTGTAAAAAATCACCACTAATCAAGTGTCCAATGTGTCGTGTCTCGTATAAATACGATACATACAATACGACGTTAATGAATATTAATAATGTTTTTGTGTTTAGTTTTGATGATGATAAATGTAGCGTTCGGAGGAAACGCATTCGCTCGCATTTTTCATCGACTTACGTCGTCTCCACGAAAAGCTCTTTAATATTAAAGGATTTATACATAGCCTATGTCCACTTAACTCTATAATAAATAAATAAATAATGCTGGACATTTTCACACATCATCATCTAGCTCCAAAGTAAGCAGAGCTTGTGTTATGGGAACTACATGACCGATATACTACTTTATATAGTTTTTTTTTTGTAAATACATACATATTATACATAGAAAACACCCAGACCCGAGACAAATGTATGCAGATCAAGCAAACATTTGTCCCGCAGCGGGAATCGAACCCGCAACCTTCTGCGTTTCAGGCGGACCTTCGCCCACTGCGCCACAGAAACAAAACAAACAAACACGCTCACGACTGCTTTCCCCATGGTGGACATCCTCAGATACGTACTCAGTGAGGATACCAAGTAGGGGGTAGAGAGGTAAAGATTTAAATTAATTTGTGTTTAACTTAATCAGATAGCAAGCAGAATATTTTAAGGGATACCTTGAAAACCGTGAACTTCCTCCAGCAATGTTATACCTTCTACCTCTCTGATACCAGCCAGACGTTATTAATATTTTGAGCAAACTGCATGCTTCCGCTAAAACGACCTTACCGAAACTAAACGAACGGTCCTCATTATTCCATTGCGACCTTACTTTTATTATGGTTTTACGAAATGAACTTTTTGCGGAAATAACACTTTGTGTTCTTTTCACGGAAATATAATGTAAATTGTGGTACGATAATTGAATATCAACATAAATTACAGCTTATTGCCTTTGTATGCTGCAGCAAGATTCACTTTCTTTTTCTTTGGTACGTCGGATGAACGTGAAACTTTGTAGATTGCTGTTTAAAATGTCACCAGGAAAACTACATTTCCATACAAAAAAACAAAAGGCGATAAAGTAACGCTGACGCAGTAATTAAAGCGATTTCAGCCTTTGTGAACTCAACAATAGATAACCTTGCGTGGCGACGAGTTGGCTGCTTTTGTCGACATGTGCTTGCGCGTTTGGCTTACGCGCCATTCATACTCTCGTCCGACATCATTCTAGTTCGTTGACGTGCGCGGCACGACCACAGCTTAAACGATACATCTCATCCCAGACACTGTAGTAATCCAGAACAAGGTCTAAGACCGAAGCATCAAGCATTGATCTCAAGTCAGACTTGACTTTCAAGACAAGTCTGATAGCACTAGCTGTGCCGCCCTCGGCTCCTGACCCACCGCGTCTCATCGTCCGCCTGTGAGGCGGTTCCTCCTTAGTGTCATATTGATGTCTAATAGCGTTCCTCAAGAGTTGGTCTATCAAATTATGCAAAATGTTTTTTTCAAGTCCGTCTACTACACTTGCGAGCTTTAAACTGGAATCGCTTCATAGAGGGTTGTTCAAGATAGTTTTTTACAATTTCTATGCAGTGAATACAAAATATTGAGGGGGTTTAACATAAACATTGTAAATAAAAATTTAATTTTTCATATTAATGCCTATTCATTTAGACGTCCACAACTTCGACCTATAGCAATAATTCCCTAAATTTAGGTAGGAAATTTATAATCTTCTGGATATCACTTGAATAAGCTAACAAAATTACCTTGAAAATGTTATACCACAATCCCTAGTTCATTGGACAGAAATTGTAATAAATTGTCTTGATCAACTCGCGATGAAGCGATTCCAGTTCAAAGCTCGCGAGTGAAGTTCCAGAGATTAACGCGTTCAAAAAAGAAACATTCATTTTCTTCAGGCTCTTTTATTAGTTTAGATTAACAAGAAGACCTTTGGAAAGCAGTACTTTTCATGATGACCTCGGTGGGGCGTGGCGGGCGAGTAGGAGGCGACAACTCCATAGGTGCGGGCTCGATTCCTGCTGCTGGACAAATATTTGCATGTTCTGCAGATATTTGATCGTAGTCTGGGTGGTGTGGTACCACGAGACTCGTGGTTCCTGATCCCAACGACCCAGATAATCTTAATGTGGGGGGACTGCTGTAGGGTGTTTATTTATTTATAAATTAATTAGGTACATCGATCTTTCACCAATTACTGCTTCGAAGACTTAATTAGAACCTCGTTTTCCTCTAATTCACTCAACCACGAAAAAACATGACACGCCCCACATAGAAACACAGTTTATACTTTGAATAAAAATTACAATAAAATATCTGAAGTAAAGTGGGGTCAGGACTGTGTCTCTAGTGTGTTTATTTATTTATAAATTCATTACATCGATCTTTCACTAATTACTGCTTCGAAGACTTAGAACCCTGTTTTCCTCTAATTCACTCAACCATGAAAAGACATGACACGCCTCAAACAGAAACACATTTTATACTTCAATAAAATTACAATGAATTTTAAATAAAATTACTTTAAATTACAATAAGATATCTGAAGTACCCGGCCCTACAGAAGGAACCTTCTGATTGAGAACGAAGGCACGTGCGGATCGTGGGACGTGTCCACGTGCAGTGAACCAGCTGGTTCGCTCTTGGCTGGGACTCGACTAATTGCCCGCTCGCTCGCCCACTGGTCTGCTAGACCGCCTCGGTTTTCCTCCTAACACTTATCTAGTCTCCTTGGCATATGATATGGATCGTCATTATCTCAATTCACTGCAACCTCAGTCTCTTACCTACCGATTAGAACTGATTTATGACTACACGCTACGCCCTTCTATAAACACTTGTCGTGAATTGAAGATGAAGATAATTTTATTTCAAACTAGCTTCTGCCCACGGCTTCGCCCGCGTGGTACCCGGATAAAAAGTAGCCTGTGTTATTAAAACAAGCTATATTACTGTAAAGTTTCATCAAAATCCGTTCAGTAGTTTTTGCGTGAGTAACAAACATCCTCACAAACTTTCGCATTTATAATATTAGTAGGATAGGATTCGAACAGTACAAATTCGTTGTAACTTAACTAAACAGCAAGTTACTTATAAACTAGCAACTTTATCTAGTAAAATAACTAAAGGTTGTTATTATATTAGATAGTTACAAAACCGTACCCTTCGTGCTAGATATAACTGTGTTATGACGTGGCATTCAACTGCCTCGGATCTGCCTTCTGATGAAGTCGTGCCAGAAAGATTCGATGAAGATTCGCATTCGGAATGCTTGCTTGCCGTAACCTTATTATGACTGACACTCCTGTTGCCTTGCCACTAACTGAATATCACTGCTTATAATGTATATCTTCACCCCGCTGAGAATGCTCTGCTTCGGCTGTTCGTAGTCAGAATATACGAGAAATAATAGCGTAACTATCCACCATGGAAATTGAACTTGGCGGGATGTCAATTGTATTGTTTTAATTTAGATTTAACACAGATTGCAATATCGTTAGCCATAACATTAGTGTAACTAATATAGTCTCGATTCTAGTTCAAAATCAGCTAGTACTTAGCTGTTCCAATACTTATTCAAACAGCATCATGTTTGGAGCAGCTAGGTCTAGATGCGATTGGCGATCGACGCTAGGGCTGTGGTGACGTGGTGATGTGTCGGCAGCATCAGCGGACTGGCGTTGGCGCTCGGTGGCAGCGGAGTCGGCAGCCCGGCGGCGACGGGTGACACCCGGGAGCAGACGGCGACATCTTCCCGCGCCGCCTCGCCACCGCCCTCCGACAGGCAGCAACACTCCAGGTAGACGCGCCCTACGCACGGAACGTTTGGCTTTCCTGGCTATGCCTGTGTTTGTTCTCTTTTGACCAATGACCCGCTAGCTTTGATTTACTGTAACTTTTAGGAATTATATTGTCTCACTTGTTGCTCTCTAAGCTAGCGTGCCATTTCTCAAATTTAAAAGGTGTTGGTTTTTTTATAGTTTTTAAATGTGTGGGTCACAGGCCTTGGTTTTGTTTTATAATTTAGAACGCCATTCAACGTTCCTAGTATGTGTGCATGCTTGCCTGTGGAGTGGTTTTTTTTATGTTTTTGTTGTAGTAGTACCTTTCTGTTACAGCAGTAAGTATTTTTAAGTGCAATAATATTTTTAAAGAACATTCGCTTTAGAAGGAAGATGTCTTCATCATATTTAAGTTTTGTCTCCCGTGGTGAATTTAACGCGCAACTACCCACAAAAGTTGACTTTGTAAAGAGCCTAATTACCTGTTTAAATCTGTGAATAGTTCGTGTTAAGAGACTATACAAACAATACTGGATGGAAATGAAGTTTAATGACCACTCGGAAGCCATACAAAGTCACAGTTGTCTTTACCTGTCGACACGAATTACTAAATAAGTCTGCTGAAGAGCAGATAATGCTTGCTATTTATCAGGATAACGTTCGAGGCCAACAAACAAGGGTTCAGAAACTGATCCGATATAAATAATGGAAGATCTTTTTCATTTGACATGTGTTATACGCAAACAGATGAGTTGAAAAATGACGGACGACGGACATTCAATCAGTGTCTTTCCAAATTCGCTGCACGAAATTAAAACCCCCGCTGAAAATCTTAAGCAAAAAGATAATTAAAAAACATTTGCATACAGAAACGATCTTCTCGCAAAATTTTCTTAACAAATTCAGCGTAGAGATGATCCACAAAGCAAACTAACTACCTAAACACGCATCTGGGACTCACATGAACGAAATACTAATGGCGAAAGAAAAAAAATAAAAATAAATATATTTTTAAATTAATTTAGAAGAATTCAAAGACAACTCGGGAGGCATCAGTCGAACGAGCAAAGTCATCTAAAAATGCGAGAAAACATCAAAGTTTTGTGTACAAGTCGTGTACACGTCGTAAAGCTTCTTCTTTACACGTACCATAAAAACATATAAAGAAGCAATAGAAAGAAATTAACAAAACATCCTATAATAATATTGTTTGCATCGTTTAAGTCAACTTACGCTTTTGGTAAAACCACGAAAAACAAATTCAAAAACAGTAGCGGATTTTAGTTTGGACTTTGTCAATATTAGTCATGCTTTTCGGACCAAAACTGAATTTCTATTTATTTACCAGTTAACTTCTTTTAAAGTGCCGAAGTGTTTCCTTCAAGCTAAAACATTACAAGTACAAGTTACTATAAATATGAAACGAAGCATTCAAAACAAGACGCAACCTCTATTATTTCGGGCAATTTACAAAACCTTGAAAACTTGTGAGAGCCGCATATCGAAGCTCAAAGTACACACTTTTCATAATGTAATCATAATTCGATGTTCCAACTCAGGGCTTACGTCATGCGCTCAGAATAGGCGGTGGCAGCTTTCAATGTAAAGTTATTGTTGATTTTTTGCGAGCAGGTTATTGACTTGCGCGTTTTAGATGTCATGGCAAGGGTACTCTCGGGGATGCCAGCTTTGTTACACCGCACCGTGCCGAATTGCGAGCAAATAGATATTGGACTCGGTAACGCCCGTTAAAATCACTTTACGATCTAGATGAACTTCAAAAGTCACTTTTTATTACAATCTGCCGTTGGTTTTATTAGGTCTGAAATATTACCATAAAAGTTTTGATGCAAAAGCTTTCACAAAATTGTCTCTCGATTTAAATAAAAGTTTAAGGTATTCTTAAATAAATATTAATATGATTTGTTGGTTATTTTTTAATGATCTTCAGAGATTTAAATAATGCCGCAATGTTACAGTACAGTGTGAATCGGTAGCTTTCTGGCAGCGTTATTAAATGATAATTTGAAGCGGTTTTTTGTGCTGCCTTTGGTAGATTCATTTATAATTTCTTGCTTAAAGCTTTGTGTAACTAATTTCCAGTTGAAGAATCGACTCAGTTTACATACATCCTTATGGAAAGAAGAACATATATTTCTGGGTATAGAACACCACACATATATTATTTGGGTATATAACTTATATTTCTTAATCTTGGTAGGTATATATTATTGAGAAGCGTAATGTCCTGCTATTGATGTTAGTTATTATGTCTCGCGATGTGCATTATTGTGCCTTCGTTTGTACCGCACCCTTATCACCATCACCCCGAAGCTATTTACACGCTCCACTTGCTACCCCATGGGGTGCACATGTTAATGGCTCATGTAGAGAGGTGAATGCTGCACCTGTGATGTTAAAAGAATAGTTAAAACTCGTACTCTGTCTGTTAGGGACGAGGAACTTCGTAGCACACAAATATAAAGTCATGCTAGCTCTAGTTTTTTTTTTTTTTGTATTTAGCTAAACGAGAAGTACAGAGGAACCTACTAGTTAGGTACTTACGAATCGTTAGTATACGTAGTTGTTTGTTAAGACCTCATCCGTTCGTGAATTATAATTTGACGTCTCAACGTGTCATTTAGTTTCAAATAGGGATCTAATTGCATAGATATTTTGAAACATTTCCAATTTAGACGAGTACTCGTTATGAAGAGGTTATCTATGCGTTAGACCCGTTATAATCTGGTTAGCAACGACCAACCAGCGTCAGGTTCGATGGCCGGCGAAAGCAATGGTGTCATAGATTTCGCCATTCGCAATTCATCATTTTGTACTATCTCACTTACAGTTGTATCGTCATTTTGCAAGCAGTAGTAGGAAGTTTACCGTTGCCGTAAGCCTTTGTTCGGGAACCGCTTCCAAATGTGATGATAATTCTCGTGACTCTCGGATTCATGATTGGATGTGAATTTCAAAATTGTTGAGGTATTTCCGTTAACAACAACTGCAACAAAATATGTGCGACTGTGTTTAAACCTCTCATTTGCTTTACTAAACTGTTGATGGAGGCACCTAGTTCCGCTTCGCAATGGGTACCATAATGAAATAGATGACGACTATAAGCCTTTGTCCGGGAACCGCTTCCAAATGTGATGATAATTCTCGTGACTCTCGATTCATGATTGGTTTTGGATTTCAAAATTGTTGAGGGATTTCCGTAAACAACAACTGCAACAAAATATGTGCGACTGTGTTTAAACCTCTAATTTGCTTTACTAAACTGTTGATGGAGGCACCTAGTTCCGCTTCGCAATGGGTACCATAATGAAATAAATGACGACTATTTGTGGTATTGAGTCCCAAGATGTAATAACTGGAGTCCGCTGAAATCGATCACTGTCCGAATACAGTAAAGAAGGTTAACGTCAGTTTCTGTGATAGAGCATTCACTACTGAATACATGCAAATTAGTTTCATCCATTCAGACATCTGAGGTATAACGGGGTACAAAGCAAGGTATTAATTATAAATGAGAGAAAGACCAGCGAGCAGGAAAAAGATCGCTTAGGATTCATCACGGATCTGTATATAACATCGCTCCGCTGTGTTGCGTTGGCGTGTTCTGCCTTGAATACTGGTCTAATGATATTGTCCTTGCCCTTAGCAACAACGCACCAACGTCATGTCGGACAAGTCGGACGACAATGTAACCTATACAGAGTGGTTGTAACCGCAGCCACGGGATACGTTGACGCACCCAACCGAGCAAGGACTCGCGCTGACGTCATTGGCCATGACCGTCGGGATCTCCGAAGGAAATTGAACTTATCCCGAAATACTTACAGAACACTATACCTTGAAGTATCTAGCAATTTTACTGATCTTGGTATTGAGGTCTTGTGGTTTCCTATGTAATGAGAACTTCTTTCTTGCCGGTTGCATTTGATAGTCTGTCGTCCTGCGATGATGAATTGCTAATAGAAGTTGATGTTCCGTGAATAAACTTAGCGGCCATTCGAAATGAACCTCATAAATGTCATCTTCTAACCACAAAGCCTTTTCTCGAGATTTGAAGACTCAAATCTCGAGAAAACGATCTTTGCAAAACTCGTCTGAATATGCGAAGCGATGACATCAGCGCGGCTGATATTTGCCGTATACGAATGTAAATAACAAGAATTTTATTGCAGTTTGAATATTTAGAAAGTAAATGTTTTACAATGTTGGACTACAACATCGCAATTAAAAACCTGCCATGAAATGGCGTTGTAGCAAAGTTACATTGATTTATTATTTTATTTATCAACTCCTAGGCGATTTGAAAACTACATTTGCGTAAATAATTTTGCAAAAATGAATCGCACGTTGTTGCCTTTTTAGGTAATGGCATACACTGTTGAAGCACAGACGGATCTACAGCTCAAAAAAGTACACTACTACCCCTGGGAAGTAGTGTACTTTTTGAGTTTTTTGTTAGGCTTTTTTTTTGCGTTGTGAATGCTATCAGGTGTTTTCGCAGAATATTCTTGACTGGTAAGTTGGGTAACTACCTGAAATTTATTATCACAGTGTTGGTCCATATTTCAAAGACGAAAATGATTTTAAAATGCATAGTTCTATATTCATCGGTACATCATGTCCAGAGATACCAAAAGATAGCCATTGGAAATTATTAATATGTGCTGCTTAAAATGGCAATCAATAAAGCCCAGAAAAGAACCAATTATCAAAAAAAATACTCGCCATAACTTTTATTACCCCTCCAATAGAAGATAGATTCACATGGCCAACTTTGCCTACCCATCTCCAGGTTTTCCTGAAAAGTATCTTGAAAAAAGTACATCTATTGGTAGAACAGAACTCTATTCTGCCCACAAAAATATGTGTGGTCTGTCTAAGGAATAAGGGCAATCTAAGGATATATGACAGGAATATCACACAAAGAAAGTTTGATTTGTGTTTTTTAATATCATAAAAAAACACTACTGTTCCAATGTATAACTACTGTTCCAATAAAAAATAGACTATAAAAATTTCATTTTATTTCTAAAATATAAAACAACATATTTTGGGGTCCTCTTGGTTCCCAGGTTCCAGTAATAGTGTTTCTGCAGGGATTGGTAGGGTTAAAGGGTTAACTAGCAACTTCATAACTACGCATAATTAAAAAAAAGTAAATTGGCAAATTGATAAGCTTTTGCCTTTTCAACTGATATTTAATTTCAATTGTTATTGATTTAAAATTTAATGATGCAAATTCTTTATGATGTTGCACGGTCCCACCCACCATTTTATTGATAAAGGTATAAGGACTTATATTATTTCTGAAATCAGGCACTTGCGCAAACGAAATGAGTGTAGCAGTCGATCATACGATCAGCTAATGGAAATACCCCAAGCAATTTACGGATCGCTTCTAGCAGTTCTAGCTAAACAATTATATCCTCAGCCTGTAAAACAATTTGTCGATTTTTCGTGATTGAATAGTATAATTGACCCATATTGTCCACCGGTTTCCGGTTCTCTTTCATCGCGCAACCTTGATGTGATTGGCTGAAAGGTCGAGCGAATCTAAAGATATGATTTTGATAAACATTCACCGGAGTTCGTGGGAAGTAAGTTTTTCGAACAGCGAGTGTTTTCGGAGATTATAATAATGTTTTGCTGGCTCATAAATTTTTTTATTAGCCAGTAGCCAGCTTTGAGTTGTGTGATTGATCTAATGATTTCACCAGTAGCTAGGAAATCGTGGATTTTTTATCAGCATGATAGTAAAAGGTTTTTTGTTTATTTAATGCTGTGCAAATTTTGGTTGAGATCATAATTGGTGATGGCTAGAATACAGTTAATTTATACTGATAATCGATTAGATTTCTGCAATAATTTATCTTCATCATAGACTTCTTCTGTTAACTGACTTAACAATGCGCGTTCTCCTTCAAATATCTATTTATTGCCAAATCTCTTTTCAATACAATTCAAGTAAATTTGATGTCCATCATCTTGATCGAGCGAGCGAAGCGAGCAGACCCCTATTCTGGCTTGGGCAATCCGTTGTATGTACGAGGGAGAGCTGATAATGTCAGTATCTGTAGTTCCTGCTTCGCAATGCACGCCGTGTATACTGGCACACTGTCTTGCAAAAACAGGATTCCTTACATGATTTTGCCCCTTCTTTTTCTAAAATGTCTTCTCGCACTTTTTTGTAGGCGCAGCATAATACTAGGCGTTCATCGTAGTTTTTTGAAAGGTAGTCAATCAGTAATACTCCTTCCGAATCCCATAAAATGGTGGCCATGACTTTAGAAGCCGACTATTGAACCTTAAACTTATTTGGCGGCGTGAGCATTTTGGGCACCCAACGCGCGCTAATTTTATTAATGTATGAAATGTTTCCAATGCATTCCTTACTGATGCTCAACTCTTCTGCCATATTTTTATTCGACGGCCTTGCAATTTTTTTTAACTTTGGTTTTTCTCCTTGATGGCGGTGTTTGGGCGCTCAAAGCAGGCGTCGCCTTCGAGGTACTCACCCTGCTGAAATAATCGTGTCCAACGTTATACCATTGCAGATGATGGCCCAGGTTCCCCTTTTTACTTTAGACATTGAAATAAAAATTGGGTGTTTTTCCCTTTTTATCACGGCGCGATGCTCCAATTTCGTCAAATGCAGCGATGACTCAGACATGGTGATGTTTACAGTTCAATAACTCGTACAATAATGATCATAACTACACAATACTTTCCTTAAATACTAATTCGATATTGATTCGAGATCTCAGTTCGTAGCGAACTACTAATTAACTGGAT
This sequence comes from Perizoma affinitatum, assembly GCA_961405105.1. NCBI lineage: Eukaryota > Metazoa > Arthropoda > Insecta > Lepidoptera > Geometridae > Perizoma > Perizoma affinitatum. The sequence continues at coordinate 12,964,269 of OY560189.1, forward strand.
AACCATGTCTCGTTCATCTAGGCACTACCCACTTGGCCAAAAATCTATGTCCCATTTGCCAAGTACAGAGGTGTTCATGTACGACGATCCGCGGACGGAATGTATAAATTGTTACATACGCAACTTTTTTAAAGTTAGGATTGAGAAGTATTTTTTTGATTTCAGAAGTTTTGAACTAGTAAATTTTAGGCATTGCCATCTAAGTCTGACGAAATTAGTGCCATTGGGAATTTTCCCATCGTATTTTTTCTACTGTAATTTGAGTGGTCACTAAAGAGTTCTTCTTAAACATGAAAATTGAAACTAAGGTAGGTTTGAAAAGTGTCTCCTTGACAAGTGTAAAACATTGCTCAGAAAATTAGTGCCCGATCGATTTTGTTTTTGAAAATACTGTACATTTCATATTTAACAGCTTTACTTACTTATATATTTTAATTTAGAACCAAAACATAATATAACCACGCAAATATTGTAAACAGTAAGGATTACAGAAGTTGTTATATTGTCATTGTATTGTGTTGGTTTATCATAAATGTGAGTGATAGTAGGTCTTCGTTCTTTGTCCTTGAATGATCTTGGGAAAGCCGTTTAAGTTTTACGATACATATTGCTGCAAATGTATAAACTCACCTACGCGAGTATATGCTGGATTCAATTAATCTATATATATTTTTTTGAATTCTTCTTATTTTGACTACCTTTATCTTGCGAGACACTGCATTAATTGACATAGATTGTCGTATCATAGTTTTTTGTTATCTTGCCCTGAAAAGGCAAGATAACTTGCCCTGAAAAGGGCCAAGTGACCGATGGTGAAAAACAGCTGCTCCATATAAGAAAGATGGTGCGCGATACTCACCTTAAAACAGTTTTTTTTTTTTCAAAATTTTGATATTTACTTATCAAAACAGATCTCCCAATTATTTATCACAAATGAATATTTTAGAGCACCAATTACGGTTATTTTCCTCCTGTCACAATTTAATTATTAGCCAGTTCCTACTTCCTTCGAACAATACAGTTCCGGGGTCTTGTTCCTTTACGGCATTTGTAACTCAATAAAGGTCACTTAATTAGTTTACTCTCTTAAAAAACTAAAAGGCTTTTGAATCTGATGCCCAGACGCAAACATTGTAAATAAAAAACTTCTGAATTCTATACGGTTCAAACTCTTGTTATTCTGTTTTGGTTTGACCATCAACCACAGGCCTTTGCCAGTGTTTCACCCTGCCGTTATTCCACACCGTCTCAGATCCTGCCATTTCGCTGCTAGAGGACTAACAATCCTTCTTCCTTTGTTACTTTTATAGTTGCGTGATGAGTCACAATGAGGATAATACATCTCTAGTATCAATTCTATATCGTTTGGAAAAGTACGCCGAGTTAATTACAAACACTTCGCATTCATGAATGAAGATTGACGGCTGGACGTTGTTTTATTGCGCGAACCACAATACGACTATTTCATAATCTGTATCGTTGCCATAGAATTAGATAGATAACCTACATACTAACGAATGGATAGATACGAAACTCCTTTGGTCATGGATGGTAAAATAAAAAACATGCCGCTCATGGTCATCGTACCTCGTGATTGTGACGCAGTATGCTAAATAATGCTTATACTTAAACCAGTCAAAATAAAAAAATATGTAACTAAGTGATCTTTAAATGAACTAAGTGAATGTTATTGAACTTAGTAAGTTAAAAAAGACCAGACTTAAAACGCGGGCATTCATGTTTTCATGTCATGTCAAAAGAGTCATTATTATTTTCACGTCCATGATTTTATATTAGTAATTTAAATGACTTTACTTCGGCTCACGAAAGTGTGGTAGCAGCTTTGCCAGCTGCAAAGGTGAATAGATTCGTTTCTGATGTGGTTTGAGTTTCACTTCTAGTGGGTATGCTGTACCGTTACCCAACAGTTTCAATTAAACTTGCGTTAACATTGACCCAAGACGCAAATAGATGCAAGTACGTGTATTTATACCAGCCGCGAGTTATTATCGTGCACTTAAGAAATGAGGCTTTTATTGCTGAGGCTTTATCTGCCTAGGCTTGTATTGTTCTAATAGCGAAAGTCTACCTCAGAGTGTATTTCTATTCTAGTATCAAGCCGACTCTCGTATGATTTTATCGGTTAGTTTCTAACCTCTGAAGATGACCCTGGTTGATCTACGCCTAGTGAAGTGAGTCATGCCGTAACCATAGCCAACAGAAGAGCTACGATTCCTACCATTTTGTGGTTTTGTCAACACATTCGAATACCAAATAATAGTACTCAGTCCTAAAATAATTGCTTTAGTCAAGTTCGGTCCAGATCAACCAATTCGCATTTGTTCCAGTTCACTTTTCGTTCAGTTTACGTGTTTTATAATTCGCGTTACGTTTAAAGGTAAACTTGACCACTGGCAGCCAAGCACCGCACCGTTGCTTTTTATCACGGTGCGTGACTTCACGGATCCAGGTATTATTACAAGCTACAATTTAAGTAATCCCTGAATGCCAAGTGAAAGAGAATGTATCGCTGCAGCGCATCCGTCGTACCGCTTCGGTCCACGGATGCTTCTTTCTACAGTGCGCCGATTTGGGCTCTTGCAGGGTAATCCGGACCGCCTTAAGACTGAATGCTCACAAATGTAGCAGTTCGTTTTTCAATGTTGTCGTCGATTGAGCAATTTTCGGTTACCTAACTTCATACAGCTCTCGATTTATAGCCGACTTGTGAAATCAAATTAGAACCAATTATTATACGACGTTTTTATGACCATATCTGCCGACTTTGTTATCATTGACATAATCAAGATAGTCACAACATTTTCAGGATTAATTATTTTGTTAATCATAAAGTATTTAATATATAGAAGGAGAATGAATTGAATTTCAGAAATAAACCTTGAGTAATAATTCCATATTAAACTTTCATGACCCCGAAAGAGATCATTGACTTTCGCAACTCCTAATAGAACTGTTGTTCTTGGCGTACGAACACGACTCTTTAATGCGAGCCGTCATGTCAAGTAACATCATGGGACTCTCGATTGAATAACTCTTAAGACTGGCATATAGAAGAGCCCAGGAGTATAAGGAGGAATAAAATTATATTACGACTAGATATTTTTTTTCAAACCTAATAACCTTGCCGGTTCTTTTTGTCATTTTGATTCTGAAAAGGTCACTTTTTACTACCGACATCTGGTTCTGTTTTTCGTACTCTAGACCTGAACCAAATTAAAAATGTGTCGCTTAATTGCAATACTTATTACAGGATGGATTAATGTTAATACTTATATAGTAAGAGTGACAGGATAACTCATAAATCTAGTAAATTACATACTGAAACATTACGTACCTTTTAAACAACCTTAAAAAAAGGAGGAGGTTCTCAATTCGGCTGTATGTGTTTTGTTTTTCGTTTGCGTTTGTTACTTGATATCTACGATGATTATTTTGTTGTATAGAGAAAGATAACGAGATGGTCCCATAAAAGTTTGATTCCTGAAGGATTGCTATTTTTCCAGTAAAACTTAAAAAAAAAAAACATCATCTTAAGGCCGAAACATTAATAGATAGAAACTTGGGCCTACAATTGTATCGCGAATATCGCGATTTATATGATTATGTTTTTAATGGTGGTTGGGGTGTGTCGTATACATGGTTTCGTGATATTGTTTATGTTAGCTACTGGCAACGAACATACACTTACCATCAGGTAAGATAATCTTGAATGAAGGAATACGCCCACTACTTGGATTTACGGTTTAAGCTGTACATTTTCGACGATTCTCTTGTACACCAACTAAATTAAATGTAAACTGTCGCTCTCTCTCACTGCTAGTGCATACAAGAAAGAGATGGCAAGAATTTTACTTCTGTCAAATTTGTTTACGTGCTTCTTCGTGTTTATAGCCAGCAAGTTTTGGAATCACAGCACGGAACAAGTATGGAAATCTTAAATCTTATTTGACACCACTAAAATGTTGTTATCTCTTTCTTTTGTTACTGTTAGTTAGAGAGCGACAGTTAAAATTAAGTTTAGTAAGGTATACAACGGAATCGACGCCATTCATTAGTCAGTTAGTCAGCCAGTAGGGCACGCAGCGATTTTATATGTGCTTATTTCACAAAATAACTTTACTAATTTTTATTACTGTATTATTGGGTTTCTAAATTGTTTTATTCTGCAAGGCTCCTTTCTGAAAAGTATGCAGCTTTCATGCGTTTCTTGTTCGTAATCTTCGTTTTCATACTTATAATAACCATGGTAATAAAGTTTACTCTTCGAATTTTAGAATCAATATCCGTTGCGTGCCGGCGGTTTCACATTTCCTTTGAAACTTCCCCTCAGCTCTTGTTCTATACACATAATTTGTAATACTATGAACGGACTTGTACAGGCTATGTCTAATACCGTTATCTGCTGTCAGTAGGCTTTATATCTGATTGACGGTGCCTGTTCGCTAACGGTCCTTGTACAATGCTGATTTGTGCCCAGGGGTTGTACAGTTATCCATTGGATTGGCTGATGGGTGGGGCCATGTTGCTATAGCAGATAATTAGTGGTTACAATGGGCAAAATAAACGTGTCAGTCTTCCCGTGACCACACACGGCTGTTGCAATACAGTGGAAACGTCGGGAAAAATGAAAAATGCTGGACTTTTTTCACACAGCATCATCCAGCCCCAAACAAAGCAGAGCTTGTATTATGGGAACTAAATGACTCATATATTACGTGTATACTTTTTTTTTTTACAAATACTCACATATCATACATAGAAAACACCCAGACCCAGGACAAATATTTGCATACACAAACATTTGTCCCGCAGGGAATCGAACCCACAACCTTCTGCGTCTAAGGCGGGCCTTCGCCCACTGCGCTACAGAGGTCGTAATAAATAAGGTAAACGCGATAAGGACCCGTTAAACTTATAATTAAGATAAACGTGAATTCAATATAATTTTTTTTTTTTTTAACGAAACCCCATTATTCGGGAAACGTTATTCTTTTACATAGTTCTCTTCTCTCCATCCTAGTGTTGTTTTGCTTTGGTAAATAAAACCATCCTACGTTTCATTTACCAAAGGAAATTTAGGATAATTCGAGAGGATATACCCGAAGCCTAAAAACCAGATTTAAAGCTGCCCGAGATTTGTTACGTGTTCGCCCCGCAGAGTTTGCTCCCACATGTAAAATTCCACGTTCGCCCCTCATTATATTCCTTGTCTGCCCCGATAATACTTATTTCAGCTATTGTATATTACAGACAGATGATAACACGTGAATCAACAATGATGCCATACGATTTTTACAAAGTACCTACCCAGTGGTTTTGTTAATGAGCCTGTTTCGCTCCGAATACCACACAGAAAAGGCACATTCAGCAAACGAGATCGAGTTGTAAATGAGCCCATGTAAAGAAAAATGAAGTAATAGATTATTTTTATGCCTATTGTTGTGTTATATAATTTTAGGTGCTATGGTTCTGCAATGCTAATCGTAATGCAACCCACGCTAACCTCACTATTCTGAAAATCATCACGTGATAAGTGCATATAAAAAAATGCTCCAACTCGTTGTTTTGTAAAAGGATCATTAAAAAGAATAACCATGCCTTGTTTTGTTGCCTTTCTTTCCTGGCTTGGTCGCGGAAGAACAGGCAGTAGGTAAAACAGACATTTCAAAGTGATCCTTGTGATTTTAATGAATAAATGAATTTTGACTTTGAATTTAAAAAAATGCTGGATTTTTTTTTTTCACACAGCATCATCTAGCCCCAAAGTAAGCAGAGCTTGTGAATATGGGAACTACGTGACTGATATACTGCTTTTATACCTACATATATATATATATTTTCAATAAATACATATTATATATAGGAAACACCTAGATCCTGTGACAAATATTTGCAGAAACAAACATCTGTCCCGCGGCGGGAATCGAATCGGCCTTCGCGCACTGCGCCACAGAGGATATATTAGGTTGGGGAAAAAGTCTTTTCGCATTATTGTATGTATGAACTTGTAATAAAATCTCTTTGGCTATACTATTTGTATCTGGCTGGTTTTGGTATCATTAAAAGTTTAAATTTTAAAGAAGATAATTCCAAATTCAAATTAGGAAAATGTGTGATTTTTATTTGTTTTTCGTACTGTCAAGATGAGTGAATCTAATGAAGAAATTCGATACATTTTAAAATTTTACTACAAAAAAGGTAAAAATGCAACGCAAGCCGCGAAAAAAATTTGCGATGTTTATGGACCTAGTGCAGTGTCTGTGAGAGTAGCACAAATTTGGTTTAAGCGTTTTCAATCCGGAAATTTTGATGTCAAAGATGCACGTCGCTCTGGTCGCCCTATTACGGATAAAATGGATGCCATTTTTGAAAAAGTGGAGCAAGATCGGCATATCAGTAGTTACGACGTAGCTGAAGAACTGGGAATTGACCACAAAACAGTTTTGGCGCATTTGAAAAAAACTGGGTACACAAAAAAGCTCGATATTTGGGTACCTCACGAGCTCACTGAAAGAAACCTAATGAACCGTGTTCTCATTTGTGATTCTTTATTACGACGTAATGAAACCGAACCATTTTTGAAGAAGCTGATAACTGGTGATGAAAAGTGGATCACGTACGACAAGAACGTGCGAAAAAGGTCGTGGTCAAAGGCCGGTCAGGCTTCACAGACTGTGGCGAAACCCGGGTTAACTCGCAACAAGGTGATGCTGTGTGTGTGGTGGGATTGGAAGGGCATTATTCATTATGAGCTGTTACCACCAGGCAGGACCATCGATTCTGAACTCTACTGCGAACAACTGATGAGATTAAAACAAGAAGTTGAGAGAAAGCGGCCGGAGTTAATCAACAGAAGGGGTGTGGTTTTTCATCATGATAACGCTAGACCTCACACATCTTTAGCCACTCAGCAAAAATTAAGAGAGTTTGGCTGGGATGTGTTAATGCATCCGCCGTATAGTCCTGACCTTGCACCTTCAGATTTCCACCTGTTTCGGTCTCTTCAGAATTCTTTAGGCAGTGTCAGGTTAACATCACGAGAGGACTGCCAAAACCACTTGTCGCGGTATTTTGAACAGAAGCCCCAAAGTTTTTATAGCAATGGGATCATGTCCCTGCCTACAAAATGGCAAAAAGTTATCGAACAAAATGGTACCTACATACTTTAGTTAAATGTAAATAAACTATATTAAAAAATGTTTTGAATTTTCTTAAAAAATGCGAAGAAACTTTTTCCCCAACCTATTATAAAAATACTTAAAGTAGATATATATCTATTTTTACATGAAACCTTATAAGCCATGTCGTGATAATGAAATGATCCTTATCGCTAAGATCTCTTCCATATTACCTGCAATAAACTTTACATATGTTGTACAACGGCCGGTCGGTCTTACCGTAAAATAGAAAGTTCTATAAGACCAACTGTGGATGGAAAGGACTGTAAGAAAATGACATGGGGTATATAAGATCTTGGGGTATACATATGCATCAAACCTACATACGTATATAATAAAGTGAAGTGTATACCCAAAAGAGAACATTGCCACCTCGTGTCTGGTACACTTTTTAGTTTGGGTTTTGCGCATTAGTAGATCCATTAAATTTCTTTGATAAATTCCTTTGATAGAGATTCATTATATACACAATATGTCTTTATTATTAAGGTTAGAACTGTTTATACCCAATGGCTGTTGATTTTGTTGGAACAATAAAATAATATAAAATAAAACATCGACATAATTATATACTTTATAACATATATAAATATACCGGGTGATTCAAGCGAGATGATCCAAAAAAACAGAGTTAACCTCAAGAATTGGTCAGCACGTATTGTTGATTTACGCACAAAACCCACATTACTACTAACTATGCAAAATTGAAAATGATAGCGAGTAATTAAGATCTTATACATTACTCGCTATCATTTTCATTTTCATTTGGAACACGTATAGTTCGTGATCTAGAATAACACAAGCTACTTTTTACAACGCGGGCGAAGCCGTGGGCAGACGCTAGTCATGAATATTTTCAAAGCTACATATTAATATTGAATACCTAAACGATTACATGTCAATTATGAATACCGCTTGAACGCGAAGGCCCTACATAATAATGAACACATTGCAGAGTGGCGTATGCGCCCGCGCATGGTGTAAAACGTGATTTATGCATTTCTAATCGCGCATGTGCCACGATGTTGTGTAATCAAATCACTGGTACATGACATACATATCTCTATCAGTATTGCTAATGTTACTATGCCACGCGGAAAATATTGTTGTTCGAACAAATAAGATGTTGTTCAGTGCAACTTCCTTTAACTGACATTTTATTAGATACTGCTTCTCCACTTCTTCCAATGGAGGGTATACATTTCAAGAGTAACATGTCTGGAAGATATCGCTGTTAGCGATAAGACCGCCATTTCTAGGACGTACTTACATTGTATTCCTCAATAAAGTAATTTTTCATTTTATTTCATGTTTATATTTATAAGTACAATTTCTGAGGTGTCGTTAGGCGAGTCATTATTTAACAGTGAAAACAGTGTCAAAATGAATATGGCCGCCGTCAGGCTTTACGTTGTCTACGTGTATTTTTTTTCTCCTAAATTAATTAAATTTGGGTATTCAAACATGGTCTTGACTAGAAACGATTTCAAGAAGAAGAAAGATTTGCCGTTTTAGGCTTCAGTGTCAATTATCTTACAGCCACGTGCTTGTAATGGCTATTTATTGCATTTTACCTCCTTAATAAATATCATATTGAAAATTTCACGGCAATACTGATCCATTTGTTTGCATACGTATTTGGGGCTTTCAATTCAGCGTTGTTCTGTAAACTGTCGTCTCACGCTCAATTAGAATTGCTAAATGTCTTGACTGTTTAAAATAATTTGCGTTGTGTGTATAACTTGGATACGATGTTCTAAAATCTCATCTTTCTGTTTCAGGTAAGACAATGTCTTCTAAACGGGTGACATCTTTCTCGAAAAGGTACGTCTGTCACGATCATCAATTAGAAACATCAAACTAAAATGATTCGCTTAGAACCATTTCATACTAATTTGAAACAAAACGGATTTCAGTTTCGACATCGTCCATTTTGAAGTGGTATTTGAAGTAAACGAAGCTACCCTCTAAAGCGTTTGACAAATACTGTCGGTCATCCACCTCGCCAATGGTTACTTAATGTCCAACGATTACTCATTTATAAGAGGCAAATATTTGCTAAGTACTTAACGTGTAAACGTTTCAACTAAAAAAAACACAGTTCATAATTTTTTGACGTGCAACTCTAGAGACTGTTGACATATGTAGTTAGTCGGAGCCTTGTTTCCTTGGTGTAATGTTCCTTTGTATTACGTCAGATTTTATAGTGAACCTCAGGCTGTGACGTTTAGGGATGAGTAAGACCATATGATGACATCATAGATGTAATATTGATGATGTCATAATATTATTGACATCATCGATAACTTCATAAACTGCTTTCCTGCAACACGGTGTCAAAGTAACGCGGGAGACAGTGCCGCAATATATCTGTTATTACCGTTTCGAAATAAACTATTTGTATTGTATACAGATTTATGTAACGATTCGAAAAGTCTATAGCAAGCGGAGAACCTGCTTAATGGTTCATATTTTCCTTGTATAGATCACATTTTCTTGAATTATTCATTTTAAACTAGCCTTCGCACGGGTCATCCAAATATCCGACATTTACCGTGGATTTTCTAAAAATGTTCGTTCATACAAATCTTATCCTGACAATTGCGAACACGACAATAAAAACAGCCAAATCTGTTTTCTAGTGATGATCTTTCATACATAAAGCAATTTATGTTTATGTTTATAGATTACTTATTTATTAAGAAACATTTTTACGTGTAGCTTTATAACAGACAGACAAACAGTTATAATCTAACATATTATGTGGCAACGAAATGTGAATCAAAAACTTAAATATTACCTAGTTAGCGCATTTTTATGGTGAAGTTTTGGCTGGACAAAAGCCCTTTTTAATTAAACTATCAAGGTAACAAATAAAGTACTAAAACCACTTAAACGCGAAATGTTAAATTAATAACATTGGGTTAAACATAATGGATGCCCATATTTAAACATCAGCACTGCATCGATCATTCAGGTAACGGGAAGTGGCATGTCTGTGTATGAATACCCAGAATCGTCTTTCGTGAACTGAAATAGATTGTTTACGCCATGTCCGGGCAGCTTGCCAATGGTCACCTGAACTGAAGCCGCATTACGCGTTTTGGCACATTTTATTTTTTTCATCTAACCATCAGGCCTAGCTCTGTATTTATAGCTATGTACTGGGGTCACTTGCAGGCCGATTACTTGGAAACGCATTCTGTGAATTTTGGGAATGACATCCCTAAATTCTCAGAGTGAATTCCGAGCTACTAACTTTTACAAGTTGCGAATACTCATAGCTTTACTGTAGACTTCGATCTAACTGAATTGAAGAGTGCTTCCTTTTTTAAAAGCACTCTCAAGAGAAATAACTAGGGAACTATGTTCTTAAAATCTGTTGTATTATTGAAACTCGTCAAAAAATGTGTGTGGTAACTCCGCTACTTATATAACTATAGTAACTGACTGTATATAAATATAGTAAGGGACAGTTTTTGGGGAACATTGGAATAATTATCCTTCTGATGGTAAATCAGAGTTCTGTGACCCCCCGGTGCATCTAGCAAGCGTGTTGATGTGAATATTTATAAATGTCCAATTCTAGGAATTTGTTATTTCTGTGATACCGAATACCAGCAATGTTGTTAATTCATAATGTTATTTTATTGGCGTGTAATCGGCTGCTGGTTAAAAAAAATAATTCTGTAGGTACATTTTTCACACAGCATCATCTAGCCCCAAAGTAAGCAGAGCTTGTGTTATGGGAACTACATGACTACTAATATACTTTTGTTTTTGTAAATACATAGAAAACATCCAGATCCCGAGACAAATATTTGTTTTATGCAAACATTTGTCCTGCGGCGGGAATCGAACCCGCAACCTTCTGCGTCTCAGGCGGGCCTTCGCCCACTTCGCCACAGAGGTAGTCAAAGATGATTAAAAATGATAGCACATGTATTTGTTTTTGTGATTATTTTCGTTATTATTTCATAGTGTCACTGCATAGTGCACTATCAGATAGTGTTGTTGCGTCTTTATCTGGTCGTTGTATCCCGACTCTACTTATGTCATTTTCGAAACATACCTTTCTGGTTTTAGTACAAGGACATCGTTTCGATATAACTTAATAACTAGCATATATTTTTACCTTTTCTCTATAATCGTCTTTATCACCTTCATAGAAGATAACCCTAGTGAGCACGATAAGACGCCGCGCTTCGCTGAACGACCTAACTTCCGCCATCTTTGAAAAGCAGCGTTATAGACTGCAATTCTAGCGCTATGTTTACATTAAAATGGTCCTTGGTAGTATATTGTTAGATATATATTAAAATAAGATAGCTTGCGACAACATCGAGACATTCATCTAATCAGAAAATAACAGGTTCTTATCATGTTTTATTACAGATACCCTCCGAAGTAATGCGGTTAAATATTTATTTTCGTTTTATATTTTGGCGACAGATGTGCTCATTTCACTTACGTCAGCGGCTATTTCTGCATTCCAGTGTTATGCCATAATCTCGGTCGTAAAGTCCTCTTGCAAGTTGTGCAAACTGATTTGCGTGAGATAAAAGTAAATAAACTTAACGGCTACATTAAATTTTATTTAAAATATGTGTCCGTTTCCTAATAAACCACAGTGAAACAACGTAAAGTCAGTAAAACTTCATCCGCCACGCATCACAACAATCATTACAGGTACAGTTTATATACCTATTTACATAACGGATAATCACTAATCTAATATATCAGAGTTACATGCAATTACATACAAAGGTCAAATAGAACAGCATTAGTTAGAATCAGCTGTTGTCTACACGCCAACAGTCGAGCAGCGTCAAATCAATCTTATCAGTGTCTATAAAGCGCTAACCCACGCGGATACGATCAGAAAGCGGGGCTTAGGTCAACTAAGAGCACGTGTCTCTTTGACGTCCATTAACAGACTTCGCTATAGCTTTCTAACCAGACACCTATTTACTTCGAAGCTAGTCGCTACTACCGTAGAACATTGCTAGCTCGAGCACGTGCGTGTACTATAAATATTTAGGCACTCATCATCATATTTATCCAGTGAATCGAGTATTGCTAATGAGTTCGTCCCCCATCGCTATCAGAATGCGCGAGCGTGTGCCGATAACCTACATCTCGAGCAGAGTTGTTTACTCCATCACACCTAATTGTTCAAACTCGATTACATCAGGCCGTTGCTGACTCGCTGGCCACATCTATTGTCCGTTCGTATTCACCTCTACTATAATTGCTATATGTTGTTTATAATTGTTGACGACCTATTTGACGCAGAAGGTTGCGGGTTCGATTCCCTTCGCGAGACAAAAGTTTGTGTGATCAGCAAATATTTGTCTCGGGTCTGAGTGTTTTCTATGCATAATTATGTATGTATTTACAAAAAAAATGTTTATAAGTAGTATATCAGTCATGTAGGTTCCCATAACACAAGCTCTGCTTACTTTGGGGCTAGACGATGCTGTATAAAAAATGACCAGCATTATTTATTTGTTACCCAATACAGTGCCTACTATTTTGTAAGTTGTTTTGATTTAGACAGCACATTAGATGTAATAATACTTCGCTGGATGCAGTCAGCAATATTTCCATTTGCACAGACCCTTCAGCAATATTTCCATTTGCACAGACCCTTCGCGTCGCTAGCAATTCTGTTTACACCTAGCTCGTAACAGTTGCGCAATGGACGATAAATGATTTCGCCCTTCTATTATTACTTTCAGCTCATGGCCTATTGTATAATCGTATCATTTGGCAGACTCTCGGTGCAAAAATTTGGTTTGTTGTCAAAACAGATTGTCGAATAATATTGATATTCATCGAATAACTTTGATTAATTACATAAGCTAAGGTGCACGTCGCGTCGTCTCAACGTTTTAAAATGTCTTTATTAAAGTAAAGTATTGTGTAACCTCATATCATATTCATAATAATTTAGCTCAGAAAATAGTTGGAATTTTGGTGCAAACCCCGATTTGCCGACTTAAAACAACACACAAAATGTGTAATCAAATCAAATCATTTATTTGCAAACATGGGTCACAAAGATGAAGATAATGTGTTTATGATGCCATTTTATTTGATAAATATTCACGCAAATATATTGAGAAGTTGATTTTGAATTGTATAATGTTGTAAAATCTGCTAATGATGATTATAAAACATCTATCGTAGTGTTTTTTTTTTCTTTTAAACTTTTCGCCTAGTCCAAGTGTCCTTTTTTTGAACGAGTCCTGTGTTAACTTAGTATTCGCGCTCTTATCCATTAGTTTCTCAACAATGTACATAATCTTTCAGTACATCTGTTCTAGTAATCAGACAGGAAAAGAACAGCCGTTATTTGAAGCATAAGTACTAAATTTAAATCAAAAACAAACAAACACGCTCACGACTGTATTCCACATGATTGTCATCCGCAGATATGTACTCAGTTCTTGGTATTATCAAGTGTATCTTTGATAATACCAAGAAGGGGGTAGTCAGAATCACGCTCTAACATTAAAATTGGCACATGCCCCCGTTTAGCATGTAGTTAGTATTTCACTTGACAGGTTGCAAGTCCATCGCCGCTTATTGGAACACTCATCGATGGCAGATGCCTTTTCATTTTTAGTTCTTTAACATGCCGGTTTCCTCACCTCACCGTTTTACTACGTGATAATTTGCAGTGTAAAAATCCATTGGTGTACGACCGGTCTCGAACCTACGACCTCCGGATGTAAAGTCGGTAATTTACTTCATATAAATTGTTCTAAAGTTTCCAAGTCCTTATTTGTGCATAATTTTATCTGTACGTAAAAAACTTTGACGTATTAAATTATTTAACAAGAATGATGTCACCTCTGTAGACTGTTATTTTTCTGATCCAAATTGACCATGACAGTTATAATAATATAGATAAAATTCAATAACTAATTAAGTAATTGAATACATATTAAGTTTCTAAAACTAGTTTTTTTTTCGCTCATTACTATTTTTGTTTCCTAAAGGCCCATAAATTCAGACACCAGACATTCATCGGTAAAGAATTTCTGACGTAGCTTCGAGATTCTAACATAGTGTGGTATCCTTTATTTTGTAGCTTGTCAAATTTTACCCCTACAATTTTTTCTGATAGCTGAACGTCTCAATCCTATACCTGATGTCCTATACGACGACCTCGGTGGCGCAGTGGGCGAAAGCCCGCCTGAGACGCAGAAGGTTGCGGGTTCGATTCCCGCCACGGGACTAATGTTTGTATAATCTGCAAATATTTGTCTCGGTTCTGGGTGTTTTCTATGTATAATAAAGTATGTATTTACAAAAAAAAAAGTATCTAGGTAGTATATCAATCATGTAGTTTCCATAATACAAGCTCTGCTTAGTTTGGGGCTAGATGATGCTGTGTGATAAATGTCCAGCATTATTTATTTATTTATTTATACCTGCATTGTTCCTAACTACCTACCTAGACATTAATTGCCTTTGGAAAATACAAGCCTCCCACAACACAGGGAATCCTAGTGTCCCCACACTAGGAACATGATTTATTTGCCAAGTAGGTGATGAAAACTGTCCTGTACCTACCTACTAACCTGCTAATACTAAGGCGGTGTACCTTTTTCGTTAACCTAGTAAATAAGTCTGATGTAAAATATTTTTTTATTCAAGTAAACCTATTTATTATTATTATTATTATAATCGTTACTACCTAAATAGGCAAGTGTAAGACTTGTAAAAAGACATTCTCAAACCGTTAAGATCCGGTCAAATTTGAATATTGCTAATTTAATTTGCATCACCCACCAAAACACACTGAATCACAAACCAAGGGATAATTCAGTTAGTTCACCACGCCTTTACGGGTATGATGTCATTCATGTCACTTCTTCCTTATTTCCGTACTAGCTTCTGCCCACGGCTACGCCCGCGTGGTACCGGGATAAAAAGTAGCCTGTGTTATTCTGATGCATAAGCTATATTACTGTAAAGTTTTATCGAAATTAAAAAAAAACAAACGCTCACGACTGTCTTCCCCGTGGTGGACATCCTCAGATACATAGTCAGTTAGTAGATCTTTGAGGATACTAAGTAGGGGGCAGTCAAAGGCACGTCCAAACAATACATTTGATACATGCCCGCCTTTTGCAAGTTAGAATTCCACGTGACAGGTTGCAAGCCCATCGCCGCTTATTGGAACACTAACTGTTTCCTCATGATGTTTTCCTTCGCCGTTTTGAGCACGTGTTAACGCGCACTTTTTTTTTTTTAATTTTAATCAATATCCTTTCAGTAGTTTTTGCGTGAAAGAGTAACAAACCTCCATCCTCACAAACATTCGCGTTTTTATTATTAGTAGGATTACATTGAGAAAATATAACAAGTTTATTACGTGTAATATAAAAGCGTTTGCTTGATTATTCCTCGTTCTTGACCATACGCTTTCTCATTATAGTTATGCGACATTTCACAATTAGCATTCGCTTGTCGACGTCCAGTCTGTCCACATACACCTTTGCATTACGCGCACTTAATGAAAGATTTCACTGCGCTGGCGACTCTTAAAAATATACGAGAGTAGCTGATCCTCTCGCAACTTTGTTTGTTTGGATGGAACCGAGTAGATAAACCCTTTATTGTAAACAACACCTTTAGAACAATAACAATAATATACAACCAGGAATATAGCATGAAAAATAAAAGGAATGTACAATTGTCCGTAGACCTGCGATTAGTAAGGCTGGAAAGCCTCTACAATTGTCCGTAGACCTGAAAGGCTGCAAAGCCTCTTCGAAACGTCAGTAACAAAAATATTATAAAACGTGATTATTCCGTTTAATTTTATTGCCTAACAATCGCGAAACCCTATTGGTCAGTTGGTAGGTAATTGTAGTTTTTAGTTACATTTGCAACAGCATACATTTCTGTGTTACGAAAACAACTGAACATCAACGTGGCCGTCATCTTTCATGATGACGAAACTGGATTTTTATTAATTTCTGTCATTATTTTCGTTTGTTCATTATTATCATCGTTGCTACACATTACGTGAATCTATTGAATTACTGTTTTAATATTGATATCAATTAGTGCTGATAATGTGCGTGCTTGTTTGTTCGGACATGGTTTTAACTATTATTCGATGTTTGGATTTGATTTAGATAGTTTAAATCTTACTCAAGTACTACATAAAAAATAATAGTTGCTTAGCAAAACAGTGTTTTGTTTTCTTGTGTTGTATTTTAAAAGACACATTAAAGAAAAAGTCTATTAGTAAGACGCGAAGAGTCTTAGTTAGAAATGTAGTTAGTTTAGTTAAGTAATTAAAAAAAATGCCATCTTTACAGAGGCTAGCATTCAAGTTGTTTTTTAATATACCTACGTGATTTAAATTCGTTATTAAGTGGGGAACAATAACCTTATTGTTCCCCACTTAATAACTAGTTTTATTTACATAGTATTATTAACTTTGATACCAATACGACCTTACCGACGTCGAAGGTTAAAGAATGTTGGAAGTTGTAGAGCTCTTTGGCGAAAAGGCTTTCCGGGAAAGTACTACCACCATACCTATTGCTGTTGCCAAGCAGTACCTAATACTCGCATTAATGTGTTCCGGTTTGAAGCGTATGGCTGCCGGTGGAATTACAGGCACATAAGACTATTCACCCGTTATGTGTCAGGGTCGGCAACGCGCGGGTGTAACCTCTGGTGTTGCAAGCGTCCATAGGTAACCGCTTACCAACAGGTGAGCCGTATTCTAGAAATAAAAGTCACTTATTTCATATCTATCTACTAAATTTCGTAATTAGTCCATATTCTCGTACTATAATTTGACTCATGATTTTATACTAATAGCGACTATAATAGCTAACATCGATCATCATAAAAACGTGTGTTACATCATTTGTTTCGACTCAGACAGAAGTTTATAGTATCTACGCCATGATGCAATGTTTGTCTCGCTCCCACCCTAGCTTTATCCATAAGTATATCTCGGTCTAGAACCGGCGGCGACAAGCAGTCTGGTAGTTTCGGGCGACCATCACATCGCAAACAAAACGCTAGGTCACGGGCACTGGACATATTTTCGTTCACTGACTTATTCTGAACAATAACTTTGTGTCGGACAGCCCGAATGCTCTAGTCGATTCAGCCGTGTTCGGACGGTCTCGGCATGTTGTTGAACGGAATACCCAGTAACGTGCATGTGAGTCCACGGTTATTACATGTTAGTGTCATGTCTTAGTGTTGACTGACCCTAATGTGCCGTTAGATTTTTTTTATATTAATCTTAAATAGACTCCAAATGAACCTTGCGTGACTGGCAACACCGTGGCCAAATCGACTAGTATGCAGTAAACTCTTAAGTCAAGTTTAACACAACGGATTATTTCAACATAAAGACAAAAATAAAAAGTAGCTGGAACAATAGCCGTCCTTAGTCACTCCTAATAATACAGACACCTGATAGGGCCAAACTTTTGACGGGCAAGCGTGCCAAATAATACATTAGCATCTCATTTGAGATAGCATCGTGCCAAGACATGGGGCTGGTTTTTGACAAGCGGTTACCAAAAAACGACAGCTTGGACGTGCAATGATGTATTGGATGTGATTTGACTATCGATGTTATCATTTTGTGAAAGCAAAAAAAAACATTAGATTTTTTTAACCACATTGATTGAATCCCGGTAGCTTGTCATGCAATCTATCAAAGTACAGTTGCGGGTCAAGTTTATTTCAATTTATCATCGAACGTGTAGCTGAACCGTTATGTAATATGCAAATATACTAATTTGGTAATCTCGTTTGTTAAGGGAAACACTCACGATCGATCACTCTTTAACAAACTCTTTCGACACTACTATTTTGAAACTAGAAAAGTCTTTTGCATAATATTTGCTATATATTGTGTGTATTAGAGTGACATAGGAGATGTATAACTTGTAACGCCGAACTGTATCTGTTTGTAGGCCTTCATTAATTGCTTCTACTGTGTATTATTTTTGTATTTGTTGTGTATTTCAAAGATATTTGAGTGGTGTTTCTGGTTCTTCTACCTTTACACGTTTTCACGTTTGAAGTCGTGCTGAGGACGTAGCTATATCGCTCAATACATCTATTTTTAATGGTCGTAGCCAACGCGTTGTATACAAACTGCACTGAGTCATTGCGGTGGTCTTTTATGGTTTTGTTTTGTTACAGTTTTTATGGATTCCCTTAAATAACGATCGTCTCACACAGGTTGTTTTATGGTCGTCCATTTTTATTGCTGTACTTTTATTGCGTTCGGTGTCTATCATGAAAGATTGATATGCGGCATCATTGATTTAGAAACCATTCTTCTACTCTATGATCTGTGTATCCTTGCGTGAACAGATCTGAAATGATCTTATTTGGAGCATTTTCACTTTTGATTATTTATTTTTACCGACGCCATTTCCTGTTGACTGTGAAACACCGGTAGTACTGAAGACACGTTCCTCTATATTTCTACGAAACGAACACTAGTGTCTACAATGAGTCCGGTGATTGACGGATTTCTTCCCGCATTATCATTTTCGATAAAACATGTAAATTCAACCTTACCTCCAGGTGATAAGTGACATTTAGTACCGATAGTTTCAGGTTCGTTATAGTACATGTCACTGCCAAATGTATAGCAGCTGTGAACTAGAGTTAATGTCACCGCTGAGCCAACACCGTTCATCGACACAAATGTAATATTAGAACTTTGTCTACAGATGATGGTTTCCACGTTTTCATGCATAAAATGTTGCCATGCCCCAAGTTTCAATATGCACACTTTAATGCTACGAATACATTGGAACTAAAATTCTAATGTTAAAGTTGATATATAGCCATTTATTCAAACGACCACAGATTAAAAAGTACATAATTTATAAGGTTGACTCAAGAACTAAAGTTAAAAATAACATTATTTACTATTATTTTTATTGTTACAAAGTAGGTAGGTATGCTCTGCGTGGTGGCGTATTGGCCTTCAGCTCAAAGTAAAATACAATTACAAAAATATCGTACCGAAATAAGATATGCTTGCTTTCATAAAGTTCATGACTCTCTACATTTAGCTTGCGTTCAAACAAAGACATTTGTTTTTTGTATGTATATAATTCGTATACCTACTAGCTTTATTTAAATGCAAACGAATCATTGTGAGCAGGCAACATCTGTCGAGCGCGAACAAAAAAGCAGTATAACTCGCATTAGCGTTACGGTTGTGTACTGCAAAAAATAATGACATCACTGTTATTTCGCCTACAGCACTTGAAAGTCGTGGAGCAGCCTAGTCTCTCAACGCCCGGCAACAGAATTATCAATAGGCAATTGATCGGAAATACAGTTAGTTACAACTCTATTTCGACCTAAATGTCAATGTTTGCTAGTAGGTATTCACCTAGATAGTTTGAAACTTCAATTTGATAGATAACTGTTTGCCATCTCGTAAAAAAGCGAAGGATAAATGCCATGGAACTAGATATTTTTTTCTTGTATGCTGTAGGTGCCTGAAGAATAATGCTAGACATTTTTCACACAGCATCATCTAGCCCCAAACTAAGCAGAGCTTGTGTTATGGGAACTACATGACTGATATACTAATTATATACTTTTTTTTGTAAATACATACATATTGTACATAGAAAACATCCAGATCCCGAGACAAATATTTGCAGATGCAAACATTTGTCCCGCGGCGGGAATCGAACCCGCAACCTTCTGCGAATCAGGCGGGCCATCGCCCACTGCGCGATTTACACAGCTACCATTATATCAAACGATCAATCGAATAGCTCGAATGTGAAATATGATATTGTATGTTTTTATTTACTGTCACAGCGAATTCCTAAACTTCCATTCGGAAGGTAGGGTTATTATCGACTCGGCTACTACTGACTCAGCGTTCTTGTGATTGGCTAGAAATACGCCATGAGTTCCCTGAAATTAAAAACATTTGCGTAAAACATGGAGGCCCTTGAAACTTAAATTTCAATTTTTTACTACGTCATCTGCGAATTATTTAATTCTCTGTTTCAAAACTGGTCATTCTGTTGGTCATCCGGGTTATGAGCGTGTTTTATACTAGTTTTTATAAATTGTTCATTTTTTTTTATTACAAAAACTTATATTTTTTCTAAGTGCGGATGTTAATAGGAGGAAAAAAAGTTGAGATTGGCAGGGAACTTGGCAAAGCGGGAAGAGAGCAGATAGTCGAAGACAGTGACCGAGTTGTCATAGATCACGATGAATAAATAACTTTAATTTTATAACACCAGCCAAGTACTCGGATGATATCGTGAAGGCGCGCAGGCGGTGGGAATGCATTGGGTTCGATTGATACAGAACTGGGAAGTGTGGTGTGCTGCAGAGTAGTCCTATAACCAGCAGTGGGTGAATGTGGGCCGATTAGAGAGATCGCTTACTTGCTGTCCCCTCGCGGTTTCACTCGCGTGGAATATTGTAGCTTTCAAGGATATTGTATTGAAATACATTTTAGCATGGTTCCAGGGATTACCTCCTACAAACAAACTTTACATCTCTATTTTAGTTTAAATGAGTAAAACTGGTGTAGGTTTATCTCAGCATTGTTGTATACATACCTAACCTACTTGCTCAAGTGGGTTTAATCTGATTTTGATCGGAAAGTTCTGTCCTGCTTGTCTTCTGTCCATCGTCTCTACCAGTTGACTATTGTATGGGGGTAACACAAGAATAGTTATTTTACATTTACGATACAATGTTAATTAAATTTATTCGTCACAAGCCTTGTTTATTCAGAAACTCGATAGCTACGGTTATAGTCCCGCTCATGAGTCTATCAACGGATCATTTAACACAATGCGTGCAAATTTGGTCGCGATACAAATCAGTGAACCGACGAATTGTTGCATGTTACCCGAAACCGACGGCATTGAACTTCAATTCAATACCTGGGTTCGAATCGTAAACAGCTTTGCTCTATTGCGTTTAAATTTTATAATTTCAATATTCAAGTCGGCGCGGCGGTAACTGATAATGCATCTCTCGCCTTTCGCCTGATGGCGCGGGGCATAATAACAATACGCGGTCTAACTTGGGCGATGATGTCAGCTTTCCTTTAATGACCGCGTCGGATCGCCTCGGGCATTTCACGAGCTTAAAGCCTTCGTTTTTTTTTTACCTGGCCCATTCCAATGATTACCTCCACCGTCTGACCGAACGACGGGGAAACGAGTTGTACTATTACGTTGAACTTATAATTTATTCCTTTGACGTTATCAGTGTTGTATTCGTTATAACTGTCTAAATTCGCAGCGAACGGGTGAGTTAAATAATAATGCTGGACATTTTCACACAGCATCATCTAGCCCCAAAGTAAGCAAAGCTTGTGTTATGGAAACTTTAAATACATTAGTTTTTGTAAATACATCCTTATTATAGATAGAAAAACAGCCAGACCCATGACAAATATTTGCAGATGCAAACATCTGTCCCGCGACGGGTATCGAACCCGCGACCTTCTGCGTCTCAGGCCGGCTTTCGCCCACAGAGGTCGTCAATGTTTACGTATCGAAATAACTTTATGAATATACATAATATAACAGGTCCAGTTGTTTTGTAGTTCGGCACGCATGTGCGTTTGCTCTCAAAAGCGGCTCGGCTCTGCCGTTGAATCCCCCTAAACCTAAATTATTAACATAATGCTCCGCCACGAGTATTATTTGGAGAATGGCATCCATCACGAAAATGATTGAAATTATGGCATCGTGCACTTTTAGTTTAAAACATCGCGCGGCGTGTTTCTAAAAGTTAAATTACCTTCGTTCACGTTTACCCCGAGCTACGGTCAGAAGAGAAAACGAAATTGTATCGAAACTTCAGTCTGGTATTTTTTTTATCTTGAGGAAATGTATTATGTTTTTGTATATTTGGAAATGTATATATATTTATGTATGTATGGAAATAACTCTGTGATTATGGGAAACTCGTGCTTGATTTCTCCAATCTTCGGCTGCCAACATCTATGCAATATTGATTTACTGCTTCCCAAAATACGAATAAGGATTATAGTTTATTATGCGATTTCTATCGAACATCCTGACAACCTTGACAAGATTTCTGACTTGTATGATCGAACGCAAAATGATTTCGAGAAAATTAGGATTTTCAATTTAATAATAACTCGTGGAAAGGTTTGATGAAACTCTCGGATGCATGCTACGAAATTTACAGCATAACTCAAATGACCGGGTATTTAACTTGCTGACGAGAACAACTTCTTGTAGGTACTAAAAGTACCCAATTGGCTATGTCTCGCATCTCGAGTGTCTTAGTATTTTCTGGATCTATTAGTTTTATATGCAAAATTATCACAACACATTATATTTACAAAGCGAATGTGTTCGATTGCTATTCATTTCAAAAGGCAACTTTACAAAACAATATAATGTCAGCAATAATATCCACGGAAATAAACTATAACGAACCGTAAACACACTCATCGCCAAACCAAACGATAAGAATCCACCACTTGACCATCTATCGCAACATAGTTATCGCAATAAGCATGTTTAATTAAATGCTGTTTTGTATTATATGCCGTTTTCAATTGAACAGTAATTACGGTCCGCGTACAACGCGCAAATTGCAGGTTTGGCGGACGGCTGCAGGCGTGATGCGCCTCATGATGGTGCCTTTACTTAGACACATTAATTTGAACAATTTGCTTATGAGAAACTTCGGGTCTGATACTTGCTTGACTTACTCCGGGTTTATACATGCGACGCGAGTGGCGAGGCGAATGACGATTGTAGACTACTTAGTACTAATCTATGGCAAAAGACGCATGAGTGAACGTCACTCTCGTCACTCAACTCGTCATGTGCCTCGCGACTCGCGAGACCGTCTGAAGACACCGCGATTGTGTAAACGGGCGCGTCGGCACTTAGACACGAACTTTTCGGACGAGCGCCAAGACGAATGCGGACGGAAGACGCGTGTGTTTAAACCCGGTATAACGATAGTGTTATATCCTAGCTATAGTCAGTAGCAATACCTTAAAAATTTTAACATATTTTCCAATCTTGTTTGCCGACCTTGTTACAGAACACAACTACAAAAAGGTGTACGTATTATTGTGTCTATATAGTTTCAATTATTAATCAAACTTGTTCACATTGATATTACTTCCATCTCTTTGACTTATCAGCTATACAATATTAACTGATTGATTGGCATTGAATTCTAATATGAAAGTTGTAGTAGGTGGTATAAACCTACTGCTGATAAACAGAAATTCAAGACAATATTATTGTCCTAATTAAATTCGTAATTGATAATACGTTCTGGCCAGACGTAATTCTTAAAATTACAACAAAGGTCATCGATTCAATTACTGATAGTGAATTGCAGATTTGAATTTCTTTAGAGGTTGATATTAAGTTAGGTATTAAAAATTAAATTTATCATAATGTTGAATGAGACGATGATTACTAAGAATGTACCTACATTCTTAGTTGCAAACTTTAATTTACTTTAAGGGTTTTTTTTTTTATATTTCAGAAAAAGACATTTATTCATACAACTATGTACCTATGCAAAAAATACAGATGAAACAGCTAGCAATCTAAAGACCGTTGCAAACGATCTATAGATAGCTCAACTGATCCAGATCACTACCCGGCGGAAGCGTTCCCAAAATACTGGCCGCATTGCCACGCTGAATGGCAATGCTAATGCGATGACCCAGATAAAAGCCTGCTCTCTTGTCACGCGTCGCTTCGACCAATCGCCCTGAAATAATTTTGAAAACGCGAAGGGCCAAAGTTAAATTTAAATAAACAATGCCGCGTGAACAAAAGTTTATTATATTAACGACTAGTAAATATGTATTATTTTTATATTAAATCTCTGCGCTCATAATCTTATTACGGGAACATCATAAATCATCTGTTTCCATGCCAACAATCAATAAAGTCCATGCCTTTCATTGCTGTACATGTTTTCGAATAAAATATAGACTCGAACTAAATTAGTTCTCCTAAAAATAGTGTCACGTTTGACAGACAGTACCGAAGAAACTTGAAAAGCTTGCCAAAAACGATGAGGCTGTACTGACGTAGACTTTAATGTCGGTGATCCATGATTTCTTACTTTTGCAATACTTCCCTATTTTATCGGCTTTCATTGGAATATAGGCGATTTGATGTTGATCCGTGAAATTGAGAGTTATTCCGATTCTTCTCATGTTAACCATATCCGGCAACTACTCTTACTCGCAAAATATTAACATTATTCGGGTATAATTCCCGCTGTGGAAAAATGTTTGCATGTTCTGCAGTTTTTTTCCGTATCGTTCCGTGGTTTTGGTACCACGTTACTCAGTATCGCCCGCGACACAGAGGATCCTAGTTGTGGGGTCAGAACTGTATTGGTTGGATATTACAGATTGTATTTTCGACAAGTTCGAAACTTTTCGTTTTTCTGAGCATTACTTGTTTGTTTTGCAAATATCCTTTGTCCTTAAATTTCTATAATATACCTAAATAGTTAACAGCATTGTTTTAGGAGTAATCACTTCCAGAGAGCTTTACAGCTGCTTCCTCATTGCGATTTTATTTGTGTCGCGGCCTTCCATTGGACGATTCCTTACCTTAATGTGCTAATTCATCAGTTTGTACCTTGACGTCGTATAAGGCTTTGTGCCAGAGAAAGTTATTATTATTATCGTAATAAATTGAACTGAACAACAGCTCTGTAGCATTCTTGACTTTGAATCTTCATTGTTGCCCATTGCTCCGCTGAGATTCATAATGCAACCGAGGGGCGCATTGCATAAGAAATACAATTACTCCCTGCGCGTACCAAAGTGACTTGGCGGACCTTTGAAATCAATTTACATAGCTCTATAGAAGTTACTAATTATATTTTTGTAACAGGTATGAGGTCCTTTATTGTGACTACAGTTTCTGGTCTGAATCCTGTTAGGGTAATTTTTTTGGAGCTAATCATGAGTTAGTTAGTGTTATTGTGAGCTTACAATGACTCTTTCAATAATGGTATCCCTGTAAACCCATTAATACCTTTACAAGTTATGCAAACGTTCTCAACAGTTTTTTTTATCACAACAAGGCGACTGACTACAAATGAAATCATTGAAGAAATCGTCGACTTCAAAGAAATCTAGGTTTATTAATTGCGGGCTCGTTGCTTTTTATTGTCATTTCCTTTATCTTCAGGTTTAAAGTTACACTGACACATATTTTCTACGCTCCGGCATATTCTAAGACTTACGTGGACATTATATTTTTAAACTTCGACAAGGCACGTGTTAATAACCTCTTCAGGACAAACAACTTGGGAGTAATTTTAGCAATGAAAATGGTTCTCATTTTGCTAGACTGGATGATCAAAGCCACCGGTTGGAGGCTGGTCTTCTAAGTGACGCGCGTACTAATTGGCGGATTACAAAAGGACTCTGCCCTCTTGTTGGGCGACTGACGCGCGCTTGGTAAACGATATAAACTGCGACAGATGCCAAGACAGGTCTCAGTAGTTTGAGGTATAGTTCCGATTCGTGGGTCGATATATTTTTAAACAACATAATTGATTGCTATTCATGCGTTCAACCAACAGACGGAAAAATATCTATTTAGGGAGCGGATCTTTTGAATTATCTTCGAATACTACCAATTAATTATGAACACGGTTGATTTGGTATTATTTTGATCATCATTAGATTTTACGACCTCTATGGCGCAGTGGGCGAAGGCCCGTCGGAGACGCAGAAGGTTGCGGGTTCGATTCCCGCCGCGAGACAAATGTTTGTCTCTGATCTGGGTGTTTTCTATGTATAATATGTATGTATTTACAAAAAAACAAATGTTGTTAGTAGTATATCAGATATGTAGTTCCCATAACACAAGCTCTGCTTACTTTGGGGCTAGATGATACTGTGTTTTTTTTTTGAACTTTCTTTTTAAACCTCTTGCGTCACACTGGCAACTCTAACTATGTTACTATTTCCGGTGCAAATGATGCAATTTTCCAGCTGTAATGAAGATCAGTCATCATAGCAGTTAACAACCATATTATACAAACATACATCAAGTCTAGCAGCGAGTTTTAAATCTACGACCAATACTCACGTTTGTAGCTTTAGGTACGTTTGTATGAAAAGAGCGTCATGAAGGAGGACAGATATTATCATCCTCATAAAACAATTGAGTTCAGGCAAGTACTATCTATCTGCGAAATTGTCGGGATAAAGAGTATGTCTCCTGCCTGGGTTATCCCAGCGAGGGCGGCGACTTGCCAGGTCGTCAGCAGCTATCGTGTTCATTTAATTGTTGGAAAATTTTCCTTCTCGCACTTCGTAATACTTAATAATAAACGCTCTACATTGTTCGTGATTCCTAGGAAATTGTAGTGTGAAGACATAATTATAAGGAATATGAAACATTAGTCTTACCAACACACGCTTCAAGTTAGTTATTTTCTCGAAATAGCAGAGCAACTGTTGCGAATTGTAACTAATGATCTTAATGTCTGGAGGCGATCGCGGGAGTGCAACCGTAAGATAAATTGTTAGCCGACCCGATCGTTTATTCCTTGACGGGCAGTTATATCATTCTCAAAGCCGAGACAGTTGAACCTCGAAGTTCTTGCAGTCAAAGTGTTATTATATCGTTTCAACAAATATCAAATTCTCCGTTTGAATATTTAAGGCGCATGGTTGAGCTGATTGAGCATCTGAGAATATATTCTTCTCTTAAGTTTTAACATTTATATGAACTCTTCATATAAATGTTTGGACATTTATCTATAGGCGCCACAATCTTACGCATGCTGATTTGATGAAGTTGTTGATTTTGAAATATGTGTTACACTCTGATTGGCAAATTGATGTTATCGTTTCCGTCAGTTTTTTTTCAGTCGTGTTTTTGTTTGGTTCAGTTATAAGCTTGAGTCTTCGTGTGTCCAAAATTCAATAACTTAGCTCATAGAGATACCGAGATCCAGATTAAATCACAGCTTTGAGCTTTGCATACCGGACATGATGCCTGACTGACCTTTAACGTTTGTCTTTACTATATTTTTTACGTTAAATTTTCTGAGAATTGATTCAAACGAAGAGATTCCGAGAATGTCGACGCATCGCATTGTTTTAATTGAAGTCGTAACATAAATATCGCGTGAGAAATTAGACAACTGACCGTAGACAGGTTCTCACGGGTATTCCCTATTTGTAAACAAGTGCTGCAGTAATGTACTGGATGGATCTCTATCGTGATGCAGTGCTGCAGGAGACATGCCCGTCTAAAATAAGTGATACATCATTTTGATTTTTCTTTAATTTGGGGAGGTTTAGCGAACAAATACCGATTCAATTGTATAAATAACTAGCTAACTGCACACGGCTTCGCCCGCATGGGACCCGGATAAAAAGTAGCTTTTACCGTTAAGGCATCGTTCGTTTTTGTCGACAAACTTACACTGTGACAAAAAACACAGTGGTCTCCACGAAAAGCTCTTTTACATTATGTCCCGTTAAAGTACAGCCTATGAAAATCCATTCTAAAAAATTATGAATCTTATAAATACTGCTGTTTCGGAGAATTAGCTTAACCTCAAAGTTTTGCTGGAAGAAAACTCTTGTTAGGGTTAAGCTCGCCTTTGTACATGTCCTATATGTAAGTTTTTTTTTTGTCTGTTTTTTCTGTGTGTACAATAAAGAATAAAGAATTAGCTCCTACAGCCAACTTCTTTATAATAATAGTGTAGAAAAGGCCCTACTGCCCTTTCTCAATATACCTTATTGAATTAGATTCATCAAGACTTTCTTATGTGCCATATCAGTGTGATTGAATGGTAATAGTTATGGCTAGTGCCGGCCATATTTATATTTTGATGATCTGTATTACCTTATATCACTCTCGGGATCAAGACGCGTCTAACGATATCTCATTCATTGCAATCCATCAAGCCTTTTGGATTATAAAGAATACCACACACATAAACCCCCGGCTTAAGGCTCTAGCAAAATTTGCTAAGAGTAATATTATTCCCGCAACTTAAAATTGAAATGACTTAAATTATTTTGTTTGCACATAAATTACATGATATAAGTAATAGCTCAGTATTTCTTTTAGGTTCATATAACTGGTTTATATGACGTTAATCAAGCTTTCAATATAGCTAGCCCTAGCGCCAAACATCATTTCTAGTTATCTTCGTGCACTTAATTTCAGGAAATAAAGAATAAAATGGCAAAACTATTCAGCACATAATCATCTTAAAATGTTAGTCTTTATATTGCGCTGATTAGATTTTTCAAAAATGCTCTCAGTTTCTTAATTAAGATGGCACAATATAGTAAAATTATTTTTTAATTTCCTTCCTATAAGCAGGCTTATATGCAATTATGACACGTATATCCTTCCTTCGGTTATGTGTAACAATATTGCGCTACAGTGTTGCAAGGTAATTAAGAACTTGGGCCTCCGAATTACTCTTTCCCATTTTAGATTAGGCTATAATCTACACTCACTTCGTAGACGAAGAAAAAGCAATGAGCAATTTTCATTATGTACCTTTATAATAGCAACTAGAGGTCGCTCGGTGCGCGAGCTGCGCGCAGCTCGCGTTTTATGTTTGGTCCTGGGGGATGTTTTTCAAAGGGTATGCAAGTTGTAAAACGTCATGGAACACCCTATATACGATGGCACTATGCAAACACCGCCCCTATTGCAAGTTTCGAATAAACAATGGGAAGGGGGGTGCAGGGGGGGCTGATTTCAAGTGGCGGGTGCAGGTTTAATAATGTCGTGGAACACCTCTATACGATCTCATCATGGAATCACCGCCCATTCATCAAGTTTTAAATATACGATAGTAAGGGGGGTGCAGGGGGGACTGATTTCAAGACGGGGGTGCAGGTTTCATAATGTCATGGAACACCTCTATACGATCCCAGCATGCAAATACCGCACTTTTTGCAAGTTATGAATATACAATGGGAAGGGGGGTGCAGGGGGGGCTGATTTCAAGACGGGGGTGCGGGTTTCATAATGTCATGGAACACCTCTATACGATCCCATCATGGAATCACCGCCCATTCTTCAAGTTTTGAATATACGATGGGATGGGGGGTGCAGGGGGGGCTGATTTAAAGACGGGGGTGCAGGTTTCATAATGTCATAATGTCATGGGCGCACTTTTTGCA
The DNA here is from genome assembly GCA_961405105.1 of Perizoma affinitatum. Classification (NCBI taxonomy): domain Eukaryota; kingdom Metazoa; phylum Arthropoda; class Insecta; order Lepidoptera; family Geometridae; genus Perizoma; species Perizoma affinitatum. The sequence goes on from OY560189.1 coordinate 12,993,690, forward strand.
AGTTACGAATATACGATGTTAAGGGGGTTGCAAGGGGGGCTGATTTCAAGAGGGGGGTCCAAGTTTAATAATGTCGTGGAACACCTCTATACGATCCCAGCATGGAATCACCGAACTTTTTGCAATTTTCGAAGATATAATGGGAAGGGGGGTGCAGGGAGGGCTGATTTCAAAAGGGGGGTTCCGGTTTAATAATGTTGTGGAAAACCTCTATACGATCCCACTATGCAATGGCCGCACTTTTTGCAAGTTTTGAAGAAACAATAGGAGGGGGGGGTGCAGGGGGGGCTGATTTCAAGATGGGGTTCAGGTTTAATAATGTTATGGAACAACTCTATACGATCTTCTTTAGCAATCACCGCCCCTTCTGCAAGTTTCGAAGATACAATGGGAAGGGGGGCGCAGGGGGGGCTGATTTAAAAAGTGGGGTTCATGTTTAATTATGTTATGGAACAGGTATATACGATCCCACCATGCAATCACCACACTTTTTGCAACTTTCGAAGATACAATGGGAAGGGGGTGCAGGGGGGGCTGATTTCAAGAGGGGGGTGAAGGTTAAATGATGTAATGGAACACCTCTATACAATCCCACCTAGAAATCACCACCCCTTTTGTAAATTCCGTAGATTCAATGGTAAGGGGGGTGTAGGGGGGGCTGATTTCAAGCAGGGGGTGCAGGTTTAATAATGTCGTGGAACTCCTCTATACGATCCCACAAGTAATCAACGACCCTTTTGCATGTTATGAATATACGATGAGAAGGGGGTTGCAGGGGGGGGCTGATTCCAAGAGAGGGGTCCAGGTTTAATAATGTCATGGAACACCTCTATACGATCCAACCATGCAATCACCGCCCCTTTTGCAAATTTTGAAGATACGATGGGAAGGGGGATGCAAGGGGGGGCTGATTCCAAGAGGGGGGTCCAGGTTTATTCATGTCGTGAAAAACCTCTATACGGTCCCACTATGCAATCACCGCACTTTATGCAAGTTTCTAATAAACAATGGGAAGGGGGTTGGAGGGGGGGCTGATTTCAAGAGGGGGGTTCCAGTTTAATAATTTTGTGGAAAACCTCTATACGATCCCAGCATCCAATCACCGAACTTTTTGCAATTTTCGAAGATATAATGGGAAGGGGGGTGCAGGGGGGACTGATTTCAAGAGGGGGTTCCGGTTTAATCATGTCGTGGAAAACCTTTATACGATCCCAGCAATCAATCACCGCACTTTTTGCAAGTTTCGAAGATACTATGGGAAAGGGTTGAAGGAGGGGTGAAAAGGGGGGAAGGGGGAGGTTAATATTTTTTAAAAGTAAAAGTAAAAGTAAAAGTATAAGTAAAAGTTATAGTAAAGGTCAAGGTCAAGGCCAAGGTCGAGGTCGAGGTCGAGGTCGAGGTCAATGTCTAACTCTAACATGGGAAGGGGCTTGCAGGGGGGCTCATTTCAAGCGGGGGGTGCAGGTTAAATAATGTCGTGGAACACCTCTATACGATCCAACCATGGAATCACCAGGCCTTTTGCAACTTTCGAATAAACGATGGGAAGGGGGCTGCAGGGGGGGCTGATTTCAAGAGGGGGGTCCCGGTTTAATAATGTCGTGGGACACCTCTATACGATCCCACCATGCAATCACCACTCTTTATGCAAGTTTCGAAGATACTATGGGAAAGGGGATGAAGAGGAGTAAAAAGGGGAAAGGGGGGGTTAATATTTTAATTGTCAGTTATCTTCAACACAATCCCATAGAGTAATCACCGCAATTTTGACGCGTTTGAGAGATCAGTTAAGAGGGGGTGTGAAATTGGGTAAAAAGGGGTGGAGAAGGGGATATTTTTTTTAATTGTTAATCATTTTCTATACGATCCCGTAGAGCAATCACCCCAATATAAACGCATTTCAAAGATTTTTGTGCATGTAGCGAGCAAGGGGGGGTAAAAATGGGGTAGGGTGGTCAAATTTTTAATTGTTTATTATCCTCTTTACGATCCCATAGAGCAATCACCGCAATTTTGTCCCGTTTTAGAAATGAGATTTGAGGGGGGGGGGTGAAATTTGGTGAAAAGGAGGGGTGGAGGTGGTAATTTTTTTAACTACCAATCATTCACTATACGATCCCATAGAGCAATCACCGCAACTTTGTCGCGTTCGAGAGATCGGATTAGAGGGGGGGTGAAATTAGGTCAAAAGGGAGGGAGGACGGGGTAATTTTTTTAACTATCAATCATTCACTATACGATCCTATAGAACAATCACCACAATTTTGTCGCGTTTGAGAGATCGGTTAAGTGGGGGGGTGAAAGGGGGGTAAAATGTTGGGGTGGGGGGTTCAAATTTTTTATTGTTTTTAATCCTCTTTAAGATCCCATAGAGCAATCACAGCAATTTTGACGCGTTTGAGAGATCGGATTATAGGGGGGGTGAAATTGGATGAAAAGGGGGGGAGGAGGAGGTAATTTTTTTAAACGTTAATCATTCTCTATACGATCCCATAGAGCAATCACCGCAATTTTGTCGTGTTCGAGAGATCGGATTAGAGGGGGGGTGAAATTGGATGAAAAGGGGGGGAGGAGGGGGTAATTTTTTTAACTGTTAATCATTCTCTATACGATCCCGTAGATCAATCACCCTAATTTTAACGCATTTCAGAGATACCTGTGCAGGGGGCGAGAAAGGGGGGGTAAAAAATGGGGGGGAGGGGGTAATTTTTTTTTGTTTAACATTACCTATGCGATACCGAATAGCTCCCTATAGACAATTGTGAAGGGTTTCGGAGATAGATGTGGGAGGGGTGGGAGGGGGGAGGAAAAGGGGGGTTTTCGGATTTTTCCTCTACTCACTGGAACACCCTCTATACGATCCCACCAAACGTTCACCCCTCACACGAGCGCAAGTGGGAGAACAACTATGTCAATGAGTCAGTGAGTGAGTGGTAGTTAAGCTTTATATAGTATAATACGTATTTTGTATTGCTAATATATTTATTTATATATTATTATATTTTATTTAGTATGTCCTTACTATTTAAGTATTTACGTAAAACATGACTTATTTATTATTATGTGTGTTGTAGGTACACATACCCCTTCAAGGGAAATAAAAAAATACATTATTTTCGTATTCAAAAACTACCGATTAAATTAAATCTGCACAAAAGGAGTTGCAGGCAGGTTTGCTAGTATTGTAAAATTCCGTATATTTTAAGAAATTATGTTTTATTTGATCCTTTTATTCAATAATGTTATTTTCGTTTGGCTTCTCTGCGATCCGTAGAAATTGAACAAAAATCGACCTATAAAGAACCCTCAAAACACGAGTCATGTTCGAGCTTGTCATATTTATTTGAATACAATAACTGATAAAATATTGAAAATATACTTAGCAAAGTAGAGCAAGCTGCGGTCCGTTTCAAGTCTTGCAAAATTAGTAATTACGGGGTGCCCCCGCTGTCATCCTAATCAGTCGTCGATACATTGATTCGTCGAAACATTCTTATGTTTTGTATCAATAGACAATTATTGCCCCTTACATCGGGCAAAAATAACCGAAAATTGTAGCACGGTATAGATTCGGTAGTAGTGTTACAGCAGTTTACTAAATCTACTCTATCAGTATATTATAACTCTTGCAGTTACTGTGTTATAACTCTTGTAGTTACTGTGGGCTCGGGTAAGCCTCATTTGGGAAACATCTGAAAAATGTATGAAGTTTCCAATTTGAAGTTACAACGCTAATAGAAAACAAAAATACTGGACAAGTGCGAGTCCGACTCGCGCACGGTACAAGCCTATACAAGCTTTCACCAAAATAATTAACATTACTCAAGTTCATAAAATATGAAAGCACCAAACATTGGTCTAACGAAAGAAAAAAATTAAGTTTGTAATCGCAAAAAAAAATGTTTGAGTTTTTTTTTTTTATTACTTTTTCATAGTGCAAGGTTAGACCTTTACTACATGCCAAATTTCATGATTGAAGCACCCTTACAATATATTACATTATATGATAGTAGTTTTTTTTTTGCGGGTATCAAAATATAAATATAGAGAACACGGTCTGTATTGTGTCCTCCATTTGGTGTGGGGAAGATCTTCCACCGGCCTGATCCATCTGATCCACTTGCCTCGGGTCCTAGGACATAAATGGCCATTAATGGGGTTCACGTAAGCGACGAAAAATAATCATGTATTATTTCTAAATCCCATTTAAATCCCATATTTTTTTGTTTTTCCATATTTTTAATGTTCTCTTCCTGTAGTATTTACATTCATTTTCACAAGTTACCACCATAATAGTTAACATTTTAAAGTAATACTCATAATGTAAGCTAATAATTTAATTTATCGTAGCTAACATTGTTTTAGGATATGTAAACACTTAGGTATAATTGTATACGTGAGATGGGAACTAATGGAAAGGAAGAACCTTTTCCAATGGGTCAACGAAACGACAGCAGGAGTATAGAATAGTGCGTGGTGTCGACGTTTTGTTTGCATATCCTAAAGAGGGTGATCCATTGACGAACCGGGGCGGCCTAAAGGTCTTAGTCTAGACTAATGACTCGCGTAGTTGATAATGAAATGTATGAATAGTAATGAAACGATAGACTGCGTAGCACGTGTACATCATTCCTCCACCTTGAACCCTGGTGACAAAATACATAACTTTAGGTATCAATTCCAAAAATACACAAGCGCATTAACAGTCCACAGTGGACTATTCGAGTATTTTATACCACGGGCTTTGAATTTCAAGCATGCATACGATACGAGCTAAACTGTCTGTCCGCCGGTTAACTTAGAGCCCGCGCAAACTATCGCGGTCGCGACGGAAAGATTAGTACATTGATACGAACTTGACAACCTTTTGTTCGCCACCACCATCGCGTCAGTTTGACCGAGCCTTTACCGACTGACAAATTGGCACTCTATGGGACCACCGCCTTTACTTTTTATGACTTTCTTTGCCTAGTTAAAGCTAGGCAAAGAACGTCATAAAAAGTAAAAAAGACAAATTGTCTCTCTAATGGACCACCACCTTTACTTTTTATGACTTTCTTTGCCTAGGTAAAGCTAGGCAGAGAAAGTCATAAAAAGTAATATTTATACTAGGAGCATCGAGAAGTTTTTGTTGTTATCGCTGTGCATTTGTATGCATGTAGGGGTAATCTAACACAAGGTGGAGCTATGGCTCATATCAAGTCATATCATAGCCAGATACGCTTTTAGCATGGCATGGCGGCATACTTACGAGACAGACGGATTACAATTACATAATATGCGCGTTTACATTCGTGGACTTTTTAATATCGACGCTGCAATTCTAAGAAAATTATGTAGGTTACTACGACAACTAACTAGTATTCATTTCGCTTTTAGTACCCGTTCCCGTGTCAGTTTATTCAACATGTTGAGTACCTATCTACCTAGCTATGGTTATGTAAAAGGTATCTCATTAGTTAACTGACGGTCTCGTTACAAAATTATTCTAAAGAACTTCATCTAACTCGTAGCGTAAGTTATATTATTTTTAATGAACCATGTATGTTGTAAGTTTAGTTCCGACTCGGCTGTTTTATGTCATGACTAGATGTTGTAACAAAAATCTATCGTAATTCCAATAGATGTAGAGAAATTGAAAATAAAGAAATTGCAGGTTCCGTGCAAGTGGACTGGTTTCGATTTCATTGGAAAAATGTTGTGTACATAGGTCACATGGCTCACATTATGCCAGGAATAATATAGCAATTAAAATCTAAAACGGGACTTCTGTTGATCGTACTGAGTTTGTTTGTTCCGACAGGATCGAAAACGTTATTAACTTTAACTGCTGAAACAGGGAAACGCTTTCTTGCCCACGTGCATATGCGTAAACTTGGGCACATTCGTGTATCTGTTCCGTAATTACGTCTGTCATTAAGGAAGTAGGCCAGTGTGTACCTTAATTCGGTTAGATAGTCGAAAGGGGCATACTTTTACATCTGTTGCCAGCGGCTTTGCACGCTTGGAGTCGTGTTTTAAAGAAAACGATACTTCCATACTACCTTTCACCCCTCGTTCCCTTCCTTTACAATGTGAAGATCCTGAAGCACGTTATTATTTTTTAAGCTCAGTAGCTGTAATTAAAATTTTCATGTTTTCACTTTAAAGAACAAAGACTTTCATATCCTCCCCCAATTTCCACTTTGAAGAGGAATGACACATTCCATTTCCCCTCCTTAAAGTGGAAATGAAGTGGAAATTTCTAAAAACCCTTACTTACTTAATAAACCTGTGTTTCAAATTTCAGCTTTTTGGCAGTGCGTTGATAGATCAGTCAGTCAGGACCAACGATTAGTTTAGATTAGAATCTGGTGAGAATTAACCAATAGTAGACGGAAGTCCAGCCTTCGCTTTTAATGCCCATGTCTGAACTGTATAAGGACAGCAGCGTTTACAACTTACGTATTGCGCTTGCTAAAGCCGTTGCCAGACTGCAGGCGGCAGGCTTCGCGTCTCATGGCTTCTCCTAGAGAGAATCAATCTTCACTGCGCGCTCAGTGTCCTTGCGACTTCTCTGACGTATAGCGAAACTACCGAATGTACTGTCTATATTTTCTTTATCTCTCTAAAGTGAGTGACTATTATGGACTAATGGACACTATGTACCGTAGCAACCTACCTTGTTAGACGCGAAACTGTTATATATAACCAAAACAAGTTATATATAGACGTGATTTTGGTACCCTGCAGTGCAGTGCGGCTCTCATGTATCGTAGCTAGACTCGCATCTTGTTGTCTGCAGTGTGGCTGATATATCATGGCAGGGAGAAGACGCAAGACGCGAAGCTAACCGCTCTCAGTGTGGCCAAGGCCTGTGCAACGTTGTCACCATTTGACATTAGACGGGTGTGCTGCAACTGCAAACACTCTCGTTCGTAATGAGAATAATGATGGAAGCTTGCGCCATAGATCAGTTTCTGCGCGTGCGCCGCCTGCCGATAGCGGGAAATCGCCGATACTTGCGTAAATACGGCAGCGGCTGCCTGTGTTGAGATTAGATTTAGTCCATCTAGCTAAACCGTTCCCTACTTCGTCTGATAGTAATCGTATCAGATTTACCACTTTCAAACTTTCGATGCAGCATATCGTTTCATAGCGCTGCCAGCATTCTTAAATCGTAATTCATTCAGACATGGAATTATTATAATACAAGCTGAAACCAACAGAAACATTGAACGTACATTGTAGTACCTTTATTCAATATGTTAGAGATATGAGTGAATGTTTCATGGAAATAATATCTGGGTCATATTGCATCAATAGAACGATGCACGCGAACGTTAACGGTCCCATAGCGCTGATTTCAAATGCAACTTTGTAATTTTCTCGTGTCACGAATGGCTACGACACATGCATTTGCGGGCGATATTTCACGAAGAGATTTCGGTTCAAAATGGTTTTGTATAATCAACATAGACGCGGATGATATTTGTTTCGTCTGTTGCCGATCATCTTATTCGTAGCAGATGGTATGAATTTAATAGATTATTTCGCAAGTATGTAACTTCAATTTCCTTATTGCAAGGATCGGTCATATCATTAGCATTAATTCAATCATTGCCTGTTTGTACGCATAGTATTAAGGTACGAAAATTGTGTGGAAAGAAGGCGAATGAGTTTTCCATTAAACCACATGTTGCATGATTAGTGCATAAATTTTGATGTTTTTGAGTTAATTTCTCGCAACAGTGCCAACGGTCAGTCCAATTGAGCTGATCGTTAAACAATAGAATAGCAGCTACGCTATTTCTGCATCAGCAAATTGCACTTAAAACGGCCTTGTAAATCAAAGTGACTCTAAGCTCAAAATAGAGATTGTGTTTAATTTTGACGATTATCTTCATACGTTTCTCGATAACCGACTGAAGTGACGACCCAATTGTAAATCGCCAGTTATCAATCTTCCTTTTAACTCTGCTAATTATAATCGTACCGCGACTAACTACTGCTCGATCTCTGTGTGAATTTGTCAGAACTACTTCTTGGAAACCAACCAGAACCCTTGTCGGCAAGCCGTGATTTAACTTCTGGGAATCAGACCAAGTTGTTGTTGTCTTTCAAGAGGCAAAAATATCATCTGGATGTGACTTCTATCACGTTATTGCCCAGCAACGAAGCAATTCGTCCTTTGAAACACCACTCGAGATGTGTATAAGCAATATTTTATGCAAAAAATATCAATTAATGATCTCGAAGCTCGACGAAATGAATCGTTTCGGGTCGTTGTACTCCGTTCTCAGCATTAAGAAATAGGATATTATTATGTCGCCGACGTTGTTGGCGAAGCTCATGCCCAGCAACGGAGCAATTCGTCCTTTGAAACAACACTCGAGATGTGTATACAACATTTGAAGCAAAAAATATCAATAAATGATCTCGAAGCTCGACGAAATGAATCGTTTCGGGTCGTTGTACTCCGTTCTCAGCATTAAGAAATAGGATATTATTATGTCGCCGACGTTGTTGGCGAAGCTCATGCCCAGCAACGGAGCAATTCGTCCTTTGAAACAACACTCGAGATGTGTATACAACATTTGAAGCAAAAAATATCAATAAATGATCTCGAAGCTCGACGAAATGAATCGTTTCGGGTCGATGTACTCCGTTCTCAGCATTAAGAAATAGGATATGTCGCCGACGTTGTTGGCGAAGCTCATGAACAGTTGCGGTAAGCAGGTCATGTGTTACAAGAGCTGGCAGTTCAATAGACGAATTCCGTTCCGTACGTCAAGTCCTGCAGCTGGAGCGCAAAAACTTGCGCCAATTTGCCACGATGCGAGTACATGGTGTGGTGGGAGAAAAGTTTTTTGTTGCCTCTCTTGACTGATCACTCTATCCATCAGTCCGTCACGAGGACATTGACCGTGGTTCTACTATTTAGGGTGTTCGGTTTCGGTGTAGACTTTTTAACCAGTGTCGCTTTTTTGGCTCTGAATTGATTTTTTTTGGACAATCTTTTTTTCGTTTGTTTTTAATTGTTCTAATCTGCTTTAACTCTAGAAAGTGCTTTGGTACCGTGTTATTTGTGGAGTATTTTCAGAAAGTCATTTATTATTTTGAGTATTTTCATTACCTATAATTGAATGCTTAAAGATACCGCTCACCAACTACAATCACCACGCATTCTGTATTTAGTAAAAGCCGTGTTGGCCTAGTGGGCGATACCCCGACTTCTGATCCGGAGGTCGTGGGTTCGAACCCGGTCGTGCACCAATGGATTTTTCCACTCGAAATTTATGTATTTATGTGTGAAACCGGCATGCCCTAGAACCAAAAATTCGAAGGCATGTGCCAACAGTTAGTGTTCTAATAAGCGGCGATGGGCTTGCAACCTGTCACGTGGAATGCTTACTACTTGCAAAACGCGGGCATGTATTACATCTAATGTTTGGACGTGCCTCTGACTGCCCCCTACTTGGTATCCTCAAAGATCTACTCACTGAGTATGCATCTGAGGATGTCCACCATATGGTAGACAGTCGTGAGCGTGTTTGTTTTTGTTTGTATTTAGTTTGTTTTTCTTATTTACACCTAAGGGTATATATGCAAAAAAATTGCTCCTCTTGAGTGCCTCTACTTCTTTGTTTGGAAGCTCTCAAACACTGCCCAAAAAACATTGATCCGTTCGTTTTGTTGTTGTGCGGTTATTATTCCTTCAGTAAAAAAAGTAGTACAGGCTGTGTATGAGTTGTATGTATGCACTGTGTATAGATAGAGCAGTGAGCGGATATCGGGCTGACGGTGAGCATGCGGCGCGAGCGCGCCCAGTCAGAGTGCCGCCGCGCCGCCATACGCACGCGCTCTTTGCACGTGCTACCAATAAAAGCTCACATAAACGGTTCATCACTGGACGCTACCTCGTAAAAGACTTATCTCGTACACAAACAAACAATGTCAGTTTGCATGTACCTCTTCTGCCCGTGGTTCTTTCTCGTGATGTACCTCGGTTTCCTGATGCTAGACGTGTGAGACACTGGTAGGAAATACACCGTAGACACGGTAGACCTCGTCGCGTCGCGTAGAGCGCAGACGCGGCGTCAACGCGATCGATAGACGTTCGGAGGAGTGCGGCGGCGTGCGCGTGTGTCGGGCGTGCTTCTCGCGAGCTCGCACGCGGCTGGAGGTGCGGTGCGGTACGGTGCGGTGCAGCGGGTGCCGCGTGCCGGGAGCGCCGGTGCTGGTATGCGGCGCGGGTGCGGGTGCGGGAGTTAGCAGCCGCCACGATCGCTCCGCACGCGTCGGGCACGCGGCCGCGCGCTGCGCCCGCCATGAGTGCGGCCACGCCGGAGGTGCGCGCCGCCGCCGCCGTGCCGGCCGACGCTGCGTCGCCGCACGTCATGCTGCCCAGGATCAAGCCAGACCTAGGCCTCAATGATGCGACGCTGTTCGCGGTTTACTGCTTTATCAAGAATTTTATTGGGTGAGTCCGAAAATCCATCGTCTCGAGGGTTGGTTGAGCACAGGAGTCTGTGCTGTGTGTATTGCTCGTACGAGCATACGAGCTTTCAAACTCAGTCAGCATACACGCCGTTATGACCATCCCCGATCACGACAAGTCCCCGATGAATGTAACAAATGCTTTTTGATGGTTTGAAAATCAACAAGTACTCGAGCAGTTTGTCCATGAACCCTTCATTCCTCTATTTTGAGAATGCAACATTCGACATGGATTCAAAATCGATGATGTTTTATTATATGTCACAATAAATCTGTCCGTAGAACCCTATAAATATAATTAGTACCGTCTAAAATTTTATTGTTAATTAGATTATTTCATTGATCCATAAATTGCAAATTTATTATGCCTTTATATTGCGTGGACAAGCACAAAATAATCTGTCGAGGCCGAGGCGAGAGCATGATTTATAATTGACCCCAACAAGAGCTGTAAAATATTGAGTAATTTATAAAACTACTAATCGGTCAAGGAGTTCATGTCGAAACGCCTTCATAAAAGTGTAAGTATACTTGTATACGTAACGTCTTGTGTAGCACCTCTCTGTCTTGAAATGCATTAAATCAATTTCGTATGAAGATAACGAATATAATGTTGAGACTGGTACTATCATTATTGTTTTAGAAACACAATAGCTCAACCTTGACTGACTGAATCGTCGGTTAAATCATTTGTTTGCCGTTCGTTGGCAGCAGCGCATTGTGACTTGTTTACTCCTTATTACCTTCTCATAGAACTGCTTCATATGAGAATCTGAAAGAGCTGATAGACACCTTGACTCAAATCGTTATACCGAATGTTTCACACATATTGGGAAAATATTTATTTATGTCCTCAGCTGTATCATGTGATAGGGTCTCGTACAATAAGTACTGTTGTTACCGCGTAACCTTGAATCGCCAACACCTAGTCGCTCACAGTCCACACCTGTGTTTACGTTTTTTATCGTATCTGGGCTTGCCTCTGTAAATATTATTAAATGTGTTGGTCACTAGAATCTACTTATAAGGGCGTTTAAGCACTGAATAAAAAATTTTGGCCTGAATCCACGGCTGTATTTACGATAAAAGTAAGAAAAACAATATTTATTTATTATGTATTGTATACACAGAGAATACAAACAACTCATGCCCAATCAAATAAAAACCCTAACAAGAGTTTTCTTCCAGCAAACCTTTAAGGATAATGACAGCTGATAAATAGTGGTGGGTACGTGTACACAAACGAATAAATCTTATAAAAGTACTAATTTTACGCGCTGTCATAAATACAATACATACAATTTAAAAAAAAAAATGTTTGTAGGCTGATAATTTTTTTACGTATTTTGCGAGTCAGGAGTGCCCTGCTTAACGGACACTTATCGGCTTTAAATACTCGTGTATAGTTCGCAATAAACTGAGATCTCACGATCTACCGTTTTTAACCCATAGTTCAAAACTCTCCTACCGATTAAGCTCATACTCCAACTTCGTAATGTTATTAGTATACCTACCAAGTTTCATCAAGATTAGATAAACGGTTCGGCAGTTATCGTCGGACGAGCATAAATGCTTTTAAGCATAAAGTTTGCATATGCACTACTTTTAAATGCAATGAATAATACCAAACAAACGTCAGATTACCCAAGTAGATATTCGAGATCTACGTTCGCTATGCTCATCCAATCAATGAATAGTACTTACCGTAGAATAATTATCGCAACACGCCCTCTGTCAAAACGACAGCAGTGATACAGAGATAACAATGAGATGGTTACGAGATAAACAAAGCTTCGCCATGCTTGTGCCTGTGGCTAATTGTTGGCAACAAAGGGCGCGCATTAGCCGTGCCTAACTTCATTAGGAGAAAGTAGAGTCTTAGAAAGTATGTTTTGTTTTCGAGATCAGAGCAGTGGTCCTTCGATCCATTGAGATACTCAACGAATTAAATTACCACACTTTCCTCCTAACTTTGTTGTATAACTTTATACAGACAGAACACTTTACATATTGTGCGGTGCGAATCACGACGACTAGCAGTATCTGTCGTAGTAGTATTTGTAACTAAACAAAGCACCAAAGAATACGCTACTTGTAGAATAGGATATATGTGTATAGGTGGATATAGGTGTATATTGCAGCAACAGCTGTAATATACACAAACAAATAGTCGATGTTTTTAATCAATTAAGTCAACATAGCAAGTTTCCATTTTGCATAACTAGACTAAGATGTGCGTTCTATTTAACAGCATTAAAATCGAGAGCATCGGAACTCCGCGCGTGATGTTTGCTACGATTTGTGTATTCACAGCTGTAGCTATTTTCACCTTACGCGTTCTGTTCGCGGACGTTCTCGATTTGTGTATCAGTTTATATAATAACTTGAAATGTCGGAACAATGGAATCGTTGTCACGGATGATTTGATCAGTGGTTGATTTCGGATGCAAACTTTCTGTTGCTCGGTTGCATCCTGCATCATCACTTTCACAATAAGAAAAGGGAAAGTATCGGTGGCGCCCGCTCCCTTTGCGGTCAGATTAGCTCGGGGTATCGGCCGAAGCTAATTCTTATTGTTTATTTATTTCGTTGCATATAAACAGCTGTATGAATTTACGATTTCACTCGTTTTAAAATACCACCTGCTTAAAATCATTTTATTTACTGAAACCGTTTGTCTCGGGAGTTTATCGTTGATTTATTTTATGAAAACATTAAAAGTTTATGGGACCAAGTTTTTGTATCGCATTGCTATCGGGTATGCTTTCGGATGTGCTCGTATCGGGAATCATAGTGTGGTCAGGACAGGACTATGTGTGGATGTTAAGTGCTTAAAAAATATGATCACCTAATTTTCTTAGAAACGTTTCTGTTTTTGAAACGTGGGCCTAACCATGAAGTCTTATAGCGATTCAGTTCAGTCAAAGATGTCACTTCCCGAAAACGCCCAGACCGAAACAAATATTTGCAGATCATACAAACATTTGTCCCGCGGCGGGAATAGGACCCGCAACTTTCTACATCTCAGGCGGGCCTTCGCCCACTATGCCGCAGAGGTCGTCAATATAGATAGATTTCACTTTATTTTTAGCGGCAATAGGCTTTCAAGCTGTCACGTGGAATGCTTACTACTTGCAAAACGCGGGCATATACCAAATGTAATGTTTGGACGTGCCTCTGACTACGCCCTACTTGGTATCTGTACCAAGTATGTGAGTATGTTTCTGAGGATTTCCACCATGGGGAAGACAGTCGTGAGCGTGTAAGTTTTTGTTTTTTCACTTTATTCTACAAGTAGTGAACCGTATTCTTTGGTGCTTTGGTTAGTTACTAATACTGACTACGACTAGCTCGCATTTATTAATAAAACCGTCATTTGAATTGTAGAACAGTATAATGTTTTTGTCTGGTTCTGTCAATCAGCTGTCGGTTCTCGCAACGATGCGTTCTGATATTAGGAGTGCGTGTCGGTCGATACCAATTGAACTAACATGCGTAACTTCGAGTTGTGTAATCGAACTTAACAACGTATTTTGTACAACTGGTAGCAACGTTACGTCACGGTATCATTCGATTCTATAATTTATACAGTAAAGGCAAAAAAGAAACACTCTTAACGACTGTATTTCCCATGATAGACAAGCTCAGTGCCTAGATCTTCGAGGTTACCAAGTAGAGGTATTATTTTCTTCTTTTTGTGTATTCTTCTTAATTTTGTTTCATGTTTTATTTCATCGGTTTGAGGCATGTGTTAAATAAGATATTATGATTTAACCTTTTATATCATTACACAGCCCATAATATCCCACTCCCTATCTGTGTGTACAACCTTTATTGGTTGATAGTTTATAAGTAAAACTGTATATTTGAGTGACAAAGAATTTGTATCATTCAAATTTGAAAATGAATTATCTTTATCTATTTTTCTTGCTTCATATATCCAATAATTACACCACTTGCTGATGACGTCGAACTCGAAATCATGATCCGAAATCTTATGAAAATGTATTATATCGAACTATAATACACTTTCATAAGATTGAGGTATTCCTAAACTAACGCTGGTGATAATTGCAACAAAATTTACATTCAACATAATTTCCAACCATTGTTGTTTTAATCGCAACATATGAGGAGACATTGCATCGTGCAATTTTTCATCTAGTATTATTCAGATGTGCATTTCAAATTACTTTTATATACTTTCGAAATTGTACTGAATCACCTTGAAATCAAGACAACTTATAGTTGAATTAAATCTGACGGCTGCTGGTTTAAGCTAACCTTCCCTGAACGAAGTCCCTGGGGCGAAGGCCCGCCTGAAACACAGAAGGTTGCGGCAAATATTTGGCTCGGGTCTGGGTGTATTCCATGTATAATATGTATGTATTTACAAAAAAAAGTATATACAACTCTGCTTAGTTGGGGCTAAATGATGCTCTGTGGAAAAATGACTAGCATTATAACTCGTAACAAAGAATTCATGCATTCAAAATGGAGCGCATGAAGGAAAAACAAGCTTATTTCGCATATTGATTGATGCGTTGCGTTGCCTTGACGGGCTACCATGGCGCCACCCTCCCTAAACCGCCCCTTTCACGCAAGAACGTCGGATCGGGAATAGGGACGCGCGCATATTCACTATTCCACAGAATTCCACTCGAACGTGTCTCAGTTTGTACTCGCCCAGCGTAAAGAGAGCACGCTCTCTCTCTATCCCTCTCGCACCTTGCGTTAATTTAAACCCTCGTAAGTTCAATAAAGTGCTAATCATCACTCAAAATCGCATTCAGCTGCCCTGGAGAACACACTAAAGCAACATTTGTAAGTACCTCACCGTATTAAACTAACGGCACCCCGGATAATCGAACTAGGTCAAGCTTCCGCGTCCTCGGCCCTAAAGGTTTTTATTTATGAATGGGCGTGTTGTTTGTTATTCTGCATTGACACGGCTCCTGCAGCGGACCTAGTGAACCTTTCTAGTATATTTATGACCTCTTCATACGGAATCTTTTATTGCATTTGCATTGCCCCCATTTACATAACCAGTGGTAACAGTACCGATGACGTCACTGTCCTTCACTTTGAATGGCTGTCATCGATTTTACTGTGGAGGAGTGTATTTGAATTCTTGGCTTGTATTATTAATCAGTCTGTCTCTAACCCCATTTTCTTTGTCTCTCTGTGTCTTAATCCCCCTTCTTTACCTGAGTTAGCAATCAGAAATAGTGGTTTTGAATTAATAATAGTTAAAATCCTCATCGATATAAGAACATTTAAGTGCTATTTTAATATACATTACAATTGAGCCTTCTTTTGTGTTGGCTTCACGTCTCGGGATTCCTTTGTCCAAATGCTCACGAAATTATTTTTTCCCGTTTTTAATTTGCAGCTTTTTAAAGTTTTAATGGCTCATAACTTTCAGGACAAAGACCTTTGTAAGAAGTATGTATCTATTTATTACACGCTGATGTAGGAGATCGGGAGATTTTAACGAGAAGTTTAATATAAAACGAAGTTTATTCTAGAACGTTTAAGAATCCGGGAAGTAGATATATTTCCTCTTGCTTTTCCTCGACAGTGCCACAGTTGCCAGGAAGCATTACTCTGTGTTTGTTGATTGCGCTCGGATTATCGCGATTCGCGATCTAATCTCTTTCGTCTTCTCAATCGGAGAAAGTTATAATAGGTCATGCCGTGTATTTGCTTTGCTCTGTTGCCAATAGCTGTCTCTGTCATGTTCCAATTAAATGTTTGGATTTTCCTACCTATTTGTTTTGTAATCGGTTAAGTTTAGTAGTAAAATTATTATAGCTCTTTTTGTATTCAGACATTTCGTAAGGTATTTTTTGAGTTACTTGAGTTCTTGAGTTGGTTTTTATTAAACATTATTTATAAATTCTAATGCTAAAGTTTGACGCGTTTTATTTCGTTGAATATTACATTACCTATTTATTGTCTTTTAACGTTGTCCGATAAAAAATGCGTGCACATTTTATCTTCATCTCTGATTATACAGCGGTCGTGTGTTCGACCGTCCGCACTTCCTGTGGATGGTGGATACTGCTATTTCTACCTCTCCGTGAACTGGCATCTACCACGATTCACGTTCAAAGTCCATTATTTTAAAAACTAAAAAGGGGTGATGACTTTACCAGGTGTCTTTCGTTTGTAACTAATTTGAATTCAAGGATTGTCGCTTCAGTTTTTAGTTCTTCAGTTCTGACACAAACAATTCATCGATTTTCGATGAATTGTTTGTGTCAGAATATGGGTGCCCGTTTAGGTGTTGTCGCAGTATCACTTTCGTTTTGAATAATGGCTTGTCATATTTTCTTCGATCAAGTTTTTGTGTAAATTTATCTACACTAGCTATTTGTTGCCGGAACTGAAGCTTTCTTTTTTAGTCAGAGTTAAAATGTTCCTTTACGATTTCATATAGCCTGTCCTTGGTCTAATTCTCTTCGAAAACAACACTGACCCATTTAGCCCAAATCGTAGTGTTGAACCCAAACAACGCTCGCATCGCATGACCCCATTTTCTATCGCAGCCATTGTGAACCATGATCCAATGCAGCCGACGCGCATGTACCATTGTTTAATGCAAGGCAATTAGCGGATACCATCTGAGATTCAAAGCTTGTCTTTTCCACATTGTTGTGATCCATTGCGTCAAAAAAAAGAAAAACCTGTTATTATCCGACCATGCGTATAGTGCGTCCCAACGATCTCTCCTAAATATAAACACGTCGTCGCACATACAACACCTTGCGCACTCATCAGACGCTTATAAAAAGCGTTGGCGAGGTCAAAGCGTTGCCGGCGTTGAACACTGTACGCCGGCTCACAGTGTTGAGCAAGCACGCGAGTTGTAACGACGCTATCGATGCTCCATTATCACGTGCGCGCAGCAGTGACGTGTATTGTGTATGCAACCGCCGAGCCAATGGCTCTTGGCAAGTCGGAGGCGATTGATTGAGTCTGCACTACAGTGTATTGCGTGGTTGTGCTTAGACGTGTCCGTATGGTTCAGACTCTGATGGCGGAGTTGAAGGTGCTCATCGGGAGACGAGCACCGGCAGGGGGACCGCCGCCCCCCTTGCCCCTCTCTCCCGCACAACAGACCTACACTAGGAGAGACCTAAAGGCCAACCTTCACAGGCATATGAGTATTGTCTTGGACAGGTCAGTGAAGTGATCCTTTACTCCGTCAGCCCCGTCCGCGCCGGTAAACCGGTAACTCCCATTCACGGTAACAGTATTGGTACCGTAAATGAGAGCCGTGTCCCTATCCACCCCCCGGGGGACACGCCACGTCGGAGTACACCTCTCCGCCTACTGGGACTACCCAGCAGGTCCATGGAAGGTAAAACACCTACAACGACGCACTTACAATAATATTTTTTTCTAAAAACGGATTTTATACGACATACCTATACGTGATGCTATGGAGTATTGATCTGTATACAATTCGGAAAGCACGTATGCAGTCATTATTAAAATGAAAACGACCGATATTATTAGAAATTATTCATAAAATACTTGTACCACAAGTACGAGATTAAATATATTAATCATTAAACGACCGATAAGCGTTTAATCCAAAGTTTTATTATAGCAAACATAATCGGAAAGCCATTTATCATGAATGCTACCGGATCCGCGACGATCGCTCAGTACCAGTAATATCATCAGTGTCACATAGTCGTTTGGCAGTGCTCGATTTGAGCAATAAATGTCAAGGCTATGATTGGCGCGCAATCGATCTTGTTGTTCGGCCAAAATACCTCAGAAGTAAACATTATAAACTCTTCACTTTTTTACCCTCGTCGCATTTTCGGTATAAATGTTTTTGTGTAAAAGTTTGTTTGCTTTCTCGTTCGTCTGTTCTAATTTGTGATAAGAACTAAATATGCAATATTTCTGCCGTTATCGTATCGTTTGGTTTGTCTTCGTGGAAGGTTCACACTCGTCACAAAAGAGCACTGCAACAAATTATGAAATAAACGAGTCAGTTTTGATAATAATAAATAATGTATAACATTTTTCACACAGCAACATCTAGCCCCAAACTAAACAGAGCTTTGGGAACTACCACGACCGATATACTAATCATATATATTTTCAATACATATTATACATATAAAACACCCAGACCCGAGACTAATATTTGCAGATCATACAAACATTTGTCCTGCGGTGGGAATCGCACCTTGTGCGTTTCAGACAGGCCTTCGCCCACTGCGACATGTGATCGTCACGTCATGGAGACGTTTCAGAAGAGAAGTCAGAGAAGTTTTAAAGTTGTGAAAAGATCAAGTTATAAATTACTGTAAATAGGACGAACTACACACATTTACGGCATTCTGGCCAGCGGATTTACAACCGCGAACAGTGGAAAAAGAGAAGGGCCTTTCAGTGGGATCAAACAGACGAATTTGATTAGATATGATTTAGTTTTTTTAATAATTTATTCTGCGGCATCTTAACTAACTTCTGCAGTAAAACTAATTATATAATTTACTCATTGCATAGCCATGAATCTTATACCTGCTGCTACCTTTTTTGCACATTTTGTTTATCTCGTTTTCCTCAATGATAAGGGAATCTTTGACTCGCAAACATTCTCCGTTTCCTGAGAAATTGGCGTATTACTAGTTTATAAGACGGCGATTCTATTAATAAAAATACGTTGACTTTGAAATAACCAATCTAATTGTTAAACTCAATTTCATTCAATTCGATACCTATCTATATTCATGATAAGTTGTTTACAAACGGAGCCAATCGACAGCGTAGTTGTAAAAATAACCTTAAACTTTCAAAATTGTTTAAAATAAGTTGCCGAGGTCAGACACACCGTCAAGACACATAAATTATATTCGGCATCAAACGAAATAAAAAACAAAACCGCTTATCACTTCATTTCATTTAGAACATAAGTGATAACCAATCACGGTAGATACCGCTCAAAAACGTTGTCAATTTTAATTAAAAGAAAACCCGTGCTATATTCTACTTACAACCGGCAAAAAGTTAGAGGGTTGTTGTTTTGTTAATTTATCGCGTGCTCGATTCTACTAGGGAGCGTTAATCATGCATGGGTCTGCAATTTCGCTAGACTATAGACAAAACTTCATCATTATAAGCCTAGGCTTCTATCAAAAAGTGCCGCGAGGAAAGGTTTTAAGCATTCTCCGCAACCTTCACGATTTCAATGGTCTATTGTCCGGAGCTCTACGAGTGTGGCAGATATTTATTTATTATGCAACCCTTGCTTTGCGTTAAAGATAATTAAATAATTATTTTAGAATCGTTATGTGAAATGCAAAAGTCAATAAGTGTCATGTGTTTTAATTGCAATAAAAAAAGAAAAGTTTCGTCCGGTACCAAAGATAATTTTAATGTATGGTCCAAAATAGTGTTGGTATCAATAAGTTCTGAAATAAGCTCGATGGTCAAAGCAAAATGCATTGACAGTGTTAACAATCTTTAATATACAGTAAGGGTTTCATAATGAATTAATATCAGTGAAGTGCATAAATAATAATATGATGATGCCGTCTTAGCAGATTGTGGCAGCAATGACCGTGTGCACTGGACAGGCATATCTAACTCTATTAAGTAGACTATGTAACTAATGAAGGCTTTGATGGTCTGCCCTTTGACGCGCTCTCTGGTGAGTAATATCCTCAGTGCCAACAAGTTGAATAATACAGTAGGTAAGTTAGATAGAGGTCTGCTACTGACCAATTTACTAATTTACCGAAGTAGCGCAATTTTAATCATTTACCAGGTATAATTATGGTGCTAGAACAGCGGGTTTACAGCTGCCGCAATCACAGACACGTGCAGGCTTGACCTGAAACGTGTCAGTGACGTCACGTTTTGATTTCATTAAATACTTTGTAATTTTGGCATGTCCTTTTATTAATCGGTTGGAAGCTGTGATGTGACACATGTCGAATGTGCCATACGAAGATCTACTGATTGATTATGCGTGAGAATATCCCAGGAATTCACCTTTCTTGGTGTGGAGCCAACTACATTTTTTCATGTCTATGCTATGACATACATCGAAATAATAATAATTAGATAGAGGACTTATCTACAATGACGAAAAACATTAAAGCATGCATAGAGCCCAACCCACAGAAAACCAGATACAACCTTCCCTTCACAAAAAGGAGACAATATTGACATAACCAATCGACACTACAAACTAATACAACCTTCAAAGTTGTTATCGCTGTAGTGTATATTGAAATATACACTACAAAGAGAAATATAAAATGTACAATGGCAACATCCGTGTTCACAAAAAAACTAACATCACCCTAAACGCATATAGGGTGTCCGTTCCGTCGTGGGTAAAAAGTTATTATAAGACAAATGAAATTGCTTTGCAAACTAAAAACCCAGTCCGTCCCAGATGGTTTCGATGATTAATTTGAATTTCGAAAACGGAGAATACAACTCGGTCAGTGTTCAGAAATAAACAACGATTCCAGAGTGTGGACATTTTCAACCTTGGGCTGAATTTGTGGAGCATATTTGCACAACGTTAGAACGGAATGGACATGATTTTTGTCACAGTATTTTGACTCCCATGTTGCTCTAATTTTATCTACGAATGAAAATATAAGTTTGTCTGTGGATGAAAAATGTACGGTCGCCGTGACATAGGAGAGGCCTATGATTAGCAGTTGACTTTAGACGTTCCATAGACAAATATATATAGAAAGATATATAGAAAATTCTTTATTGCACAACTAAACATAGGCGAACTATACTTACATAATTTTCTACTTACTTACATAATTTTCTAGTTATAGTTAATATTTCATATAATACTAAATATAATTTATACTATACTCACAATATACTGAGAGACTGATTACTTGATGTTGATATCAAGTTAACTGTTTTATATTTGTTTAAACAAACCTTAGAACGTTTTGTAGTTAAACAACTCTATATAACTTTATGGTCGAATGAATACAATTACTCTTTAAACCGCTCTCGTCTCATTTGCTGATATTGTAATTCATGGCACGAACGCGATCTTTCATATGCAACAGATGCAAATGCAACTCACAAATGTCTAGTTTGAGTGAGACACATCATCTTCCGTCGCTGAATGCGCCGAAGGTGCCAGAATGAATACTAAATCAATCTATTGATCGGATAATACAATAACGCATCCCAGCTAAGTAGTTGATTGTTTACGCTTACAATGAACACTAGTGTTTGGTCTTATTATAAATACGATGATAATACAGCTGTATAAGAGTAAAAGTAGCATAATTTTGTAGTGTTCGTAAGCCCATAGCCAGTGCGAGCATGTGAGAATGGTGACACATGTACAGTGATCGGAATTAGGTGAGCTAAAATACCTAAAGTTCGAAAAATAACAGAGACTAAGTGGAGACGCCTTGCGACTAAATATTTTTCCGGGAAAATTTTCCCGGGTTTCGAGAAATTACTTAGGTCCATCTAAAATTAATACAGTAAAATAACAATCGAATTAATTTCCTCTTCTTATTATTGATAACAAGAAGAGGAAACGAATTCGATTGTTGTAAAAAACGGTAAGCACGATTTTTATTGTTTTCAACAAATAAAATGAACGATGTAAGTAAGCGCGGAAGCTAATGTGATTTATAAACCAGCTTTAGTAAATAGCTATAGTAATAAAAACATTTTTTTAAGCAAGGGAATAAAAAAGCCATTTTATAGTTTTTGTACCATTTATTCATTTTGTACAGATAATGGAACTCAAAATCAATAATTAAGAAAGTAACCAGTCCTACCTAAGATACACAGTCGGAACTCTAAACATTATTTCCATTGATGTTGAATTTGTCCCTTAATCTGAATCGCTAACGTTTTCATCATGGACGGAGTATAAAGAAATATCTTCGTCCGGAGAATTAAAGAAAATCATTAGGAGTTTTTCCATATTATCTATTTTCAAACGATTTCTTTTTGTACTTAAAATCCATTTATACGTAGAGAAGGACCTTTCAACATCAACTGAAGTTACAGGTACATATTTATAGAATGACAATAATTCATTTTCATTATCTAATCCTTTATCTATATTTTCACAAATGTCTCTTAATGCATCTAGATCGGGATTTCTGTCCATAACGTTTTCTAATTTTTGTTTTACTGGTTCAGAAGAACACCAGCTTAGAACAATTCTTGCTTCATCAAAAATATGGAAAGTTTCCGTCAACAATAAGTTAGACTTTTGCAATTTTTTTAATGAAATTTGAATTATTTTAAAATATTCGTCAATGTAATCTAAATCAGTTTTTAAACTTTCTTTTCCTAGGACAGTTTTAGCATGCCTGATAGACAAAGAATCAGAACTTCTTAGAAGTCTTACAATAGTTTTTATTTCTTCGTAATATTCAGCATAATACGAAGCTGCTTCTAGCCATGTACCCCACCTTGTTATGACAGGTTCAGGTGGCAATGGCAGGCTCGGAAATTTTTCCCTTAACAATTTTACTCTATTAGGAGCTTTTAAAAATATTTTTTTTACATTTGAAATTAAAGTATCCACATCCGCATATTGTGTCCGTATTTTTTCTGCAACGCGGTTAAGAGCGTGTGCTAAACAGGTAACATGTATCATATTTGGCAAGGAGTTCTTTAACATTCTTCCTGCTTTTAACATATATGCTACGCTATCAGAACATAAAACTAAAACATCTCCTACTTTGTCTTCATACGAGTCACCCCACATATTTTCTAGGCATCCAATTACAAAATGAGCTATTGTCTCTCCATTTACTTTTTCTAACATTTTGCAAGCTATTAAAAATGGTTTGTTTGTTGCGAGATTTAAAGGTTTTACAAGAAAATTTACAATATAACGACCTAAATAGTCGGTAGTTTCATCTAGAGATATCCAAAGTTTCTGATTAAGAATATGGTCATGGATTGATGCAATTTTTTTTTTTAAAACTATGTCTAAATAAACCTTTCTCAATAACGATTCATCGGGAATCCTTTTAACATTTGTACATTTACAACACATATATTTCATTAAAAAAGTTTTAAACTCTGGTCGATTTACTCGTGACCAGGGTATGTTACACCATATAAGAAATTGTATTAAATCTAAATAAAATTCTTTGTTCACTTGCCTAGCAGTACCTTGATGTTTTGGTCCGTCAATATGCCTCTGTATATTGCTTTTTTTGCATACAATAGAATTCTCACATTTAGAACAAAATATCGTGTTGCTAGCGGGGTCGTGGTACAATTCGGGGTGATCTCTAATCCACGACTGTACAATCCCGTCGGTAGGTTTGGTCGCCATTTATTTGCTAGTTGCGTTGAGGCAGAAAAATTACTGAAAACAATGAGACAAATATATAGTTTCTACACTTTTCCAGGGACGTCTTCGCGTAAAATATAGTTTGATGATAGAATTGCCAGTAGCTCCAACATTTGTGCACGAACTCAAATATAAAACACTGAATAAAATTCCATAAATAAATAGTTGCATAAAATTGTTTGAATTTGGTAAATTTATCAAAAGCAGTCTAATATTTAGAATGTTTTAAAAGTGTAGTACAAATCAAAGACTTACCAAGTAATTTGATTGCCGTAAAGCGCAGTAAATTTCTGGTTGCAGTAAATCGTAGTCCGTAAATTCAAGCCAAGGTAGATAGGTACAAGTAGTGATATGGTTGCAATAAATCGCAGTCCGTAAATTCAAGCCAAGGTAGTTATGTGAAGCAGATCCAATAAACGATACGAAAACAGGTTAATAAAATATTCACGAGTCTAAGATACACACGCTGCCGAGGTAACTATAGAAGTGATGCACGCACGCATACAAGTTATGACGCCGTTTGGATGCAAAACACCCTCACCCTTCAACCCTTTTGTCATTGTTTACTTAAACAATGATTCGTTTCCCAGAATAGCCAAAGCATGCTGTCCCTTTCTTAGCGTTTGTTGTTGTTGTTTATCACTGGTTTGCAGTGTATTGCTACAAACACTTAAAGGGACAGCATGATTTGGCTATTCTGGGAAACGAAAACATAGGCGAATCCAGTTTTTTACCTGAGTTAATAACAAAATAAATCTTATTGAAGTTTGTTAAAAAGGAAAATTAATTCAGTTAGTTTTCTGTATGAATAACATTAATATTAAATGTACTTAACTGATATCCTAAAACTTGGAACAAATTCCCAATTTCCGGGAAAGATTTCCCGGAAAAAAATGTTAATGGTAAGGAAGTCTCCATTTTTTTTGACTCTGTTCTTTGAACTTTAGGTAAATTAGCTCACCTAATTCCGATCACTGCACATGTAACAGTGAACCGATTCATTGTACAAAACAGTCGCGTACGATCATGGTGTAATAATGTGCTCCGGTATTATGTTTTCACAAGGATTTACAATCTTAAGTGCCTCTCACGCACGTATGGGAAAAGCATGAGCCCGATTATTAATACAAAATAATCATCTGGATCGTTTCCAGCGGAATGCGGGAGCGACACCTCGCTACTCATACGCCTTTGGTCATGCGTTGGCCGCACAAAGATATATTATTCACCGCAAATACTGATATCTTCTTCAACGTTCGGATTACGGCCGGCAGTGTGTAGGGTTGCTTTGTTGTGGTGACCGCAGTCGCATGCGTCGAGCCGCGCGCGCGCGCCCGCCCGCCCGTCGAGGCTGAACAGAAGCCGTGCCTGTGCCAGCCACAACGTCTGGGTCAACAGACTTATTCGCGTGTACTCCTTATCGCGTTCCTATTATCGCATTAAACCTATTTCGTTTGAGTATCGATCGATTATGTAGTCCGTCCGAAAGCAGTCTTGAATTTTTCGAGCGACGAACGCGTGCGGTCGCGCTTACATCGCTCGTCGGATGACATCAGTTAAGCCATCACGTCCGCTGGAAACAATAATCGCTCAGTGTCCGCGACGGTGCCGGGTCGGACGCACGAGGACCCTCATGGAGGAGGGACGCTGCGCCACGTGCGAGGCCCTGGGCCGCCGGAGCCTCTCTAACAAACTGCTGCAGGTGGCGACCACGCAGGCGCACATGAGGACGTGCTCACACGCTTCGTCACCGGATAGTACCCACGATGTTGATTTGGCCACTCGGGCTTTAGCAGCGAAACGGCGCAAATCTATTGCGGGCTTCAAGTTGAACTTTTCGGGAGAGGTGCAACCTGTCGATACACCTCCGAAATCGACAGCTACCGAGGAACGGCAGTCGCGATCACATGCCGCTCGCAGAAACACGTGGTGCTCGTAAGTTTATATGGACTCATTACCAGACTGGCCATTGTTTATCATAGTTATTTAAAGTAGTTTTTTGCGGATTAGCGAAACAAACATGAGTGTGACGACTATCATCTTGAAAGCTTCATGACTTATCTTCATAATACCTGTTACTATCGTTATTTCGATTACGTGTTTGTTTCCATATTTCTAAATAGTTATTTGTCTTTCTTATCGTCGTTATCTGGCATATCAATTATAGTATCATATTCAATGTCTATTGCTTACATTTATATGGTATCGGCTTCGTTCATTAACTTGTGGAAAGAGCCTTCGTTCAAAATCCTTCAGAAATATCTATGAAACGCTGGTCGATTTGACGCGCACATTGAATCATTTATTTTCTTGAGTTGACTTTCAAACGAATCATCGGAATAATTTGTCGCTGTTAAAAATATTACACTCAGATAGGTGTACTTAATAATAATTGATACGACCTTGAATCTATCGATTTATCTAGTCGTTCATTATTCATTAGTGGATAATTGCTCGCATACATACATACATACATACCTGACTACATGTACCTACGTTTATAATTAAACATTCGTTGGCTTTGCAATAATGTACCATTATGATTTCGAAATAAATAACGATTTAAATTGAAATAATTTAGGTACACCATTTTAGTCTCAAAACTAGTCCATAATCTACTGAAAGATCAAGATAGTGCTAGATGGAACGCAACAAAGACGACTCTTCTTTGTTGCGTTCCAACCTGTAAAATAGACTTTTCTCCTTGCATGCTGAATGGACTGGAACAAAGCACATTGTTAGGTAACTGCGCATTAATTTGGACCCAACGGAAATTTCAATTTGTGCGTCTTGGTCGCTTCTCCATTGCGGTAAGCACGAAATCAGGAACTGCCCACTTGAGAGAGTTTATTTCATACGTGAGATAGAGCTTTCTATCTCATCCCACACGATCAATCAATTTGTTTAATGGCATCCTTTAGCAGCGACATGCTATACTGGAATTAAGTATTGAAGATAATTAGATCAGTAAGGGATCCTAGGAATATAATAACAGACTAATATGAGGAAAATACGAGCTATCAGATTTACGTACTGTTATTTCGGTCTAATTTATCCTATTTTGCCGAATCGCAGCATTTTGTAGAGTTTACTATAAAACTTTGATATTTTCCTATTTTAAACTATTTTTTATTTTTATTTTTTTTATACTGAAATACCCCAGAATATCACATGAAGGCTCGAGACCGTCCGGCATGGCATTTTATAAAGTAGGCCTAAGTTTAGCAAGTGACGTCAACCGAATAATGATAATGCTAGAAAACACCTTTAGTGCTAATGATTAAAACATCTACAATACAAACGATGGACGGGCACGTACATCCTATAAAAAAACAATTTGCCAGTTGATAATTTTATGGCTCATTCCATTTAATTAGTAAGCTCATTGACGTTTTTATAGGGTCATATTATAGATAAATTGCAAACATGCTATTATAAATGGCATTACATCGAAGTAGAGTCGATGATAGCATATCCTTACGATCAAAGGCTGATGCCATGTGTGATTAGTAGTGTTACAACAATGTTGTTAATTCGTTTCTAATGGCACTATTGTGAATAGCAATATGCGTATGTAGCAATTACCATCGTTTTTTTTACCAGCTTAACAACCACTTGTATGCCGTCATAGAATCACATCTAAAGGTCAAGCTACGTGATGTATGGTGATGATTAGATTCACGTTCCTGGGTATGTGCGGCTGTAAAGTAAACAAAGGATTACTTTATCATATCAAACACATCTACATTATTGTTCTAATTATAAATAAAATAGTGGGTAATTAAGCTCGTCATATGTTTTATGACGAGCTTGATTATCAGGTACATAGTTTTTGCAGTGCTTCTATGTCGTATGTAACTCTACCGGTGACTATTTTTAGTTGTTGACATACGTCAACATTGTACCGCTTTAAAATCCATTAAATTTGGAATATGAAGGGGTTTCAGTTAGTTTAACTCAAGCCCGTCGCATATCGAAACACACGCAAATCTATTGATGAAGGATTCATTGATGGAAACGATAGTGAAGGGTGGTTTTACGGGTCTTAACTTAAATGTTCTTGTTTACAAAGTCGCGATGCATTTTTTGACGACGTCTGTGGCGCAGTGGGGGAAGGCCCGCCTGTGACGCAGACGGTTGCGGGTTCTATTCCCGTTGCGGGACAAATGTTTGCATCTGCAAATATTTGTCTCGGGTCTAGGTGTTTTATATATATAACAAGTAGGTATTTACAAAAAAAATGTATATAAGTAAAGTAGTATATCAGTCATGTAGTTCCCATAACACAAGCTCTGCTTACTTTGGGGCTAGATGATGTTGTGTGAAAATGTCCAGCAATATTTATTTATATTTATTTATTTATTTATTTTATTGTCAGAGTTGGACTTTGACGGTTAAGTCACATTGTGTATTGTAGTGGATGGCAGACTTTGAAGACTCGAAAGTTATTGCATAGTAACAAACAAACTCGGTAAAAAAAATAGTTTTCAGGGTAAGCCTATCTTTAAAATACATAAATCAATCCGATAACGGCCTATTGCTGTGTGTCCATTTGTAGGGAATGCGTTCCGGTCAAATAACTGTCACTTGTTAAATTTTGCCTTTGTGTACAAAAGAAAGGAATGAAGTCAACGCATCAGAAATGTCCTAGTGTTGTCCTATCGAAAATAACTATTCGACGCCATTAAGTTATATGAGTAAGTTTCACATTTGTTTGGGTATTGATTGATTTAGAATAGGCGAAAATACTAGCGCAAAGAATCAGAGCTCCTTAACACCGTAACTCAAAAATCACCTATTAGTTTACAATAGGTAAGGGTGTGAGAGCAGTGTGAGTGCGGGGAACCCATACAGAACATGGCGCACTTGCTCTCCTGCCCTCTGTGCCCAATCACCTGCACCCGGGAACATCTCATAGAGGCAACCGATGAGGCTGTACAAGTGGCAACGCATTGGTCAAAACAAATTTAAAAAAAAAATGATCATTGACACGACATAAATGAATTAGTTTACAGTGGGAATTGCTTTGCCTTGATTGTTGCTTATTGAGATTGCGTAAGTTCTGTTACCAATGCTTGTTTTTCTTTTTAATATAGTAAATAAATTGTAAGTAGGTACGACATAATATTTAAAACTTTCTTTGGTAGAAGCCTCCTGAAATACAGAATACAGTTTCTACTAGTTCAGGAGCCTATGGATTCATATACGATTCGTAACATTTTATTATGTTAAAAATAATTATTTCTATTCTATTTTCTATTAATGTAAGAAGTACCAGAAGCGGGTAGTCAACAAAAGTCACTTCTATTTGTTTCTATGTATAGCTAAAGTATCACAGCAGTAGTTATATGTTATTCTGTTGGATTGTTATATCAATCGAGTTCTTGCCAATCCACTTGTCGCGGTAACAAGTTGTTACAGCACACGATTTATGCTAATTAGCTCTTTATCGTTTAACTTGTCGATTTCCTATTGTATTGCTAGATTTGCTTTTAGAATTGTGATAATTTCATTTAGGTATTACTGGTATAAACATATTGTAGAGTGCAGGAATTGCCGCATTCGTAAATCATCACCTTTTGGTATTACTTTTCTTTTGGAATAATATATAACAATGGTTTCAACTTTTCAAGTCGTTTCTTAAAGGGCAATATATTTATCAACTTTGTCATCGTATAAACAGATTGATGTTTTTCAATGAATGAGGTATCGTTGGTAAGGTATCATGATCCTGACGGACGTAGAGTACATAAAAAAATAACTATGGTGGCCAGCAACTCTCTTATTTTCTTCCAAACACACGCTCCGCTCGCGTTTCATATTTGTTTTAGTTGTTTATCTTGTATTAATTTCGAAGGTAGGTTTTACATAAGGATCCTTTGGTATCATTGCCAACAAGCTTATAGGTTCTTCATGCATTTTTTGTCAGTCCGCTTGGCTGTAAATTACTCTAGCAGAGTTGCTAGTCCTTAAATAGCACGCAACTTGAACCCTGACAAACAATACACGGAAGTGTCTGTAATGACTCCCAACAATTGTGTGATGGTACTCGTCTAGCCGTCTCGCTGATAATGCCTTGTTGAAACTACTTTGTTTTACTACTATCGACGTCTTTATGTGCTCATTGAGCATACATACTGCAAATGCCAGCACATCTTCTGCTATTACCTACTAATCAAATAAATTTGACGACCTCTGTGGCGCAGTGGGCGAAGGCCCGCCTGAGACGCAGAATATTGCGGGTTCGATTGCCTCCTCGGGACAAATGTTTGTATATGCAAATATTTGTCTCGGTATATGGGTGTTTTCTATGTATAATATGTAAGTATTTACAAAAAAAAAGTATACAAGTAGTATATCAGTCATTTAGTTCCCATAACACAAGCTCTGCTTACTTTGGGGCTACATGATGCTGTGTGACAAATGTCCAGCATTATCTATTTATTTATTTAAATATTTTTATGTAGTTGCTGTTTCTTAGCTAATAAGCTGACCTCTTTTATATATTATTAAAATCTTAGTTCTTTATTTTTTTTTTAGCAAATTGCCCAATATACAAAAAGAATAATTGAATCCGCCAGCCTTGAATGTACTCTTATCAGAAAGATGATTAGAACCGTATTTCGGCTTTCGGGCGTCTTAGGTTGGGTCACTTTTGGATTACATTCTCGTTTATGCAGTGAGTGAAGCGCGGTTGTGTCGCAAAAGCGTTGCCTTGGTGTTTCGGGGCGCCATCGTAGGCCGTAGTAGCCTAGTAGGTACCTAGTAGGTACCTAGTAGTCGTGCGCGCGCCACTTGCTCGGAGCCCCGCCGCTCGCCGCGCCCCGCCGCGCTGCGACCGGCTCGGTTCGCCTCGCTCCCAGTTTGCCGCAACGCGTCGATTCGGTTGCCCGCGCGCCACCACGACCAATTTTTTACCTTTTTATACCAGCTTCAAACACGCAGTTCGTCTCCCACGAGGCGAAGCTACCAAAACGGCTCCGTTCAAGCCTAAGGCGGGGACGCGAACGTCCCACGTAAGATCGCACGACGAAGTTGACAAGATGCAAACAAAACTCATAAGTGGCAGTTACACATCTATCATGAACAAGCAGGATTTGCTAAGAGAGGTCGTCGTCAAATACATCGACTACTTTTACCCTACCGTGTGAGTACCCCTCTGTATGAACATCCACCGCAGTGTGCATGTTGCCTGGCGCATTGCAGGCTGTCTTACGAATGTCGTAGCAGATATGGCGTGAAGGTTCTCTTCTCACAGTCATAGTCGGCTAGTTTACTGAGCCGGTAAGTCGGTGAAGGTTCCACGGCAACGTGGCTGTACTCAGCTGCCAGACAAGCGGTTGTAAACCGAACGCCGAACGTAAACGTCGCCGCTATTGAACTCAAACTCAGACACAGATGTCTCTTAACTCCATCGTCTGCCTGTGCGTATCGATCCACTGCCTGCGCTGCACTAGACGTAGACACTCAAAACGCCTACATTTTTAAGCATATTATTATTCTATACAACTTTTTTAAATACAGTCGTCGGCTACTAGGATTTAGCGATGAGTAATGTTTGTTTGAAGGTCATTGCCAACGTTACCCTATGTGAAGGCAATGATTTGATAAAACTGTTTTTAGAGCACCATTTTAAAAAGATTATTTTGTTGCAGGTGTGTGAAAAAATAATTATGCGGTATTAAGTAATTCATGAGTATTGCGGTGGTTTTCATAATCCTAGGGAAAGCACAGTTGCGTGACCGTTTCGCGTGACAAACATTGACTACCGCTACATTACTCCCGGTGTCCCACTAATGTCCCCAGTGTGCCCAATTGTCTTTATCGTTCACATACTAGACCACACACTTTACGATTAACACGTGAATCTAGCTGAAGTTCAGGTTTATGAGTCACGTGATTCGTATTTATAGCTTCTATACTATTTCTCCAAACATTTATTTTTGACTTCCGCCTAACCTACCGATAACGAATCTAAAACCACAACGATTGAGATTACCAATTCAACTCTAAACGTCAATTTCTTACATTATCTACTAACTGTAAGAGCTTAATGACGGCGTTATGAAACATGGCTACGAGATGCGCCATTCTGCTACTGACGCCAGCCTAGCCGTGTCGACATAAAACAAGACGATTTCCCTTCAATGACCTTGCGCGTGCAGAGACGCTCGCTTCACCATAACACTTTGCACACCAAAACAACAATATTGATATTTTTACTAGTTGCTGTTACAGCAATACCTATAATTAAAGTAGCACTCGCAGATACCCTGCCATCACCAATCTAGTTAATATTATCAACACAACAGCGAAGCAATTCGATCGATGGAAAAAAACAGAATGTTACAGACCAATTTAAAAAAAACTGGATATTTACCATGATTTGTGAGTTTTATTGTTTCACAGTGACATGATCACGGGGGGTTAGTTTCAAAACTTATATGTTACAGACCGATCCTTTGATGCGTTAAAATCGATGTTGGCATCTAATATTAAATGTATCTATGTAGGTATGTAGGCCTAGTGGGTGGTACCTCGACTTCTGATCCGGAGGTCGTGGGTTCGAACCGGGCCGTGCACCAATGGATTTTTCCACTCGAAAAATGTATCTGCGCATTAATACGAGCATAAAACGGTGATGGAAACGTTGTGAAGAAATCGGAATGCTCTATAACCAAATACTCGAAAGCATGTGCCAAATGAAATGTTTGAACGTGCCTCTGCCTACCCCCTGCTTGGTATTCTCAAAGATCTACTTACTGATGAATATATCTGAGGATGTTCATCGCGGGGACATACAGTCGTGAGCGTGTTTGTTTTTCGTAGTTTCTTATAGTTGGTTTCTCATAGTCTCAGTCATCAGAAGATGTTTGCTTAGCATAAGAAAGAGTAGGGTTAAAATATAATATAAAAGAAGAAAAACAGAAAACTTTAAAAAGTACTGGTAGAGTATCCTACCATAATATAGCATAATATACCATAATATAGAGCTAGTAAATTGTGTTAGCTCGATTGTCACTTTTTGTATGAGGACAATGGTGTCCTATAATGGTATAGAGTTTGTTTTTAAAATTGCATAATTACGGTACACTTTAAATCCTAAACTTACCTAAAACATGTGTGTCGCTACAACACAATGACTAACGCGTTGAATTTCCTTCAGTGACCTTTGGTTTCCTAACCCGGTATTGTTTTAAACAAAGCGTGAAACGCAATTGCTTTGCTAGGTGGATGATTCATTGCTTCCTTAGTATTTACATTTCCGATTGTTTTCGTATACAATTTACCCTGCCATCCAATTATTCTATTTATGTAGTGATTACTATCAATGTCCAAACCAATCAATTAAAAAAAAATACTCTATTTTTCATCAAACGCAGCATAAACTTGACCAGTTTAAAGACTGACCAGTTTTTTTAAGAACTGCTTTTCTAAACATTCTTCATATACAAAGCTGATTTCAATTACGAAATCTCTACGCCTCGCCTTACATATTTAATAAGATACGGATTTCTGTTTGTAGTATTTTTGTAGTCGACCGGTACGGCGATTTAATCAATCTGATATTTTCGTCGTGAATGATGAATTCACGACAACATTATTTTTACTCATTAAGATGAAAATAATATTTTGTACGCTTTATAAGTGGTTATGATAAAAACAAACTCAGCTAGAGCCATTGTCATAGGTTGATTTAAGCGCAGCGGAGTCGACGTTGAATGGACGTACACAAACACGCACGTGACAAAACGTTTATCTCTTTGTTTACCTCTTATATTTGCTTAACATCTTTTAAAACACAATGTCCTCACTAATTATGGACTATAAGAACTATATGTTAAACTTTCTGATGGAGGGATGAATAGGTATTATCTCGGAATCAAGTTGTTTGCTTCTTAAAGTAACTAAATCTTCTTGAAATGTATTTTGGGTTGATGACTCTTGAGACTTTGTGTGTCAAATAACGCCTTGTTGCCAGTTTGCTTTTCCGTTGACTGACACGTATGGAACCCGTCCGCTGAGTTATTTTGGATACAGAATGTTATGGATGGTTGTGAAAGAATAGTCAAAATAACAACGAATCTTCACTGAATTGATTCTACTCGTGGGAAATGGAACGACGATATTTGCGATTAGAAAATAGAATTTGCCTGCGTTTGTTAGGCTCTATTTGCATCGTTAATTATGATCGCTAAATGCTGTCACCTTTCTGTGATACTTTCTCTGACTCTCTGTTTTCGTCTTATATTTCAACTTCTACATTAGTCGTTGACGAAAAACTGTGCTGGCGATGTTGTCATTCGGAATCTTGCGCAATCGCCTACTTAATACTTTTTTTTGTTCAGATTCGCCTAGAGAAAGCCAGTTTTGTTTTTTTTTGTCAGTAGTGCATGTGTCACCTTTCAAAGATAATCTTTAATCGGTCGTCAGTATTTACATAATTTGGAATGGCTACGTGTATCGCCATTTCACCTAAGCTGTTGCATAAAATGGCGAATGTGTAGGGAAACGGTGGCATTGTGCGGTGATGAAGCGGCTTTTGCTAGGCATGTGGCCAGGCCTCGTTGCACGGCTGTCGCCGAGAGTTCACAGCGCGGACCGGTCGAAATCGATCTGCGGTTTTCAACGCTCCAATGGCTTCAACTTTATCGTTGTGTTGTTCACCTCGTTGAAGCGACACGGAATCTGTCAGGAGAAAGTCAAGTACAGTCGAGTTAGCTGTGTGCCGGCCGTGCCACATATCACTGCTACTGGATTGTTGCACCAGTGATTGGATCATAATGGCTAAGTCCGGCAGAAGTCGGTATCTGCAGTTGCTAAGTAGAGTGTGTCGTCACTTTGAGCTGCATTAGCCACGTGCCTTTCCCGCGTACTGATTTTGTGAGAAGTTAATGCGTTCGTATATGCATTGTCTTGCAAGTTGCGATCCGTTTAGGACCGATTAGGTAAAAAAATGCGTCGTGATAGCAAATGCCCAACGCCAATGCAACATTATCACTTGCGTCAGCTGTTTAGAATCGGCCTACATTCGGATCAGTCGATGTTGATAATTTTGAATACATTGAATGCAACCGAGTCTTTAGTGTTATAGCGATTTCCTGTTTATGATTCCGTTTGTCATCATGAATTTCATCTCAGCGATAAAGGATAGTTTCCTGGGTACTTCAATGAAGGCTGAGTGTAAACGTAATGGTTTGAAATTCAACCGCTTCCGTATACTAAAGTAAATGTTCTGTTTACTTAACACCTAAATTCAGCAGTCCATTGTTACCACGAATTGTTACGAATACGGACTGGTTCAACACACGGGTCGATTTTGCAATATTTATCCACAGCTGCCGCAAGTTAGCGTAATCATCCGTACTGCAACCGACGGAAGCTTTTCTCAATAACGCCGTACCTCGTCTATTCATTAAAACAATAATTGCATAGCAAGTGTATTATCATCACCGCGATTATTACGCCCTTGCGTTTGTACGCCTTTCCAATTCTAATAAATAATCGCAACACGTCCGCGGTTATTTCACAGTGACGTCGCATTTGTTCTGCCGGAATCATGAAAGCTTCCGATGAGCGATTGATGCTCGAATTCCTACATTTGCGATGATATTGGTTTCCTGCCTACGTCAGTGAATCTACAATGAAAGTTTGCTTTTGTTCGGTGAAGATTAGGTGAGGTAAATCGAATTGTTAAGAGTAGTGTTGCGGAAACGAGTTGTAATGCTTAGTTATTACTACTAATACTTCGTTTTATAGAGCTATCAACATAAATTATTTGTAAACATGCAGTAATTTAAATTGTTCTGCCTTAACGTTAATCTGTAATCTAGGTACCTAGCTCAGACTTACTATCGGGTTAAATTTATATTTATGACGCATTTCATGTGGTAATAAAACCCATTTTGGGAACTATCCTAATTATGTTTCATGATAAATATTTGTTTTGATTGAAATTCGTGGCTGTGTAACTGATTTCGATGTTTTTCTCTTGTTTCAGCGCTTCGGGCACAAGCGCGGTGGCGATCGACAACAAGATCGAGCAAGCCATGGTAAGATACTTTAGATTTCTTGCTGTGTTCTCTTTTTATGAACGTAGTGTTCAAATTGGGAATACTTACCGTTTTCGGAGTATTCCCAATTTTTATAGATGGTAGTTAGTAGTTTAGCTGTGTTGGCCTAGTGGGCGATACCCCGACTTCTGATCCGGAGGTCGTGGGTTCGAACCCGGTCGTGCACCAATGGATTTTTCCAAATTTATTTTAAATAAATTTATGTGCGCATTAACACGTAATCAAAACGGTGAAGGAAAACATCGTGAGGAAACCGGCATGCCCTAGAACCAACCAACCACCATGGGGAAGACAGTCGTGAGCGTGTTTGTTTTTGGTAGTTCACTCGGCTCTTTGTATTCATTATTTGATTGTGACCACCATAATCAAATTATGCAAACATCCCAAGTGTCTTCGAAATAGTAACAGATTTTTTCACACTCTTGTTTATACTATGGAGTAATCTTTTATAGCCTTTGAAACATTTGTTAGTTTGTTGATTTTTAGCTTTCTCTTTACCTTATTTTTTTAAATTATACTAAAATGTTACCTAAAATTGCGCCACAATGCTGCCTGCATTGTTGCCCAAATCCACTTTTACTGACAAATTAAATAATAAATAAATAATGCTGGACATTTTTCACACAGCATCATCTAGCCCCAAAGAAAGCAGAGCTTGTGTTATTGGAACTACATGACTGATATACTACTTATATACTTCTTTTTTTTTTTGTAAATACATACATATTATACAGATCCCGAGACAAATATTTGCAGATGCAAACATTTGTCCCGCCGCGGGTATCGAACCCGCAACCCTCTGCGTCTCAGTCGGGCCTTCGCCCACTGCACCACAGACAACAATAAGGTCTTACCAAACACTCTGTTTTACTTCGAGACTTAGTTTTGGTCTTAAGGCAAATATCATTGATTCTACCATTCTTCAAATGCATTCCACCTTTGTCAGTTATGCGTTACGTGCATTGCATAGGCATAACACAGGTCTGATTTGCCTTTGTACTAGCCGCAGAAGCTATTAACATAATAGCCGTTAATAAAGGAAACAACAGTTCAATAAAATACCATCGAGAACCATCGGCGACTGGCGACAGGCATTAATTAAAGATTTTGTCGTCTAGCTACATATAATACAGACTGGTTCTTGGAACGACTCTTCAGCAAAAACCATTGACAGGAGCCACGGACTCTACCATATATAGCATTTAATCAGAGACGGTAGAACCTGTTCACGGGATTACAAATAACTGCAGATATAGGTACCGTAAAATTATGCTATGATGTTTTAAAAACTCTGAATGCAGGGTTCTGATTTTATGAGTTCATTCAATGACATATCAAGAATGGGAGAATTGACTTAACTCATTAAAAACTCTGAATGCAGGGTTCTGATTTTATGATTTCATTCAATGACATATCAAGAATGGGAGAATTGACTTAACTCATTAAAAACTCTGAATGCAGGGTTCTGATTTTATGAGTTCATTCAATGACATATCAAGAATGGGAGAATTGACTTAACTCAGTTGGGTACTGATTTTTCATTCAATGACATATCAAGAATGGGAGAATTGAATTAACTCACTGACTCTAATAATTTTCCAGTTTTCTATACTTCTCGAATGAATGCACTTTCAAAGCGTCACCTAGAATGCACTGTCGTGTCGAGTGCAGTCATTAGAGTTTTTGTGAAACTTCAGAACGCGTCTTTAGATGTCCATATTGTGTCGTGTCAGTGGGTCGCGCGAGTTCCGCATGCTCTATCTAAGCAAGACAAGGAACATTTTAAGATCAGATTTATAAAACCGCAAACGATTCGTTTGAAATCATTTCACCTGTAAACCTATATAACCCAACCGACATTGAAATCAGAGATAAGGACAGTTTATCAATTGGGCCACGCATTGTTGTTACCGAATAATCACTGTTAATTATTCTGCAACGAACTTGTCTAATTTGATTGCAATTATCGTATGTCAATAATGTAGCTTGGCTTAGTATATTTTTAGTTTTTTATCTATCAGTCTGGCGAAATCTGTAATTAGTTCTATACAACAATACCTTCTGGTCGACTCGTGTAATAAACAACATTCTTATTTGAACTGACAATATTCGGTCAACATACATTTTTATTTACCAAAAGTTGTTGCAAAACTAAATAATCTTTAGCATAATAACCTGCAGGGACCTCCAGGAACCGAAATTCAAAAGTTTACAAAGGAAGAAAGATTTAGTGTTGTGGCTAGCATAGGGACTATAAGACAATAAATCGAAGTTCATACAATGTTCATGAGGGAATGTTGAAATTCTGTTTTTGCCAGGGATGCTCGCAGCATTTAAATAAAAAAAAAAATGCTGTACATTTTTCACACAGCATCATCTAGCCCCAAAGTAAGCAGAGCTTGTGTTATGGGAACTACATGACTGATATACTACTTATATACATTTTTTTTGTAAATACATACATAACATACATAGAAAACACCCAGACCCGAGACAAATATTCGCAGATACAAACATTTGTCCCGCGGCGGGAATCGAACCCGCATCCTTCTGCGTCTCAGGCGGGCCTTCGTCCACTGCGCCACAGAGGTCGCCATAATGAATCCGTTTATTACAAAAAAGACAGCATTATGAATCCGTTCCACGCAGCGGGCAGTTGCGTAAAGATGCAATCTCCAGAGTGTTTATCCGTGTATATAATGACAATGCTCGTGCTGCATAACACCGTTATTAGATCGGACTCACCATTTGAATAGCTAATGACTTCCCCTTCTTAATGGCCAGGAAACGCGTCCCGTTCTGCCCTGGGTGTGAAATATATAGCACTATTAATAAATACAAATAGCTAGTAAACAGACACGCTAGTTCTTTTTT
Source organism: Perizoma affinitatum (assembly GCA_961405105.1). Lineage (NCBI taxonomy): Eukaryota > Metazoa > Arthropoda > Insecta > Lepidoptera > Geometridae > Perizoma > Perizoma affinitatum. The sequence goes on from OY560189.1 coordinate 13,032,471, forward strand.
ATATAACTAAAGCGGCAAACAAGCCCACGGTCCACCTGTTGGTAAGCGGTTATCGTAACTTATGGACGCTTGCAACACCAGAGGTACCACTCGCGCGTTGCCGACCCTGACACATAACGGTTGAAAAGCCCTATGTGCCTGTTAATTCATAATTTCAAAAAAAAAAAAAAAAAAAGAGGAATGTGTATTATTGTGTTTTTTTTTCATTTCATTTCACATTGTTTAAGACCACATTTTGAATTTGATTCCAAGTGAAGAAGCAATCTGGTTTAATGCATCGTATTGAGTTGTTAAAATATTGTGTTAATCATTAACAAGTTTCACTCCGTGCACTGCGTATGCGATTTCAATTGAGATTCATCGTGCTGCGCTATTGGGCTCGTCTCATCGTCTATAATTAGTCGACGCAGATGGCCTCAAGCGATTGACCTCAATCCGGCCCTAATGCTCTGCTACCATCGTATCATAGTATTTTTATCACTCCTTGCAACAGCCGACTCAATTCCTCTAGCTCCATATAAGTATATCATGTCGTTACGCTCGAACCAATTGCCAGTAAATTAATTGCATCTTCTACAATATCTTCGTCACTAACAACTCTATCGTTATTTGTTAATGTATCCCTTGATACATTGGTCGTTTGCCCTTTTATATCGTATCAATGCGGTTTATCTATTTGTTTGGTTTTATTTTTGATACGTGAGAGATAAGAAAGATACTATGCTCCCTATTTAAGCTTTGCGCAAACGCAACATGCATTCATTTCTAACGAAATAATTTTGTAATTCGCGGTTAGAATTTTATTACAAAAAAGACACGTCGCGACATATCATCTGACGCAACTATTTCTTTGTGCACATGTATTATGAATTTGTTTCTTCATCGTCCCCGCAGACTATAATCATATTCTATTCATAACAAGCTAAATTAATTAATTAAATAAATGTAATTCAGCGTCGATCTGATCAGTACTTTGTCTTCCTGCTGCACCCTCTAGGGGTTGAGTTTCGGATAATCCTTTCTTAGGTCGCTCCTAATAAATAAAAGGAACATAATCTCCAAAGTTCAGGTCACGACTTGCGGTTGAGGCTATATATTCAGCTAGAAGATGGTGTGATATATTTTCTTTGATTGCGTAAAATTAACTAGTACAAAACTACATCTAAAGCATCAAGTAATCGTCGTGCGACCAGTATTCAAAACCGGTCCACCTTGAAGCACGCCATCTCACAAGTCGCACGATGAATATACACCTGCAGGTTGTATATAATTTTCAATTCTGAGGTACAATACCATTCCTTCTCTCACCGGTTTTCACAAGAGCTCCGTCTAGTGTTACGTCATTTGAGTAGATAATGTTTATGTGTGCCGTCTTGTTGATGTTTACCAACGCTAGCTCACACACTGCTGACCCGATTTCTTGCATGTTTTCAAACATAAATTTCTTTGGTCTCCGGTCAGAAGTTTTATGCCTCCCAAAATTTTTCAACATCTTTACGATGATTGATGTTACGAGCATTGAGCAAAGAAAGCAGATCTAAAAATATAATTATTTTTTACCCATACTTCTATACTTATAAAATCGTTTGTCCTGACTGACTGATCTATCAAAAAAAACTAAATAGGTGTGAAAGTGTGTATGAGAGTATCGGTTTTCTTTTTAAAGTAGGGGGGAAGTGGGGAAGTAGGGACTTGAAAATTGGAATTGTAGTTACTCATCACAAATAATGACATATTTCAGAGTTTTTAGATTTACACATTTTAAAGGGGTGAAATTGTGTATGGGAAGTTATAAACACGACTCCACGCATTCAAAGCCGCTGGCAACAGCTTGTATAGATATATTTATTCTTATAATGTAGAGTTACATTTATTTTATGACAAACGATACCTATTATTTGCCAACATGGGCATGCTAATTCCTAGAGTTTGCATTTGAAAAGCATGTCCTGACGGGACTTGCGGCTAAGAATAGACACGGAAGGAAAGCCGGGGCTGCGTTGGATGGAAACACGTGCTCCTCTGATCACTTCGATAATTTGCGAACAAGCCCACAGGGCAGGGTCGGATACAGCGGCTCAGGGGGGTCACACGATTCGGTCTCGTGTCTCCAATAATGTGAACGAACGTCGGGTAATTTGCAACTTAGAATGGTACTAAGCAAGCACGCGCCAGATCAAAATCTCATCACGAAGTCAGGAAGCGGCAGGAGTTTTCTCAGAATATAAACCCGCATCGTATAATGAAGTCGTAATGTCTACCTTGTGAGAGTATCTAGCTTGACCGTCACGTTTCCTTCATAGAATTTTATGTGCGGTTCTCTGATTTCTCTTCATGTTTGTGTCAGCGCACTCATCGCCAATATGGTTGTTGTATCAAAGTCTTGTTGTTTTACTTCGCATCGTGCATAGTAAAGCAGTGCATCTATTTTGCAGTAGACAACGGGATATTTTAAGTGTAGCAAATTCATTACATCGTGCAGTTAAAACGGCATATTAACCTTGTTCATTTAATTTATATCTGATATATTTATCTGACATTTGTTGAGATACGGTTTATTTCAATGCTAAGATATTGTATAAACACGCGATGGAAAAAATACCAAGTCAGTGGAAATTTACTATAATCTGCAGATTACTACAATCGTTTTGTTATTGGGACAGGAAATGTTTTTTAAACGATCTACCAGAAATATCCAATCCAAGATATTATTTTGATACACATGTGATAAGATTAAATAAAACCTTCAACATACTTGATTTGAAACATTATACATGTGTTAACTTAGATTTTGCTTTGTAGACTGTCTCTGCGTTCCTCTTTCTCGTCTCTGTACATATGAAATCATCTGTTATTATAATGAGTGACATCGGCTGGGCAGGTCAAGCCTCTCGACTCGATTACTGGTGGATACGCTGAAGAATACATTTTACTTGTTGTTATTGAACCTTATCGGTAAATTCGAGACGATACGTCAATACATGTTTACGTGAACTTTGTTTGTTAGATTACTGAAATACCTACGGGCGTACACTGTAAGGAAATCGATAACGCACGAATCGATTGGGTCAAGGATTAGTCAGACAGATATGCTTGTGTAAACAATAACTAAGATAAAGCTTAATGAACTCTTGAAACGGAGATTAATAAAAAAAACAACGCTTCAGAACACGGTGATATCAAACATAAAAGACGGCGTGAGGTAATTTTAGATAAGAGCAGCTTTATTTTATAATCATGTAATAATTTTGTTAGTAAACACGTTTCAGAATTTTCAAGTTAAAATTAAGCATTACCAGACTGTTATTGAAAATACCGCTGCATAACTTGAAAATTGTGTCATGAATAATAATAAACCTATTGTTTCTGAAGCAACTGCGTAAATATAATGCTCACAACACACTGTAATACGCCATTAAAAATAAAACCTAATTTTCTTAAACGCATATTCAAGAAGTGCTTTTATAGAATTTTAATTCTCGTGGTTTCATATCAATTTAGAATATAATTACTACTATTGAAACGTCAGTAGGATAACGTGGTAAAGTCTAAACAATATCCTAGAATTATTTTACCCTAGTCCAGCGAAATTTAACGGGACCAAATTATAGTTTGCAAATATGAGAAGCTATAAAACGAATAATATAAATAAGACTGGCAATCCATAGAAGAGAGTTATCGATTTCAAAAAATCGCTTGAAAATTTTCAGCGAATAGTTTTATTAGCAAATATCAAAATAGACGCAAATGCATCGTTTGTATGAAAAGCCTGTCCTGTCTCGGTGCGCATTTTTATTTTCATTTTATTTCCATTGCATTATTATACACGAAACTTATATTTATTTTGCCGGAATTATAATTTATATGGAAAATGTTTTCTTGTTTATCATGACTTTTTGTCCTAATAATAAAATGTACATTCGTCTAATCATGTTTTTGCCACATTACTCTACAATAGCAATATTAACATTTTAAGATCACTCTACCACAATGTTCAATATTTATTTCCTGTCTTTGAGTAGCTAACAAGATAGAAAAGTATTTGCAAACACCGCAAATTATCTATCTGCAATCAAGTAACGTTTGTTAGTCATGCAAACTTAAACAGTGGAGAAAATGTTGAACGTGTGACTAGGCACCTATGTGGATGTGGAAAAAGTATGTCCTGCTTGACCACTTTTACGACAGTCCTTTGGAAGATCGACAACCTGTTTCTCTGGTGCACACCAAAGAATTAATGATAAATTCCGTCCGTTTTTCTGCGACGGCGCTTTAAATCTTGCGATTGCAGTTTTTGCTACAATAAATGAGTCGAAAGTACTGGTTTTATTATTATTCTGTTCGATGAAAGTGTTGTTGCTCAATGTTGTTTCTTCAAAATAAAATAAACTCCAGTGCAAAAGTTATGTCTCGTTAAAAATAACGACTTTGAAGCGAGTACATAAAATATTTTTGGCCACAATAACAGAGGATACCGTGTTTACTTAGCAGTTCATATCTTGTAATATACCTGTTCGCATTATATCCCTAAGTCCACACGTGCTTGCTTAAAGCTCCATCATTGTTATTATCAAGATCACTGTATTATTACGGGCTGTTAATTTATCGGTGTGTTGTTTTGGCGCCCGGCACATATGTTCATACAAAAAGTCTGCGTTGAATGTAGATGATGTCATTGAAACACTGGAGTAGGTATTGTATGTTGTAATATTGTTATTATCACATGCCGAACCTATTTTAACGAGTACCTACCACGATTGAAACCAGTTTTCGTACCTTGTTGTTTGTATTATTTATCTGTGTTTTTGTTGTGGTTATGAAGGATTAAAAAAAAGACGTCTTTGAATGTTTACGATAAAATGCTGCAGCAATTTAAGGGATTTGTGATTATGACTGATAATAATAATATCATTGTTGATAACTTGATAAAGACAGCGTAGATGATATCTGGTCTATCAATTTCTATGTTTTCGTTGGAAATATACCGACTACAATTTTAGCAACTATTATACTTAAGCTGTGTAACTGATCACGATAGAGCAAATTCAATTATTACACTGTGACTAAAAAGTCCAGCAAATATCAATGGTCGCCAATACCTATACAGGTTAGCGGTGACCAGTTGCAATTCAAAATAATGCGTCGGGTTTGAACATATATTCTTGGTTATATAATCACCGCCTGTTAAAAAAAAAGGAAAAATAAATGTAAAATATTATATTTCTTCCATACCTATACAGATTAGCGGTGACCAGTTGTAATTAAAAATAATGCGTCGGGTTTGAACATATCTACTCTTGGTTATATAATCACCGCCTGTTAAAAAATAAGGAAAAATAAATTAAAAATATTTTATTTCTTCCATTATGTACACAAAAGTTGTAAATGATAAAAATACACAGAAACAGGTAACATACAACGAAACGAAAAACAGACAATCTAAGTACCTAAATATTTGTGATGAGTGGGGTCAAATAGGTTCCCGTCATATTGCTGCGCCAAAACCTAGGCAGCTGACTAAGGTGCGGCGCTGACAGACGCGGCTAAATTCGTGTGATGACTCAAATTTGGTGTGATATTGCAAAGGCGGTTCATTGCACTTTTTTACAATGCCACTGTAAATTAACTTCCGAACACCTGGCCCTTCCACTCCTCACTATCTACGAAATCTCTGATATGTCAACATGGCCTCAATACTTGTTTTCGAACACACCATCCTTATCTAATTTACCCACTAACATTAAAATATCTGTATGCTACGATAAGTTTGTTTAGTTTGAGCCTATACAGGACAGCCTACATACTAATGTTTTCTCACTGTTTCTATTTGCACATGCTGTTCAATGAACGATTCGATACCTTTTAAATTGATGCGAACGCGGTGAGCTCTATCGACGAGCACATTGGCGTTCATTCAATCAATCTGAATCAAGCAGCAAGCGATTGATGCAAAATTGCCGTCTTACGAGATCCGGATTAGACTGGTGCACTTTTAACAAACACGACACATCTAATTGAAGGTCGGAGCACCCACGCGAACTACCACTAAACAAGATCTTATCAATCCAGCTATTTTTACACCATGCTCTAATTATAACATCAGACGAATCAGCTCGGCCACCACTTTTAGCTACTCCACAACGACGATGCCTAAGTGCATACCTTGAGTCACCACCTCGTGAGAATCACCGGAACGTTGATCTCGCAAAATTGTTTACGTTGCTCAGTTTTTGCAGGAGTCTGCGGAATGGTGCGACACTTGTGGATGTAATGAATTCTTTAGTTTTCGCGTCCGCAATTAACACCGTTTTTATTGTGAAAGTATGTTAGTACATGGCCTACGAGGCGAAGCACTATTCCCGCATTCTCACTGTAAATTATCATACCTCATCTATTTCTAGTTCTTTGTCGTTTATAAATTTGATGTCTAATGTTGGTTTCTCTGTCTTTATGTGCCAGTAGTAACTCTTGTTATTTTTATTGTCTGAGTCAAGTCAAGAGCAGTAAACTACTATATGTTATGGAGTTTCGGTCGTGTCACTGCTGCGTCTTTTTAATTAACAAAGATCGTTTTCAATAAAGCGTAATTTATTTTAGTAAACAGTTCTTTGAGAACGTTGATTTAGAACAGTTCTCCAACTAATTATTATGTAAAATGTGCTTCGTTTTTCTATTTTGTTACTGATATATTGAATTTTTGTTTTTCAATGAGATCTTGTTGTTGTACGTATAACTTATTTAAAGTCTGAAGGTTAAAATAGATAAACATTCTCGCACAATGTACTTTTATGTTTAGCATTCAGTTCATCGCTTGCATTATCGAGGCGGTGTTTGCTGATGTGTTTCATCCTATCTATGCTAATTTAACCATCACGGTACAGGCGGTGGCTTCGTGGAATACTTTTTGTTCGCTCCAATTCAATGCATTATTACTGTGCACAGTTAAACGCTTGCTTGTGCCACTGTAATTATGCCTTGGTTTACTTTTCAATTAATCGTACTATTATTATCTGGCACGAAATTTGATCGTGTCCTTGCAACATAGTTATCGTCTCGAAACAACTACTCGTTCTATCATGACCTATATGCCTCTGGGTATACATTGCAAAGTAAAGCAAAAATAAGGGTTGCCTGATATGAATGTAGGTTGTTTTGAGTTCAGGGTGCACGGTCGTATCGCGTGGCTAGTGACGTGTTCGACGTTCGCCGCCATTTTATATAGGGCGAGCTCGCGCGCAGACCACCAGTCGCCTGCTAAGACGCGCAAGAGCAACTCGTACGAGCGAGCCATATACTTTACCGCCAGTTGTTCTTGTGGCACTGTCCGCGACACACGGTGACCCTGAAATTCAGTTTATCGGTTTTAAATAAAAGCAAGCAAGATGCTCGATGTTGTGCAAAGACCCAAAGATGCCTGCCTGTACGAGATCAGACAAAAAGGACAGAAAGATCCTTGTTACGTGGTCGTGCCTGATCCAAAAGTACGTTTTGCGTTTATTTATTTATAAAAAATCGTATGCGATTAATGTAAGACCGGTTCTTACCTTTCATTTTACTCTCTCGGTTTTCCTGTCTCGGTAGACACAAATTAAAAGTGTGTTTTGTATCGATTTTTATTATGTATTTTCATAAAAATCTACTTGATCGACTCTTTTAATATTTTTGCTTTGCTGCCTTTTCATTCGACATCATTGTATGTTAATAAAATTATGTATCAAAGTTGAAGATTGTTTTTTTTAGTCTTTTAGTGGATATACTAAACGATTTTGCCCCATTAATAACTTTGTGTTGAATGACACAGACTCTGTCGAAGTTGTTCCTAAGGTGTAGGTACTGTAGGTATCCCCAACGTTACAGCAATACCACCCGACCTTATTTATTGATTTTAATTAGCAGCTCTTTCTCTTATTTCGGTATTAATTACAAATAAAAACTTATTTGTAACATTTTCTTAGGCATAACTAACATGAACGTTTTCTATTGTTTTAGGATCTGGTTAAGAGCCACCTGATGTTCGCGGTGCGCGAGGAGGTGGAAGTCCTGAAGGAGCGCATCGCCGAGCTGATGGAGCGGATCAACCAGCTCGAGGTGGAGAACACGTACCTGCGCGCGCACGTCAGCCAGGATACGCTGGCGCAGCTGCCGGCGGCCAACAGCCGCGCGCCCGCGCCTCCGCAGGGCCCGCAGCCGCCCGTCTCGTAGAGCTCGAGCACCGGCACGTCACGTGCTCAGCAGTGCAGTGCTCCTCGGCCGCCCTCGGCGCGCGACCCACGTCATGGCTGTGCTATGCTAATTCGTAGGTTAACCGGGATCGAATGAGTACTCCGGTCCCGCGCCGAGGATCCGGCCCGGCCATCGTGCCCTCCGCAAATGAATCACGATGTATCGTACCGCTTCCTTCAGAATATAGAGCCTATATTTTTTCTGTTACGATATAGTTTAGGGTGCAGATTCACGTGCTAAACTGCCATGCTTTTGCTACGTATCTCGGCGAGTCTTAAAGTGTTTGAAACTCTTCTTTCCGTTTTAAGGTTAGATACCGCTATCCAAGTAATGTATTCCATGTAAGGTAACTTTAAGTGTGTTTATGGTAAATATGTAATGTAATAGTCGGATATTCCTACGCATTGAACAAGGACTGTGTGTTAATTTATTTTCTACATTTATTTTTTAATGTAATTTAAGTTATTTATCGACGATTATTTTACTTGCATTGAATTACAAAGTGTTCTTTCTTGTCGTGACGATAAAATAGCTGAATGCATGGTGTGCAGTTTTCATTTAGTTATTAATGTTAATTGTTTATTCGACGTTTGAATGTACGATAACCGCAGTCGGTAGCTCGGAAGGTAGTGATCAGGTCCTTAGAATATAATCGTTTCAAGTGAGTGCACTCGAGCGATCGCTGGCTTTTAGTGAAATTTGCACGCTGAAAAAAATAATATTTTAATTCCAAACCTATATAAGAAATAGAGATTTATATAAATTTATCATTGTAATTTTTAAATTAATAAAAAAAATGTTTGTATATAGTACAAGTTGTAATAGAATTGTGAGTCGGAATGATGTACATAATGTAAGAATGTGATTGATAGGAACTGATGCCGCAGGCTGCCTCAGGCCTCTAGGCAACGTCCGGTAGAGCCGATATCAAAAAATGTATAAGTTTAATGCTGTATTTAATACTAGCTTCATTGTTTCACGTTAAACGGGCGAACAAAGTAGCTGGGTAAGTCCAGGGAAGAGACGGTTGGGAATGAAGGCTCTGATATGTTAAGCCGAGGTGAGATGCTCCCAGCGACTGAGATGACTATTATACTTAGGTAGTATTTTGTACAACGCTACAGCATAAGATGTGTATAGTTGATTTTCGTTAGGTCTTCGTAATTATTGTGAATATAACAGTAATACTACTCATAAAGAGCATTACCTTAGACCTTAGATAGGATTATGATACTGAGTTTGTAAATATATAACTGTAAACAGAATGTCCATCGTAGCTTATGTTGACCAGAAAGGTTCCTCGTACATACCCAATAAATGCAAAACTATACTCAAATTATGTTTTTGATTCATTTTCCCTGTTTAATCCACCTTGCTTCAGTTTTCACCACAGACACAAGTAGGTACAATAAAAATACAGATGAAACAGCTAGCTATCTAAAGACTATGTACAAGTAGGTACAATAAAAATACAGATGAAACAGCTAGCTATCTAAAGACAGTTAGCTGTTAGTTATCGTTGCAAGCGATATATAGATAGCTCAACTGATCCAGATCACTACGAGACGGAAGAGTCCCTAAAATACTGGCCGCATTGCCACGCTGAATGGCAATGCTAATGCTAATTGTCTCTGGACACGCGTCTGAAATAATTTTGAAAACGCGAAGTGCCTCGGCACCCCATAGGAAGTAGTTAAAATTGAATGTTGAGGTAACTATGCCACTTATCTAAAGAAGGAATAATCTATCACGGATTGGCTATTACGCAGTTAGTTGCAAGTAATAGCAAAAATAACCTTTCGGCAACGGCAGGTTGCTATGTGCGTGAGCGAGCGACCATTACGCACGCCATCTAGCGGATCCAATTTTGAATAAGATGATAACTATGTTAGGTCCTGTATACCACGACATGAAAAACCGCTGCATGCAGTGCTGTGCACACAAAATATATAGTCGCCCGGTTTGTTAGAAATTATCACTAGTAAGTAATATTCATAACTCTATCTACCTATTTAATCACAAAATTATACTCGCTCGAACGAGTGCAAAGTTATTGCTATGCATTGGTTGACAGCGTCCTCTCTTGAGTTTTATTATTACTTAACTTTTTGAATTGCGCATCATAATATAGGTGTCGCTAGACGCGTTTTTTTATCTAGTCATTGCTATTTCCCACTAGAGGGCGTAAAACGAGTTGCTTCCATGTTTGTTCACACAAGTTTGCTATTGCATCCTGTGTCATGAGGAGAGAAGAATGTCATATTACGAGAAGAGTGTTAGTAAATATGAAAGTGGATGGAAATAAAAGTATAGGCCGAAGAAAAGATGGATGAATTGTGTGTAGGATGGCATGGTTATGAAAGGATTGAGAACTGAGATGACGGCTGATAGAGGAGAGTGGAATAAAGAAAACATGATGTGGCGACCCCACGTAATGTGGGATAAGGACAAGAAGAAGAGAGAAGGATTGCATCCTGTGCCTCGTGTTTTGTCTGTTGTCATTTGATAATGTCGATGTCGGTCGAGTTGTCAGAATGAAATGTCATTTAATTCTAAAAAAAAAAGACATTTGATTGGTTGACTGCTGATTGAGCAATGAGCCACAGATTATAATTATTAAATGCACAGAAGTGAATATGTATTATTATAGTCTATGGTGACGTGTAACTAATAAAAACACCAAAAGTTTAGGGAGGAAATTATTATTAAACTATGGATAACTTGAGTTTGAAAGAAATTCAAAGCAAATTATTGCTGTGGGAATCTTCAGAAAATCCCCTGGCTCCTCTCACGTCCAGCCAGAGGGAGGCAATATTTGATTTGGAATCTCTAATCCATGGTATTCCTGCCGAAGTTGAAGAAGTATGTTTTTATCTAAAAATCTAGTTTTCATTAACTTTTTGTACCGAAAGTGAAACCTAAACCTTTTTTTAGGATAAAACCGAAGGAAACACAAGCGAAGAGGTTGAGAAAATCATGCCTTCAGTGGACACTACCTATGACTTTCTAGAATGGTATGAAAGTTTGTGTGATAGCAACGTAAAAGCTGACGATGGACCTTATGAGGCATACTACAAGCAGTTGGAGGATAGACGAAACGAATGCGAATCTCTGACTGATCAGGTAGGTACCTAATTGCTGTTTTTTTTCTAGTTTCAACATGTAAGGTAAGTGAAAAAAACAGTCCCACTGAGGTTTAATTTTTGGGCTATTAGAAATTCTTGAAAAAAAATATCAAACACACTCACTACAGTAATTCCCATGATGGCCATCATCAGATAATATACTCATGCAAATCAGTGAGCATACAAAGTAGTCAAAGGTGTGTCCCACATTGAATTTAAACTGCCTCCACCCATTGGACTAGTCATATTATAAATTCAAACAAGGTGGCTAGAGATTGTTCTAGAGGGAGCATTGAAGCACGGAAGGGTTAACATTGTGTTTGATTTTTTACAAGTTTTACTGCACTGATATAGCGCTAAGCAATATATCACACCTGGTGATCATTCAAATTAAATGGTGCCAATCATAGCATTTCTAATTCACTAACACTTACAGTGTCACCATTTTGAATGTGGTGATTATGGATGTGATTGTTTCATATATTAAAACAAGTGTGTCCAGTAGCCTATAATATGGCAAATATATGTTGTTTATTTGTGTGGTTCCATCTAACTCAGAAACAGCTCTCTCAAACTTTGTAAGACGTCAAGGATGATTCTTGATAGATTTTATCACAAGTCATTGTGGGGAGCTGCAACAGATGACAAATAACATATCTTAATAAAATTTTGTTAAACATTTACTCCTTCAGATTGGAGCAACAATGTTAGATTTGGATAAGCTCTCTGAACAGTACAATTTCGTATCAAACAAAACAAATGCATTGCACCTGATGAGTGAACAGCTGTTAGCTGACCAAACCAAGCTTTCTAATATTGGTAAGTTATTTCACCATGTATACAGGGTGTAATCGTTAAGTGTGCACAGGCGATTATTCCGTAACTATTGCAGATATCAAAAAACTTTAAACTGATATCGAAAGTACTTTACCTAATGAGTAAAATGACATTAATAACTTTTTAAAAATAAAACGAGAAATATCCAAAAAAATTACATTAATCACTCCCATACATTTTATTTCTTAGTAAGTACAAAATTTTGTGTTCAAAGCATATGTTCGAATATATTCTTATTTACAGTTTCTAAATGAACTTTCCTTAACATTTGCGGAGTAATTAAAGCAATTGCACGACGTACACGATTCTGTAACTCTTCTAGGCTGTGTACTCTCTCAGCGTACACGTGGTCTTTGACAAATCCCCATAGGAAGAAATCACAAGGCGTGAGATCCGGGGATCTGGCAGGCCAAGGGGTTGCACTATTATTGGCTATTAAGCCATTGTAATTGTTTCGTAAGAAATTCATTACAACATTTGTATTATGTGCAGGTGCTCCATCTTGTGGAAAAATTATCGACCTTCTTTCATCGTCTGGAATTGGTTCTAAGAGACTTGGCATATCGTTTTGTACAAAGGAGAAATATCTCTGTCCATTTAAGGTTCCACTGTAAAAATATGGCCCAATGATCCGATCTCCAAGAATACCACACCACACATTAATTGAGAATCGCACCTGAGCTCTAACTTCAGTAGTTAAGCGAGGATTGTCAATTGACCAATAATGCGAGTTTTTTCTATTGTAAATGCCGCAGTTTGAAACATTACTTTCATCGGTCCATAAAATTGACCTTACATTGACATAATTATTGACTAGCCAATTGCAATAGACCAGCCGACGAGCAGGATCATCATTGTGCAGCGTTTGAGTAGGTGCTTAAATGCTTTGAAGTTGTGTTTTTTTAATAACTTGTGTACATAATTGTGGGACACTGGAAATGATCGGGCCACTGAACGCGTTGATTCTTGTGGATTATCTACTACGTAGTTAATAATATTGTTATCTAAGTCATTATCAAATTCCGGAGCTCTTGTTCTCGAACCTTTTTTTCTGTTAAAAGATCCATAATTTATCAAATTGTTATCCAACTTACGTAAATACGTACCAGAAGGAACTTCTCTATCTGGGTACTCTCTTCTGTAGGCGATAATGGCCGCCCTATTGTTACAATCATGTTTGTAGTACATTTTTAACATGTCCCTCTTTTCTGTATTGGAATATGCCATTTTTCAATCAATAAATGCAACAATCACGATTATTAACGCTAATTGAAAAATACAATAAATTGGCGGGAACGAGAACCCGCGATAAAGAATTTGAATTTAGAACGAACACCAAAGAGTATCTTTCTTTTTGTTTTTATTTAGTATGTTGCTTTTCAGCTAGTTCAAATCAATAGAATATTGAAACAAGGTTTATTATAAATTTGAAGTGGTAAGATAATTAATCTACACGTGTATCTACTTGAAATTCATTAATACCTTCATATCGTACATAATTATAAAATGACAAGGGTAAAATGAGTAGGTACTATTCCACTTCAAATAAGGAAACTAAAACCTTTCTACTATCTCATACTAAATGTATGGGAGTGATTAATGTATTTTTTTTGGATATTTCTCGTTTTATTTTTAAAAAGTTATTAATGTCATTTTACTCATTAGGTAAAGTACTTTCGATATCAGTTTAAAGTTTTTTGATATCTGCAATAGTTACGGAATAATCGCCTGTGCACACTTAACGATTACACCCAAGTTATTAATGTCATTTTACTCATTAGGTAAAGTATTTTCGATATCAGTTTAAAGTTTTTTGATATCTGCAATAGTTACGGAATAATCGCCTGTGCACACTTAACGATTACACCCTGTATACCACCAATAAATAAGGCACCTCCACCCTTTAATATGTAAGTATTTCTGGTTTCCAGGTGATGATATAAAGCAGAAACTACATTACTTCACTCAAGTAGAGCACTTATCGCAGAGACTCAACAGTCCAACCATGTCAGTCAACAGTGAAACATTCTTCATAGTGCTTGCGAAAATTGATGAGTGCTTGGATTACATGAGAGACAATGTAAGATTTACACATATGAAAAGTACTTTATTGTACACTTTAAGTAATAAAAAAATAGAAATATAAGGAATATACACTTTAAGTAATTAACAAAACGATAATTTCATAGGTTATATACCTATGAAATTATCGTTTTGTTGAACTTGCCACTTTGAACTGAAATATCTGTGAATTCAATTATAAACGTTGTTTCTATTCATTTTTCAAAAACAAACATTCATTTGTTGTTTTGATTTTTTTACCTTTAATTTCATAAATTGCAACCATATGAAACTATAAGTACAATGGGCGTTCTTATCGCATAAAAGTGATCTCCAATCCAGACAATCTTTGTATGAAAAGGATATAGTGTCTACTACCTAGCATATTACAGAGTAATTGTATCTATTTCAAATATTTTTTTTTATCTATTTCAGAGCAACTTCAAAGAGTCCCACACTTACCTAGTCAAGTATCGGCATCTCCAGAGCCGCGCCATTTCCCTTATACATTCGTATGCTAACCACGTACTGGACTCGGCGTGTGATAACCTGCTAACAGACGCGCCCGAAGACCAGGACAGTGCGGACACGGCCTATGCCGTCTACTTCGGCAAGTTCCAATCAGTGGCGCCCAGGCTTAGTGTCGTGATCAGAGAAGTGGAGGCGAGAGCTGAGAAGAATAATGAGTGAGTTTTTTTTTTACCACTGTATTCCCCTGTAATTATTACTGTATTTATATAAATTAGCGATAAAACGGCCACATTTGTATTTATTTATTTACTTTAATAAAACGGTTACTAACACCAATAACATTAAATTGGGACAGAAATTTTAACAGACAATAAAACAACATCTTACCCCAAACGCATATAGGAGCTGTTGTCATCGCGAGTCAGTGACTTGCTGTTGGTTTCAGGTACGCGAACCTGCTCTGTGAGTTACAGCGGGAGTACCTGTCCCGTCGCGCGCGCGTGTCCCGCGGCGCGACGGCGTCCGCGCTGCGTGGCGCAGCCGGGCGGCTCGCGCGCGACCACTGCGCGCTCGTGCGCTGCGCCTGCTCGCTGCTTGCGCACGCTTGCCGGGACGAGTGCGCGCTGTACCGCCACCTGTTCGCGATGCCTGCGTCCGCCTCCGCCCACACCCCCGCACCACTCGCACCTCTAGAGTAAGTAGCTGTCCCGTCGCGCGCGCCTGTCCCGCAGCGCGACGGCGTCCGCGCTGCGTGGCGCAGCCGGGCGGCTCGCGCGCGACCACTGCGCGCTCGTGCGCTGCGCCTGCTCGCTGCTTGCGCACGCTTGCCGGGACGAGTGCGCGCTGTACCGCCACCTGTTCGCGATGCCTGCGTCCGCCTCCGCCCACACCCCCGCACCACTCGCACCTCTAGAGTAAGTAGCTGTCCCGTCGCGCGCGCCTGTCCCGCAGCGCGACGGCGTCCGCGCTGCGTGGCGCAGCCGGGCGGCTCGCGCGCGACCACTGCGCGCTCGTGCGCTGCGCCTGCTCGCTGCTCGCGCACGCTTGCCGGGACGAGTGCGCGCTGTACCGCCACCTGTTCGCGATGCCTGCGTCCGCCTCCGCCCACACCCCCGCACCACTCGCACCTCTAGAGTAAGTAGCTGTCCCGCACGTGTCCCGAGGCGCGACGGCGTCCGCGTTGCGTGGTGCAGGCGGGCGGCTCGCGCAACTCTAAATCCGATATCATCGCCTGTTGACATCTGCTACACCTGATGCGTTGCTTGTTCTAAATAACTCTTATTTTATTTTTTTAATCGGTTCATTTTGTAGTTCAGCGGAAATACTGAGGTACTGACTGAGAAAAGGCAGCTCATTCCATAGTATAGTAGACGACCTCTGTGGCGCAGTGGGCGAAGACCCGCCTGAGACGCAGAAGGTTGCGGGTTCGATTCCCGCCGCGGGACATATGTTTGCATCTGCAAATATTTGTCTCGGGATCTGGGTGTTTTCTAGGTATAATATGCATATATTTACAAAAAAAAAAGTATATAAGTAGTATATCAGTCATGTAGTTCCCATAACACAAGCTCTGCTTACTTTGGGGCTAGATGATGATGATGATGATGTGTGAAAAATGTCCAGCATTATTTATATTTATATTTATTTATTTTATACATGTACGGGAAAGAAAGTATCTCGTAAAGCGGATAGTATGAGAGAACCACTTATCAATCATATGTGGATGACCTCTGTTTCGTTTGTTGAAACTTGCAAGCTCAGAGCTCTGTTGGTGACTTCCTCTACCTCGTTAATTATTATTCTCTGTCATTATTTCCAGAGAGTACTTGCAGTCGCTATGCAACGTTCTGTACGAGACGCTGAGGCCGCAGATCATCCACATCAACCATCTGGAGACGCTGGCTGAGCTGTGCGTCATATTGAGAGTTGAGGTGATCGAGGAACAAGTCAACAATGACCGTAAGTTAAACAAATTGCCAGGCGGCAAAAATTAAAAAAAAAATGGTTTTTGTCCAGCAGTGAAACATTGAGGGCTGAAATTAACGGGAAGCAAGACTAGGGTCCAGGATATAACTTTGAAAATAAGAACGAAAAATTTGAATTGGTCAGGTCACATAATCAGAGGAAGGGTGCCCAAGGGATGGAAAAAGAAAGAGAGGTAGACCACAGAGAAGGTGAAATGACGACTTTAGAAAAGTCGCGGGAATTACATGGGGTGGAGTGGCCATAGAAAGGCCAGAACAGAGAAGATTGGAGCTTTGCCACCTGGCAAACGGACTTATAAAAATTAAACAAAAGGAATATATATGAAAAAATTGTCTTGTCCTAATAAAGGCTTATTATTATTATGTATTATATGTGTAATATGTAGTATTTATTATGTATCTATTTATGGAGAATATGGATGGTGGTGAGTCCTCCATCTCAAGTCCTCAATCTTCTACCGGGCTCAAACATCTGATCCACTTGTCCGGAGACCTAGGACCACCAGTTATTTGTCGGAGTTAATATATATGTTTAAGTTGAGTGAAAACTTCGATTGCGCGATCTAGACACTTCGATGCAATGCCATCTGTGTATTGACTGTGGAAGCTCTTTGTTGATGCAATGTTACTTCATGTGGCGAGAGATGTCGCTACATATTTTAAAAGTGAGGTAGGAGGAGGTTTTTAAAGAGATGTAGAGAGATAATGTCTGTATGATTTCAGTAGATAGTTTGGGCGCATTAGGCGTAGCGGCGCGCGCGTTGCTTCAGGACACGCAGGAGCGGCTCGTGTTCAGAGCTCACGTGCATCTGCGTGCTGACGTGCTGCACTACCGACCCGGCGCCGGGGACTTGGCATACCCTCAGAAACTGCTGATGATGGAGGTACTTTTGATTTGTATACAAAACCGAACAGATGCTTACAGAAGCGTCCCCTAGTTACTTGGCGATGATCTAAGGTACATCCTAGAAGTCTCACAAATCGATTGCAAAAAACGTATTTCGATCTACATCTACGACCTCTATCGCGCAGTGGGCGAAGATCCGCCTTCGATGCAGAAGGTTGCGGGTTCAATTCCCGCCGCGGGACAAATATTTGCCAAGGGTCTGGGTGTTTTCTATGTATAATATGCAAGTATTTACACAAAAAAAAAATGCATAAAAATGCATGTAGTTCCCATAATACAAGCTCTGCTTAATTTGGGGCTTGATGATGTTATGTGAAAAATCACCAGCATTATTAATATAACTGCATATTATCTGCCTACCCTCTTGAATAATGCTGATCAGGGCCTACTAATACCTAATCCTATTCTAAATTAAGAATATATAACTTGGCTGTGGCATTATAAATCAACGGAATAAATAGATCCTAAGCAAATTTCTTTTTTTTTTTCAGCAAATAGCAATGTCGATCCAGCAGGAGCATGCCCTCAGACGCAGTGACTCACGCAACTCCATGGTGTCCGATATCTCGGCAACGTCAGCGGAAGTGGCTAATTACACCGTGGAGGCGCAGAGACGGCCGCAAGCGTCGCCGGCCGATCTCCACGGCATGTGGTATCCCGGGGTTAGACGAACACTCGCAGCACTATCCAGGCTGTATAGATGTCTGGAGAAGAAAGTATTCCAAGGTACCTTGGTCTATTCTTAAGACAAACCATGGATTTAAGGGATATAAGGCATCAACTAAGTTTGTGTAATAATCTATCTACCTACACTTTTAAAGGTTTAAATATTTTTTCCTTTGTTTACGTAATTTCGTTGATATATATAATAATAATGATAACAATGCTGGACATTTTTTCATGCAGCATCATCTAGCCCCAAACTAAGGAGAGCTTGTATTATGGGAACTAAATGACTGATATACTACTAATATACACTTCTTCTGTGAATACATACATACATATTATACATAGAAAACAACCAGACCCGAGACAAATATTTGTCCCGCAGCGGGAATCGAACCCTTTTGCGTCTCAGGCAGGCCTTCGCCCACTGCGCCAGAGAGGTCATGATAACAGCTTGTGTTTATTTTCTACAGGATTAGCCCAAGAAGCGATCTCGCTATGCGTCCAGAGCGTCGATAACGCAGCCAGGCAGATATCCACCAACGCTTCCTGTATCGATGGCGAACTATTCCAGATCAAACATTTACTGATTTTGCGCGAACAAATCGCCCCGTTCCAAGTTGATTTCATCGTCAAAGAGACCACACTCGACTTCAGCAACATGAAGAACGCAGCGTACGGGCTCATGCAGAAGCCGCGACAGATTTTCTCTTTGAACTCCAATAATGCGTTGCTAGAGTTCCTTCTAGAAGGTACGCCGATGGTCAGGGAGCATCTTCTGGATTCGAGGAAGGAGGTGGATCGGCAGCTGAAGGCCTCGTGCGAGACGTTCATTAAAGACGCCACGGAGATTCTGGTGGGGCCTATGATTGCGTTTGTGGAAAAGGTTTGTTTACGGTTAAGATTTTTGATAGAAATTATATGACGGACGCTGGAAGATACGACGCAGTTTTTACTTCTGCATTTTTCAGCATTCCTTTCGTATATGTTCTCATGTAATAACATGTTCAAAAATAATTAAATAATGCTGGGACACAATAAGAGACATGGCTCGCTCCGTGGCCGTTTGCGCAACTCGTACTTGGTGGACAGTCTTCTTAGTGAGGGTCTATATCTCAGCACCTTAAGTTAGGGTTGGTAGGACACTGGTTGAATAGACGCGTCTCCAGATATTAAAGTACTTCTCTTGACCGTAGTATGTCTTCTAGTTTTCCAAATGAATGAACTAATGAAAACTTTATTTGCTTGAATACTATATTGGTTCTTATGCTATTTTGTTAGGTATCACTGTAATGTACTAAATTTGTCGTGCAAATATTAGAACCTACCTACCCAGAAGAAATGTATATTAAATTAAATTGGTATATTAAATTTCATGCATTACATATGTATAAGACAATATAAAATAAAATAGTTACGAAAATGTCGGAATAACAAAAAAAATACAATTAAAATATTCATATTAAATATGCTACTAAAACATCTGTCACAGAGCCATCTATACATTTTATTGAAACTAGGCATATGACTAATAATAATACTTCTTATATATTTTTTGTTAACACATTTGTTTTTACATATAATAGCATAGGAAACACCCAGACCCGAGCGGACCTTGACGTTAGATCGAGATTTTTTTATTTATGTACTTATTTCTGTGTAGGCCCAAACTTCCACGGCCGAGCAACCTAAGTCGTCCGCTGAGGAGTTAGCGAGCGTCGTGAAGGAAGCACAGAGGCGAATCAAGGCCAGCCTCGCGCCGCTGCAGCGCTCGATGCAGCTCTACCTCGCTAATAAAGAGACTGAGTGCATCCTGTTTCGACCTATCAGGGTATGTGAAGTGGACTATACAGAGTGGAAACCTATTTTTGTGAAGGTGGAGAGTTTTGTTCCAAGATAACATGGCAAATAAATTAATTAATTTAAGAAAATCTATGATGTGATAAAAATCTGTGATGTGAATCACAGAATCTGTGAATAAAAAAGGCATATATGGCTTTAAAAATAAAGCACGGCCCGCCACACATTGGCGTGTATTGTGCAAACATTTGTAGGTAAGGTAATAGTTTCAAGCACAAAGATATGCAAAACGCGTACATGTTTAGACTTGTCTCTGACTACCCCTTACATGGTATCCTCACAGACCTGCGTACTGCGTATGAATCAGAGGATCTCCGTCATGGGGTTAACAGTAGGGAGAGGTTTGTTTTTCTCATGAAAGGAGCCGCTGAGCTCAGGAGAGTTCAAGAATGAACAGAGCGTAAAATGTTAATAAACAGCTAGAAATAGTTATTGGTCAATGAATTGAAATAATTTATTGTATCCCGCAAGAAAAATATATAAATTACAATAACTTTACAAAACTAAAAATACAATTGGCAGGGTGGTCTTATCGCTTGGAAGCGATCTCTTCCAGACGACCAGTTATAGATATATATCTATGTATATCTAGATATACAGGGTTACAGGAAAAATCGTGCTAGATCCGTTAAGGGCGTGGAGTACCCATCATTTCTGACTTGTTTCACTATGAAACACCCTACCCTAAACTTAACCCTTTTCGAGATATTCGACTTTTAATTTTTTTATTGAAAATTGCCGATTGTTAGGCTACTACATTTATTTTTGTTTATTTTGTGTATCTTATTATTATTATTATTGCATTTTTACATGTGTAATAAGATGCTTTAGGACGTCAATCATTAAATAGTGCATAAGTTAATTGAATAGACCGTAGTAGACAAGTGAAAGTAAAGAAATAAAAAAAATATTAGAAAGTTTATTTTTCTCTAAGGGATATCTAAAAAAAATATTATGGCAATTGTTCGGCAGATCTTTTTTAAAATATCTACGTTTCATCAGCTATCTAACGAGGTATAACAATCTAGGGTTTGTATTACATTTCGTGGAAAAAAAGTAGTTGGGACGCTCTAGGTAGCAGTTCTAACGGTCCCGCGCCTATTGTCCTTCAAGTTAAGACGCACCGTGCGAGCGAGACAAGTGACGATTTATGTAGGTGCAAATGAAAGAAAAAATGTGTAGAGACCGGTTAGGGCTGGGAATACAACAGGGGGTATTGTTTTGGTTGTCAGTCTGCTTTTGTGCTTCATACATAGTAGATGTGATATCGTTTTGCTCTTTTTCTCGACTTGGCTGTGATTCTGGACTATTTCTTCTGATTTGTGACTACTGTGCTTGTTAACCGGACTCTGATTTGTACCTGTGATACGGAAGTGTTGAAGATGACGTCCTACACACCTGAGGAATATGCTGATATGCTTATTTGTTACGGATACTGCGATTGTGTGTCTGCGCAAGCTCGTTGGGCCGTTGCCATGGCCAGCAAGAAGTCCGGACCTAACCAGTTTCGTCTGTGGAAGACTTAAGAGAAAGGATTGTGGATGCAGCAAATAAAATGAGGACCACGTTGACCACTGGAGTAGTGAAGACTGGTCTCCGTAGAAGGATGCGACAATGTATCAGAAATAGAGGCGGCCATGTTGAACATGAACTGTAGAATAAGAAAAAGTTGTGTGAAAACCTTTAATAAATGACATTTCATGCTTACCTATTGTTTTATTTTACTCCACGCCCTTAACGGATCTAGCACGATTTTTCCTGTAACCCTGTATAAACTCTTAATGCGCATAACACCAATTTACAGTAGAATTTACACCGAAACATTATAAAAGAACAAAACACAAAAGAAATGCACAATGGTTGGTCTTATCGGTGAAAGCGATTTCGAACAAACATAAAATACTAATTAAACATTACTTTTATATAATACCTATACCCAAATATATTAATACATCTATAATTGAAATGGTATCTTTCCAGAACAATGTTGTCGGTTACTTCATACAAATTGAACAGCTTCTGGCGACCGGAGGCTACACTTACGAAGACGCGCTCATAGTGGGATGTCCCACCGCAGAGCAGGTTATTATAATCATAATCATGAATTAAAATAATACAACTTAATAGAACTTAAGATGCAGTGACGGGTCTTATTGCTTAGAAGCGATCCAGACTACATTTGAAAGGAGAGGATTTTATGGGATTGTAAGAGTGGCCGGGGATGTACTAAAAATTTATAAATTTTGAAAGTGTGTAAGTAGTTGTTATTAACGAGCCTGTTGAAGTCCTATTGGACATAAGACTCTCCAACGTGTGCGATGATAATCCACGAAACTAGAAACTAATGTGATCCACAGTCCCGCAGCCATTTGAGGAACTTAACATCTGATAGTGGAAAAAATAATCAAATAATAATAAAAAAAAATATAACCAAAGAAGAATACAATTCACAATCTAGCGCTGCGCTTAGATGATTTCGTGAAACAGGCTGTACCATTGTGTGTTTAGAAAAATAAAGGTGTATTCAAAATTATTTCTGTTACATTTTATCAATCAATCGGGCGTTCTTACACAGCATCCATCGCCCTGTCCGTGGTAGCCATTCAAAAACTTTTAATCCCCAGTGATTGTTGGTTCTAATTATGACCAACCTATTGCCACTTCACCTTGCTTAATTTTTTTTAACATCCTATAGACAATTAAAGTTACCAGAGAAAGTTAGTGATAATAAAAAATTACCTACTTTTCAGGTGTCTGTCTTCATATCTTCGGCAAGTCTCATAAGCCACAGCGAGCCTGTGCAGCCCTATGGGATGAAAGCCAAGAGTGTGGTGCGGAAACCCAGTGTCAACAGTGTGCAGGAAAAAGATGAGAAAGAAAACTCTAGTTCAGTCGAGTTAACTGTTTAAATTGCCCTAATAGTAAATTTAATAGTAAAATACCCTTTGGTTGAGATAAGGTAAGTTCTGTGTCTGTGTTAGTTGGTCGCCTGGAAGGCGCTCGATGTCTGGAAGAGATCGCGAAAAGACCTCCGATTGAGTAATATTGCTTAGTTATACAATGATATTGCGGCACATGTGAATGGCAGGCAAATTATACCAGCTTGGTTATACTGGCTTACCTCAGAGGACATACACCCCAACACTCATGTAATATTACATGAAAGCCTTTTTCACATTCTAGAAGTCTTTTTTTCTCTGTTCTCAATAAAGTAAATATTTTATTTTTATTGTTAAAAAAGCTTAAGCTAAGCATAATCACCAAGACAAAGCTTTTGTTGTAGAAAAAGGAGCATAAACTATATTTACATAGTTATATTTTTACCTGCAGTGAAACAAGTTTGTATGAGCTAATGGCCAATCCATTTTAATAGAATTGCATACCTGATTTATAGTTATTGCCACAGATGTTATACTTGTACCATTGCTAATAAATTTTAAGTAAAAGCTTTTATAGTTTTAAAATAAACTAGAACTGGATATTTACTGAAATGCAAACTTTCTGTTTTCAACACCTTAAAAATATATATATTTATAGCTAGATTCTGTGCTATAGTTTAATGAAAGGTCTATCACCCAACTTGACTTGGTAACAATAACTACACTATTGGGAATAATAGAAAATTATATGAGCATTGTGTAAAAGATGCATATTTATTTATATAATTTTAAGAAATTTGTTGAGTAATAAAATAAAGGTAAACAAAAAGTAATGCAAAAAAACATGTAATAAAAAAAAACAAATTATTTATTATTTTATGTACATTGAATTACTTAGTTGACTATAATAAATACAGTTTCACCAAAGACAAGTGTTTTATTAATAAAACAACAAACATGGGAGTGATTGTTTAATGCGGTTCTCAATAACTGATTTATATAAATAATGTCTCTAAAAGTTATTCTACAATTTACGCCCTAAGCCAGTACTGTCCAGCACGGATTCTTGTGTAGTCTGGGAGACCCTCAGTGGGTCCAACAGCAGCAACTACTGGGCAGCGATCATACAAATATTTGTAACATACATCGCGGACATTCTGAACTGAGACAGCATCAATGCGAGCATCCAACTCATGGATTGGGATGCGACGGTTGTAGCACAGCATCTGACGGCCAATATCCTCACACACAGGGGTGGTTCCATCAAGCTGGAGAAGCATGTTGGTCTTCAGAAGGTTCTTTGCACGTTCAACTTCTCCTTCTGTCACCGATGTACACAGTTTCATCCATTCCTTCTGAACATTGATCAAGAAATCATCTAACTGCAGGGACTCGCCAACAAAGTAGATACCCCAAAGACCGGTGTCCTTGTAGCAAGTGTTGAAGGATTGGAAACTGTGGGCCATTCCCCCGCAGGAAGCAGCACGAGCCAGTTGTGAGGCATTGTTGACTCCACCACCCTGAGAGCGGTCCCATGCTCCTATAAGAGTGTTGGCCACCATCAATGGAATGTTATCTGCGTTAGTCCACCCCGCACCTTCAACAGCAACCGCAACATGGGCTAAAGGCATTGAGTCATCACGGACTCGGATTTCAGAGCCTGTGTAACGGCAAAGAGCAAGCTCAGGGATCTCTCCAGCTGTGTTCTTGAGTCCGCTAAAATGTTTCTTAGCTAGATCAACTAGTTTATCATGGTCTACACCACCAGCACCAGATAGAACAATGCGGGCAGGCTGGTAGTGAGTCTTTATGTATGTCTGTAGATCAGCTTTGGAGATTTTCTTGATGTTCTTGGTAGGTCCGAGGATGGTCTGACCGAGGGGTGTACCCTGGAAGGCAGTGGCATGCAGGTGGTCGAAGACAACCTCTTGCAGGTTGCTTTCAACATCCTGCATCTCGCGGAGGATGACGCCGCGTTCGCGTTCGATCTCGGGTTCAGCGAGTGACGAGTTCTGAATTATATCTGCAAGGATTTCTACTGCAACGGGAACGTCATTCGCCAGGCATTTGGCATAGAATACGGTCTGCTCCCGGGAGGTGTACGCGTTCAAATGCGCCCCCATGTTTTCTACAAGAAGTTCTAAGTCGGTCTGGGATCTTTTGCTGGTGCCTTTGAAGGCCATGTGTTCGAGGAAGTGGGCGACTCCATTGTTCTTGGAGTTTTCATACCTGGAGCCGGCGTCGATCCAGAGGCCTACGGTGGCGGTCGCAGACCCGGAATCCTCGGTGGCTACTCGGAAGCCATTATCGAGGACTGTAAGTCTCGTTGGAGGGACGTTGACTAGCGCCTGTTTGTAGCCGACAGCTGTCGCTAAGCACCGCACCTGGCCCTGATTTGAGACTAGTCTCAACGTGGTTGCTACTTTCAGCATTTTCGTTCTGATTCTTTGCACTAAATATTACAAATTTTTCCTTGCAGATTTACGTAATAAAATGGGCAAATTGGCCAAAAGCTCTGAATGAGAGCTGTCAAATGGGAAAGAAAACTCGATCTGTTGCTGTCATTCTCTCAATCTGATCCAAAGATCTTGAACTCGCTTGTGGATTAAACAAAGTCAATTCAAACCTATCAAATTATCAATCAAGTCAGGCAAACAAGTCATGAACAGATTTATTTTATTGTTTTTTACAAATTTAACAATTTTAGTTTTCACAACAAAAAGACAAACTGAAAAATAAAAACGAACCTTTTTAGCCTGACTAGGCTCCTACACTTAGTAACTACCTAAATAAATTTGAGTTGGCTTCAAATTAACAAACAATAAAATTAATTATGTAAAGTGAAATGATGGCAAGGGAATGCGTGGCTGCGGCGAAGCGACGTTAGAAGCGATACTAGTTGTACTACGCTTCCCTTTGCCAGAAATTGCCAAACGTTCCCGAAGCGACACGGAACTTTGTTGGTTTGTACGATGGAGTATTTTAATCCATAAACGAAAAAGGATCGATTGGCATAGAAGAAAATCTTGTTTAAACTGCTAATTTTCTTGCCGAATGTAAATCTTTTTCAAAATCTATGAAACCATGTCAAAATATCTTCAAAGGTTAAGGACATACTCCTAAGAATGTTTTCCTGTGGATAAAACGGGTATAAAATGGCCCGTCCTGTATATTAGAAAAATGATGTTACTTATTTGTTTCAAATTGGTATTTAATATATTTTTAATACAAAAAAAAAACATAAAAGAACCAATAAAATTACTAACGCGTACCTATATCCAATTTTAAATTGATACTAAAAAACTGGCTCGTGAAAAGGACATTCTACAGATTTGACGAATTCGAAGTATATAAAGATGAATATTATTATTAATTTTATATTGATTTTCTTAATTTAAACAAATTAACAATTAAATGTTTATCAAGAATCTGTTCCCGATTCAAATTCCCAATTTTAATTAATGAGGTTATACCTACTGTGAACCGATCAACTGACTTTTATGGTTTTTTTTTTATTTATGAACCTCCCTCCAGAGTCTTTAGCTGCGACCACATCTGATTTCCTACCTAAAAATATAAATAAAACCGCGAATCTTTTGATGTTATCTTTTTCGTCATAATCTGCTGCGTCCTCATAAGCTACTTCTTTTTCTGTACCTACGGCAAACAAGCAACCGCATGTAAGAGATGTACGGGCGCGCGTAAACAAAAATTGCATCATCCAGCGAGTTCAAGATCTTTGGTATTATCAATCGGACGCTCCGTTTCACGTGACGAAATTTATAGAAATTACATTATGGTTAGTCCTCTAGAATAAAATTATATTATTTTAATTTTGCAAAATAATCTACTTTTTCTTTAAATAAAAACTTGTGATTAGTAAAAACATGGCAAATCGCAGCGACCATCAACTACTAGTTTTAGTTTCGTAGAACGAAACGTAGCACCGTTGTGTCAAAAATCGCA
This sequence comes from Perizoma affinitatum, assembly GCA_961405105.1. Taxonomy (NCBI): domain Eukaryota; kingdom Metazoa; phylum Arthropoda; class Insecta; order Lepidoptera; family Geometridae; genus Perizoma; species Perizoma affinitatum. The sequence continues at coordinate 13,059,451 of OY560189.1, forward strand.
ACAAGACGAGAAAAGTCACAAAAAGTCATTTCATTTCATCGCACGTAATTTCGCTCGTGGGATTATTACGAGAGCATAATGTTTAGTGAAGATTGCTACAAATTAAGTTTTGTAAAAGATTTCTGGGACTGCGTGTGCCGTTAGAAAAGTGTTAGTAGGGTCCCCGCAAGATGCTATTTAAAATTTTATCTGTGATCTAGTAAATTTCGTCATGACTTCCATGAAGAATCCTAACTCGTCTACAAAGCTCGCATTGCTCAACCACATCAAGTATGAGCACCTGGTAGCTGGTATATCAGGGGGCGTCACATCAACATTAATTTTGCACCCTTTAGACTTGATAAAAATCAGATTTGCTGGTGAGTAGTTTTTTTTTTTTTATTTTCAGCCATATGAGGTGTCCTGTGCAATTGATGATGCAAAGGTTAACCTATTGCACTTGGCATTGGGAGTGTAAACTAGCTCAATTAAACACAATTACTCTGTAAAAATAGAGTTTACCTCTTTGTCCTATTATGATGATTCTGACCTTGAACTTCATGAAGTGAAAGTGTTCTGGAATGCATTGTTTATATTTTTATAGCAGATTATACATGACCGTCTCCCTGATACAATGTAGCAAACCTAGTACTAAACCTTAAAACAAAGTTTAGTACTAAGTCAAAGTCTAGTCAAGATTTATTGACTAGACTGTCCTGCTGCGACACTATGTCACCCTGCATCTGTCCAAGGTTGTAACAAATAGTTACTATTGCCTGTGCTAAGAATCACTTGTGACTCAATAACTATTATTGCTAGGACAAAATATATTATTTGGATGGAAAGGATTATTATTCTGTAATTTCCCTACTACTAGTAGGAATTTTGGATTTTCGCCGTTAATTCCCACTAACCATGCTCTGGTGTAGCATTGTCAAATTGTCAATCCATTGTTCAGAAAAAATACTTTAGAGGCTCAATAGTTGCCAAGTTTTTATGTAAGTTGACTATAAACTTCCAGTTTAAGATTCATTGTTTAAGATAATTAAATTTTTGATTAAATATTAATAAAACTGGACCAGTGAATCCAACAAGCACTTTAAGGGTTTCACATTTCACTAGACAACAGAAACTATAATTATGAGAAAAAAAAACAATGTTCTTTGTATGGAGATCACTCTTGGGTTTGTCATGAAAGTCACCATAGTAACACATATGGCAACTCAAGTTCATAAAGAAATACAGAGCTTTATGACATACTTAAAGTCAACACAATATCTTAAGAGATTAAGATTTCTGCTCATGCATACCAGGAAAAACTGGAAAGCCATCCTAATCAACTGGCACAGCAACTCACAAAGCCTACTTACAAAATATTTGCTTACAGTTCAAAAACAGACATTAGATTCAACCTAAAAAAACCCTGTGATAGACTGACTAACAGAGTGGGTTGGCTTAGTACTGTTGGTAAATATGTATAATGGGCTATGTTGTAAATCAGAACTAAATAAATATTGAACTACCCTCTCCTTAGCCAACCTTATTAAACAAGAAGGTTAGGCAAGTACCAACACTTAGATACAACAGAACCCTAAAAAATAGCCCTGTGATAGATATAATGATTTATAGGTATTAATTATAAACTTTGGGTTTAAAACTCTACAAAATCTGTTTTTTCTAGTAAATGACGGTAGGACCGCAACAGTACCCAGGTATGACGGACTCGGCAGTGCATTCGTTACAATTGTCAAAAAGGAGGGTGTCAAAGGACTTTATCGAGGTGTAACACCCAATGTATGGGGCTCCGGCTCGGCTTGGGGATTTTATTTCCTGTTGTGAGTATCATCAATATATTTAGAATACTCGACTGGCCCCTGGTCAGGTAAAAATGTATAGATTTGTCCATAAGAGGTTGTTTTTTACCATTTATCTTCAAAATTGCTTATTGGATTGGATGCAGTTGTTTGCAATTATGTCTTCACTTCTTGAGTAATCCAAACTCCAGTGGTCTAGACAAATATATCACGCTTACATTTCCTTTCACGCTGACGCAGATTTGTTAAGGTAAAATTTGGCAGCTGACATTTCCACAGCTAATGTAATTTCTATACAATTCAATCGTTCCGCAGGCGTTTACGTTTACAGAAAGTGGTATTTGATACCCTGATCACTTTTCGCCATCTGTCATTATCGACATTGAACCGCATTATATAATATGAATACAGGTGTAGCTAGATACCCAATTAGCGCGTACTTAACACCGTTATTCTAGTTCTAAATATGTGTTACCCCTGAGGAACAGTGCTTTCATTGTGTCGGCGAAACAAAGCTAAAGACGACTAAGAAGACACCCCACTAAATAAAACACCCAACAGCCACATACATAGTCTTGACCCCCACACTAGGATTCCTTGTGTCGCGGCTATTAGGCTAAAAAATATGAGGAATTAGTTGCCGTGGTATCACAACATCCAGACCCGGAAGATATATCTGCAGAATATGCAAAATTTGTCCCGCAGCGGGAACCATACCCGGACTTCTTGCGTCTCAGGCCGCCGCACCCCCACCGAGGTCTTCAAAATCAACAAGTTTGGGTTGCGGGAAGTAGGTGGATCAAGGTGGCTCAAGACTCATGTCTTGGCACTCTTTTGGGGGGGGCTATGGTCTAGCAATGAATGTCCTCCAGCTGATGTTGATGACAGCAGTATTGGAAAATTACAATTGTTAAAGTTTGCCACCCCTGATACCGATAGGCATTGAGCACATAACCTTGGTATCATCTCATTATGATCAGGCTAAAATAATAATTGGGCATTGATATAGGGCACATAATAATATGATTTTAAAATATTGCAATAAATCAAAGTATACAATAAAGTCAGACTTGATAGATTTATACAAAATATCTGAAATTCTGATTTTGAGATTATCAAAAACTTATCTGGAATCTGTAAATATGATTTGCTATGTTTAGCTATCTCATTGATAAGGATGGCTCGGTTTTAGTCATGGCATGACATACAATGTTATGTCCATTGTATTAAAAGATACATAAATATTATGATGCCTTTTGCAAGTATGATATCATACTATACATAGTGAATCCAGCATGATTTTAAAAGGACAATTTCATTATATTTAGAATACTATTCGCACTAATCTTTAGCAAAGACTAAAAGGAATGCTTATACAACGTATAAGCCGTTAAACCGCGGTATTAAAACTTTCGTCACTGGTATTGATCGACTGATGTGATAAAACCGCAAGACTATTCGTAGCTACCAGTTCGATCCAGAGTAAAGTGTTTACATAGAATAAAGATTTTATTATGTAACTTCGTCCCTGATTTTAGCTTTATAACACTGACAGAATATTAACCACAAACTTTTCAGTTACAACGCGATAAAGACATGGATCCAAGGGGGCAACGCTCGAACCCCTCTAGGGCCGGGTCTACACATGCTCGCCGCCGCCGAAGCCGGTATTCTCTCGCTGGTGATGACCAACCCTATCTGGGTGGTGAAGACGCGCCTTTGCCTGCAGTATGATGACCTTGAAAGCAAGAGGTATAAGGGAATGGTCGATGGACTGTCGAAGATCTACAGGACGGAAGGCATCCGGGGATTGTATAGGGTAAGTATAAATTATGCTGGTAAATTTTCACGCAGCATCATCTAGACCCAAACTAAGCAGAGCTTGTATTATGGGAACTACATTCCCATAATACAAGCTCTGCTACATCACAGCAAAAGATTCATGACTAGCCTCACCGCGTCAGTTTGATCGGGCCCTAATTTCCATTGTGAAAGGAAAAGCAACTGTTCACTTTTTCAATATCTAAATTTTGTGTTATCACATTCTATCAATATCTCAGCGTCTGTGCATTATTTCTCTGACCTTGGTGTCTAGACAAATACCACTTTGAGATTTTAAGATGTAACGCCTGCGGAAAGTATGAATTCTATTGAAATGACTTTAGCTGATGAAATGTCACGTGACTGCTGCCAAGTTTTACTTTGACAAATTTGCGTTAGCGTGAAAGGAAAACTAAGCGTGTGGTATTTGTCTAGACACCCTTGTCCTTATTGGCGTATTGATATTGATTCCATCCATGCTAAGTTAACGCCGACGGTTGGTGTCCATTACACTTGACGTCACCTATTACTTAGCTTAGGGAACGGCCCTGAAGGCTTTGTTTGCGGTCTTATGAGGCGGTTACTTACGAAATAGTAGTACATGCCCCGCTCTCGGATTATAACATTCCATTACGACTGGGCGTAGTTAGGTACTGGACAATTTAGGTAGTTTTATAGGTATTTAGGTGCTTATATAAGCACAATAAGTTAATTCAACTCTGTTAATCCTATCCTACTACTATTATAAACGCGAAGTTTGTGAGGATGGATGTTGTTACTCTTTTACGCAAAAACTACTGAACGGATTTTGATGAAACTTCACAGTTATATAGCTTATAAATCAGAATAACACATAGGCTACTTTAAAATCGGGTACACGCGGGAGAAGCCGTGGGCAGAAGCTAGTTTGATATAAGTTCAGTTATACCTAGGTCCCCGCCGTATGAGTTATGAAAATAGCATATCTCAATTATTGTACTATAGGCATTTAGTTTTGTGTAGCGATTTTTCTCATGCTATAAAAAACAAACACGCTCACGACTGTATTCCCCATGATGGAAATCAGGGGAATAGATCTTACTTGCTCAATGAGTAGATCTTTAAGGATATAGAGGGTAGTTAGAGGCACGCCCAAACGTTACATCTGGCACATGCCCACGTTTTGCAAGTAGTTAGCATTCCAGGTGACAGGTAGCAAGCCCATCGACGCTTATTGGAACACTAACTGATGACACATGCTTTCGAATTTTTTGCCATTCCAATTTCCTCACGATGTTCTCCTTCCACATACATTTTTCTATTGGAATAATCCATTGGTGCATGACCTTCTTTACAACATTGTAAATTATGCAAATGTCACGCTATTTGTGTTTATTTTCTAAGTTGTAAACACACTATATCAGTGACCAAACAAATAGCAAATATAAGGAAATGTTACACGTAATCGCACGTGTTTCTGCACCTGATACATGGAAATTATTACTGCACGTTTTTCAGCGTTCGGTCGCTTACATAATACACGTATGTGACACTATCAATGATTGATTTTGTAACTATGATTAATTTGATTGATTTCACGGGCATTCACCTAACACCAGCGTCTTGGTCCGCGTTGAGTTTTATCTATCCAAAATTCGTTTTCCTGCTACACCCATCAAAGGGTTTGCAGGCCTCTATTACTAACAGTAACTTACATATAAATATATAATAACTAAAATTACTTATTTTAGGATATTATTATGACTATACCGCGTACTTAACTATTCTCCTGCTGACGTTTCGTCGACAGTAAACGATTAACGAAACGTATCAAATACCTATAACACTCCTTATCATGAGGAAGGACCACTTAACGGAGGTCCTTCCTCATAAGCACCTATAACATCCTAAAATGATACCAAACCATCCTAGATAATTTCAATGCTATGAGTCTTTCAGTCAATCCTTCTCATATAGACTATATGATTCTGATCTGTATTTAATAAATATATAAAAGAACAAGTCCTGACTGAATGATTATATTAATTGACGTTTTGCTGTGATTCTACATATTCGCTAAATACGCCAGAATAAGGTACATTTAAAAAGTATTTGATAATCTTAATTAAATGTACTGTTTTGAAACATGTATAGCTCAATCTAGTTAGGTTAATTTATTCATAACAAAACAGTTCAAAGTACATTAAGATAATTGGTGTTTTGGTTCGCACGTCATCCGTTTTACTGGGATATCAATAAACAAGAAATAATGCTAGTAATGCTCTAATTATATGATGTGCAAGTCCAATCATTAAATTGAATTGGAAATATTTGTCTTATTTAAATTAATAAGCAGTGGGGGTCATTATAAGTTTGTCACTGGTGCCATTAGGGTTTCGTACTTTAGGGTTGGTACTTTATTAGTGGGCCTTACGCCGCACGCCTTATTTGTTGTCACTCGCGCGTTGCCAACCCTGAGTCATACTGGTAAAAGTATCATGTGATGGTAATTTCACCGGCACTCATACTATTCAAACCGGAACAAAGCAATACAAACATTACTGCTTGGCGGCAGAAATAGGTATGGTAGGACTTTCCCGGACGAGCTCTTAATAAGGAACTTCAGTTACACTTGGCATTAAGGAATTACTAGATTAATTTAAGCTTTGAATCTCTGGATCCGTGAAGTCACTCTTCATGGGTAGACCATGCATGTCCGAGTAACTCTGTCTGACTCTGTACCAAACTGGTATTCAGCATTGTCTTATGATCACGAAATGCTGGTTTTCAGCTGTAACCAAAAGTTTAAATAAATAATGCTGGACATTATTCACACAGCATCATCCAGCCCCAAGCTAAGCAGAGCGATATATAGATTTATAGTGGATATTCTTCGCGTGTCAATAGTTTGCCCCGTATAAATTATTTTTTAACAGACTTCATAAAAAAGAGATCCTTAATTCGTATTTTCTTTTTATTGTGTATTTTAGTTATGTTATTTTTATGTCAATTGTGAACCGATTTTGATGATTCTTGCTTTAATGGTTATGGTATACTTCAAGGGTAATCCCATATGAATTTTATGAAAAATCCCTAAAGGTGATAAAATGGGGAATAAAATTTTATATTTTAATGTTTGTCAACTTCTCGATATTTGAAGGCTGTTTTTATTTTTAACTGTAGAAAAAAAATTATTTGTCTTTCCCCGTTTAATCTGTGACCAAAATGGGTATTTGAATGGTGTTCTCCGGTGGTTCCAGGGCTTCGTGCCGGGCATGTTCGGGGTGTCTCACGGCGCGCTGCAGTTCATGACCTACGAGGAGATGAAGAATAGTTACAATCAGTACCGGAACCTGCCGATCGACATCAAACTGGTGAGTACACAAACATTTTAATGACATCATCAGTAAGAGCATTGTTTCACACATTGTGCAAAATATAGTAATTACATTTTATGGTACTTAATCATAGACTTCAAATAATAATATGTCAATTTAATTGTAGGAATTAGTTGCATAATGTAACAACGAAAGTAGTATGTCATTAATGCCATCCTAAAGTAATCTTTTTTACTAATTGTTGTAAATGTTTACTGATTTTACTTCCAAGGTACGCACTTTCTGCATAAAGCATATGCAGAAAGTGGATTTTCATTGGAGTGAAATAAAGAGTATATCCTTCTATTTATTTTCACAAATGAATGAATGAATGAAAATACTATATTGCACACCACAAGATAACAATATAAACTAAAACTTAATATAACTAAACGTACAATGGGCGGTCTTAACGCTTAAAAGTACAAAACATATTGAGTTAAAAAAAATGCAGACACAAAAAAATTATTGGCATCATTTATCGTAATTATTTTAAGATGAAGGATCCATGCTTAATTAAAATAATTATTACTCATAACATAAGCCTAAATTTACGTGCGAAGTGTTAAATTCGAAATAACTCTTGATTTCTGTTTTGATAAAATTTCGATTATAACACGATTGAAGGAAACCGAGTAGGACGAAATGCTCGCGTCATTCGCTATTTGAATGAGTTGATTCAAATCTACGTCTTTGTTATGGTTTGTTGCCGCGTGCCGGCTGGCTTTGTTGCCAAGAAAAATAATGGCATTCTTCCAGTAGCAGAATCACATTGAGTATTTCCCTTTCAGTTTTCTAAGAAACATTACAGATGTATTATGGCATATTTTTACACGCGAATTCAGGAGTATATGCGTTTATGCGTATATGCGTATATGCGTTTGACGCAAGAGGTTGTTCGGTTTTCGAATCGAATCCGTACTTCTTGCGATCCAAGAAGTTTCTAATGTGCGAGCTGTTATACTTTTCTTTTCCATTTAACAGACAACAAAGACGAGTCTCTATTGTCAGAGTCCGTTATTAAAAAAGAAAAACATATTGTTTTGATGACAAAATTTGAAAAATCCGACTTAGATTGCATCACCTGGGAGCGTTGACTTGTGACTTGTGGCGATAAAACCTATCTAAGGTTTTATTGCAAAAACCGCATTACAATCTAATAAAGACATACGTATCGTATCAAAAAAACACATTACAATCCAATAACCCGTATCATGTAAAAATGTTAACAAAAAACAAACAACTTGAATGAAAAACGCATGTACTGGCTCCTGTCATCGCGTGTAAACAGTCTGAAAAGGTCCAACGCGCCTTCGGGGTCGCAAAATTATCTAACATGAACCATTTCTTATCTCTTGAAACATAGTTGCTGTAAATAATCTTATATATCTTTGTATCGCTAATTACTAGTTAAGTACTAAACAATAAAATCCGTTGTATGAAACGTTAAGTAGCTTAAATCAAGACCAGTCTCCTTAGCATGAGCACCCAAGACAACGTTTTGTCTACGAAAGAGAAGACAAAAACTATATCTGTCTCCTGTTCTGTCATACAAAAGAGAGGGACAACATATTTTTTGTCTTCTCGGCGGTAGACAAAACCGTTGTCTTGGGTCTTCATGTTAAGCAGACTGGAGAGCTGTCTGATTTAATTCAATAATTAAAATAAAGTAAACATTTCCTTTCAGACCTCAGTCGAGTACCTAACATTCGCTGCTATCTCCAAGCTTATAGCTGCCGGAGCCACTTACCCCTACCAGGTGGTGCGAGCTCGTCTCCAAGACCACCACCGTAGCTACAACGGCGCCTGGCACTGCGTCCAGGAGACCTGGAGGTACGAACGAATCAGAGGCTTCTACAAGGGCCTAACGCCGTACCTACTACATGTAACACCGAACATCTGTCTCGTTATGCTCATTTGGGAGAAGTTCACGAATAACGATTGATTTTAGACGTTTATCTGATGGGAATTACTATTGTGATAGGGTTTTTCTTTTGTTTTGATTCAGGTGCGGGCGTTATCTTTAATGAATAAGGCCCTTACTTATGAACGATTTTTGAATTTGAACTTTGCTTGAAATTAGTCGTGTCGCTTTTTGTTATCTGGTCACAATGCAAATATTGTCAACTCTGGTAAAGTTCACCATACTTGCATTGTGTACCTGTCTATTGGCAGATTTGTATGCCTGATAGTCATGTAAAATGGCTCGTGTGAATTCGTATGGCAATAGGATGAGCGAGAAAGCTGCCAATCTGCAGGTGTAAGAGCGAGAGGAACAACGTCGTGGTTTCTAAAATCACACGAGCAAGTTACGAAGCGGGCTTAGATGGCGTCATATTTGCATGATTCATAATCGAATTTTATGACTATTCACTTCACTAACTACAACATATATTTAAAAATATTTCATTTTGTAAATACGGGACTTTTCAAGTACCATTTGTGAAAACACCAACTGTTTCGACTCATTTCTATAGTCCGATGAAGATCGGAATGAGTCGAAATCTACACCGATGCATACGGATGGTACGGTACCCGAGTCTTTATAAATAAACAACAATAATTTTGTAAATAATATGTTATATCTTGACTCTTCTTTCGGTTCTACTAGGAATTCAATACTTAATTAATTTATGCATACTCTGAATAAGATCTAGTGAGTGGATTATACTATGTTTGAGTATAAAACTTATAAAATACATCTTGAACGCCCGCACCTTTATCCAGTGTATACAATAACTTAGTTTTTAAGCAAGGGACTAATTTATTGTTTAGTATAATTTATTTTTCATGCATTTGAATTCGTATTGTATAACTGACTTGGAAATTAATACTTATTTTACAGTAACGACAGGTTTTAGCAAGCATCCGTAAGTAGTTTTGGCACGACATTTTTGATAAGATTTGTGTAACTTTTGTTGACGTGTACTCAAGTAGTATGAAATGTTCAATAACTTTTGATTGTGTCTAATTATTTAAAAACAAAATACTGTAAAGTTCTGTTACAAACTTTTGTCCAGGCTGTGTTAAATCACACTTGCTACTTTTTCATTGAAAACTCATAGTTCCCGTGGAACAAAATGCGGTGTAAAATGGGAAGGTTTTCTTTTTGATTTGTGGCAAGTCTTTTTATAGTTCTTCAAAATCACAGAGAGGGCGCTATAGTAAAATATCTTGCAGCAACGATAGGTTTTCTTCAAATGCATATCGTAAATCATAAATAGCAAATCGTTTTGTTTGTATGATCTGCAAATATTTGTCTCGGGTCTGGGTATTTATTTACACTATGTATGTATTTACAAAAAAAGTATGTAAGTAAGTAGTATATCAGTCATGTAGTTTCCATAATTTAAGCTCTGCTTACTTTGGGGCTAGATGATGCTGCGTGAAAATGTCCAGCACTATTATTATTATTATATGTCCCTGGTGTCAACTTGCAGAGACTCTTGAGTCATTTGGTGAAGCTTTGGGTTGTCATCTTCAGATGATGATGAGATGATCTTTAGCTTCTTACATTTCGAAAGAATGTCTCTTACTAATGTTAGAGCTGATTCAATACAGCTTTAGGGAACTAATCCGGCCACAGATAAAAAAGAAAACATCTCGTAACTTCACGATGCGAAAAGTAGCATGACAGATATTCAAAAATAAGGCAAGATTTATTTGTTTTTGTCTTCCTCTAACGCGTAATTTAATTTCGTGGACGAAAGATTGTGACAGCTACTTGTATTATTAAAAGTGTAGATTGTAAAACCTGTCTCACGGCATATGTTGTGTTCTAGTTATTTATTTTTCTAACTCGCTCGTTGAATGAATAGTAGTTTCCCATCAGATTGCGACTGAAACGCTGTAATATCAGGGTTGCATCGTTTAGCACAATTTAGTTTTGGAATTGAGAGTTTTGTGATAATAGTTTACGTGAAAAGTTTTTCAGTGTCTTCATATCTGTAAAAGACATTAATTACAGTTACATGTGTGGTGAGACGACGTTAGGTTCTTTGTAATGAATAAGTTAAGTTTAATAATTTCTAAAGTAATTGTTCTATTCAACATGAATATTAAAAGGATTCAACATTAATAATGTAGCTATTCTAATGTTTCACATCTATGTGAAACCCGCCAAGAAAAAAAAAATAAACTTAAAAAAAAATAAAAACAAAAAAATCTCATGTATCATTCTTAGCACAATCACATTAGACTTTCTATCATTAGAATATTTAGTTACAAGTAAGTAGGGAAATAAATAATACTCGATTTTATTTATTGAAGTTCATGACTCGCTTCCATTCAGAGCAATCCCGAAATAGTACCTATATTTATCTCGTTAACGTTCCAATATACGAATAAGATAGGTATACACATATACCTATATAGATTCTTATTGCGTAAGCTGGGAAAAATAACGATTCACATAAACCAATTAACCAAAGTAGCACTGTTCTAGTAACGAAAGTTCTTCACTAAATTGTTGAAAATGTTGCCATGCACAAAACTAAGTGGAAATATTTCTAATTTGTTCCGCTCATGTAACATAAATGACATGTCGCAAAATAGTTGTGTGAGTCGAATATAAGTTGACGTGTGAATCTTGTGAGATACCAAATGAAATATGATGATTGCGGAATATCGTTAGCATTGTTGTTTTAAATGTGACAGATCACTGCGGGAGTTTTCTTTGCGTCGGGGAAAAATCTTCTAGACACGAGTAGTAACAAGTCAAAGTATTTTATCAGCAAATTCTATTAAACCATCACAAGTCTAAAGTATTTTATCGGTCTATTCCAATGAACTAGTAAAATATAGGCAGCGTTTTTCATTCGCGCTCGAGTTGATTTCGAGTTTGACATTTGGGCCATTTATTTGTGGGAATCGTATGGAAATGATAAAATTACTACTACGAAGGCGTGGCTGGTATCGATAAATCGAACACACTTGTGGAAGTTAATCTTGAGTGCACCAAAAATAATTACGTTGTTCAATTGATAATAGAACGCACTTAAGATTGAGTTCGATGTATTCTTACCAAAATCTAGTGACACATCTATCAGAAGATCAAAAAAAATTCCTACTGCCGCTTAATATTTTTGCAGTGTTGTCGGCATTCATAATGAATATATTATTGTCTTATCTGGTGGCTGGCCACATTTTTATACTAAGACATTATTATTATATTTTTATATTATAATTAACTATTGCTGAATGTTCACAGTTTCAAATCGCCTATTCAATTTGTATAATCAATAAAAGATAGCAAATTGGTTGATTCGTATTTTTTATTTCTAATATTCTACGTTTACACTTTAACTAAAATGATCCATATAATATTTATAGTTTTTTTTAACTTATTGTGCTTTTAGAAGTGTATTTTTCGTTTACAAATATTAGATGACGATTTTGAAGACACAGATTTTCTAATACTTTTAGCGGTAAGATAAAGGGCATTCAGACATCACATACGGGCGCGTTCATGTGCAAATAAATAATGTCTATAGTTTCTTATTCAAAAGGTAAGTAAATTAATTCTTTTGGTACTCTTTTTCAGTTAAACTTAACGCTTTTACATTATCCTTACAGGCACGAGGGATGGCGCGGGTTCTACAAGGGCCTCAAACCGAACCTCATCCGCGTGGTGCCAGCTACAATGGTCACATTCCTTACATACGAGAACGTTTCGCATTATATGCTGGAGCGATCGAAGGAGAGGAGTCTAAAATTGACTACTTAGTACAAATTAATGCACTCTAGGAATGGCAAGGTCACAAATAGTCTACAAACTGCTTATCAGCACAGATTGGATGGCTGACCGTTACTGGCATTGTTAAATAAATGCTTGTGTGCTTCGGAGTGCACGATAAGTTGTCAGTCTCAGCTGTAGCAGTCGTATGCCATATCGGAGGTCTTACAATCGCCTCGTTATTTTTAAGATTAGATTTTATTTTTTAGGTTTGTAAATTCTACCTAATTATGAATCACAATTTGAAGTTCAATGTAGTTTTAGTTCAATTTTATTACTACATTTTGTTTAATATGTCAAAAGAATTCAAGTGTTTGATCATACCAATCGTTATGACCACATTTTCAACACCAAATTACTCAAAAATAAAACCCTATTTTTTTAAATAAAATATGTGGCGGATACATATAAAAAAAAATAGATATAAATCTTTGATCGCAAAACTGTGAAGAGCGGCTGAATCATACGAGATCAACAGAAGTCATCCAATTTTTTTAAGTAACTGGCCCTAAAGGTTTCTTAGCAAGAGTGCTTATTTTACGCTAAGGTCTGAATAGACTGATGATTTTAGTTCCTTTGTTGAGATTAAAAGGCATTTTTCTCCATTTTAGTAATTTAGTTTAAATGTCAATTTGCTCGACTACAATACAGCCTGAAAGGTAAGTTAGGGTATGTAATCATGATTCACACACTAGTGATTTTCAAGACTGCATTTTAAGTCTTTCCTATTATAATCCTCGATTTTGAGTGATCTAAATGCATTTTTATAGTTAAGTGACCTATGGATAGGTAAGATGCATATATTATATATATTTAAATTACTTAAATAAATATATTATATGCTTTGTTCACGGATAAAGTCAAATAAGTGTCGAGCATTTCTATAGTTTAGAATTTAATTTTTGAACTTCAATTTCGACTAAGCATTTCGGATAGTAGGCCTATTAGCTTTTTTCCTTGAGCAGCGTACCTACCATAGGTAAGTGTTTGGTGTGTTTTATAATTTTATTTAGGTATATACAAAAAAAAATGCAAAAGTTTGCAAGCGATCTATAGATAGCTCAACTGATCCACATCACTAACAGACGGAAGCGTTCCCAAAATACTGGCCGCATTGACACGCTATTGTTATAAATATTTAGTTCTACTTGCAAAACGCGAGCTAAATATTTTCGGATGTGCCTCTAACTACCTACTTGGTATCCTCAAAGATCTACTCACTGAGTATGTATCTGAGTATGCCCATCATTGGGAATACTGTCGTGAGCGTGTTTGTTGTTTTGTTTTGTTGAAATAAAATTGATGTAACGATTTAATTTTGTTCTTTTTAGTTGTGCTTTCTCACATTATATTTCCACACATCATACTAGTCCTTTTCAATTATTGGCATAGAAGATTAATAAAGAACAGGCTTGACGAGCTGAAAAGCTAATCTGTATTGAGGCATTGAGGCGAAATCATGTTTAAACATAAGACGGTAGGTAATTAGGTAGGTATGTGCGTTAAAACCCGTAGAGAAAAGGGTAGTGGAAGCTGCATCAAAATCAGCCCAGCTGTTCTCGAGATACCTTTGCGCACAGATTAAAATATTAAGTAGGTACTTAAGTATGTACTAAAATCGCAGAACCAACAACCGCGACGAAAGAAAGGTTCTCGAATGTTGAACACGAACCTAGCGACGTGACGCGAAGCAGTGGAAGATATGTCGTCCGTGGATGCAGGTAGCCCAAGATAGTACGGCATGGTACGTTTTAGTCCAGCAGCAGACTTCTACAGGCGGTTGATGATGAGGTAAGATAACCATTGGTCAGCAAGCTTCAAACAAGTGCCCGCTCTTTTGAAATCAGTTAAAAATGTTTATAGCGTCGATTCTCTAGTACACCAACTACTTAAATTTAAACTGTCCCCCTTTTACGATGGTAGTGCATGTGAAAGAGATGGCAAGAATTTGACTCCTGTCAAATTTGTTAACGTGTCGTTCTTTTGCGTGTTTATAGTTAACATGTTTTGAAATCACGACTAAATTTGAATGGAAACTTAAATGTGTAGTCATATTTGACCTCACTGCTATTTCCATCTTTTGTAACTGTAGTAAAAGAGAGCGAACCAACCAAAATCTCCTTCAAGCATGCTTCAAGTAGGTACTTATTTTAACATCTGCTTCAAGCAAGCGCCCCAGTTATCTTTCAACTGACTTTAAACAGTTCCTTTCATCCATACAGAGTAATGAAGTTATTGTTCGAGAGAATGCTGAAAGCTTGTCAAGCGAATCACACTCCTGTAGGTAGGGGAAAAGGTGTAGTTTTAGTTGCAGATATAATGAGGTAGCTCGTCTAGATCTCTGTTATGATTATGATCTAGGTAGGTAGGTAGAATTCATAAAAGTACTTTGTGGTAAAGTTACTCAGACACAGGGTGTCCTGGTTAATGACAATGAGTCTTAATCGAGATATTTGAACTGAGCGGTAGGTAGGTATGGATATAAGACAACCTTATTATAATTTAGTTTTCTTAAGTTCAAAAACATTGGTAAGAACCTTAGAATAAAGATTATGGAGAAGCCGCGTACCTACGTACCTTACGAAGTGTAGGCGAAGTGAAGCTCACATCGCGATTCTCGCGCGCCGCGCTCCGCCATAGGTACTTCTCACCCGCGAAATTTTGCTAACTTGCAAATAGTTTCCCAACTTTTGGTGTAAATTGTAATAGTAAATAAATAGACTAATGTCAGAAGTGGCGATAGCGGTGTTTTAGGCCGGCCAATGTAACAAAAATCTTTTAAGATTCTTACCAAACACCAAAAAGTCCGAATCGGATTCGATTTGGTGGAACGCGTGACGGTTATTATATATAAGGTAAAGACTTAAACTTTTTTATTTATTCTACTTAAGATTGCTATCTGTCGCAATCTTAGCTTCAATAATATGTATCTCGGTACCTACAGTATGGATTGACCGACTATAAGGAGTTTAAGTCAATTTAGTCCGGACAATCCGCAGTAAACTTTTTAATCGTTGGATTAGCCGCTCCTAGCTTCTTTTTCTACAAAGCAAATAGCTACGATTTCGTGATGATATGTGATTTTTTGTTAGGCTAGTTTAGCGTATTAGTTTCACCGTGAAGAGATAGGTTGAAGCCGGAAACATCCTGTATGGTGGTATATACTATAGGTACAGTGTGTTTAGCGCCCGCATGACCGCAGTATGTTCGCGAGTTTCGCTGAGATGTCTGTGTTACTTGCCTCTTGTGTTGTGAATCATTTTATTGCACGCTTTCCGCAATAGAAAAAAAATATGGTGAGTTCATTGTACTCAACAATTTAATTAGTGGATAGATGGCGCTAGTTTCACCTTTTGTGCCAGTAGAGAGGTACAAGCAAGACAAGGTAGGTAGGTAGGTACTTACCTACCCTAACCACGGAGTGATGTAGAGTTATAGAAAAATATTGAAGGAAGAGCGTTGTTGTTGGTCCGATCTGGAGATCGTCGTTTCGAACCCGGTCGTGCACCAATGAATGTGCGCATTTACACGTGCTCGATATTTGTTTCTCACTCTTCTAGAGTGCCAACCCGTTTGTGTTGGCACTCTAGAAGAGTGTTTTTTTTATGCGGCTGATAATGAAAGCATCATCATCATCTACCGACCTATAGAATTGTGTGGGTATTGAAAAAATAGAAGACTCGTACCTGGAGTTCGTAGAGCCTAACTAAATCAATCACTTATCGTCAAAACATTGACTCAGGTAGATACCTATGCCGTTTTATCAGAAGAAAACGTGGAAAATAACTCGGTCTCCAGGGGATCTATAGATTAGAACATTGTTGCGTTTATCAAATCGGGTCGATTGCCTACACGAAGGTAGGTAAGGCAATAGCAATTAGTTCTAGGTCAAAATGTAATCAAAACTGAGATCGGTATTCCGGTTAGCAGTTGCTAATTATCGTTGGCAGCTAAACTTTTCGTTTTCCCGAAATTGGTCGAATAAAACATAAATTTTCCATAGTTTTTATTAAAGTTCTATATTTTATCTATGTATTTTAATATTTATTGCCGCCATCTTTTAGTAACCAACTACTTACGTTTGACAATCACTACACCACAGATACTATAACCTCGCGAGCTAATTTTCTCTATGAGCACCATAGTTTGATCGGAGACCATAGTCCAAATGCCAGTGTTATTCTGTCAATCTCTAAGTAGGCTGATACCAATAAGAAAATAAAGTTTTTTCTTCGTCTATGATGGTTGATACTGTAACTAGATATAAATTTCCCTCCATCGAAGATTCGATGTATGGATACGATTTTAATGTGCTCTACCTACCTACCAACCACCAACCATTCAAGACTACGGTTTACTTAGAACGTCACGAAATTCATATCTACATTACCTATTGATATCGTTTGATTGGGGTGTCTTGTGACTTGAAAAAAAATTTGTTAATTAATTAATTAGAATGTTATTGTTGTCTGCACGATGACCGTTGCTAGCCAGTAGCTACACTGGGTAAGTAGGTACACGTTATAAATAAAGTTCTTTTATCTTTTACGAGGGCAAATAATCATTTACGTAGGTACCTACAACACCAAGAATTTACTCCGTTACGTACAGCTGATAAAGTTACTACTGTGAGCTGAGAAATTAAAATAGTTTTAAATTCTGTAATTTCTTAATTCGCGTACCTACCTATTATATTTTGCACAGTGGCTTTGTTAAAATAATATCTTACGTTTTAACTAGATCTAAATAGTTATCTAAAGTGTCTATTGAATAATACAGACTTAACTAAATGATTTAGTTAGGTATGTGGTGATTGTGTATGATGATAAAGCAGCTGGACAAACATAAGGTTCAAGAATATTTACTGGAACAAGAGAAACAATCAGAGATCAGACCTAAGTCGAAGTACAGTGGAATGGCTAGCACGAGTAAGAATGGAAGATGGCTTAGTCAGGTTTGTACCAAAACTTTTCTATCCCTAATCCCTATCATAAAATGATACTGAATGGTAAGAAAAAAAGAGATTGCACGTTTTCCCGTGGCTACAAAAATCCGGTCTGTAAAGAAGGATTTTAATAAATCGGTCAAACACGTGTTGGGTCACGCAAATGGTAGGGTTCCGCATCCATGCCAACAACGAAGACACCCTAATACTCGTATATACCATAGATAACAAGAAATATAGTATAAGTGTTAAAATTATGTCTCATATTACGTAGCGTAGTTGATGGCGTCTTACTATAGAAGGTATGTTCAGAGTTGACGCCATCGACTACGCCACGTAATAAAGGGTTATTTCCAGTGATCGGAATTAGGTGAGCTAAAATACCTAAAGTTCGAAAAATAACAGAGACTAAGTGGAGACGCCTTGCGACTAAATATTTTTCCGGGAAAATTTTCCCGGGTTTCGAGAAATTACTTAGGTCCATCTAAAATTAATACAGTAAAATAACAATCGAATTAATTTCCTCTTCTTATTATTGATAACAAGAAGAGGAAACGAATTCGATTGTTGTAAAAAACGGTAAGCACGATTTTTATTGTTTTCAACAAATAAAATGAACGATGTAAGTAAGCGCGGAAGCTAATGTGATTTATAAACCAGCTTTAGTAAATAGCTATAGTAATAAAAACATTTTTTTAAGCAAGGGAATAAAAAAGCCATTTTATAGTTTTTGTACCATTTATTCATTTTGTACAGATAATGGAACTCAAAATCAATAATTAAGAAAGTAACCAGTCCTACCTAAGATACACAGTCGGAACTCTAAACATTATTTCCATTGATGTTGAATTTGTCCCTTAATCTGAATCGCTAACGTTTTCATCATGGACGGAGTATAAAGAAATATCTTCGTCCGGAGAATTAAAGAAAATCATTAGGAGTTTTTCCATATTATCTATTTTCAAACGATTTCTTTTTGTACTTAAAATCCATTTATACGTAGAGAAGGACCTTTCAACATCAACTGAAGTTACAGGTACATATTTATAGAATGACAATAATTCATTTTCATTATCTAATCCTTTATCTATATTTTCACAAATGTCTCTTAATGCATCTAGATCGGGATTTCTGTCCATAACGTTTTCTAATTTTTGTTTTACTGGTTCAGAAGAACACCAGCTTAGAACAATTCTTGCTTCATCAAAAATATGGAAAGTTTCCGTCAACAATAAGTTAGACTTTTGCAATTTTTTTAATGAAATTTGAATTATTTTAAAATATTCGTCAATGTAATCTAAATCAGTTTTTAAACTTTCTTTTCCTAGGACAGTTTTAGCATGCCTGATAGACAAAGAATCAGAACTTCTTAGAAGTCTTACAATAGTTTTTATTTCTTCGTAATATTCAGCATAATACGAAGCTGCTTCTAGCCATGTACCCCACCTTGTTATGACAGGTTCAGGTGGCAATGGCAGGCTCGGAAATTTTTCCCTTAACAATTTTACTCTATTAGGAGCTTTTAAAAATATTTTTTTTACATTTGAAATTAAAGTATCCACATCCGCATATTGTGTCCGTATTTTTTCTGCAACGCGGTTAAGAGCGTGTGCTAAACAGGTAACATGTATCATATTTGGCAAGGAGTTCTTTAACATTCTTCCTGCTTTTAACATATATGCTACGCTATCAGAACATAAAACTAAAACATCTCCTACTTTGTCTTCATACGAGTCACCCCACATATTTTCTAGGCATCCAATCACAAAATGAGCTATTGTCTCTCCATTTACTTTTTCTAACATTTTGCAAGCTATTAAAAATGGTTTGTTTGTTGCGAGATTTAAAGGTTTTACAAGAAAATTTACAATATAACGACCTAAATAGTCGGTAGTTTCATCTAGAGATATCCAAAGTTTCTGATTAAGAATATGGTCATGGATTGATGCAATTTTTTTTTTAAAAACTATGTCTAAATAAACCTTTCTCAATAACGATTCATCGGGAATCCTTTTAACATTTGTACATTTACAACACATATATTTCATTAAAAAAGTTTTAAACTCTGGTCGATTTACTCGTGACCAGGGTATGTTACACCATATAAGAAATTGTATTAAATCTAAATAAAATTCTTTGTTCACTTGCCTAGCAGTACCTTGATGTTTTGGTCCGTCAATATGCCTCTGTATATTGCTTTTTTTGCATACAATAGAATTCTCACATTTAGAACAAAATATCGTGTTGCTAGCGGGGTCGTGGTACAATTCGGGGTGATCTCTAATCCACGACTGTACAATCCCGTCGGTAGGTTTGGTCGCCATTTATTTGCTAGTTGCGTTGAGGCAGAAAAATTACTGAAAACAATGAGACAAATATATAGTTTCTACACTTTTCCAGGGACGTCTTCGCGTAAAATATAGTTTGATGATAGAATTGCCAGTAGCTCCAACATTTGTGCACGAACTCAAATATAAAACACTGAATAAAATTCCATAAATAAATAGTTGCATAAAATTGTTTGAATTTGGTAAATTTATCAAAAGCAGTCTAATATTTAGAATGTTTTAAAAGTGTAGTACAAATCAAAGACTTACCAAGTAATTTGATTGCCGTAAAGCGCAGTAAATTTCTGGTTGCAGTAAATCGTAGTCCGTAAATTCAAGCCAAGGTAGATAGGTACAAGTAGTGATATGGTTGCAATAAATCGCAGTCCGTAAATTCAAGCCAAGGTAGTTATGTGAAGCAGATCCAATAAACGATACGAAAACAGGTTAATAAAATATTCACGAGTCTAAGATACACACGCTGCCGAGGTAACTATAGAAGTGATGCACGCACGCATACAAGTTATGACGCCGTTTGGATGCAAAACACCCTCACCCTTCAACCCTTTTGTCATTGTTTACTTAAACAATGATTCGTTTCCCAGAATAGCCAAAGCATGCTGTCCCTTTCTTAGCGTTTGTTGTTGTTGTTTATCACTGGTTTGCAGTGTATTGCTACAAACACTTAAAGGGACAGCATGATTTGGCTATTCTGGGAAACGAAAACATAGGCGAATCCAGTTTTTTACCTGAGTTAATAACAAAATAAATCTTATTGAAGTTTGTTAAAAAGGAAAATTAATTCAGTTAGTTTTCTGTATGAATAACATTAATATTAAATGTACTTAACTGATATCCTAAAACTTGGAACAAATTCCCAATTTCCGGGAAAGATTTCCCGGAAAAAAATGTTAATGGTAAGGAAGTCTCCATTTTTTTTGACTCTGTTCTTTGAACTTTAGGTAAATTAGCTCACCTAATTCCGATCACTGGTTATTTCCGATTAGTACAGTCAGACATTATGTATGCTAATTTATGCATTTCAGTTTCCATACTTCAATTGTCGTTTCGTACACTCCGGTCTTTAAGGTTGAAAATTGGATAAAAGTGTTAGCTGCAAATATTTAACCATACTTGGATGCAGGAAACACAAGCAAGATATAGGTTTTACTAAAGTGATATTGTAGAAATAGTTACCTCATATTTAAAGAAATACTTTGGCTAGTTTGACCTTTATTTGATCAATACATGGCCTTGAAAAAACTTGTTAAAGAATTGCTAGCTAGTAGCTACCAATTTAGCTAGCTTTTTAGCTTTTTGCTAATTTGCAAACATTCAAAAAAAGGCCGCGCTTGCAAAAACTATAAAAAATAGTGGAAGTAGTAGTTTTGTGACGAAATTACCCAGGATACAGTCGGTGTCGTCGTAGCTTTACAAGCAAATGAATAATCATGTTATTTATTCGTTTCAAAAAAAGATATACGCTTTATGCTAGATACTAATGTGTCAGACTGATAATTTTTGTCTTTTTGGTGATTTTAAATGTTTTTTTTCTCATTTGGTTTATGGCAGATATTTACATTATTAGAGCCATTAAATTTATATTTGTAACGATTTGAAAATTAAACATAGGTATGTACTTATCATTATTTCAACTAATCAATAAATTTTTTGTATATTGAACTGATTTAAATAGATCTAAGAATCATTTCAAAACACTTTTTTTAACTATACTTATTAATGGTAAAGCGATAAAATAAAATAAGCAAAACAAAAGGAATACGAAACGCGAATAACCTATAAGTGCGTCGGCTATACTTCGTGAATTATTATCATTATTTTAAATACCTATCCAACGAAACCCCACTCAAGCAAGTATTTACGTATAATATACTTTTTCATCCCCACTATTCTTCATATTTCACCACATAACCAATTTCTAGACTTGATTTATACTTTATCAACTTTATTAGCCTTTAAGTAAGTATCTCAATGTCAAAATTTTAGCCCTGAAACCCTGAGTCTGAATTATAAGATTGTGACAAATATGTGTCAAAACGTCATTCATTTTCAGTTCTACACAAAAACTGGATAAAAATGAGTCATAAGCAAGGTAGGTACCTAAATGTTTTGAGAGATTAGGTAGGTAGGCACTAGGCACCTAGGTATTGCCACGCATTATACATAGGTAGGTTTTTATCAACCTGGCTATTGATAAGGGGTTACGTACCGGCCGATTACCAGAGCATTGTGATAGTATGAGTATAGTTATACATCCTGCTTCGAAAAGACCTTATAAAACTAAATTAAAAGTAATATAAAACAAGTGACAAACTGCTTTTAAAACCGTGTTTAATTTACAATGAATGCTCGTCACACTGATAAGGAGTAATTATAAGGACAATAGCCTGAAGATTATAATGTTTCCAAACATACCTACTCTTCAAAACAAATTGCAGTGTAGTGTATAAGGTATTACGTCTTCATAAAAAGTGAAAAGTGCCAGATATACGGCCTAGTTTTGAGTGCTTTATGAAAAGTATAACAATCTAATTTAAATAAAAACATCTATAAAATAATGTATGCTGAAGAAGCGTATGAAGCGGAACGTGGTGGAAGATTTAGGGTGAGTAAGAGATTGTTTTGTTGAGACAAATCCTCAAAATTATTCATTTCCGATGCTAAGTAAGCAGCAGGCTGCTTTTATTTACTTCAACTGATGCTACACATTCAGGAACACTTAGTTTTTGAATGAATGAATGAAGGAAATAGTTTTTGCTACGGCAAGTTACGATTTAAAGGGTATGCAAGTCTTGAGTAAAGGCAAATGTTGTGTATTCTCATGAGAAACTTTTTTTTGTCAGACTTGACGTTAATTTGTATTATCTTGTATATATGGTTCTATGAATAATTGCATGCAAAAGTATGAGCAAAACTCAGGACATTTTTATGATATTATAGTATGGCCTTCACCGATACGATACGACAGTGAACATTTCCGATTTGATGATGATGAAATTAATATGAAAAATTAAATAGCATTTATTACTCATAGCAGAAACAAAAATAATCAGATTAAACAAAGAAATAACACAATCTGAAGCTTAAGATACTTATATATATCAGCTTATGATCTGATAGTTTTCAAAACATTCTTATGTTTTCACCAAGCGTTTTGGCTTTGGAACCCTAAAAAGACACATCAGAGACTGGTTTCTTTTACGCAAAATACCATTAACGATTGATATTAACTTTAAAACAACTTGTTTCTCATCGTCTATTGCAGCGCCTAGATAATGTGAATTGCGCCCCCATGTGAATTCTGGCGACAAAATTTAGTTAGAATTGGGACAGCCTAAATTTGGTATTTTTTTTTACTTACTGTTCTATGCTGAAATTGTATTTGTAGAGTCCACCTTTCAGAACGAGACACCTTTAATCAGGATTGCCTAAGTAATCACAATCTACTAGAGTATCTAAGAGTTCCTTGCCATTCTTGAAATCATACAAACCGATTGAAATGTTCAATCGGATAAGTCGTTTCGGAAATAATCGGTAAAAAACTATCGTACAAACAAACAACCTCTTAGGGCAGTTAGGCAGTAATTTTAGTAACCTAACCTACCTTTTGCGGTAAAAACATATTCTTCGGTGTATAAATCTCATCCCTCCTTACCTAATGTCGCCATAGAGCCGAAAATTATCTCACCTGACAATATATATAGAACATATTCCTACGTTCATTCTTTTAATAACCGTTCATTATTCACAGCTGACCTTAGAAGCTGCTACTTACTATATTGATGCCCATTATCCGATACGAGTACTGATTGGTATTTCCTGTTGGTCTATTCCTACTACGCCATAGTCCCTACTATTTTATCATCTACAAATTGTTTCGGTCTTCACATCGATCTTAAGTTCGTTGCAACGTTCCTATGTATGGTGAAGCATAAGCTGAGATAGGCTTTCTATGTTTGTGTTTATTTGTTTTGTATTGAGGTCAATACATGTGTTTTGTTTCTTTTTCTTTCGAGTTGAAGTAATTATAAGTTCCAAACGCATTGTAATACCCTGCTTAATTTATCTTCTATCAAATTGTTGCATTGACTCACTGACAGACTTAATTTGGATGACATTTTCCTTTTAAGTGCCTTTGCGTGCAATAAGAAAGGATTTTCAGAAATTCCATCCCTAGAAGGTGTGGAAGGATGGATGAGTGGGAGGATGAAGTTTATAAGGAAAATACTTAACGCGTACGAAGTAACGGGTAGTTCCACTAGTTTAGTTTAGGATAGTCAGAGGCACGTCTAAATATTATATTAGCCAGGACATCCTAACAACTATTTGTAGGATATCCTGGCTTGCAACCTGTCACGTGGCATGATAGCTTCTTGCAAAACGCGGGCATATGCCTAATATAATTTTTAGACATGCCTCTGACTAACCTCTTGGTATCCTCAAAGATCTCTGAGTATAATCTGAGGATGTCCATCACGCGGAATACAGTCGTGAGCGTGTTTGTTTGTAATGTTTTTGTCCTAGTAGGATGTAAAATATCTAGTATTTTTTTTTCTGTTGATCATTAAACATTGTTCACGGAAGAGATTTCCGCAATCTTACGCAACCGTACATCGATATCAAAAGGACAGTCCTTGACAGGTTTCCCGAGTTTTCCGAAGATTCCATACAAATGCATACTGAGCACGGTTCATCAAGTCTTGCTGGGTCATTTAACGTAAACCTTGCTGAGGATTTGGGGGTTTAGGATAGTGGGTAATTAAGACATCTTTTGACGTAAGCACTTTATTTCATAAGTTGAGCAATTGTGGCGTCATAAACCTACCAAATGTTTAATGATAAGTTTCCTTGAAAGCACAACAAATTACAAATAGTTGTAATTTATGCTTGGTACTTATTAATTTTATATGTATATAAAGACAGGGTTATTATAACTCGACATCGTGGTGATGCAAACCAAAGGGAATGTTTAATTATAATACAACAAAAAATAATACAATATATTTATTTCTGTTACTTATAAATTAGTGCTTACAGGGTTTGAAGCAATTTAATTATTGCAATTAAATAAGCAATTATAAGCTTGTATTAGGAAAACACGCTCTTCTATAACATTTTTTATAAATTATCTTATAAGTTGTACCTAATAGGAACAATAAAAGAAAAACAAACTAACTAAACTGAACTAAAACTTAAATGCGCATTGTGTGTGTGTGTGATGGTATGTGAGTGTGTGTTTGTGTGGCTTCCTTCAAAATCTCCATTCTCTTAAGAGATGAAGGGGATCATCTCACTGTTGCTTGAATGATAATAAATATCCCAGAATTGTTTTGATTGGCACAAATTTCGGTGAAAATTAAGATGTAATTAGTTTATTTCCATTTAATTTCAAGAATCACTTGGACACTGTGATCTACAATAGTAGTGATCAATAATATAAAATGTATACTTTGGTTAGATCCGGCTACCGTTTCCATGTCATCCTAAATGTTCCCCATTTATTTATCGAAACCTTATAGGATGTCGTAAGGTCTCGTTCACTAAATAATAGTATTTAATGGTGTCAAATTGCAATTAGTTGTCGTTCGGTATAGATTTCAATATCAATTTATCAATCGATTTTATTATTCTTTTAACTCAATAAAAAATAATGTAAGACTTTTTCACACAACATCATCTAGCCCCAAACTAAGCATAGCTTGTATTATGGGAACAACATACTGATATAGTACTTATATACTTCTTTTTGTAAATAGTTACATAATATACATAGAAAACACCCAGACCCGAGATATATACAGGGACCTATTTTGACCCCAACCAACACATAACATCTTAAAGTTAATTTACGCGCGTTCTGTAGCCATTAATTCAAACGCGTGATCATGACACATGGCATCTAACATAGCGAGCTTTTAGGCCGATATAAACTTATCTTATTCGTTACTTTATTAGTTGTACCAGACGATAGCTAATGCTATATTTACAAGCAATAGATAAACGTATATCTGTTAATATACCTGAGTAAGCATGTAGGGCATTTATATAAATTATTATTGTAATCAAAATTTGAACGTTGATTAGGTTTAGGTCCAAAAATTTAACCCTGAGTAACGTAATCCGGAATTAAGACGGGGTTGTTGTTGCGAAACGCGAAACCATAATGGGAATTAATCCTGGCATTCGAAGGTAAGTGGAAGGGCCTTGTCTAAAGTTTATCCAAGATTTGGTCGAGTGGATAAGGGGCGCAAGGTCGCGTTGGCTGTTGAGTTGAGAGCCGGGAGCGACCGGTCTGGTATCGGCAGTCGCGGCGCCGCGCTCGCTGGCAGCATGCGGGAGCCGCGCGAACCCCCGGAGCCCTCCCTGCCGCCGCCCTCGCCGCGCCCGCCCTCTCGCCTCCGCCGCACGCTGCACTCGCTCCGCTCGCCGTTCCGCGCCGGCTCGCCCTTCCACCTCGGCTCGCTTGCGCGGTCCCCCTCCGCTAAGTCCTCCGCGTCAGACGGCGAACTCACGCGCGACGAACGCACGATGCGTAAACGCAACAAGAAAACCCGCGACCAGCAGCCCGCGAGCGACGCCTCGCGCAGCACCGACAGCTCGCCGAGCGTCGACAAGAAGAAGGAGGGCTTCATGCGTAGAATGGGAAGTATTGGCAAAAAACGCGTGGAGGGCTCTACGTCGACACCTCCGTCACAGCCGGACACCAAGGAGTCCACGCTCGACAGTCCCACCCCACCGCCGGAATTGCAGTCAGCATCGACCAGTCCGGAGACGGAGTCGCCCCGACCACCGACGCCCGACACGGCGACCCCGGAGCCATCGACGTCCGAGCTCCCGAAGCCAGCGCTGAATGCCGAGCGGCCGACACCTGAGCCGGTGAGTCCTATTGCGGTGGAGCACCCGGTCGCCACGAGGCCCTTCACGAAGGCCGCCTGGAAGCGACACAGCGAGCCCTCGATGGAGAGGCCCGTAGAGGACCCGAGTCCGGAGAGCGCGCTGCGGCGTCGTATCGCGTTCGTGGCCCAAGCGTCCGCGTGCTTCTCGGAGGATCACGACGACGCGGAGAGTGCGGGGAGGGGGAGGGGCGGCATCGAGGTGGGGTCGCTGGAGGAGGCGGTGGCACTGGCCCGCGTGCGCCTTGCGCCCGCTGCGGCCGGGCCGGCACACGAGCGCGGGAACGACACGGAAGAGGAGGGATACACGGACGCGATGCCCGCCTACGGAGACCTCATCGAGCCGATCAACAAGCCCGGGAACGAGCCGGTGAGTGCCGTGGAATGTGCAGCGCGCGAGCTAAGCCGCCCGCGCGCCGCGTTGCTGGCTTGTACTCACTCAGTGGTTCAAGGCACTCCGGGCGATGCGCGCGCGCCATGAGTATGACCTTCGAGGAGGCAGTTGACGACTGCTACCTGACGGTGTGCGAGTGCTGCGGCTTCAGCGCTGAAACGACGGTGGTGTCCCCAGTACGTTATTTTACACGATAGTTTTGAGCGGCCGTCGTGATGTCCTTCGTGAGTACACAAGCCAGCTTGCTCGTGTGCCTTTCGCTTAAATTTTTCATATTTGTTGTGTTTGTTCAAGTGCACATGGACTCAGCTGCGTTACAGTTTGCACACACAGCACGTTTTGTAATATTTTTTTATTTACCAATGGATTATTGTAAAACCATTGTATAACTTTATCTTCGTTATTGAATTTGATAAAGTACCTGGATACGTAGACAAGATTCTAAAAACACCAAGCGTATCTAGAAAGTGAGAGTTTTTGATCATATATCTATTAAAGTCAATGGTCGTACACTAGTCAATATATTGATAATATGCCTCTGGATATTAATCCATGACGAAATTTCTAATCATCTAATTTTCCAAACCTGTTATAAATTATTACACAATATTCAAATCAAACATTTTTTTGTGAAAATTCTCAAATAAAACTATTATCTTACAGCCTTATCATAAGATCCAGTAGCAAATATAGATAGAAAATAATTTATTGCACAACAAATATCACAGCTTATATAATTCTACAAACGATACTACGACCATTGACAATGTTGTACAATGGGCGGTCTTATAGCTAATAGCAAAGAAAAGTCTACGCATACTTATAGGTACGTTACATTTTTTCTAGCGCGTATTTAATCCAAAACTGTAAACTACTATTACTATTACTATTTACTATATTCTTAATATAGTAAATTTCCTCAAACAACATTTAGGCAAAACAAGACATAAACTTCAATCAAGCTAACGCAGTTGGAATGTATCGAGTTTAAGTATACTAAATGTTGACCTACGGCCAAAAGTTGTTCTTATCTGATCTGATTACTATCAGTATATTTTATCACTAATTTATTTGGATAATTATTTTACTGTTGTAAAATAATTGAAAGAAGTATTTCTGATTCTATAACAATTTATCAATTCATTAGCATCGTTCACGGACACCAAGTCAGGACTTTTATTATTCCTCTACCAGACAATTATTTTTAATTTTGATTTCGGTGAACAATCCTTATTTTATTCGAAACCATACCCAATTTTTTTGCGATTTCAAATCAATTCAAATCAACTTAGTTTCAAAATGTTGTATCCGTAAGTACCTACTTTCTTGCGTAAAATCACGATCAATTTTATTTAGTTTTGCATAAAATACATTCAAGGTTGCGCCAAATTAAAATATAAAACATGTTTTTAGTTGAAACTTGATCTAGACTGGTGCCTAAAATTGCAAGTCAATAAGTTACCGAATTTATGGCGCGAAATGACATTACTATTTTTTTGCTTGAAGTTATAATGCATGAAGCGAACCTACCTGAGTTTAGACATAAGCGTTTCCATTTCGGAAATAGTCGATTGACCTTCTCTTATAAATAAATAAATAAATAATGCTGGACAAAATTAATATGTAAACATTTGTCCCGAGGCGGGAATCGAACCCGCAACCTTCTGCGTCTCAGGCGGGCCTTCGCCCACTGCACCACAGAGGTCGTCTATAAAGGTTATATAAAGTACTGAAGTACAGTAGTTTTTAAAGGAAAGGATCTAATTTCAAGATCGCTAGCTGTCGCCCATAGTGTTGTAATCTATCGATAGTTTGGTATAGAGATAATGTTGGTCGGCATCGGTCGGAGGTTACCGCTCGCTGATGCGTGGTAGAAACCCGATACCCAGGCTAGACTTACCGCAACTTGGCGGCGGTTCCAACGGTTGTGCAATGTTCATTCTTGTATGCCGTTCACTATGATTGTGGTCTTGAAAGTCGCGAAACATTGTTATGTTGGAACTTTCAGTAACTGTATCCTATTTGATCTCCAATTTCGATTAGGTAATTTTACTTCATGTTTTCTATTTGCATCAGTTCTTGAAAGACTTTTGTTTGTTAGCTTGTCCGAGAGTTACGGAGCACCCTATTTTTTTTCTTCACCAAATAAAAGCTTCCATAGAAAATGTTATTTCTTTGTAAGTGAAAGTCGGTATGCTTTGTTTTGTCTCGATTTTGTCCACACTAAAACACGTTGTGTTTAAAATGTGGTGTCGCACGATGCATCCGTGCATAGCCTCTGCGTTAAAACACGTCCACATGTAGGCTATGGCTTCTACGTGAGGATTGAACTTTTCATAAAGCTGTCAACTGGTTGATACGAGCAGCTTGATTAATACGAGTTTTTTCAATTTGTAAATTGTTTAAAATCTTTTAAAAATTCGTAAATTGTTTAAAATATTAATTTTAAACAATTTACAAATGGAATCGTTAATTTTTTTTATCACCATTCTGGTCAGACTGCTGATAGGTATACTCATTTAACCTTTGATTGTGATTAGTTAAATCACAATCAAAGGTTAAATTATCATGAGAAAAACTGGAGTCTTTTTCCTACTGATAACCCAATGTAGTTGAATCGCCACTAATATAGGATTATCGGTTGCCGGCCAAGTAAATGACAACTATGTAAGTACTTATCGTATCCGATAAGGGACACTCGAGACGCTTCATAAATAGACGGTCATCGGACGAAAGCGATAGTCTATCGATATATTCCGACCAAACGTATCCCCTAAATTTTGTGAGAGCTTTTTTTTTTGTGAACAAATAAATTCAGAAATCAATACCTACATATTTTGTTGCTTGAATCTTAATAATATTCAAAGGCGATGTGAAAAGAACATGTGAATAAACAAAGTTGCTTGTTATTTCATTGGATAGATTTTTGTGCTTGTTAACTTGTGTTTGTGTGAAGATGGCACCCAATCCGAAAAAGAAAGGCAATGTAAGTTATTGGATATTAATATAATGTATAAATAGGTACGTACCTACTTGATGAGGTTCGTCATTTTCTTAAACGTGTTGTACTAATAGTTTTTTAAAATTACACAACATTCATTTGCCTGAGTTATTTCGATGAGTTATTTGTAAAGAATTTTGGATCTTGCCATAGTCATTATCGACTTAAAAACGTATCACAATCTACCCTCACCTAAAGTTATGTTGGTTATATGATAAAATGCTGGTATTTTATAAGGTTTCATAGTAAAACTTTAAAAATTTAAGACACTGCCATTTTCTAATATACTTTTCTAGTTATTGACCTTTAAATAGAACAGATAAATCACAGTACTTTTACCCGACTGCAAAAGAGTAAAGACAAAGCTAAAGAGTATAGAGACATTTAAAAAAACTTGTAAGCACACTTTTAACCATTTAATTAGGTTTTCATTTTGCCAGAATATTTTAGGTTAAGTAGATAACTAAGGCTTATTCTCTTTTTAGTAATTGTTCATCATGACGTTAGAGACATCCACATCGTATCTGTATACGAGTCGGTCGCAACCAAAGACTATCGCGAGTCGCCTCCTTTCATCAAATTCTTGCGACCTCTATAAAATGTCCATACCATAAACAACATTGCGTCTTCCGGTTCGTGGTCACTTCTCGAGGACCTTAATTCTTTATTCACGATCTATCTACTGTACCTACTATACACATTTTACTGAGCTCATCCCACTATATTAATTACATTATAACTACAGTACAAAAAAGGATTATTTACAGTTATAAAAAAAACATTAATGATTATATAAGATGAGTTACGACGAGTTAAGACGAGTTCCAGCAAAATATCTTGAGTTCAATTGACGACCAGTGGGCACCCGCAACCTGTCTGGCGGCAAAGGCCCGCCTGAGACCCAGAAGGTTGCGGGTTCGATTCCCACCGCGGGACGAATATTTATATGATCTGCAAATGTTTGTCTCGGGTTTGAGTGTTTTATATGTATAATATGTTTGTATTTACAAAAAAAATAGAATGTAAGTAGTTTATCGGTCATGTAGTTTCCATAACACAAGCTCTGCTTAGTTTGGGGCTATGATGCTGTGTGAAAGATATCCAGCGTTATTTATTTATTCCAGCATTATGTAATATTTTATTTCCCGATAGCATATTAAACTTTGTATGAGGATTACGATTCTACGATTTATCCTATTTGCTAGTGGTGAATATTGGCAATCTCAAAAAGTAGGTTGGTAGGTAGTTACTTATTTTTTATTCTGGATAACAGACGTGCGTGGATAGGAAAACATTGCGTGGTTAGTATGTCGTTCAATTATTGATTACAGAAGATATACCAGCAAACTAATTGAAGCTAATTGGCTATTATCATCTGTGTGCATCTTTGAATGGATGCAGATCATTACGACCTACTAAATAATTTGCTGGGGTTCCGATGATGAGATCTTAACGTCTAACATAAGTCGAATACAATTGTGTGCCTTAATTTTGGTTATTAGCTATTACATTTTTCTTTTTAAAAAAAAGTTCCTGTCCCGAATAGTGACGGGCGAGTGACGCCCAATACTTACCTATAAATCTACACTAATATTGTAAGATATGGTCTCAAGTCCTTTTATTTTAATGGGATAATTATTAAAGTCCCTACTCGTTCCTTGTTTTGGGTTAAGTGCATAGTGGAACAAGCCTACAATAGACAAACCTACCCTGTTTTTTATACCACTAAGGTGGCAAACAATCATAGACCCACCTGTTAGTGTTGGTAAGCGATTTAATTAAAAAAAAAAACAATCACGCTCACGACTGTCTCCCCTACGGTGATTAACCTCAGATACATACTCAGTGAGTAGATCTTTGAGGATACCAAGTAGGGGGTAGTCAGAGGCATGTCCAAACATTACATTTGGTACATGCCCGCGTTTTGCAAGTTAGCATTCCACGTGACAGGTGGCAAGCGGTTTATAGCATTATCTTTTTACAGTCCCAAGGATCATCCAGCTCAGAGCGCAGAGAACACCTCTACAAGATCCTGGTTATAGGAGAACTCGGCACTGGGAAGACTTCAATCATCAAGCGATATGTGCACCAATTCTTCAGTCAGCACTACCGGGCGACGATCGGCGTGGATTTCGCGTTGAAAGTACTGAATTGGGACGCGAATACGATAATACGGCTGCAGCTATGGGATATTGCAGGTGAGAGGATCATTGCCATGTTTTGGTTTTTACTATTGAATATAGCTGGATAAAGCTGAATAGAGAATCAGAATAAAAAAAACAAGTGAGTTATTTGCCTAATTCTTCTGATTCGTTGGTTCGTGCGCGAGGAATTGGCGTACATTTACTAAAAAAAAAATCACGTAATAATCGGTTCCTATGATTTAAATAAATAAAAACCTATTGATATTGATACTGATTTGATAATTTTGTAGACTTGCATCATTGTCATCATTAATTTCTTGGCTCTTTATACATTTACGTATCTGCATCCTCACTTATCTCCTAACTGCCGCACCTTAATAAGTATATAAATATGATATGGGAGTATAATATTGACTAGGGGACATAATCTAATGCACTTTAACTAAATTTATGTGGTTGGCCAGTCAAAAATCTTTTTTTCAATCAATTACAATTCAGTAAATAGGTCTGTTCATTTTTCGATTGACAGTTTGACCATGACAAGTTTTAAATCACAGATGAAAAAATAACTTCAAATTTTTCACATAGAGGTAATAACCACTACGATTTTTCTTTGAAAAGCCAGAAATGGATGACCTCAGTGAAAGTTTCAGCCAAATATTTATGCTTGTTATGCTAGTGTTTGCTCTGATATTCCTGTTTTTACCTATTATGGTGCCACAGTAAAAACTAGGTAAGTTATTTACTTCCAACGGTCCCAAGACAAGCCTATCTCGTATGTTCTTACCACAGAATAGCGACATTGGTTTTAGGGGCGCAGGGCTAGGGGACGTATCATGTAAGGGTGGATGTCGCCTTTAGTATCACTTATATAGCGCAGAGATGCGAAGATCTCAGTAGCTAGATAAAGATAAAAAGTATATCTATAAGTATCGATGGATTTCCATAACTAAACATTTTTTGAGATTTACGTAACAAAAACCGTAAACCGAAATCCTTATTCTAAAGACTCCGACAAGGAACCTATTCACAACCTCACACGTTCTTAGGTTAACATGAAGTATACCATCAAAACTTTCTCTTCCAGGCCAAGAGCGTTTCGGGAACATGACTCGGGTGTACTACAAAGAAGCCGTAGGTGCTTTCATTGTATTCGATGTTTCACGCGTTGCCACCTTCGACGCGGTGGTCAAGTGGAAGAACGACTTGGATGCCAAAGTTCAGCTACCTGACGGCTCGTCCATTCCTTGCATACTGCTTGCCAATAAGGTAAGACCCTCTCAGAATAAATCTACGGGCAATTAATCTATGAAAATTGAGTAGATGTATAAATTATGTTTACTTATCGCGAAAGTTTGAACAATTATCAAGGTAGCTGCTGTGTTGAAATCAGTGGGGACACTCAAACAAATTAGACGCTAGACTGTAATAAAACACCGGTGCGCTTTCATCTTTAATTTGCATCTTTAACTCATCTTGCGTCTAGGGCATGCATCTAAGATGGATTAGCGCAAGCTGTCGTTCCACTTGTTTTGAGGCTTACGATATCATCAGTATTTGTGTATGAATTTACTTCGTTCGTATTCTCAATGCTTGTTTATTTTCTACATCGACAGTGTGACCAGCAAAAGGAAGGCATAGTGAACTCCCCAGGCAAAATGGACGAGTATTGCCGAGAGAAGGGATTCGCCGGCTGGTTCGAAACATCTGCCAAGGAAAACATCAACATTGAGGAGGCAGCCAGATCCTTAGTTAATAAGGTAAGACGCATCGCTCTGAAAGTTGCAGCTCAATCGATTATTTAAACTTTACAACCTTGATTTAAATAAATAAACACCCAACAGACACATATATTAGTTTCGACTCCACATTGTAGTAGGTATCAGGAACTACGAGTACCATGGTACCTCAAACATCCAGGGCAGGAACAAATATCTGCAGAACATACAAATATTTGTCCAGCAGCGGGGATCAAACTCACAACTCTTAAATTGAATGTGGGATCGTAAGATTGATAGTGAAATTACAACGTCAATCAGCGATTCCACGTTATTTTGAATTTATATCATTAGAATTAAATTTTCTAATAGCTAATTGGAATGCCGTTTTGGCGTTATGGATAAAAAATATTATCATGTTTCTTTGAAATTGTTCTCATGTGAGATGTTTGACGTTTGGAACTTAGTGGAAATGTCAGTTTGCGTAAGTATCTTAAGTATCATAATATAAATAAATATCACATTAAACGTAATCTTTATGTATATATACTTAATTACATATAATTTACAAATACATTCATTATACATTATATTATCATAGTTGAAATATTTGATCATAGTGTTACGAAAAAACTTGTAACAAAAATAAACAAAACACCCACCATACTTTAAATTATTTTAAATTTAGCTTCAAATGAACTAAACTATAAAATTCCACAAAACCCGTTTCGGCGCCTACCTACGAAGTTCTTATCTCAGATCTAAGGGGGAGTACACGCCCGTAAAGTTGTCAAACGGGCAAGATTCACTTCCGGAAGTATTGGAAGACTTGAAAACGTTATCATACATTGTTAAAAATATAGAAATCTTGATTGAGATTAACTAAAGTCTTATGTAGACCAACTACGACGGCGTAGCGTTTTGCTACGATGTGTTCCGATACGCAAAATTGTTTTTGCATTAAAAGAACGAATCTTCAATCCCTTATACTAGTTATCGAGCACATCTGTGTATAGATCATGTATATTAATGTTAATTTTAATGTTCCGCTCCGAAATATTTTGTGCGTTTGAGCACAGCTTAATAGATATCTCATAGTTTCGGTGAGACCTTGTGGAAAGTTACGCTGTGATACACAACATAGTAGGAGTTGATAGACCCTATTTACAATTCAGATGCGATAAGCCACTTTAAACAAAACTCAAAACGTGAAAAATAATGTTTTTATCACTATCTTTACGCAAGCTTGTGTGATTATAAAGTTTAATAAGTTTTACTCAGTTCATTCATTTTTAAACACTGGTTTATTCTCCATTCTGGTTCAATTTATCAGCATCTTAAGTTTGCCTCCATGTCACTCGCTATCTATCTGCTAAATATCTTGTCTGCGAACAACGTGGATATTTTTTACACTAGCCTGCCGAAAAAATAGCACAGTTAGTTATAGAAACAAATTGTTTAAATTAGTATACCTTAAAAAACCTGTAATGATGTTATACTGTATTCAAACAAATAAATCATCATCATTATATCGGCCATTAGACGTTCATTACTGTTAGACATGTACCTTGTAGAATGCCGTGTCGAAAGTTCAATTTATTCAAGCTATATATTTTATTAATGTATACCTAACATTCTTGATGATTAAAGTATATGCTTACTGGAATTTCGGTGAAGACTATTAATTGTCTTCGAATTTAATGATAATGCATTCTTCGGAATCGTTTCGTAATACCAAATAACGACCTTTTTGGGTTTATAAATTCCATGTTAACAAATGATTTAGATGATAACCTGTTTGTAATGATGCACTTCATCACACATCTAAAGTGGCACACTTGTTGTTAAGCGGTTACCGTAACCTATGGACGCTTGCGAGACCAGATAAGCTCTTTTCCAGAGTAAATTATGTGATTTTTGACTTAATCTATAAATTTTAACATTTAGTCATAAACGTATTGCTAACCCCACACTAGGGTTCCTTGTGTCGTGGGTATCAGGCACTACGAATAACATGCTAACACAACATCCGGACCCGTAACAAATATTTGCAGAATATGCAAACATTTGTCCCGCAGCGGGTATCGAACACGCACCTTAGGCGTCTCAGCTGACTAATCGAGGTGTTAGCTGAGGTAGAGGCGCCACTTGTATAAGTCACAGTTGTCAAATTAACTTTGGGATAATATACTACGCAGGTCATTTTGTACTGTTGGATGGACATCCAAAACCAGGTTAAAATATAACCTAGCGTTACGCAAGTGGGTCTTAAAATTTGAGACCCTCTTGCGTGATGCAGAGCAACTAGGCCAGATTACGAGTAGCATTAACTTCGATGTACAGTACTTTCGTACTTTTAAGTTGTGTAAAAAATATGTTTTTTTTATCTATCCCAATGAAGTCTTATTTGGTATTTTTTTTGGTCCATTTCAGATTCTTCTAAACGACAAACTACTACAAAGTAGCGATAAAGACGGTGAAAAATTCGGGCTCGAACACAGGATAGCCAATGGCGAGAACAGCAGGGATTCCAGCGGGAAAAACTGCAATTGCTGACCAATCACAGCTCTCCATTCATAACGGACCAATCGCGCCATTTCACTAGACATCAATGTGATCAGCCTTTGAGCTTTTACCGTACATTGCTGGTTCAATACAAAGGAGTTTGTAAAATACTAACAGTGGCAATGTATGTCATTTAAAAATTTAAATACGTTTACTTTAAAATTCAATGGCCTATCCACGATTCACAAACATTTATGAACATTAATATTTATCTTAGGATATTTAGTAAATTCTGTAAAGCAAACGAACAAAGTGCCTGTATTTTGATCGAATTTATACTACAAATAAGTTATTCTGATTTATAGCCGTATTCATAAAAGTAACACAAAAGCAACAACTATCATAATTCATTGTTTTCGTTTTCGATTTATCAATTAAAAAGTTTTTTTTATAAATGACCGCTTGTCTGTGTATTTTTTGTGATTACGGCTGTTAGACTTATGTAGATTTTCGCATTAAGCGAGTCGTTAGTGCCATGTATGGCTGAAGTCATATTGAATTATATATCTTACGAGTATGATTTTCAAATAATTATTATTGTAATAAGTATTATCTACTTATTGTATGAGTGTTTGAAGTGTTATTGTAAATTAAATAAATATTTAGTGACAGATGCTTTTTGTTTCATTCCATAAACTGTTATAAAGTAAGCTGAAAGTTGAGATTACACTCGTAAGTATTTTTGATACACAAATCTAAAGTCAGATTCGTAAGGGTATATGAAAATAAAAGCTGTATTACAGCTTAAAGCTTATAAGCTTTATAAATCTAAAAGCCTACAAGATAAAGCCTTTTTATCTATTATTTTTATCAATCAACTCGGTTTTGAATGCAGATTTTTTTCTCTTAGGTAAGTTAAGAACCCTTGATACGCATGCGCGATAAAATAAAGTCAAATGAAATGCTTATTGCTACGAAAAACGTGGGCATCTGCCCAAATAAGACGTGCCTGGGTATCCTCTACTGGATTTACGGATTGAGTCTAGATCTGAGGATGTTCATCATGGGAATCGAAGCCTTGTTCGTGTTTTTTTTTTAATTCGCGGTGCAAAAGATTTCAACGCGCTTGAAATATAATTTTAGCCTATCATAATATGCGACTGAGATTATTGCTGTAACATGGTATTAACATCTTGAAATCAGGGTATCACAGAACAGTATACTATCCTGAAAGGGGATGATTCTGCCCATTAAAATAAACAAGAATTCCTGAAATTGCTTGGAATACCCATTATCTATGCTCATACTCTATATTTTAATTGTGGCTGCGTATGGTTTTGGTAAAAACAAACTTTTACTCTGCTTTACGTTAATTTATTGAACTGATTTTAGACTTTGTTTCAGTCCTAAGACTAATATGAAACAAACCAGGTGTTTGACAGCAGGTAATGAACCTATTTATTAAAATTTTACCGATAACAGCAGATTGTTACCACCAGATTCTACTACGAAAATAAGTAACTGAATTTCAAAAATTAGTTGAGAAAATTATTGTTATGTGTATAATAAACAATTTTGGGTAACATATTCTGGGATACCTTGTATCTGCTGCTGCAGCTATCTCAAGCTGTAAAACCGACACAACACAACACAGCTGCACAATTATCGAATGGCTTCCACGAACCGGAAGACGCAGTTTAGAACAAACTCCGCTTCATATACGAGTAGACCGATGTCTTCTAATATTGTAACGGTGGAAGATTATTTTACCAATACAATATTTACCAATCTGTCTTTTTATTATAAGTACCTATTTAGTGCCTAGGCGGTATATTCTTTCTAAACAGTAATTAAAAAAGCATCAGTATTTTTGGAATATTTTAAACTACCGCAGTTTTTTGTCGATTTGCTGACGTTTAGTTTAGAACTACTATAGTTAAAATTATGTATCTAAAGACCATTTCCTATACATATTTGCTTCAAATGTGCCTTATTTGGGAACTATAAAATGTTATGGCCAACCATCCACACAAAAACAAAAATACTAGTTTCCAAAACTGCCGATTGCACAATAATTATTAATTCTCTCAACGCAATTTGTTAGATTGTTCTAAAACAAAGTTCATTGCAAAATAAAGTGTGTTTATAAATGATAAATAACACTATTACTATTACAAGGTAATAATAATAATGCTGGACATTTTCCACACAGCATCATCTAGCCCCAAAGTAAGCAGAGCTTGTGTTATGAGAATAACATGATGGCTATACGCGGTGGTGGGAAAAAAAATTGGTAAATTTTTGTTCCTATAGATATAACTAGAACAAAGATTTATTTTTGAAAATTCCTGCTACGCCCATAGAATAATGAAATTGTTGAAATATCTTAAAATTGTTGGCTCTTACATCGAAACTTTTATCTTTATTTTAGTTGTAAAAGTCAGGATCCATTCCTTTTTCTACTTTATTAGTTCACAGGAGGTTTAATTCAGCGAATTCCAAAGTAACGAAGCTTTAATTTCTTAACGTGGATAAAATCTAACGCTTAAGCTAGATTGTTTGTCGATCACGGATTATGGGGTGTTATTAGCTTTTGGCAAAGCCAAAACAAACTGGCCGTACTAGTTTTTATTCTATGTCCCACGACAAGTGAATAATGACTGTTTGATTATCCGAGCTGGACAACTTTGATTCCATCTCGACAGGTACTCATTAAAGGCTCTATTTGTTAGTGAATTTTTGAGTAAATTTTTTACTACTTTGACATATTAGGGGATGTAACCTAACTCCCTCAATGAATAGTAATGAGTTAATTCTTGCAAAAAACCTTTAAACTTATTGAAATTATTAACATACAGACAAACAAGTTAAATTATCGTTTAGGTAGCTAAATCGCTATTAATAAATTTCAGACTTATTTCATTGCATAATAATAAGTTTAACGGGTCTTTTAATGGGTATTTTATCATTAGAATGTCAGCTCTTGGTATGTTTAGTAATGGCATAGGTTTTTCAAGCCTTGGCACCCCACCCACAAGCTTAGCTTAGCTAATCTATTCTATCATTTTATAGGTACTTAGGCATATTAGTTTTTATGTATATGTAGAAATTTAGTAATGTAAAATAGGTTAAAAAAACAACGCGTTTATTATTTTTTCTAATAAATGTAGATTCTGTTATTACAGCTGTATACTAAGCTATCGGTAAATCTGGTGATAACAACAAAAGCGAACATTATTTTAGCAGCAAGAATATAAACTTTATCCAATCTACGTAGCAAGAAAAATATAAACCTGTATTACTGATATAATAATACTAGTCCAGTATCAAATTAAAAATTAAAACAATCTTGTAGAGGGCAACCACAAATTCCAAATCAAATACACAGACGTACAGCTATCGTTATTTAGACAGTGATATCATTGTGTCCTCTGTCTTTCACAATGTTTTATTGTGCCTAATTAAATATCTAATTTTTAGTCTTTGTATGTGATCTGTGTGATTGTGTTGTGTTTTTGGAAAATGAAAATGAATGGGGTAAGAATTTCCGATTCAGCCAATATTTTAGACAGAATTATCTCATATGCTAGTGTTGTGATGACCTATTAACGCTTTTGCGTTTACCTAAACGGATATGAGTTTTTAGCAGAAGATTTTTTTTTAATATCCTAAATATTTAGGCTTGGCGGGATTGGAACGCGACCTTGTTTGCTACACAGGTCGGCGGTATACCAACTATGCCACGATATAATTACCAGCCTGATCGAAGCAGATAGTTACCAAATAGTTATAAACTTGCTTTAGTTGTTTAATTAAAAACAAATTAATTCTCATTCGGAATTCGTCATTTCGAGATTCACTAGTATGTCTAGTTTAATAACAATTATAATAACATGGCCAACATCATTACTTTACTATTTAAATGAAACTTAGGTGTTTTATTTCTGGCTATTCCACAATTTTTTTTGGATACTTAATATTTCACTCTTCGTGTTTTGGTTACCTAGATGTATCCCATCATGTGGCCATATCTTGCCAAATCCAGAATATAAAACCAAATATTTGACTTTTAAACAACCATATATTATGCTTCACTGTCACCAATATTCTCATAATAGTCTTAATATAGATCTTAATCTTAATAAGATCTATATTAAGATAATAAACGCTGTTACTACTGTAAATGTCAGCCTTAATCTTAAGTTATAAGTAGGAGTGATAAATATTATAAATAAATATTGCAGAATGCTAAAATGCAAGATGAAACTGACCTACTGATCACAATACAAGGGCTCAAAGTTTGGACTCCAGAAGAAAAATCTTGGTGGAGGAAAAAGCCTTCTAAACAAAAAACTATTATTCTGAGTGATGGTAAGTGGAGCAGGTCAAACAGTACCTGGGTTTTTAATTTCTTTT
Organism: Perizoma affinitatum; assembly: GCA_961405105.1. Taxonomy (NCBI): domain Eukaryota; kingdom Metazoa; phylum Arthropoda; class Insecta; order Lepidoptera; family Geometridae; genus Perizoma; species Perizoma affinitatum. Next base: position 13,100,519 of record OY560189.1, read on the forward strand.
TGACTTTAGAACTAAAATTTTGATGTTAGGAATGAAGTATAACTAGGTAATAAAACTCGCTTACGAAGATTTTTCGATATTGCCAATTTGAAAATGTTTAGGGTATCATTATGACCCTCGTATTCTTAGATATTACTCCATTCTGACTTGACTCAGGGTACCTTGAGGTTTATCCAAGAATCCTTACAAAACTGAGATGAGAATGATTAAAGTTGAACCCATGTTTATAAACAAACAATGGAAGCGAAATCTGCACAAAACTTGCATATTTTGCGTATATATTCCACGTTCTGAATCATTTTATACATTGCAATTAAGTAATGGACATCAATAGTTTCAGGAATTATTAAACAAGGTGAATTTGCTGCCGTTCTTGGTCCAAGGTAATAAACAAATCTACTGCAAAACAAAGCTTATCTAAATATTAATGAAATGAACAAATACTTTATTGTACAACATAAAAAATAAAATACAAAAAACGACCTCTATGGTGCAGTGAGCAAAGGCCCCTGAGACGCAGAAGATTTCGATTCTGCGGGTTCCATTCACGCCGCGAGACAAGTGTTTGTATGATCTGCAAATATTTGTCTCGGGTCTGGGTGTTTTCTATGTTTTATACTACATATGTTTTATATTGTTGTATTTACAATATATATATATAAGTAAAGTAATATATCAGTTATATAGTTCCCATAACACAAGCTCTGATTACTTTGGGACTAGATGGTGCTTTGTGAATATTTCCAGCAAAAACTTATTAAAGCACAATTGGCTTATTAATATATGGTTATATTTTCAGCGGCGCAGGGAAAACGACATTCCTAGTATCATTAGCGGGCAAATATACCCTTCCTTCGGACGGTTCTGTGTTGATAAATGGTAGAAATGTCAGGGACTTGCACGTGGTAGAAATTGTCCCGCAATTCGAAGTGTTTTTTGATGGTCTGACAGTCATGGAGCATTTGGTTTTCATGGTGAGTGGGCTCATTTCTAAGTAGTCTATGTAGGTACAAGGGCGGATTCAGGGAGGGGGCAATGGGGCACGGGCCTCTCTCAGACATTCAAATGTCTAAATGGAATGGCCTTATTACATATCTATTATGAAATTCCTTTAGTAAGGAAATAAAACTTTTATTACCTTGGTGGCGCGTTGTCGAAGACGCAAAAGGTGCGGGTTCGATTCCCACTGCGGGTCATTTTTTTTTAATAATCTCCAGATATTTGTTCTTAACGAACACCGCCTTAACGGTTTTTCGGCTACTTTTTATCCGGGTACCATGCGGGCAAGGCCGTGGGCAATAGCTAGTTATAAATAAAGAGTGTTCCAGGCAGAAATGAAACTAGGTAATTGCGAGAACCCTATAAACCGGATGATTCTGGATTCATTGCTTCTCGATCTGAAACTGAAGGCGCTGGCTGACTCTCGAATCTGTGAATTATCGGGCGGAGAGCGGCGTTTACTTTCTTTAGCTACATGTGTAAGTACCTGGGTAAGGCTCTATTCAGACGGACACTTGACGAGTTATGGCGCGACGCGACGCTAAAGAAAAGAAAAGAAGCTGGTTATAAAAGGGACGTGTGTACGCCCCCGAAAAACTTGAAATGTGCTATGAAACCGTTAGCCTCTTTTACACGCTAAGAAAAGTCACTAGAAACGACGCGGTTTTTTTGCTTCTTAGTTAACATGATTAATTTCCTCCCAATCTATCTAAAATTAGAGATAGATAGACTGGACCAGTGCAAGACACTTTACTCACGTCTTTCCGAAAACAATCATATCATGTTTGTCTTAGCAGTAAACACGGCAAGTTTACGTATCCGACAAAATTCAAAAGGTCTGAGGATGCCCATCATGTGGATGACAGTCATGAATTTGTTGGTTTGTTGTTTTTTGTGAAAATCAACAAACTAACACGTTCACGTGGCGTTGCGACTTCGTTTCATCAAGCATCTGTCTGAACAGAGCCTAAGCTTTAAATCGGGTAATATTTTAAGCTTTGTGAGCATATATCCATTGCTCATTTTAATAAAGTTTATTTAATTTCTAACTGCCACCGCCAAGCAGTGATGTGTTCCAATTCGAAGGATTGCCGGTATGGGTGCCGGTGAATGATAGGCACATTAGACTTTTCACCAGTTATGTGTCAGGGTCGGCAACGTGCGAGGGATACCTCTGGTGTTGCAAGCGTCCATAGCTACGGTACTTGTATAGTATTACTATATCTGTGCTGTGGCTACGGTAACCGTTTACCAACAGGTGGTTCCGTATGCTTGCTAACCACTTTCGCTGTATAAAAAAAAGCCAGAAGTCAAGAAGTATCAATCAAAAGTATCGATAAATTACTAATTTCGTGCATGTTTCAGTTATTATCAAACCCTCAAATCCTGATTAGCGATGAGCCCACAACTGGGCTAGATAGCTACAACGCCCTACTAGTCATATCAGCGCTGAAGAAGCTGTCTAAATCTGGAAAAATTGTGATCTGCTCCATCCACCAGCCGTCTTGCGATATCTTGAGAGAATTCAACTCTTTGATGCTCATGGCAGATGGCAAGATGGTGTTCCACGGGACATTGGATGAGTGTCAAGCTGTATTTAAAAGGTTTTATATTCTGACTAGCTGTGCCCTTGGGCCTCCGACCATTCATTTTAGCTTAGAGTTCTTTCTGACTTTTTTCTTTTTGCGTCGTAGCATGATTGCCTATTCAAAATTTTTTTTTTCAAATCCAGTTTGCAGCTATTTCCAGAGATTAGCGCGTTCAAACAAAAATAAGAAATAATCAAACTCTTCAGCTTAATGATATTAGTAGTATGTACACGATGAAAATACAAGACTTTATCATATAATTTTGGGTTCTAACTAAACGTAACTTTAGTTACTGAACAGGCTTGGATAAATACAAAGTTTCCCCATAGGTGAAGCCTCGGCACGTCGAGCCAAAACATCCGAAGAACCTCGTCCAGGCTGGTAACGATCTCGTGGTTTAGTTAGCCTACAAAGCGGGAGACCGCGGGTTCGGGTCCCGCCGATATTGAATTTTTGGGATATTATCTTATGATTTCCCTTATGTGGGGTGTGGGTCAACACTTTAAAAACCCAATAAACCTATTTTGGTTTCCTCCAACAGCTAATTAAGTGTTACAGTTCGATATAAAGAGCCGTGTTGGCTTAGTGGGCGGTACCCAAACTTCCGATCCATGGAAAAAAATCCAAACTCCGATCGTGAGTTTGAACTCAGTTGTGCAACAATGGATTTACACTCGAAAAATGCTTACTAATTCCAAAACGCGGACATGTGTCATATGTAATGTTCGGACATGACTCTGTCTACCCCCTACTTTGTATCCTCAAAGATGTTGAGGATGGATGTTCCCACTGAATATATATACTGAGGGACATCCTCAGATCATGGGAAATACCTACAGTCGGTGATTGTTTTGTTTGACATACCACCTTATCTATCAAATATCCACCTACTGGATTTAAATACATGTCATGATATTTTCTATGTTCAAAAAGTAGGAAACGATTTACATATCATTTCGATTGTATAACTTAGGTATGGTCCCATAGCTGATAAAGATCTCAACACACCCACTTCAGAACCTCCAACATTCTTTATTAATCATAAATAGTTTTGAAGAGTCTATCAAAGTCTTACAAATTAAGTGCAAAGATTTTGCACTTAATTCACAGTTTTTTTAAGCAGTTGGTTGTTTTTGATACAATATATATTTTTACAATATTACAAGATTTGTATTCATCTCTTGCCAAAATGTGCTTCCACAGATGTGATATACCTCATATGAAGCCTATTGTATATTTGACATTTCTAATTACAAAAACAAAAACGCTCACGACTTTAATTCCAATGATGGAAATCCTTACATCCATACTCAGTACGTAGATCTGTGAGGATACCAAGTAGGGGGTAGTCAGAGCTACATCCAAATATTATATTTGGAACATGATATTCCGCGTTATAGTACGTTTCCACGTGACAGATTGTAAGCCCATAATAATCTGAAATTATTCAATCACAATACCTAATCAATCTTTGTGTCTTTTTAAATATTTTTATATGGATCTTGCAGCGCCTTTACAGGATCCGTGTTCTTCGCTGCAGCTAGTTAATGTAACATATAAGCTGATACATAAATAAATTAAATATTAAATCAAAGGGGTTTTATAGGCCCATCATTTCATGTTAGTTACAACTAATTATTCATGAAAACAATGTCTAACAGGTTATCTAGCTTGTCTATCCATGCGCCTTAAGCTTAGATACAGAACTATTATTACGAGAAAAGTATGCCACAATCTGGCAGTGTTTTGATTCAATTTACCCATCGATTGACCCCCTTTATCTTTTTATTAGCATAAATCTACACTGCCCGCTCAACTACAATCCCGCCGAGTTTTACATAAGAGCCGTATCCGCCCAAAACAAGAGCTACGTCGAAAAACTAATGGAAATTTACCAAGGCCTGTCTCTTGAATACGAAGAAACTAGTTTGGACGCAAGTTTGGGACACATTCGACTGTGAGTAGCTAATTCTGGAAAGAATAGTCGGCTAATATCAGAAGTAGCTTAGCAACTAGGGTGTTCAGTTATATATGCACACACAAACTAAATCAAAATAATGTGTTGAGAGCTGAATGTTAGAATCAAAGAAAAATCTCATGAATTTACCCGACGACGTCTCGACTGTATTGCAACTGTATTAGGATGCTGTTGCAAAACATCACAAGTTTCGTTCGGGACTTTGAGTTTGGTCCAGAAAAGTGTCGCCGCCATACTTTTAGTGTAAGCACTTAACAGACGGAAGTTTTGATAAGATTTTTTGATTTTGTTGTCGTTTTGCGTTGTGTAAGTGTTAATTTAAAGTGAGAAGGTATATTTGTACATACAAGTTGTTCACCACTTCTGAACACGACGGCACCTGTATGGTTTCATTTATTAATTTAAAGATACCTCACTATCTGTTTCCCTACGTCTATCTATAGCCAAAAGCTCTTAGTGAGATCATTTGGGCGGTAAATTTAAGTAAAGAAGATAAAAATAAATTTGACAGGTGAATTGCCTAACTAGTTTGACAAGTTAATTGGACCCATGAATAAACAGTTACCTAGTATTAGTATAGAAGTTTATCTGCTTGGTTCTCATGATTTATAGATTTGAGCTTTGTTAGCTTTGTTTTGACGATTTTTGTGTCATTGTAGCATTGTTGGCGGTAGAAATAGAAATAGAAATATTTATTTAGTATTAGAAGTTTATCTGCTTGGTACTCATGATTTATAGATTTGAGCTTTGTTAGCTTTGTTTTGACGATTTTTGTGTCATTGTAGCATTGTTGGCGGTAGAAATAGAAATATAAATATTTAGAAATAGTAATATTTATTTTTTACATAATAAAAAAACTTTGTTTTTCGTGTCTGCAAAAGGGTAAATTCTATTCAAAAGCTTATTTTTCAAATAGTACCTATTTTACTTCTATATATTTTAGTACCTATTTTATTACTAGTGATCGGCACCACAGGCCCGATGAGCCAATTGAAAATAGTCAGTCTACTGTAAGCTAGTTAGCCTGTGATATCTACCGATAAGTTCCTTTGTCTTATCCATTATCAGATCAGCTTACTGTAGTCGAAAGTTAAAACTTGACAGCAAGTTTACATTTTTATCCAGAAGTTTAGACAGGAAACTCTGGCAAGAACTCGTGAATTGCATCTATCCCACAAGATGTGACGCTCGTACCATGCATTGAAAATAGACACTATTTTTTTTGAACAGAACTATTTACACATATTTTTACATAGTAATAGTTATGTTACAATTTTAATGTGTAGATAAAGTACCTACCGTCGAAAGTGTGTCCTCAGTATGCTGCACTGAACCGTAGAGAAACTAACCACTTCGTTTTCAACGTTCAACGAAAATAAAACGAAGTACATACCTACCTAGTTTATTACAAGTATATAATAGCTACTTACTTATAACTTGTATTTTGCTCTGTTTAAATTTGTAAGCAACGTATCTATAATATTTGTGCGTTTAACTAACATATCTACATTTTCGTGATCCTTTTGTAAATACTGGTGTACAATAAAAAAAAATATAAATATTTATCTATTTCTACATAGATTTTTATTTCAACTAACAAAATTTATGACATATCTGTTGAATAAATAAATTATTGCTATTTCCACTGTGTATGTAGAAGAAGCCTGGAAAAAAATCTGATCTAAATCTGAGACTTTTACGATTTAATGATTTTATTTCAGTTCACAAAGGAATTGGTTTAAACAAGTGCAGTTATTACTATGGAGACAGTCACTGACGTTGAAAAGGGATATAAAGATGCACATACTGCAGTTATTATTATCTGTGGTGAGTCCACATGTTTTTTTAATACTATCAAAGAGGCAAACAAAATAACGGCCCACTTGGTGGCAAGCGGTTAGCGTAGCCTATGGTAGCTTGCAATACCAGAGGTATCACTCACGCGTTGTCTCCCTGAGATATCATGGTAAAAAATCTCATGTACCTGTAATTTCACCGGCCACCATAACCGGAACACAGCAATGGGAACATTACTGCTTGACGGCAGAAATAGGCATGGTGGTAGCACTTCCCCGGACGAGCCTTTTCACAGAATTTATTATTACGTACACCGTTAATCATTCAATTACATATATTCCTTTAAATCCCAAGGTTGTCTGGATGAGATCTCTTTTAAGCTATAAGACCACCCATTGTAATTTTAGTTATATTCAGGTTTTGTTATCTTATGGTGTACAAATTTCATTAATTAATTTCTATACTAACTTCTAACCAATAATAATGGTGAAACTATTAGGTAACTATATCCAGTAATAAATTCTTCGATCCAAAGGGCGCCAGTTATGAAATGTAAACTAATGATGATTATGTCAAGGAATTGGTAAAATATTGCCTTAGGTGGCCATATCGTTAAAAGTTGTTGATAAGTACCAGTATCCACCAAGTTGGAGAGGAAAACAAGTTTAATGCTCAGTATGGGAAAAAAAACTGACTAAAATTAAAATGCTATTTCGGTTTAATGGTTATTCATTTCCGTTCTCATTTAATTTCCGTTATTTTATTTGTTCATTGGAACAACAAACAACTACATTGTATAGTAATAGTAGAATAGTAGTTGTACGAATGAGACTTAATAATAATGTATCCCACAGTTTAGTATAAAAAAAAAACAAGAACCTTACCGCTATAAGTTTTGGAAGATATGTCTACTGTAACATGAGACGAACCTAGCCCGAGCAAGAAAAAGGGAGGCCTGTGGGTGAAGTCAGCCACACGACCTGCCACAACATTATTGTCTGCAAGCAATTATTTTTAACCCTCGACGCAAACAGAGGGGTGACTTTCGTAGCAAACGGATGAACAGAGTTTTGTTTAGTTTCTTTTAAAGATAACTTGATTGAGACTGTTCTTAGCTATCATTCAATAAAATCTTTCACCCGTTTGAAGATCATCAGATATTTTCTAGTTGATGAAGGGATCATCATCATTTTCTTGTCCTTATCCCATATTGCGTGGTTAGCACAACATGTTTTCTTCTTCCACTCTCCTCTATCAGCCGTCATCCGAGTACTCACTCCTTTCTTAACCATGTCATCCTTCACAAATCCATCCATCTTTTTGTCTTTTGGTTATCAGTTGATGAAAGGATGTGACTCTTAAATTTGAATAATGCGGTCTTTTTGCAATCAATTAGTACGTCTTCTAGTATAATTCGGACTTTACGGGTTTTTTGGAATACATGCCGGGCTTTTCCAATTTTATAATATTAACCGAAATGGCTGTTTAATTTCCAGATGGTCACAGCATTGGTGATTGGTACCTGCTACATCGGAATCACTGGCACCACCCAGCGCGGAGTGCAGGACATCCGAGGATTCCTCTGGCTGATCACAAGCGAAATCTGCTTCTGTCTCTCTTACAATGCGCTTTACGTGTTCCAATATGAGATACCACTGTATAGGAGAGAAGTCGGAATCTATAAATGCTCGGCGTATTTCATAGCTAGGTTTATAAGCTTTGTAAGAAATTTTTGTACACCTAAAACTCGATTTTAAATCTAAATTACCACATACACCTAAATAATAGACTTAGACTTTATTTCGTATAGACGCGGGCATGTGGCGAATGCAGTGTTTAGTGCCTCTGACTACCCCCTTACTTGGTATCCACAAAGATTTACGCTCTGTGTGTGTCCATGGGGAATAGTCTTGAGCGTGTTTGTTTCTTATTTTTTTTTATTTGGTAAAATGAGCAGTTTTCTTTGATTATGTCTAAATCACAGAGATCAAAGTATAATCGAAATTAAGTTTTACATATTTTAACTTTTTAAATAAGTACTGCATTGTTATTTCGTTGCCAATTTTCTAACTTGTTCGTAGATGTCAAGTCAAAATTCAGTTAATCATTAAAATCACAAGGATGAGTTTCATTTCGAAATTCATGCTGAGATAAACATACTACCACCAAGTAAGTTATGATAAAGTGATCAGGGTGTCATGATAAAGTAATCAGGGTGTCTAGACAAATACCTCACGTTTAGTTTTCCTTTCACGCTAACCCAAATTTGTCAAGGTAAAACTTGGTAAACACGTGACATTTCCACAGCTAATGTCATTTCCATACAATTAATTAAACCCGTAGGCGTAAACGCCAATAGAAAGTGTTATTTGTCTTGACACCCAGGAGACTTTAGCTTAGGCGTTTTTGTATTTAATACGAAGCATTTTTGTAATTCAATAGATACCAAGATGCATCATCTGGTCAGTAACACTGGTGACACTTGCAACGTTAGCCATAGAGCTTCCGAACCACATCTTAACCACGCTAGAGTTCATCGCAGCTCTTACAGCAGCAAGCATTGCTGCTCTTGCCTATGGTAAGTTGGTACAATTTAAAAAGTATTAATCCGACAATTTGACGACCTGTGTGGCGCAGTGGATGAAGGCTCACCTGTGACGCAGAAGATTGTAGGTTCGATTCCCGCCAGTACTAATATTTGTCTCGGGTCTGGGTATATTCTATATATAATATATATATTTGTATGTATTTACAAAAATAAGTATATATGTAGTATATCAGTCATGTTCCCATAACACAAGCTCTGCTTAGTTTGGGGCTAGATGATGCTGTGCGAAAAATGACGCATGCAGCATGTCCAGCATTATTCTGATCACCAAATCACATCCTTCTTTCCTTAATGTTATCTTTATTGAACACCAAAAAATGCAATGACAAATTATCTAGCTCTGTTCACCGATTTCTTGTAATCTTTATGATTCATCGCCGATAGGTCCTCGTCCAGTTCGTGATCGCCATTCGAGAACCTTCCGCAGCAGTTTATATTCTGCTAGCTAAATGCATTGATAATCTAAGAAGAGCTAATACTGAAAATATACATTACGGAAAATGCTGATTAATAATGATAAATCTTTTTTAAATTAGATTAGACTCTAGTTCTGAAACCTATTCTTCTTTTGCTTTCGCGCTTCTTATACCTTTTTTACTATTAAAGAGGCAAACAAACTAACGGCCCACCGTTAGGCGGTTACCGTAGCCTATGGACCACTCCACTGAGGTATCACTCACGCGTTGCCTCCCAGAGATATCAAGATGAAAGATCTCATTTCAAACCGGAACACAGCAGTAAGAACATGCCAAGAAAAAGGCATGGTGGTAGCATATCCCCGGACTTCCTTTCACAGAAGCAGTACTATTCTTAAATACTAATATGAGTTACTGAGGACCGTCCATCCTTATGACGACCTCTGTGGCGCGTCGGGTGAGTAGCCGCCTGAGACGCAAGAGGTGTATGTGACAGTTGTATGTTCCTTTATTACCAAACAGTATTTTATTGCAGGGTTGGGCATGTCAGCTCTCTTCACGTCGACCGGCATCATGGGCGACGTTATGCCCTGTGTAGACCTACCTCTGTTCCTGATGTCGGGAGCATTTCTACGTATCTCTTCCATGCCCATATGGCTTTATCCTGTGAAGTTCGTGTCTCACTTCTACTACGCGATGGATGCGATCAGCAATATTTATTGGAGACAAATTGGGGAAATTGGTAAGGGAGGTCAAATTATGTTATAAATTGGAGAACAAGAGGGTCATTTTGAGAGTAATCAGAGGAAGCACCAATTCGTAATCATGTTTATAATGATTTATTCGGAATTTCAGACATACATAATAAGTATATAAGTACCTATTAAACTCTTATAGAACAGATTTGTATTTGACGATGGTCCATAGCCTTAGTCTGATAAATTTGTTTGCGCTACATCTCAAGCCATTTGTCAATAATTTAATAGAGATAAGTATGTGTTAAAATATTACGCACTCGATCATTTCAGCTGTCATATTAAGTTATCAAATTTCTATAAACCATTTGGGTGGCACACAATTTAATACTAATATAACAAGTAGGCGTGAATCGATAAAAAAACATCACAAAATATTTACTCCATAAGTTTGACGGTGGTACAAATGTAATTAAATACCGCTTGCCATGCACTCAAACTGGTTTCAATATCGAATCTAGATGGCCATTAATATTGCTGCTCTTTGTATAGAAGCTTTTAGTAGTAATGTTGACGTTTTATAACTGGAAAGCTGTTAAATCACCAGCGATTTTTTTTTTTCTGTTTTTAGATAGTTACCTTTCACCGGCATAATTAGTTTGATTCCGGAATAAACTCTTCATTATAGTGCATTCTCTTCATTAGTGTTGCAGTGAAATTATATAATATTACTGAGAAGAATTAAATCGAAAAAATTAGAGGTGTCAAGGGACACCCGGATAGAACGAAGTTCCTTTCGATTAATTAGTGAAGGAATTGTAATAATTTTTTTTTTTTTAGCAAGCCAACTTAAAAAAAAAAAAAAAGTATCTGGCTTGCTTTCTATAAGAGAGAGAGAGAGACAGATAGATAAACATGCGCACGCCGCACAGCTTACAATAGCTTACTACCTATAGCAAAAAGTGTCGTTACAACTTTTCGTGAGAATTTTTTCCGTCTAGCCCCCTTTCACAACGCGCGATAAAGAACTTCGTTCCAATTATTGGAACGAAGTTCTTTATCGCTTTATGTAACGACACTTTTTGCTATAGTAAGCTACTGTAAGCTGTGAGGCGTGCGCATGTTTTATTTGGTTGCTTTTATACTACAGAATCGTCGCACGTTGTTACGCGGGGATATAAAAGCTGGCAAACATCTGAAATGTGATTATTTCGTGAACATGCGCACCGGTGGGTGCCTGCAGATCGTTCATTTTGTTTTAATCTTATCTGCAAGACATTTTCGTTTCTTATCCTGCTCTTATCCTACTTAACTTTAGATGTTAGATGTTTGTTGCTATAATAATCTTCGTAACGGCTGAACCGATTTTGCATAAAATTTGGAACAAACATCTGTATGTGATCTAAAATAATATAGAGATAGATTACTCTGTATCTGGGTACCCCGTGGGCAGAGGCAAGTTGATGATAATATTTTTTTCTTTCTTCTCCCTCTGCCCACATCTTCGCCCGCGTGAGAGTAAAAAAAATACAATTTAAAAGTTATAAGCATTCAAACTTTAACATTAATAATATTAGTATTCTGCGCCTAGTATTCTGTATTGGTTACGTTTGCTAGTAAAATATTTATATCTATGGTATCTTTTCATGTTTTAAATGGCAACTTTATCTTCTTTCAGATTGCCAGTGGAATGCAACATCAACATGCGTTAAGAACGGAGCATCAGTACTGATTGAGAATGGCTACTCAGAAGACTTCATGTTCCAGGATAGCGTGGGGCTGTTTTGTGTTACGATAGTATGGGGAATGCTGGGATATTATGGACTGAAGAGAGAAGAGAAGAAAGGTTATGCTTATTAACGCAGAGATTCAGACTTCCATAATAAAAGTTACATTTGATTTTTGCAGGGTTAGGTTTTTTACTTTTGTGTACTCGATTAACTAGACAATTGCGCTGTACAAAATGACCTGAATTAAATTTAATTTGCTCATTATTCCCAGACATTAAATTGAAAAAAAAAACAGGGTTATAAAGTCCGGCCTACGCGTCTATTGTGCCATAAAATTTGTTTTGTTTGAATTTAGGGATCCAGAAAATAAATATAGGTAGCCTTACTATTTTCCCAACTATAGGTAGGAGTTAAAATCCTCTGACCATTTAACAAAATTGTTCACTGATTAGCTGTTATGAAATGTAGTTTCCTAATGTTTCCTACAACAAAATATAAAATCTACAAAATCTAAGTCTCGCATTGGTATTATGTGGTTGAGAAAGCGATATAAGACTGCTCATATTTTTAGTTTTGTAAAGATTTGTTTTGTAATTTTCCTGTGTACAATAAAGTAATTTAATTCAATCATTCATTCAATTTCGTCTAAATAAAATTGTGTCTCATACCATTGCCTAGAATTTCTGAACGGATATTTTATGTTTTTATATTATTAAGATCAAACAGCTCTGCTTGATAATACATATGTTCTGTGACATTTTTCACAATTCGCAATATTTATAAATCATCTGCATTCATTAATAATGATAATGTTTGTTCAGTTTATTGAAACGTATCTACGGAACCCTCTGATTAGTTTTTAGGTTAGCTTGAGTATTTTTTATAGTTACGGCAACTACTCTACCGGCCATCTAGCCGTCCAAGTTTTGTGTTGCCGGTCCCATCATCATAGTCATCATCAGATACATACTCAGTCCGTAGATCTTTGAGGATACCAAGTAGGGGCAGTCCAAGGCACGTCCAAACATTATATTTGAAACATGTCCGCATTTTGCAAGTAGCTAGCATTCCACGAGACATGTTGCAAGCTCATCGCTTCTAACTAAATTATTAAATAATGCTGGTCAATTTTTCACACAGTATCATTTAGTCCCAAAGTAACTTGTGTTATCGGAACTACATGACTAATATTCTACTGATGTACTTTAATTTTTGTACATTATACATAGAAAATATCCAGACCCGTGACAAATATTTCCAGATCATACATAGATTTGTCCCGTGGCGGTTATCGAATCCGCAACCTTCTGCGTCTCAGGCGGGCCTTCGCCCACTGCACCACAGAGGACGTCGAATGCCGCCAGTATTCTGATGGCATATGCCTTCGATTGTTGTTTGGAATGTCTGTTGCGTGTTTATTTATCCTTATATAGAAACGATAATCTTGGAAGATTGTTTCATACCATTGCCTAGAATTACTGAACGGATATTTTATCAAAAAGAGTCTGTAAAACTTGTTCATAGTGTTACGAGCTAGGGTACGGGATAAAATAATGAAGTCCACTTGAACACCAAAAGAACACTGTATTAGTCAGGTTACACTATAAAATTTACTTTGACACTAACAGCACAACAGAATTACACCACTTAAACAAAAGCACTAAAACACTGTATTACTAGGTACAACACTATAACACAAACAGTCACTTTACTAATCACTGGGTATCGCTTTTTTTATCACTTTGATCAATTCACTTCCAAGTCTCGATCGGAACTGTCGCTACGGGCCGCTCACCGCGCTTATAAATCCCCCTAAGACGATACCTCGATCCTTCCAGAAAGATCTCGTACAATCCCGTCCTTTCTAAGCGCGCACTATCCCCTTCTAACGCATTTGCTATCTCTTACTAACGCGGTTAATGACCGTTCTAGTCAGTTCCATAAGGGGCGGGGCGTCCGCTACGTGCGTGCTAGCTTTTTCTACGCGATACTAGATGGCGGTAGAACGAGTAGTGCGTCCATTTGATAAGAGATGGCGCTAGCATACTGTAGTTAGCTAGCAGCGCACGTCACACTGCCCCCTCCTTAGACATGCTCGTCCCGAGCATTGTCAGACCCGTAATACCTCGCCAAACGGTCAACATGAACGATCTTAGGGGCTCCTCGCAGACCCTTCTGTATCCGATAAGTGACATCGTTAATCCTGGTCATAACACGGTACGGTCCGTCCCATTTGGGCTGTAATTTGGGAGACTTTCCTTTTTTCCGCACTGGATTATGCAACCACACCAGTGAACCTTCGTTGAATCCCAAATTGTTCAGTTTTCTGTCATAACGGGTCTTCATCTTTTCAGACGTTTGTTGGCTGGATTGTCGGATGTTTTCATATACGTCGTTCATTTTATTTCGTAAGTCGCTCGCATAATCTGTTATTGTGCGTGGAGAATCAGGTGGAATGCCAGTTATCAAGTCCGCAGGTAATCGCAGTTCACGTCCAAAGTTCGCAAAGGCAGGGGTGACATTTGTGCTCTCGTGAACTGCACTTCGATATGACAACAGAAATGGCTGAATGTACTTGTCCCAATCCTTCTGATTGGTCTCCACCACTTTTGCCAGATAATGTTCCAACGTCTGATTAAACCTTTCTACCATTCCGTCCGATTGTGGGTGATAGGAGGTGGTTCTGGTCTTATGAGTGCCCATTAAACGACATGTCTCCTGAAATACCTGGGACTCAAAATTCCTTCCTTGGTCGCTGTGAATTTCCAGAGGTACTCCAAAACGACAGAAAACTTCGTGTACTAATTTATCCGCTACCGTCGAAGCTTCTTGGTTAGGAATTGCGAAAACTTCCGGCCATTTTGTAAAATAATCCATGACTACCAAGAAGTATTTGTTCCCGTTTTCACTAACAGGAAACGGTCCAGCAACGTCCAGCGCTATACGTTCCCACGGCGCTCCGACATTGTATAACTTCAATGCTCCTTTGCTGCGCGTGTGGGGTCCTTTTACGGCTGCACAACTCGTACATTTCCGGCACCAGTCCTCCACATCATCTCGACAATGGATCCAGTAAAATCGTTCGCGGATTTTTAACAATGTCCTTTTTATTCCCATATGACCACCCGAACATCCCTCGTGGTAGAGCTTCAGAACGTCAGATATTTTGTTCCTAGGGACAACCATTTGAAGGTGACAATGATCTCCTCGAGCATTTTCCCATTTACGGCACAATACTCCATTATGGACAACCAGACTGTCCCACTGTGCCCAATAACTTTTTGTAGTTGTGCTCATTCCAGCAACATCACTCCACTTAGGTTTGGGGCTACCAGCTTTGATCCGTTCTACAATTGGCTTGAGATCGTTATCCTCCTGCTGTGCTTGCTGCAGGGCTTCCTTCCACTCCTCGCTAAGGTCTGTTCTCAGCATTCTTATGGGTACTGCTTCTTTGGACTCCTGTTTGACACAATGCTTACAGTTTTCCAGGCAAGGTCTTCTAGAGAGTGCATCCGCGTTACCGTGAGATTTTCCACTGCGATGTTCAATTTGAAAATCAAACTCCTGTAGCTGTTCTATCCATCTTGCCACTTGCCCCTCGGGGTTCTTGAACTGTAATAGCCATGTTAACGCAGCATGGTCAGTTCGCAGATGAAATTTACGTCCTAGCAGATATTTACTGAAATGCTGCAAAGATTTTACTACTGCCAGCAGTTCCCTTCGTGTGACACAGTAATTTCTTTCCGGTTTGGATAAAGATTTGCTGAAGTAGGCTATCACCACTTCTTGATCTCCTTTGCGCTGAGATAATACACCACCAATACCGGTATTACTTGCATCTGTGTCCACGATGAACTCGTTATCTAGGTCAGGAAAGCCAAGAATAGGTGCCTCACACAGACGCTTCTTTAGTTCCTGAAAAGCATGGTTGCAGTCTTCATCCCAGCAGAATAGTCGCTTCTCCTCGGTGAGCTTGTGCAAAGGCTTAGCTACATCAGCAAAGTTCTTCACAAACCGTCGGTAATAGGAGCACAACCCTAAAAATGCTCTGACTTGTGTCTTGTCCATTGGAATCGGCCAATCCTTGACAGCGTCTATTTTCTCTGGGTCAGTTTGTATACCGTTTCGTGAAACTACATGACCCAAGAAGCTTACTTGCCGTCTGAAGAACGAGCACTTTTTCGGACTTAACTTTAGATTTGCTGCGCGGATCTTTGACAACACGCGTTCCAGATTTTGAAGATGTTCTTGAAATGTTCTTCCAATAATGATGATGTCATCCAAGTAGACAAGGCAGGCGTCTCCGATCAATCCAACAAGTACTAGCTCCATTAGCCTCTCAAAAGTCGCAGGGGCGTTGCATAATCCGAACGGCATGACTCGAAATTGCCAAAGTCCCTTTCCCGTAGAGAATGCAGTCTTTTCCTTGTCTCTAGGGTCTATTTCTACTTGCCAGTAGCCACTTTTCAAATCCAGAGTAGTAAACCACTTCATTCCTGTCAGTGTATCTAACGTGTCATCAATTCTTGGTAGTGGATAACTGTCTTTCTTCGTTACTTCATTGAGACGACGATAATCCACACAGAAACGCATAGTTCCGTCCTTCTTCTTGACTTGCACGACAGGCGAGCACCAAGGACTGGATGAAGGTTCTATTACACCATCCTTCATCATTCCCTCAATCATGGTTTCTACTTCTTTCTCCCGTGCTACTGGTAATCGTCTAGGTCGCTGGCGGATCGGTAGCTCATTACCAGTGTTTATCGCATGCTGTACTAGTCCAGTCTTTCCAATATCAGCATCATTCGAAGAGAATACATCGGCATACTGAAGTAACGTCTTTTTAGCCATTGCAACTTCTTGTTCAGAAAGATCCTTGCGACAAACTTCCAGAAACGATGACACATCATATTTGTTCTTTAGGTTTTGGCCACTGGGCAATTCTTGACACCTTCGCAAGCAAGCTACTTCCTCACAGGTTCCCATTAACGTCCCTTTTTCGATGAGGTTTTCTTCACTACTCAAGTTCAATATTCGCACTGCTGAGGTACTCGTAGCCTTCACTAGAGTTCGTGACATAATCCATGGTTGGACGGTATTCAATCTCTCTATCAGTACACATCGATTATTTCCCGCAGAGTGTGACAATCTTACTGGTACAATGGTTTCCGACCTTGGAGGCAGAACAGTTTTCTGTAGACAGTAAATATTCCCTGGTGATCCACCTTCCATAAAAATTTCCTCCGTTCCACATTTTAACACTCCTTGATTCACGTCGATCTTGCAGCGGTGCTCTCGCAAGAAATCCAAACCCAGGATACAGTCGTCAACCACGTCGGCCACGATGACGTTATGCAGGAAAATCCTTTCACCCAGCTTCACCTCTACCCGCTTCTCGCCTCGGACGGATATGTGCTGACCGGTTGCTGTTAAGAGTTGGACTCGGTCACTGTTACGGAAGAAGTTCCCAAGTAAGCGATTTGCAAGTTGGGAACTGACCACTGTACGAGAAGCACCAGTATCCAATGTGATCTTGCAGGGTGTTCCATTGATTTGGCCATTGATAATCAGGCTGTTCCCGTCGTGTGCTTGTGAGATCGAAATTCTTGGGACTTTTTCACTACCAGCCAGCACCCGTCCCGTAGTCCTGGCGTTTACTCGTTTCCCTGCTGCTGTTGGACGGAGGCGCTAGCCCCCTGTTCTCCTTGAGGCCGATCTTCCCCTCTCGAAGTGCGTTTTGGGCAGCTAGACCTCAGGTGACCTTTTTCTCCACACTCGTAGCATCGAGGACTAAATTTAGGGCGGCTGAATCTGTCACTGGAAGGAGATGCCACCACTTCCCTGACGCGGTGCGCTCGATGGTCCTGACGTACGGCCTCTACCTCCAAAGCATGGGCCAAGGCGTTCTTCAGAGACTCGTGGTGCCCAAGCCTCACAGTAGCTCGTACTTCCAGGTCACGTATTCCATCGACGAACGCCTGGATCAAGATTCCATCAATGAGCGCAGGTGAAGATTGATACGCCTTCCGAACCAGCTTTTCAATTTCCAAAGCCCACTGTTGTAGGTTCTCGGTGCTCCGTTGGCTTCTGTCCTTTAGCTGAGCACGGAACACGTGCTCCAGGTGTGCGTCGCCATATCGGGACTCCAAAGCTTCCAGCAGTTGCTCGTAGCTGACTTCCTTCCCCAGGGCTTCTAAGATGGTGAGCGCCTGGTCACGAAGGCCTAGTGTAAGTGCAGTCATGGCTTGCTTCTTGGTCCATCCATTTGCTTCAACAACAGCATCAAGCTGGATCTTGTACGCTGACCACGAAGAACTTCCATCGAAGGGTGGGACCTTAAAACCTCGAACCGATGTAGAAGTTACTACAGGAGCCACGTTGCCTTCGCCAGATTTTAGTACACCCAGAGCTTTCTTCACGTCGGCGATCTGAGTTTCGGCCTCTGAGATACGATTCTCGTGGTGCTTCACCTGCTCCTTCACTTCTTTGAGGTCTTTTCCAATAGTCACGTGTAGTTCCTTCAGAAGGTGAGCTTGTTCCTCCTGTCGACGAGCCTGGTCTGCTTCCAGCTGACGGAGTTGCTCCTCCTGCCGACGAGCCTGCTCCTCCTGCCGACGTGCCTGGTCTGCTTCCAGCTGACGAAGTTGCTCCTCCTGCCGACGAGCCTGCTCCTCCTGCCGACGAGCCTGCTCCTCCTGCCGACGTGCCTGATTTTCCATCATAGTCATTAAGGCAGCAAAATCAAACGAAGCAGGAGATCGGGCCACAGTCGATGATTCTGCAGATGATCCAGCAGCTGACTCCATCTCCGGCTGAGGTACCCGCCCAGGTTCTTGTGATGGGGAACCTCCGAAACGCCTTCCATCGACTTCTTGCTGTCGTTGATGTCTCGTCCTGACACCCTCCATACTGTCGTCCTTTGGTAGAATCGGCATTATTTTATCCCACTTCTGACACCAAATTGTTACGAGCTAGGGTACGGGATAAAATAATGAAGTCCACTTGAACACCAAAAGAACACTGTATTAGTCAGGTTACACTATAAAATTTACTTTGACACTAACAGCACAACAGAATTACACCACTTAAACAAAAGCACTAAAACACTGTATTACTAGGTACAACACTATAACACAAACAGTCACTTTACTAATCACTGGGTATCGCTTTTTTTATCACTTTGATCAATTCACTTCCAAGTCTCGATCGGAACTGTCGCTACGGGCCGCTCACCGCGCTTATAAATCCCCCTAAGACGATACCTCGATCCTTCCAGAAAGATCTCGTACAATCCCGTCCTTTCTAAGCGCGCACTATCCCCTTCTAACGCATTTGCTATCTCTTACTAACGCGGTTAATGACCGTTCTAGTCAGTTCCATAAGGGGCGGGGCGTCCGCTACGTGCGTGCTAGCTTTTTCTACGCGATACTAGATGGCGGTAGAACGAGTAGTGCGTCCATTTGATAAGAGATGGCGCTAGCATACCGTAGTTAGCTAGCAGCGCACGTCACAATAGTTTGTTATACAAATCATTGTCTGAAAATAATAACCATCAATGTTCTTCAGACAAATCGCGATTGTGCTTCTTCAATAATAAGTTACTCACAATGAACTACTAGACATCCAATCAATTTAACTGAGTAACAATGCCCATTGAACTTAAATGACCACGCAGAAACTGTTGATTCAAATGCCAGACATACAAAATATATTTATTTACAGTTATGTACGAGTTATGTAATTAGTATTTATTTATAGTTATATTATAATCGGCCAAGAGTGTGTCGGGCCACGGACAGTGTAGGGTTCCGTAGATGCCTGTCACAATATGCGGTAAGTACCGGTTTTACACCACTAAAAACTTCATCTAAGTAATTTTTTACAATAAACACAAAAAACATAACACTTTACGTGTAGGGTATTTTTTAAACATACTTTTTAAAGATTTTTTTTAACTACTTCGTCGGCGTGATTAATATGTATACTCATGCTAAATTGCAGCTTTCTAGTGCTAAGCCACGGACAGACAGACGCAGACGGGCGGATATGGCATAACTATAAGGTTTCCTTATTGCACCCCATAAAACGGTCAAATATACTAGGCAATAATAGCTAAAATGAAGTCTCAAGATCGTTTTGGTTCCTTATTAGTTGTATATGCACTGTGTATCTACTTTTTATGTACTCATTTTTCCAAAATATCCATCTACTAAATAAGTCAAAAATGTCCTTCAGAGCAGGCAACGCATCACATGTTGCAGATGTCAATAGGCGACGTTAACCGCTTTCCATGAGGTAGGCCAAATGGCATCCTTAGGGATTCGTAAGTCTTTGGCTGTATTTCTGTATGCGTTGACTTAAAAAATCCTTACAATACTTATTTTTTTTATATACCAAGCAAGTTCCATGTTTACACTCGCAAAAAATACCAAATTCTCCAATTTCACTGTTATCAATAGACAGGTGTTCCTTGAATCCTCCTTACAACCATGACAAATGCTATAATATTTCCGATAAAATACATAGCCACCAAGCATCCGCAATTCCTCCAAAAATTCCTTTCATCATACCCGAACCTAGTCAGGACTCCTGATCCAGTCCTTATGCATGGAATACCTGGTATATTCACACAGTTTATGTCATTCACTAGATTCCATTGAAGTATTGATATGCATTCAGTTCCGTAGTAGAAACCAGAGATGTATTTGAGCCAGGCGAAGTAGGGTTTGACGCTAGCCAAGTTGAGGTAGATTCCAGAAAACATGATGCCAGTGAGATCGAAAGGAACTGATATGAGGGCAGCTGTTTCCATTTTGTCGAAGGTCGCTGATAGGAATGAGCCTGAAAGAGAAATTATGATGATGATGATGATCATGATAGTATAATAGCTAGATGAGGTTATTGATTATTGATTGCGTAACGTAGAGCCAATAATATTAAAATTTATATAAAAAATAATAGGATTTATGCAGGTAATAATAATATTATAGAATAATATACATTGAAAGCGGTGTAGATAAAGCGGCGGCAGTGTACTTACTTTTGTTATCTACGTAGCAATATGGACGAGAAAAAAAATGCGCCTCTAACTTTACACAAGTACATAAAGTTCATCGATCATCTTGTAAATACAATTATATAATAGTATGTCGACCGCCATTCAGGGCATGATGACAAAATTCCCACGTTAACATTCGCCTGGCCGATGCTTCGATTTGTAATTAGGCTTTGCGAAGTTCTTTTTTTCTCTACCTTATCTAATTATCTACAGGTAGATTATGTATTATTTTGTAAAATGACACTTCATAAAGAAATGCCATTGTATGATACTGTTAGTAACAAAACAAATGTGATAAGGAATGAAAAAGAAATAATAAGGCCTCGTACAATAATTTATATAATTTTGACAAAAGATCCAATATGAAAGTCCAAAACCTTTTTAACAATTTACATTTTAAACATGAGATTCACTCCTCACAACTAGCCATTTTGAACAACGAGGCAGCATTAAAATTGCCCCTTATAAGAACAAACGTATTAACTTAATATACAGGCGTGCCCCTACTTCTTCTGATGACCATAAGGAAGGCCACAGTATGAGCAGTACAGTACATGAGAGCCAAGCTTGCACAGTTTCTCCAAAAGTGACTTTCAGCGAAACCGAATCTATTTAATACTTCTGACCCAGTAGATAAGCAGGGCATGCCAGCGATTTTAACGCAATCTATACTTTCAATTGAGTTCCATTGTAAGATGGATATAGACTCGACTCCATAATAGAATGGAGATAAAAATCTAAGCCAAGAGACATAGTGGTTAAGGCTGCCGAGATTTAGATACAATCCGGAGAACATGGTGCCAATCAGTTCAAATGGGACGGAGAAGAGCGCAGCGGTCTCCATTCGGTCAAATACGGCGGAGAGAAATGAGCCTGGAACGAATTTGTTGCCAATTAGGTGCGGTGTTTGAATGCAAAGATATGTGAAAATTTGAGAACCTGATTTACCTTGACAGGTAAGGATATTAAATGAGTACTTTAACGCTTGCCTATGGGGACTCGGGTATCCACAGTCACAAACACAGGCGTTAAAGTTTAAAAAAAAGGTATAATCAAGAAAATAAACAAAACACACGATAAAGTCATACAAAGAAATAAATCAATGGAAAAGGAAACACGATTATCACAACACAAGAACAGTTTTACAATAAATGGCGGTTGGTCGGGTCGCGAAGGATTCGCGTAATTGCGTACGCGCGTTTCGCGGCAAAGCTCCGAGCCAACTCTCAGTCTGTCGCCAAGCGCCCGCGTTCCATCACGCGATCGGGCGAAGACGCCCCGAGTAAAGCCGAGCATCTCCGAACCATAGATCTTGTACCTTTGGTGAACCTTGAATGCGAACGCCTCGCGTTACATCCTCCCCCGATAGCCCTACTTAGCGCCCTCGCAGTTGGGCTAGCATAAAGTTAGGTGCCTGCGCGGTCTACGACGTTTACGCTTCTCCCTGATTGGAGGCCCGCACGGACCGGCGCGGTGCGACACGTGATGTTCTTTCTTTACAAGTCTTTGCGCGTTCGCTATCAGACACGTCTTGGGGCTGGCAACCTGTGCTATTCTATATGGGCCGTCGCGGCGTATAACATACGCGGACTGGCCTCGACCTACGTCGTTCTTCCCCTTGGGACCGGGTTCCATTCTTCTCGTAAAGGTTACGTTGTCGGGTTCGTTCTTGCCCTTAGGACCGTTTGACACCGGTCTCCCCCTAAACGACACATCGAATCTGAAATCGGAGTCACGTGTAGAATGGCTCTTCTGCAGCTGGTCTTGCAGGGCCTCTCTCCTCTTACGCAACTCAAACTTTCTCTCGGCGTCAGGGTTCTCCCCCTGCACAAGAGCCTCACCAATACAATTTTGGTCTAGACCTACGGGATGGTAAGTAGTGGTCTCATTGACAAGCTCTTTACGACAAAACTGCGCTGACCTAAGGTCAATGAACTTAAACTCGCGTTTCTGCCCTAAAGTATATTGCGCAGCAGACGCGTCCATCGTACTCTCATGAGCGAAATCGTAAAGGCGTTCGGGTTCATCCGCGAACGACCACCTACCGCGAGTGACGTCTACCACGATTCCTGCTCGAGACAAGAATTCGACGCCTAGGAGTGTCCTTGTTTCGTTACCGGGTAGTACCAAAAACTCGGCTGTTAATATGCGACCTCCGATGGTCACTGGTACCTCAGCTTCTAACAACTTTCTTTCCGAGCAAGAACCGTCAGCTAGTCGTACCCGAAATTGTGACTCGCGAAATTCTACACCTGCGCTCAATAAAATTCTATGTAGCATCGGACTGGCAATACAGTTCGTGGCACCGGTATCAATAATAGCCACACCGCTACGACCCATAACATCGATGTTTACGAGAGGATGCGTAGCACTTTTGTGGCTGACTGTACTACACGCGTGTAACGATGCTGTCTTGACCCCCGACGTACTTTTGACACCAGACCTTGACGTGGGACACATCTTCGATGTCGGACCTACCTTGCTATCGGACCTACTATTCACGACGTCGGACCTACTATTTACGACGTCGGACCTATTCACGACGTCGGACGACCTATTGTTCACGACGTCGGGCGTACCTACGACGTGGTACCTGCTACCTACTTTACGATAATACCTAACACTATCGATGAATGCGGTGTTAAAGTCAATCGCCTTTTTATTATCCCCGTGGCAAATATCGCATCTCGATCGGACCACGCCTACTTTCCCACAACCGTAACAACGAATTTCGTTTTTCAAGTTCTTATCTGTACTAGCGTTATCCCTATTGCCTACTGCGTTATTATTACTCGCAACCGGTTTCCTAGACTCCGCTTTCTCCCGGTTACGGCACTCGTCAGCAGAGTGTCCAAGCCACCTACAATAGCTACAACGGATTCGCCTAGAAGAACGTGGCGCGTTCGCATTCGGGGAAGAACCCGCGGGTTCGTGGCTATAATTACCGCGATCCGCGGCGTATGCTGTCGATTTGGTGGTTATAATGGGACTTGCACTTGCCTGGATGCTCGGCTTTACCTTTCCGGTTTCTTTGGCGGCATCCTCCGCGACACGAGCCTTCTCCAGTAAATGGTCCATATCCACTATGGATTCCCGGGGAATCCGTTTCCGTATCCGGCGATCGAGGAGTCCGTACACGATGTCCACTTGGACCTCCTCGGCCAACCGATAGGGCAACTGGGCCAGAAGGGCCCGTTTCTCACTAATGAACTTGTCACTAACGATGTCACTTTGTTCACTCGCGAAGACTTCTCGGAATAGTTTATGTGCTGGCCGCGGGGCTCCGTACATGGCGCGTAGACGCAGCTTCGCGTCCACCCACGTGGTGCATGCGCCGCGCACGCCGCGCCACCACACGGCGGCGTCGCCGGTCAGCAGCATGGGCAGCCCGCGCAGCGCGTGCTGATCCGACACGCCGGCGCACTCCTTGTACACCTCCACGGAGTCTAGGAACGCCTCCAGAACTTCTGCTTCGCGCGAAGTACCGTCGAAGCGCGCAGTGCATCTCGTGAAGTTGCCGGCTGGTGATGACGTAACAGGGCCGCTGTTCGCGAACATTGGCGAAACAGCGCCCGTTGCAATTGGTGCTGACGGAAAGGACGCCCCGGAGTGCTGATCTCCACGGGGTGCCGCCAGGAACGCGGTGATGAGGGTCTTGTTAGCCTCCGCTTGTGCCCTGGTTATGGTCTCCATCAGCGATGATAAAAACTGTTCTGTAGGAAGCGGGAATCCATGCGGCTGCGCTGGCGCCTTGCCGGCAGCGACATGCTCGACTACGCTGTTGCCATCGGAGTTTGATTCCTCCCCCGTGAGAGTGGCATCGGGTTCTTGTTCCTTTTCATCCTCCTGCTGTTGGTGTCGAAGCTTTTCTTGCCTCGTGGTCGGCATTTTGGACACGACACGACGAGCGTAAGAATGTCCGTATTCCTTAACTTTCAGAGGTAGGTATATGTTTTGTATGACACACAATCCACGGACGTAGTTGAGCGCGTGGTTCGGCCACTAAGTTGGACGCCAATTTAACGCTTGCCTATGGGGACTCGGGTATCCACAGTCACAAACACAGGCGTTAAAGTTTAAAAAAAAGGTATAATCAAGAAAATAAACAAAACACACGATAAAGTCATACAAAGAAATAAATCAATGGAAAAGGAAACACGATTATCACAACACAAGAACAGTTTTACAATAAATGGCGGTTGGTCGGGTCGCGAAGGATTCGCGTAATTGCGTACGCGCGTTTCGCGGCAAAGCTCCGAGCCAACTCTCAGTCTGTCGCCAAGCGCCCGCGTTCCATCACGCGATCGGGCGAAGACGCCCCGAGTAAAGCCGAGCATCTCCGAACCATAGATCTTGTACCTTTGGTGAACCTTGAATGCGAACGCCTCGCGTTACAGTACTTATTTTATTTATTTAAATAGATTTTGAAACTTATTAAATGATCATATTTAATCAGGTTGTCAAAATTGCATAAAACATCGGATTTTTAAATTTTGAATTTTGCATCATCTTTGGTTTCTATTTCAACAATAAGGTACCTAGTTTTATCATCTGTTGCATATAAAACTACAACAAAAAAAACTGTGATCGGGAATTGCAGTACGTGAGTAACGATGTGGTCTAAATTGATTTCGAGAGAGAGAGATCTATCAAGATGACTCTTCCCAATTTGTGGTAGCAGATAGAACTTCATAAGCATGCCATCTGGCATTCCTTAGGGATCACATTTTGTTCCTCTCGTCTACTTACCATAGGCGTTGGCGTAGTTCGCACACAGGACGCACACGAAAGAAAACCACATCCAACCAACGAAGCCGCCTCTTAGCCCTGCCACTCCGAAGACCAGCGACGCGAAAAGAATTGGCTCTATTACTGCCCGAGGGATCTAGAAAATATGTTTAGGATTCAATGAAGACATTACAATCGAAAAATGTTTTGGAGCAATCTAGGAAGCAAGGAGAAATTAACTAAAAATCTCTGAGATTAAAATTGGTTTAAAGGTTATTCAATGTATTTTAAGTCGGTTGTGGGAAAAGGGATGAGTTAATGGAATAATTACATACATTGCTAAATTATGTTAGTCTCAGTAAAATGTTTCAATATAGCACCAAAGTTATTCAATCATGATAATTGAACAATGAACCATTTACAAATGGCGTATTTTAACAAGAGATGTAATTACAATAATGACAATATAATGAAAATCTACATTTGCTAAATAGTTTTTTGTGGCTATTGTAATATCAAGATTGTGCAATCGATAAACAAATCAAGTCAGGTATATGATTCATAATTACGATCGTACGAACTTGTATTGTTTCAACTGATTTAAAATGTATAACAATAGTTTTTTTTTTAACTTTTTTTCTTTCAAGTGATCTTTACAATTTTGAATTTTGATGATGCATCGATGTAGGTTTTAAGCAAATTACATTTTAACATAATCATCTTAGTCGAGAAAACCTATGACAAAACTAGTAGCAAGTAGCTGATATCAAAAAGAAAACACAGCCTGGTTTGCAAAACGCTCACATCGTATATTTTACGATGCAAGATTTTGGTCATCTAATCTGTCAAATTTTGGAATGCAACCTTAGAAAGTACATCTTCACATTTGAACAAACTTATTTGTAATAATTAAACTGCCTTCTCGATGTGTGGAGGTGGCCAAGGATGGTCGAAAGAAGATTGACGAAACTTGTATATAAGGGAAATGTGAATAAGATAATTGGAAAGGGTAGACCTCGGCGAACGTACTCTGACCAAATTGGAAAAGTTCTGGAGAAAGGTAAGGTCAAGAGTATCCTAAAAACGATGAGCATGTATGAAGAATGTAATGAGAGTGAAAGAAGCAAAAGAGGTATGTCAGGATCGTATCAAGTGGAAATCCGTAGTCACTGCCTAACCCTCCGGGAAACAGGCGTGAGTTTATGTATGTATGTATGTTAAAATTATATAGAAATAGGTAGGTACATGACCCCATTAGGGCGCTACAATTTGAGTTCGATATACTCGTTATGTCAATTATACAGCAAATAATAAATTTAATTTAAATGAATTTATTCCAAATAGTCAAGTAACATGCTTAAGCATATTAATATAAAAGGTACATGAAAACATACTTATAGAAAGAAATAAGTTTAAACTTACCCAAAATATCATCTTCGACAGATAGTAAGGCGTTGGCGAGTAAAGTCCACTGGCGGTCTCCCGCAACAGGATCGGGACTTCACTCGGGAACGTTATGAAGACTGCATATATGAACAAGAATATGGTTTCCGTGATGGTCAGGTACAGCAAACCTTCAACGTTCTGAATGTCTCGCTGATCCAACTCTTCAAAGTGGCCGTGGTAGGGGACAGAGATTATGAGACCGACAAACTAAGGAAGAAAGATGGGTTATATTAGCAACGTAATTTATGCGTAAGATAACAGTAACACATAATTCAATGCGAAAGGAAACCTGAAAATAATATAACAGTTACTTAAAGAAAACCGAAAAGAACCAAAATAAACTGATAAATAACTGAGAAAACTTTGAACTTGTGAACTAGTGTTTTATATTTCGTTTATATTTTAACTAATATGCATTTGATGTAAAATTGACGGTAACAAAAACTGAAAAAAATATTAAATGAAATGACAAACACTACGAAAAACTTGTCTTGCAAGCCATCAATGTGATATGTTGATTAGTCAACGTGTGCGTAGGCTTACTTATAGAGCACGTTAAGATCATTTTTTATTGTCCCATCTGTAGGGCTATACAATATTTTGATGATCATACAAATTGTTGAACAATCTAGTTCAAACATTTTAGAACTTACCATTAGAAGTAAAAATTCCGCTATCCAAATTGTGCTGTTATGCTTTACTGATTGTATGTTCCTCCACATAAGCCAGTAGAACTGCACTAGATAATTAACTTTGACTCTGAAAATATATTCGAAGTTGAAATACACATTATCATTATTTTGATATTGTTTAATAGTATAAACTATTGTGAATGGAAATCATATTGGAAGCAAATCAACTATAAACAGTGGTAATATTTAAACATATTTTAAAGTTAATGTTAATAAAGTTAATAAGACTTACAGAGTTAAATATTTCTCGAAGTAATCATTCTGAAACAAAAATAAAAAGTGTCATGTTTTGGCGCAAACATTTCGGTAAGTTTCTATACATTTCCGTCTTAGTACCTATTAAACTTAATTGGTCTATATTATTTTTCACAAACATCGAAAATGCCTTTAACTTCGTTAGTATTTATTACCTTCTCGTCTAGTTCTCCGTTGAAATACTCCGTTTCATCCTGAACATCACCGACTCTTGCATCGATGTTTGTCGCTATATCTGATCTCTGGTACTCGTCGCAGATCTTTCTGATTCTTTCGCGACTCTCTTCCTCTTTGTCTAACTCTATGCCGAGGAGAGACACGTAGTATTCCGCTGCGTTGAAACCGCGGGGGCATTTGTAGTTCAGTCTAGGAAACATAAAAGAAAGATTTTAGAGCCTCAGATTGCCTCTTTTCAATCCTAGTTTTATTAACAACACTGCAGCAATCAGTGTGTAACAAATATTATATTATGTTGGACGTTATGCTTCCGTTTATATTTGTCAAAAAAAGATTCCTTAAATTTCCTCTATAGAAAAATAAGATAAACAAAAGTCCGTTATTATTTAATTCTCCACAATTTCAAGATAATTACACATTTTACGGTTTTTATTTCCATATTGTAATTGAAATAATGTTTATGCCAATGACCACGAATATTTCTAGAAAAGACTCAATAATACTAGTTCTCATTCTATTTTAATAATGTATGGTGTTCAGTAGCCTTGTACTGAATCTTATAAAAATAAACAGTAAATAAGTTCGGAATGGGAATCATTTTTATATAAACCCCAAAAACTATTAAAAACTAATTTATCCTATCATCTTGTTTATGATAAAATTCAGCTGATTATTATCTAAACTCGGTTTATGATTTGTAAATGCTAGATTTTTTTCATAGATAAAAAATACCTACAACAGCGGAAAATTAAGCTACCTATTGCCAGTCGAGATCATATGTATAATTATGTAGGAAGGGTTCCGTAGCTCCAATCCTATCCTATAAACAAACATTTTTTTAACCTGGTTTACGAATTTAGCATTGTTGCTTTTTCTTTCTTTATGATTATGATAAGGGATAAGATCCCCTTAAATAGTAAAAAAAATAATCAATAAAGTAAATCAGTACCTCAGAAATAAAAAATGATAAAAGAGCAAAAATAAATAGTGACGTGTTTCATTGTTTTTGGATCTTGACATTAAGAAGGGGAAATAATGGGTGTGAAAGTTTATATTATGGGAGTATCGGTTTATATTTCAGGAATATTTATTTTTTACAATTAATGGGGTGGGGGATGGGGGGTTTATACACGAGCTTATGTATGACACGTTGATAAAAAAAGTCAAATGAAGGAGCTTATCCAGTATGTAAGAGTTCTGTCAATCTCCTATCTAAAACGGTACCCCAAAAATCAGAACATATTAAAATGGCAAATATCTAGTTAATAAAAGATAAGGATCGGATACTGTGATTGTATTGTGGCCTTGACAGTGGAAATATTTAAAGTTCATACTTTAAGTAGGAGTCACGGACGATGTTCGCAAATAAGTTTGTCACAGGATGATAGATAATTTACTTTTATAATTTTATTAAAAACTGTTTTCATTCGTATCGTATTACTGCATGGATGGTTTTATTTCCATAAGTCACAAGGAGGCGCTGCAACAGAGTATGAAAAGTAAAATGGCGTAATCGATTGTCATGCAGTGTTTTGTAATCTTTTTTCCATATGTCCCGGCAAACTCATACAAAACGCAACCAATAGGTTGTTTGTTTGTATGTGTGTATGTTCGTCTATAACCATGTATTTCCAAAACGTCTTATACGATTGAAAACGTTTTTCAATTTTTTTTGCTATCGATTTGCATGATTTCAACAAATTAGAAAGTTTTAAGATAAATTTATTTAAATTTTAACTTCTAAGTTACAAAATGCTAATTTTATTTATGTAAGTTAAGTCTTTTATCAGAATAATAAGGTCATTGATCTAACATTATAGTCTATCTATCGACTCATCTCGAATTTACGTCACGAACGTCTTTCGGAGTTTTTATTGTAATATAAATGTAAATCTACGCGGAATGCAAAAACGTTAATTTGAAACTTCCAATCTTGTCTCGAGCAACTTGTATCCTTAGCCTGCTTAACTAGATATTGCACAATATTGAATGCACCGCTTTAAACATAGGTGAGAGAATACTTAACAGACATAATCATGAAACCCCAGAGACATCGCAGCACCACAGTAATACCCCTGGTGTTGCAGATGATAGGGGACGGTAACTGCTTACCATAACACAGAAATAGATCAAAGTAGTTTTATTATTGATCTTAGCGGAAAACAGAAAAATGCTTTAGGACCCTCCGTTTTCATGAATGACTGCTATGCATGATCAAGATGACAGTTTCTGTGAATGTAGGGTGTTTTATAGTTTGCGTGAACTGAAAGAACCGCTCTGGATATCATAAAAGCTCAAATTTCATTTTTGAGTAATTGTACCCCTCCTAACCTTAACAACTATACCAACTCCTCAAAATAACGGAGAAGGACTTTTGTTTCATAACAATGTTCCCATAACACAAGCTCTTCTTACTTTGCTCCTAGATGATGCCGTGTGAAAAATGACCAGCATTATTATCAATGATCAAATTATCAATGTTCCAGCAGCCCCAAGAGTGTTATTTTTTCACCTTTTAAATGAGTAACTTTCTATTCACTTGTCCCTGTTCCGTTGTAAATTTCCGAACTAGAGTTCTATGAATAACGACAAACCTTGGAAAACGAATTAAAAAAAAGAGGCTGACTACGGTGACAATCTAACGATCACAGAGTGAGTCAGGCCGATGAACTGTTTCACAAAATGGCATATTTTGAATAACAACAAGAACCTTCAATTGTGGGCCTTTGGTCCTTCAGTTGGGAAAAATAACACTAACATCTCGTTCATACCATTATTATATAATTTAATTGTGTTTTCGTAAGCCGGAACTAACGAGTTAATAGTCCGAGTAGCGAGTTTAAGAGAATTAAAAAAAAAATGCTGGATATTTTTCACACAGCATCGTCTAGCCCCAAAGTAAGCAGAGCTTGTGTTATGGGAACTACATGAATGATATACTACTTATATACATTTTATTTGTAAATACATACATAACATACATAGAAAATACCCAGACCAGAGACAAATATTCGCAGATACAAACATTTGTCCCGCGGCGGGAATCGAACCCGCCACCTTCTGCGTCTAAGGCGGGCCTTCGCCCATTGCGCCACAGAGGTCGTCAAATTGAGTTTATATTCTCCCTAAGAAGAAGAATATACTTACGAAGCAAAGAAGTTATCTGCCTGTTCAATGGTTCCATGGAACGCGGTCCTTCCATTGGCCAATAGTACCACTTGATGGAATAATTCGAATACGCCTGAAGCCGGTTGGTGGACGGAGCAGATCACTAGCTTTCCACCAATGGCAAGCTTTCGTAGACGGGCTACAACTGCAGCGGCCCCCCAACTGTCCAATCCGGTAGTAGGCTCATCGCAGAATAAGATAGGCGGGTCGTTTAAAAGCTGAAAATAATGTTGAGTTTATAACTAGACACACAGTGTTTTGTATTTGCAGAGGAGACACCTGGAAATTCTGTGAATCATTTCCGTTTGTCCATTTTCACTGTCCAGGAGTAGGACGGTACTCTTACATGGACGAGAACTATGTAACACCCAATCCCACTGCTCACCAAACAGCCATGCAAGAGCAAATTAGGTACCTAAACTAGGTAGTTTATAAGACGAATCAAAACCTTGTGTTTCAAAGAAAACAAGTTGACTGCTTTGAGATTGAATGTCTACAGACACTTCTTTGAATTGGGAACAAGAAAACGAGTTATTCGTTTACGATTTTGTCACATTTGTAATAAAACTCCCATCATAGCGACGAGTACATTCCATAGCCCGTTGCTCAACCATGAGTTTATGTACGAGACTAATAGATAACAACCAAGTTATCATTGACCATACACTCTGATAGTAGTCTTGAGGCTCTGCAGTACTCCTCATCTGAGTTGGATTCGTCGGCCTGACCTCGACGTCGATGTGGTTTTGTTTTATTACCTAGACCTTTTGAATGTTCTAGCTTACCTGTACCGCTAAGGCGACTCGTTTCCTCTCTCCCCCCGACAGTGCCTTCAGTTTGGTTTGTGTGCATGTGGTGATTCCCAAATCTCCCAGGAGGTATTGTATTCGCTTCTTCCTTGCTTGTTTCAGACAGCGCCTGTCCATCATTAGTCTAGCCTGTTTGAGAGGAAGTTGGCGTACTAATTACGAAATAAATATAAAATATATATAGTAAGTGGAGTAGGAAATTCGATTTGAAAATAAAAACTACACCTAATTATAGATTTTTATTAGGTTTTCTTTTAATGGTGTACATTGCTACAAACAACTGGAAGAATTAGGGTTTGATATAAACTATAGGCAATGCACATTATAGACTACTATAGCGAGAATTGATTTTGTTCAATGTTCATGTCTGTTTGGTATAAGTTAATAAGTAGGTTTGACTGGAACTTTAAAGTCCAATCAAGACAGCAATATTTGATAGTTATTTTATCAGTTCAAGCAGTAATAATTTTTTGCTCATTAATATTTTCATACCAGTTTTGTAGGTAGATTTTTCAGTGTACTGTTTTATTTTAATTAAGATTTTAACTGTAATTTGATAGGTGATATTCAAAGTTATTTATTGGATTTGTTTGTAACACTTACTTGCTTATTAAGATTTTTAACTTATTAAAAGAACAGCTTTTTAAAAATCTTTGCAAGTAGAGCCATTAATTATGAGTTAGCTGGCTTATATTTTTTTCAGTAAATGGCGTTGTGTTTTTGGTCACAGTGGTAAACGTCTTACTTCGTCGTCAACATTAACAGCTTGTAAAAGTCGAGTGCTGGACATACTTATAATATAACGACTTAAAGCGGATTAACATTAAGTCGGTAACAGATGACTTCATACTGTTTTGTTTAAATTGTAAATTAAATTAATTGTGTAAATTGTTTTTGAGTCAGTTCAGCGTTGAACAGTCAGCACTAACTTGACATAGAATAGCGTCTATTTTTGAGGTCTGCAAACGAAATGTAAATCCGCCTCTACGAACAGATGGACGTCAGTGACTGACTCTAACAAATATATACGCTCACGACTTTATTCCCCACGTTAGACTTTATTCCCCATGTTAGAAATTTTCAGATACATACTCAGTGAGTAGATTTTTGAGGATACCAAGTATGGGGTAGTCAGAGACACGTTCTAACATTACAGTTGGTAAATGCCCGAGTTTTGCAAGTAGAAAGCATTCCACGTGACAGGTTGCAAGCCTATCATTAGAATTTTTGGTTTTAGGGCATGCCAGTTTTCTTCCGATGTTTCACCGTTCTGAGCACAATATTCAAATTTCTAATATGTAAAAAGAACACGAATTGGTAATATGTTGTTCTAAGTTAAAGCAGCACATGGCTTATTTAAATAGTTTATGTAGGTAATTAAAAGTATTCTCTAAACTTACATGGTTTGTGGGTAAACCAGTTCTTGAACGAATGAGTTCAACTTTTGAATTTTCTCATTAGGTGAGAAAATACTTTTTGATCTATTTCGGTTCAAGACTTTACTTTTTTTCAGCGAACGACCAATGTTAAGGAGATATATTAAATCAGGATGTAGTTGAATGTAGAATTATGAATGAACCAGCTTGATTTGACAGGCTGTTTGCTTTATTACTTTCGAAATATAGTATAATGCTCACACCATTTCATCACGTTGCAATATTATCATTGTTATGCATGGTCTAAATCTAAACAAATAGATAATTTTAGATTTTTTTCTACTTATAACAACATTGGAGCCGTGTTGGCCTAGTGCGCGATACCCCGACTTCTGATCCGAAGTTCGTGGGTTCGTACCCGTTCGTGCACCAATGGATTTTTCCACCCGAAAAATTGATGTGCGCATTTACAAGTGCTCAAAACGCTGAAGGAAAACATCGTGAGGAAACCGGCATGCCCTAGAACCAAAAATTCGAAGGCATGTTAGTGTTCCAATAAGCGGCGATGGGCTTGCAACCTGTCACGTGGAATGCTTACTACTTACAAAACGCGGGCATGTACCAAATGTAATGTTTGGACGTGCCTCTGACTACCCTCTACTTGGTATCCTAAAAGATCTACTCACTGAGTATGTATCTAAGGATGTCCACCATGGGAAATACAGTCGTGAGCGTGTTTGTTTTTTTTTTTGTTATAACAACATAACCAACATAATCGTTTTTTGAATACGTGTAGTTAACTAATAAAGAAGTACATTCATTCATACAACTATGTACAAGTAGGATAGTAGTAAGTATAATGTAGTTAATTATTTGCGATATTTTAGATATCAAATGCGCATGTTCGGCAAGTTGGTGACATTAACATTTACTAGTGCTTTCATAATGATGTTTTGAGAAAACTTAAGAAACAAACAAAACAAGTTTACACGTTTATTTATTCCCACCATCTGCTCGACCACTAGCGGTCATTAAAATAACGGATACCAATCGGAATTTGCTTTTATGGGCATTTTCACCAGCTAAAAACGAAACTAACAAAAAACAAATACATTCATGACTGTTATCTCCATTATGGAGTCTCTGATCCATACTTAGTGCGTAGATCTGTGAAGATTATAAGTAGGAGGTAGTCAGAGACACGTCCAAACCTTATAAATGACACATATCCGCATTTTGAGTTGACAAGTTGCAAGCCCACCAACACATATAGGAACACTAACCGATGACACTTATTTTGGTTCTTGGGCAGGCCGATTTCCCCATGATGTTTTCCTTCACCGTTTTAAGCACGTGTTAAACGCACTTAAACTGAAAAACTCAATGTTACACAACCGAGTTAAATAAATAAATAAATAATAAAGTCAGGGTATAGCCCACTTTTTTTTTTTTTTTTTTTTTTTTTTTTCCGATGGGAAAATGCATTACGCATGTCCTCCGGCCCGAGGAGAGCCAGAGGGGTCTGTCGGACTCACCAGCTAATCCACTAACAGGGGAGCTAGTGGATAGTGGCATACCGACTAAAAACCCATCGATTTTCCGACACTCACCTTAGTGCCAGTGCGTCGTCAAACCACTCGTCGTCAGACGATTCGTTTGACGGCGCATCAGCACTTGACGGGGCTACGGGTTCCCGGTCGGATTCGACCGCGGCCCTGTCGGTGATTGTCCGCCTTGGGCGGACCCTTCGGTCTCCCCTTTGCGGGGGAGGGGGATTCCCCGGAATATTTAATAAATTCCCAGGCAGCGGAGGCCTGTGCAATGCAGGGCTGGGGCTCCTCGCACCCGGACCCTGCTGGCCTCCATCGAGTGGAAGAAGGTGGCGAAATTGCCGCCGCCTTCTTCCAGCCCTCCTCCTCCGTTGGAGAGGAGCGAGAGGGTCTTGCTCTCGTATCCGCTCCGCAGTCTCCTTCTTTAACATGACGTCTTCACAGAAGGAGACCACGGCCTGCCAGGCTCTGTCACTATCAAGCATGGCCTTGACCAAGCTCAGTAGCGAGAGGTCCTGGCCCACTTTTGCCTCGAGTGCCTGACGCTGCAATATCCAGGCACTACACTCTTGCAGCGTATGTTGCGCCGTGTCCTCGGCCGCACCGCAGTGCTGACATACTGGACTCGGTTCTCTCCTGGCTATGTGGTGCAGGTACCGTCCGAAACAACCGTGTCCCGACAGGACCTGCGTCAGTCTAAAAGTGAGGGCACCATGCTCTCTTTCTACCCATTCTTTTAGGTTAGGCCCTATGGCGTCTAAGGTCCACCGACCATATGTGGCCGACGCCATATCCTCTGACCACTGCTGAAGAGCGACTCTACGAGCCTGCTCTCTAGCGTGGCCTACCTCCTGAGGAGCCAAACGGACTCCTTGCGCACGTCTTTCTATTTTATCAAAGTAGGCCTGGGCAAGCAATGTGGCTTCTCTGTCCCATGGCAGGGACCCTGCGATAGCGCAAGCAGCACCGTGCGATACGGTGCGGTAGCCTCGTATCGCTTTAACCGCCATAATCTTTTGAGGTTTCCGCAGAAGTGCCCTATTAGTGGAGGTTAAAGCGTCCGCCCACACCGGTGCACCGTACAGGGCCATCGACCGTATGACCCCTGCAAATAGGCGACGACATGGATGTTTAAATTCTAACTAAGTTGGTATTGTAAATATGTTTCGTTGTAAATATGTATATTAATGTAAATATATTTTGGGCAGCATGCAAATTTACTTTACCATGAATTCCATATGTTCTTCCACAGTTAAATCATCAATAGCCAAGTCTTCCTGAGGCACGAAGCCTGATATTCTGGCTATGAGGTCAGCTCCCGCTAGTCTTCCGTTCAGCATGAGGTATCCTGTCATAGCGCTTTTGTCTCTTCGGCTGATTGCTGCTAGGAGTGTAGTCTTTCCCGCACCACTATTTAGGAAGGTACGAAAAAGTATTTTTTTTGTAATGTAGGAAAATAAAAATACCCCTATGATGAGTGATACTTTTTTTGTATATTTTTTAAGTATAATATTATCATCAACAGAGTCGACCACTGCTGGACATATACTCTGAAAACCATAAATAACAGTCTGGAACCACTAAATTTTACTGTATTCAAGCATTTTTTACCGTGTTGATGACTTATCAGTTTTATTTGTCGGACTTCTAAGTCCATTAGAATAAAGACGTTAAATCTTTGATTTGTTGGGCCCTTCACAGAATGCATAGGAAGTTGTCGGCAATGAGAACGCCGTCCCTTGACCCACTAGGTTGAACGTAATATGAAAATAATTTGATGATCGTTCTGTAAACATGTTTCACAATTGCTACTCTTGTTGGTTCTTCTTAACATTCCATGTACTATAAATTAAACTTGTTTGATTCAAGACAACCAAGTAAAATATAAGTATATAAGTTTATTTGTAATCTTTGGCACAGTAGCTAATAGATTTCAGTTGTGGGTTCTTCTTTGCGTTTTATTTTCTTAATCGTGTCTAACTTTTGTAGAATTATTGTGACAGTTTCGGGTCCGGGTGTTTTCTATGTATAATATTTATGTATCACAAAAAAAAGGTATAAGTAGTATATCAGTCATGTAGTTCCCATGAACTACATGATACATACAAACTCTGCTTAGTTTGGAGCTAGATTATGCAGTGTGGAAAATGTCCAGCATTATTTATTTATTAATCATCTTTGAAAGATATCGTCTAAAATTAAGTATGCTTCTCGCTACTAAATAACTGCTCGTCTATCCATACTGAACTTCTGGAAAAAACTTGGGAATGTATTGTGCAGTTGGCCGTACGTTTATTTATTTATGAGGATTACGTATGAAATTAAATATATATAGGATGGGGTGAAGGGCACCTAAAATAATGTCGATTAGCTTACCTAGATCCCATTAGAGCCACTAAATTTCCAGAAGTTACATAGCCGCTTACTGAAACGAAAGAAAAAGTATACTTAGGTATTTAAATTGCATTACACGATAGTAGCCAAGGAGTGGCTCTAGAAACGTAAGACGACCCTGGCAGCGAGATGGGCAGACGAAATTGTCAGTCTCGTGAGCCCTTAGCGTAGGATCATGGTGGACGAACTGAGAGACGCCTATAACAAGCAGTGGGACTTTGAAGTCAAGATTTTGATGATGATGATAATATAGAAGATGCTATATACGAAAAAGTTTTTCTAAGCGCATTTTTGTTTATGCCGGTTTTTCTTTAATAGTTATTAATATTCCAATCGTTCACATTGTTTACGTTCACAATTAAAACCTAAAAATTGGTGGAACCAGTAGAAAAATTACCACATACCACCTTTTTACCAGATACCACCTTTTTACCAGATACCAACTTGTTGATACCGGTTTCAGACATTCAAAGTTACACAAGATTTGGAGATACGGAGACCAGACCTCGTTAAATACCTTGTTTCCACCTATGTAGAAATGGTAATTCTATGCTAATATAATCCCTAATTAATTAATTAATACGATTGCATGGCTAAGAAAAGCGTGTAGTGTTACCATGAAACAGCTACATATTTAGACTTTTTCTATTTATGTAACCAAGAAAGTAATGAAACGAAAAGGCTGCTTTGTGGGTACAAAACCGCCTGGGTCGAACACATCGCGTGCCTGCCGGACAATCTTTGGTCCAAATCTGCCACTACTTTTGGTCACACATATAAGGCGCTCTCCCAGTAGATCCTGGAAAAAGTGACTATACGATCTAGACTCTCAATTCAGTGAACGGACCAAGGAATTAAAAATGTGGAAGAAAGAGAAGAAGGCTTTTATCAAATCTGACTCTTAATCCATCATCTATTGTAGCGACCACTAATGACGATAAAATCGAAGAACCTTCCTTAAGGTATAAGAATAATAGTAAACAGTTGCAAAAAAACTTTAAATTACAATGAGGAGAAAAATGGTATTAAAATTGCACACTAGGTAACAAACAAACAACGTCTTACCCCAAAAGTATCATTGCGTCGCCGCCGTTTAAGAGATTAAGGGCCTAACAAAATTATTGAACAGTTGATTATTTATTTTAGGAAAACCATCGGCTCTTAATAACAAAATTAATGACAAAACCTTTAAACACTGCTTTGTCTCATTTTGTAATTGTGTTATCTTAAATTCATCAAAAAAAACCGTTTAGCTAAACAACTGTTTAAAATATTCATAAGACTATTAATATTCATAAAATATTAATAGACTACCCAAGCGTGTTCTTACGAATGGAGGAATTTGTAAAAAGTAAAAATAAAAAATGTTTCAAAATATCTATCATCATAATCGTCACTCGTCATACTCGTAACCACTGGTACATATGTATGTAGATACTACGTAATTAACCGTGAATAAAAAACGTAACGTATCCTTACCTCCATTCAGGACTCTGACTTCTTCATACGTCGGAGACCTCCATATACTGGTCTGGGTCTTTTTCTTCCTGTACACTGAGAGGTCTTTCCACGACAAAGTGAGGTTCTCGGGACCATCTCCCATTATGCCCATTTCATCGTCCTCCCAGTTCACAATGGCTCCTGTTAGCACATTCCTCGTAGGTAGCTTCAGGCTGACGTCTTCCTTCATCTCGTCATCGGTACTGAGAAAGATTAATTGTTATTATTTTTTTGCAAAATTTAATATCCCCTCCGTATTTTTAATCGTATATTCCGGGCCTTCCTTATGTCAATAAACATCCTTGAAGTTATACAATTCGATTGCAAACAACTGCATTTCAAACAATAAGCCGTTCCGGGAATAAATTTTAATTATGTATACAACCTTTAATGACAAACGAGTGTCGCAGGAAAAATCTTCAAATGACATAGTACTTTAAATTAAAGTTAAATGTACAAAGGGCGGCGGTCAGGTCTTCCTAGGATTATGGAATACAAAGACAAACAAGCACGCTCACGACTGTAATACCTATGATGAACCTCAGAACCATACTCAGTACGCAGATCTGTAAGGATACCAAGAAGGGAGTAGTCAGAGATATGTCCAAACATTATAGGACTAATAGCCAGCAGTTGTCTTCTTCTAAGGAATTACAAAAAAACATCTATTTTTGCAATAAACTAGAGTTCATTAATCACATTATTTAGATAAGCAGATTATGATTCTCATTCATTACAGTTATCTAGCGATTTTACATTGTAGGTTTGTCAATATAGATAAATATCTGTTGTCAATGCGGGTTATTTTGTAATGGTCTTGTAATAGCAAGCCATTTATAGTCTTGTATAATATGATACTTCCTCTCTCTCCGAGTTCACGAGACTACGATCAATTGATACAATTGGACACATTGTCGCTGCCGATCGTATCCTGAGAAAATATTTCAAACTCTACCGTTGTATTTTTTAAGTCAAGAACTTTTATTTTAAAATATAATGTTCCTACAATACTTCATTTTTTCAAATAAATATGAATCGAATGTATGAGTGTGATAATGGGCTACGTAGTCTAGCCTGGGGTCTAGACAAATAAAACATTCTGTTTGCGTTAACGCTTGGAAATAATGAATTGTATGGAAATTACATTAGCTGTGGAAATGTCACGTGACAGCTGCCAAGTTTTACCTTGCCAAATTTGCGTTAGCGTGAAAGGAAAAGTAAATGTGAGGTATTTGTCTAGACCCTGTAGGCATCGCGGAAACCATTTGTTTGATTAAAAACAAATGATAGGTCTTAATTATTTTTATGTACTTGTCTATATTTTTTCTTTCTAAACAATTCAAAATATTAATAAAAACATGCTGAGTAACATAATAGGTATCAGAAATGTATAGAAAGTCGGGCAGTGGACAGGTCGATGTGATGTGTCTGTCTGTATACATATACTGTTGATTCTAATTAGTTTGCTTTCAAGCATAATAAGCCGGTATATGCGTATGGGGTATAGATAGTTTGTTTATTGCCATTTTTCTCTAAAAGGTTTAGCAGATTTTTAAGAAGTTTTTAGCAACCGTTTTGTAAGAATTCAATGAAGTTCTTATAAAGATTTTAAAGGGTTTCATAATAATAGGTAAGTATGTATATTTCCCGTTATATCAGCTTCGAATAAGTAAGTAGTGGTTGTACGAAAATGTCGTAGACTCAAATATTTATTGCAGATGAATGCAGATTTGAAGTGTTATCTGATAGGTACATATATCTGATCCTGTGTGAATAAAGCAAGACATATAATTAATTTTAGAGATGTTGTACAAGATGGCTGGACTGGAAACTGGAGTGATACAAGAAAAGAGGGCATTGTCATCCACCCTCAAAGTCAAAGTCAAAGTCACTTCTTGATTATGCTTTTCTTGATTCATTGAAACCACAAGAATCATAGAAACGTCAACTTAAATACTACATTAATTCAAAAATTTAAAGTGAATTTGAAACCTAGAAAAACGGTCAAGTGTTTGTCGGTACCGCGCAGAGTAGGGTCCCATAGTTGCCCATAAACTTATATTTACTATCTATATTACACAACTAACAACTTAATCTTAGTCATGTTCAATGGAATTTGTATCAAAAAATCCTTTTTACTAATTAAGTACATTTTATAAGTTGATCGACTATTACTCGTTAACTTATAAAGGCTACTTAGCTGTGATAGTTTTCATTTTAACTTAGTTGTATAGGTATTCTATTCCGTGAATTTTATCTCATATCCAAAAACAACCGTTTAATTGGTAGGGGGTTGGGACACACTTGACTCTAACAAAAATGTGCACTTTAAAGCTTTAGCACAAGGATTCCTAAATCGAAAAATGGTTGTAACACACCCGTAATCGACCTATCCAACGACACCCCACACCATGGGATGGAATATAAAAAAAAACATTCCCACTTACACAGAGGCAACTGCAGCCGTCTCGCCGTGTCGGCGGAACCCTAACAATCAGGCAACAAACTTTGATTTTTTTTTTTAAATCCTTCATTAAAAACCTCAACGCCCCAAGATAACACCTACAACCACAAAATGCCTTCATACACAGTTACCACTATAGTTACGACAGGATCTACCTATTTTAGTGTTGCCAAAAGTAAGTAAACTTAACTTCGGAACGGGTAAGTACGGAAATTACACGTTCAATAAAGTTTCTAGGAACGAATTTTATAAATCACAGGATGTATTTGTTGTATTATAAAAAAGCGGCGATGGCTTGTATCGTGTCACGTGGAATGCTAACTACTTGTAAAATGCAGGCATGTGATTCCTCAGACCTAAAAAAAGCTTCAATATAGTGTCAATTCCAGGAAGATCATATCTAGGATATGGGACATCGGGATCTATCTATAGCCTTAGCGTTATTGCGGTATACGGGGTCGTGGCCGTCGGCTTTCCCTGTATAATGTTACCGCCACGGGACAGTGTAGTGTTACCGATAGCTGATAAGTAGGAATGGGGGTATTCCAAGTGAATGCTTTTTGACAGATGATGAATCACCGTTTTCTAGGACACAATTAAGTATATAATTATGTACTTACTTAGTCTGTTGAACAGAAACAATATGATAATCCTATTACTATTAAAAACGTGAAAATTTGCGAGGATGGATGTTTGTTACTCTTTCACGCAAAAACTATTGAACGGATTTTGATGAAGCTTTACAGTAATATAGCTTATGCATCAGAATAACACATAGGCTTCTTTTTATCCGGATACCATGCAGGCGGAGCTAGTCGGTTATAAATAACAACAGAAAAATGATTTCGGATTACGTTGGCAACGGTAGGTACCAAAAACGTTGGAAATGACCTACTTATAAGCAATTTTTACAAAATAACTTTTTCCATTTACTCGTATATGTGTTCCGGTGATTTGTAGCGATAAAACTTAACTAAGGGCGGGTTCCAATTATTATAGTCGTAAAATGATGACGCCTCGGTTTTATCGGAAATAAACCGTTTTCTATCATTAAACCGTTTTGACAGATAAAACTGAATTGCTTGTTACCACAAGTAAATAAGCTCTTACTCCAAAAGTATATACGGGCTCCTTGCGTCGCGAGTAAAAATACAACCTTGGCTAGGTTGGCTAGGTTTGTTGTGAAAAAGTCATAAGCTAATTAACTTTCATTTTAGTTTAATTAAAAAGCTCTTAAGTAAAACCGCTTTTTTATCGTTAAACTATTTATTGCCTAACTATTAGCTGTTGTAACTCTGGTAGAACTGCATTATCTTTTAACGTTATTATGCATATTTCGATTTACCTATATAATTTATTTACTAATTAGATAAGGTATATACATAACTAGCTGTTGCCAGCGGCTTTGCATGCGTTTAAAAAAAACTATATTCCCATACCAACTTTCCGTTTCCCCCCTTCCCTTAAAATGTGAAAATCCAAAAACCCTGAACAGCATTATTTATTTAGATCAGTAGCTGAATGCAAATTTTCATGTTTCTAACTTTAAAGAACAAAGACTTTCATACAAAGTATATATCCCCCTTTAAAGTGGAAATCTCCAAAATGTATTCTTAGCAGATGCTTACGTTATAAAATAAACTTATGTTTAAATTTAAGCCAGACCAGCCTGTCTAGACTTAGAAGTTATGGCTGACAAATACATATATTGTGCGTTGATAAATCAGTCTGTCAGTCTGTCAGTTAGTCAGTACAAACGATTTTATAAATTTAGAATAAACTTGTGCATTTGAGCTTTCTTTAAATTACTTCAGATAGAGATCCTTAATTTTTTACTTGGCATGACAGCAGATTAGGTATTAAACTTCTAAAATCAAAAGTTCATTTTTAAATAGCTTTGCCAACATCTTCGCCTGTGTAATACCTGGATAAAAAGTTACCTATGGCTTAGTCTCATACTCTATTATGAATTATACCTATTCAAACATTTAACCAAATCAAATTTATCCATTTATTCAGCCATCACTGCTTCATACTTTGGCATTGTAGTCCTAGGTTATGTACTGAGGTAGCAACAGTCGCTTAACTGGCGTTAACCGCCTAGTCTAACCGGTTTTTG
Organism: Perizoma affinitatum; assembly: GCA_961405105.1. Classification (NCBI taxonomy): domain Eukaryota; kingdom Metazoa; phylum Arthropoda; class Insecta; order Lepidoptera; family Geometridae; genus Perizoma; species Perizoma affinitatum. The sequence continues at coordinate 13,144,067 of OY560189.1, forward strand.
ACCTAAAATTAGAAGCTAATCACTAAAAACCTTCACGTTCCCATCTAGATACTGTCTTAAAAAAGTCACTTTATTAGATAGAGATATTTCAGAGTTGAACCGTACTGTCTATGGTAGAGCACTGTTGACAATGAAATTGGATAGGGCATCTGAACCGGCTTACTTAAAAATATTTTTAACTGAAACCATGGATCATTAATTATGTTAATTACAAGTACGTCTGAAACAAGATAAACCTATGTTTGTAAAACAACAGTGCACGCACATCTCAAACAATCTTGCAACAGATGACCGATTAAAATCTAGCCCAGTATATGTACCCTTATAAAAATATGAAACAAACTCACCAAAAACAAAACAAGAAAAAATCCTCTGAAAACGCCTACACACACTACCAAACAAATTTACTGAAAACACACTTTTTTTTATTAACATGCACCTATTTTGAACTATGAGAGCGGGCGTGTTGCTCTATGTAGCCTCTACACCCAACTGACTATAAAACTAGTTTGCAATACATAGCTCCTCGTTTTCTTTAGGTTACTATTAGTTTTAGTACCTTTTAATTAAAACACTAAACAGTTAAGTACATAATATCTAATTGGCTCTGAACTTTTTCATAATACCAAGTTATAGAATATTATTAGCAGATAAGATGATTCTTAAATACCTACCTTCTTTCCTATGTTATTTAGTTGTGGTATAATATTTTTATTGATATCTTGTTAGAAATATAGCGATATTGAAGCAAGCTCTTTCTTCGTAATCTTAGAAACGATTGGTCCTAAAATATTAAGACCTAACTTTTGGGGATAACGCCGTAGCGTAGTAGGTAGGAAGGTGTACTACTTACTACTCTTGTACTACGAGTTTATGCTGGAAAATTGTATCTATTAGATTAGTTCTGTTATTAGTATAAGTAGGTAAGTACCTACACAAAATCTTGTCACAGAGAAGAAAGATTTTGGGAAAGTTCTGATCATTCGTGAACGTCAAAAACATATCAGAGAAATTTACAAAAATCCGTTTAGAACCGTAAGAAATAACCTATCAGATAGGTGTCTAGGTACTTTAATAAAATCAAATATATAAGGAAATTTAGGTACCTTTGGAATTGGTAACTACTTATTACAGTTTAGTTATTCAAAAAAGTGTACTGTTGGGTCGGTAAAACCTTTGTACTCACAGACTCTTTTTTCAATACGTTCTTATAAGAAAATTAAAAAAGGGCATTAAAACAATGCAAACTTTTTGTTTAAAAAAACGGCCAGCGCCATTGTTTGTATAGGTACTTACGTCTCGCTTGTTGTTGTCAATTTTATTTAGATTTCCGTGGTTCATTTGTTTTCGTTTTGGTTTTGATGTGGCAACCAATAATTTTCGACGTTGAGTGCATCGTTTGTAATAAATCGTTGCAAAAGATCGGGCACGATCCAAAAGAACCGTCGAAAGACATGGGAAAAGTGACTAGCAATAATAGTCGACGTTTGAGAACGCCGAATTGGTCTTCGGAGGAGAAGCAGTATCTTCTTGAATTGATCAAGGCGCGCAAGGAGGTGGTCGTAACTAAAAGCAATAACGGACCAAATTTTTCTGAGGAAAAGTGCACCGCGTGGTCCGAGATTTTGCGAGAACTAGAAACGAGATTCGGAGCTAAGTTCAACTGTAGCTCTATCAAGAAGGTGAAGACTCAGTGGCAGAACATGAAGCGGTTAGCTCGTGACGAAATATCCCAAACAGGTCCCATGATACACAAACTGACCAAGCAAACTGTTGAGGTTTGCGAAATTCTAGACATGGTGAAGGATGGTGTTTTGAAAATGGAGGCACACAGTTTTAATGAAACAGGATTATCCACTAATGTTGAGATTAAAACTGAACGCATTGATGAGTAAGTAAACTTCTAAGTCCATAGTGCCTACCCACTTACTTGTAATCTACCTAGGTACATATAATCATGTAGGTTGTGGGATGTTAATTAATTAATTAATTTAATTTTGGCTAGGTAGGTACTTATTTTTTCTTTTTGTAATTTACGATTATTACCTAATACTAACCAATGCTGGAAATTTTCACACAGTAGGTATCATCTAGCCCCAAAGTAAACAGAACTTGTTTTATGGGAACTACGTGACAGATATACTTTTTTTTTAAATAGATAAACTACATTTTTAATATTATTATACATAAAAAACACCCGAGACAAATATTTTCAGATCATACAAACTATGTCCCGAGGCAGGAATCGAACCCGCAACCTTTTGCGTCTTAGGAGGGCCTTCACCCACTGCGCCACAGAGGTCGTCTCAGACTACCGCCCCATTCTTCATTACACAAAGGTTAGTTGGAATAAAATGTAAATTAGTTATAATTTCGGCTAATGTACTTGTTTTATATTGTGCAATAAAGCATTTTCTTTATGAGGCAGACACACGTTTCTAGGTGAAACTACCTAATATTCCTTGGTAGGCTAGGTAGGTTAGCCTATCTACCTATAAAAATCTAGTTGGTGATGCAATATCTTTTACTACTCTCGTCTAGGTAGGCACCTACCTAGCTTGGTAAACATACCTCATGCATTAATCACATTTTTGACAAATAAGTTTATCTCACCTACATCTAGCTGTGAAGTTGATTTCAATTGACCTTTTTTTTTCTTTTAATTCTTTTTTCAGGGAAATGGTTCCTGGTTGCAGTGGAATCGAACGTACACCCATGGTTATAGATGTAGATCATGATAAAGAAAATATACGTTTTAATCGGCTTGAATCCTCAGCTTCATCTGCTTCTGAGCAAGTGTCCATAAACGAGTCTGAGGCTCCTGAAGAGGCTAACCAAAGCACAAGCTTTAATATGAAGAATGCTTCCGCTATGACTGATGAAACTTATAAAGAACCTAGTACTACAATTAATCCATTTCATAAGGAAATGCAGGACTATTTCAAGTAGTTATTTTTTAATCTTATCATTGGTACCTACCACTTCATTAATTATTAGGAAAGTACCTACCCTTTTTTACAAATTTTAAAACAATTGAGTTAAAGTGACATCTCTGTTCTATATGTAGAACTATTTCGTTATATTGCAAACCAGAACACCAGCTTTTCCAATGACTGATAAAACTTATTTATCTTAATCTAAATATTCAATCCATTTCTTAAAGAAAGGCATTAATATTTTTACTGTTTACTTTTTTCTAAATTTAAAAACATTTGTTGAGTTACGTGACATCTGTACTGTTCATGAAGAACTATTTATGTTGCATAAGCTACACATTTAACCCAAGCTAGTTTATGTAGTTAGTATTATAATTATCTGTGACTCAAACATCCTTTTACGCATAAATGCCTGAAATCTATGTCTTTGTTGTTATATCCTCAGGTTTATTTCTGCTGAGAAATTAATGAAGATGGAGTCCATAAAAGAGGAACGACAAGTCATTAGAGCTATGAGAGAAACTGCTGAGCTGAACAAAATTATTGCTGAACAAAAACTAAAGCATGTGTTGTGGGTGAAGAAGGCAGAGATGGCGTGAGTTACAAATATTTTTTCATTTACTTTCCCGCTTTTTATATTTTTTTCCTAAATGGGTACTTTTAGTTAATTTTGTTGAGCATAAAAATAATCGTACCAATAAATGATAATTATGATGATTTTAATATCACAAGAAAATCATGCTTGTCCCGTAACCATGTCATGTCATGCCAATTTTTACATGAAATACAACTATTTGTCTGTAAGTGAGTTGTCAATGTCAAAACTCAATACTTGCTTCTAAACTGTCCAACAAACGTCAATTTGATACAAGAAAATTATTTTGTGTAAAAGCCGAAAAGAACTTCGTTTATTATTTTGCTAGTATTTTACTTCATACATTCGAATCATGAGTTTTATTTCTAGTACTAGAACAACGATAGTGCAGGGCGCGAGAGCTCTTATCAACGTGAGGTAAGAATCTACCGTCCGCTCCGGTTACGCAACGCCCGGGAAGCACATTTTTATTTTCGTTACGACGTAATTGCCTTTTAAAGAATCTTGGTAATCTGAAGATATTTTGGGCATTTGTATTTGAACGTGGCCAGCAGCCCAAACGGGAAAACGCAAGGCGTTTTTCTACTTGCCTCTTGCAGTCATGCTATCTGCTGTGATAAGCGATTGACATGGAATTATTTTTGCCGATGGCATATTCTGGCACAGGCTCAGTTGCTGTGCCCTTTGTTTACCAATTACAATAGTCAGTAGTATTTGGTCTCGCTACCTGTCTACATTTCTATTAGAACATTGTTCATGTAAGTTTTGTTAGCTATTCATATAAATTTTTTCCTGGCCATATTTCTTTTTATATTTACCTACCTTACAAATACTAAATTTAAAAAAAAAGAGAGAACATTTTAAATTTTTGGCAATCACATGTTTGGTTTTTATTTTATAATTAACAGCAGTGGACTTTTACTGCTGTTTTCTGCCCTAATAATTAAAGTCCTTCAGCATTTTTTTGGTTATCGCACCAATACATGAAACTGTTTTCTCATTCTGACATATAAATCATTGTGCAAATACGTATGACTCATGTGTTTACCGTGTAAGATCAAGGCATCAAGCTATTTTTAATCAAGTGAGATGGATTAGGAATCTCTTTCATGCATTGAAAATTCAATCATAATATCTTTGTTTACAGTCCTCATAAAATGCTATTTAATGGCTGATTATGTCTTTTTGTCTTTTATTAACATCCAAACTTACATACATAGTCCTGAACCCATACAAGAATTCAGGACTATGTATGAAATCAGGAACTACAAGTCCTATGGTACCACATCACCCTGATCCCGAACAAATATCGGCAGATTATGCAAACATTTGTCCCATAGTGGGAATTGGTTATTTCCAATGCATATGCATGCAATTAGTACCCTCTACTAAGCTTCAACTTCTAATTTACTGTAGTTATTACAATCTATACTAACAATGCCAATCAATAAATTATTTATTCCTAGCCTATTCTATTTTCTTATTTTCATCATAATGTTTATAGTTTTTATCAAACTTAGCATGAGCACAAAGACAATAATGTAGGTGTTCCAACCATAGCTTTAAGACTGCTGGATGGGATTGTAGACACAATAGAATGTCTATTGTGTTTCCACCAAATCTGCTTATCATATTCAATTTAAGTTAATATTTAATATTTCCACTGCCATGTTTCACCTGTTTTTTTGTGGATCTCAGATCAACGCCGATGAATTGCATTCCATCTGAAGAAATCAAATAAATATATGAAAATAATACATGTTGCCATTAGAAGTAGATCTAACGGTCCTCACTGATACACCGGCTCTTACGTCTGCCCCTAACACTTCATGTTCAATTAAAACACAGCCTAAAAAACGGATCTTTCTTATCTAACCCAGTTATCTCCATTTGTCATGGGGAGTTGTTTTTCTCAAACTTTTTTTCTGGGCACCTTTTAAGTTTTTGAACAATTTAAATAATATGCTATAAGTAGCAGACATGTGACCACCCAGTATGACCACCCACTCTCGACAAACTTCATAATAATTTTTCGTTGTGTTGCATGGCAATTTGTATTTCTGCCAATTTTTATTCAAAATACTTTACACAACTCAAAATTACAAATCCGGATTTCCGCCAAAACTACACTGAAACAATATAAGAAATAAATAAATTATTTAGATTCAAATTTTGCAAATAGAATGCAAATTATGTGTCTCTAATTAAATGGGCAGCCAGCATTATTTGAACAAATAGCACTCATAAATTATCAGCGATACTGAAAACAGGTTTAGTGTTCAAGGAGTTGTTATTGTTTTTATAATTGGACACATAATTGTGACACATAAATTATATTTACATGTAACAAATCAGGAATTCTTTTTAGATTCATTGGAATCACAATTTGGTTTAACTAGAGAGTGTCCCTAATTAGTTGACCACAACTGTATGTGTGCACTGAATCAACATGAATCTAAAACACAGACTAAAAAATAGTTATTGTCAAGTTTTATAATATCCCAAAAAATTCAACTTTGTTGTGATTCAAACATCCTCCCACTTGGTATGCAATGGCTGTACTTACTAAGCTTGCCGAGGTTGAATTTATTGGGATATATTAAAGTCTTGCGATTTCCCATAAGTTAACACTTTAAAAACACTAACCATTGAATACTTAATGTCTCTTACAATTGGTAGCAAACTGATTTGATGTGGTCTTGTTTTCAGAATGTACTCTGGCGAGCCTGGCTCTGGTGCAGGCAAGGGGGGCGGTGGTGGCGGCTCTATCCGCGAGGCCGGAGGTGCTTTCGGCAAGATGGAGGTAGCCCGGGAGGAGGAATACTTTTACAAGAAGGTTCTCATCTTTTTCTGGCATACATTAAAATAATCCAAACAATAGGATAAATATAAATGAGAAACCAATCTTCATTGTTTGATTGGTTATTTTATTTTTATCATTCATTAGGTTAGTTATACAATCAGGTTGAAGATAGTGGAAAACCAATAATAAATTATCTAATGTGGTGAAAGGTGTGCCTCATAGAGACTCCTTTAATGCAAATGTCACATGACTTCTAATTGTTGTTTCAAAACATGGTTTCCTCAAAATCATTTCTTTTGTTTGGAAAAGCTTGTGTTATGGGAACTACATGACTGATATAGTACTTATACAGATTTTTGTTGTAAATACGTCCATATTATACATAGCAAACATACAGACCCGAGACAAATATCTGCAGATCATACATACCTTCTGCGTCTCAGGCGGGCCTTCGCCCACTGAACGCAGAGTTCGATAGTTCTTATACTATTCTTAAATAGGAATAATTAGAACTTTGTTGCATGCTTGCAGAATAATAATTTTACTATACTGATCATCTGCCATTACTGAACCAAACTATAATGCTTTTTTTTCCCCACAGCAAAAGCAAGAGCTTCAAAACATAAAGGGTCAGTCCCCACATTAAAATATCATACAACTTTGTTGCATGCATGCAATGTTACTAACTGTGACATATATTCAGTGATAATTTAATCTACCTTTGATATTTTGAGTTTAAAAGTATATCTGGACCTCTCTGAAGTTAGCTTTGGCATAATACTCATACTCTTTGTTTCTTCTATTACTGGCTCTTTGTTTGTCACCCTGCCTGCATTATCTGTGGATATGATCTTTAAAAAACAAGCAGATCTGTTTCATGCCAATAAAATATACATAAAAATGCTCCCCGTTGTATGCATAAAGATTTTAATGATTCATCATTATTGTTGCCATTGGTAAAAAAAAAACATTGCAGCGAAAGGTTTTGGTGCGCCCAAACTGGAGACTCCTTTCATGCACTAAATCATATGATTAATTTCCTTGTAAATCTAATGCAATGTCATATTGCTAACTTCAGAGTGTCAAAGATACATCAGCTTACTATACAAGATATGATCATTTTAACTTGCAATGTTTTCGTATTCACAGCAAAAGGAGCAACTTCAAAACCTGAAGGGTCACCTCGGCAAGGAGATATCCTTCCACCAGGAGCAAATCAAACGTCATGAGGATGCGATCAAACGTCACAAAGATCATCTCACCGAAATGGACAAGAAACAATGAACGCACATCTAAACCATGCATGCGACTTATCAGAAATGTATCAGTTTGAGCTGAAATTTCACTTCTACTAAGGTTGCAATTATTGTTTTAAGGATGCTACTTTGCTTTTATTTTGTTTAGAGTTAGTCTATGGATGGTTGAATTATATTTAATAGAGGCGTCGTATAATCTGTATTATTTTCGTCGTCACTCATGTCATCAAAAAACCTTGGTTTGAGCCATGATTCTTGCGAGGAATAAGCAGCACAGATAATATAGATATATTCGGTATAGCCACAGATATTAAAATACTATACCAGTAGGTAGGGAGAAAATCTCTGATACAAGTACTAATAAACCGCCATCTATTTTGATGATTAGGTACTACGTGTTACATTCATTTTATGGCTCAAGATTTGTTACTATTCAAATCAAAAAATCAAATCATTGTTGTTTTGATTAAAATTGTATAGTTCTATTGAATCCTACCCTTTACCTATTGTCAAATTGAAATTTGCTATTACTATTTTCTGCTAACTAGGGTAAAATATTGTAGAATTTTGAGTTAGCAGAGGAGTCATTCGTTGACGGAAAGTTTTCTCCTGCTGGTACTAGGAGTCGACAACAGATGGCGCAATTTCACTATAATACACGAGTTCTTGAAAACAATCTATAGGTACTTATTATATATAATAAGTAATATTATTACTTACTATTATAAATAGACATAATACATTTTAAATATATTTTATGTGGTATTTATTATGACAAGGTGTAGCCCGTAATTAATTGCTCTACCTACCTAGGTACACACATACCATATTTATCTTTGCCACTAGACCTACGGTAGGTACCTACCTTATCTGCTTTCGTTCGTCTCGTCGTTTCACTGGTTCCTTTAAGTCACCCTGATGTGTTATACCTACCTATAGTGGCCCTATCGATGGTGAAATAACCATGTCGTGGATGAATTCAGTCCGTCTCACTCAGGCCTCTTTTCAGGCACAGACTTTGTCCCTTCAATGCCATTATACCTACCTATCTTTTAGCTATTGGTAGGTATTATAATATCTGGGCCCTAGATAGGCAACTAGTCTGTGATGCCATTTCCAGTATTCAATGGCTGGCATAATGTGCTCTTAGAAATTGGAATATTAATATTATCATAGGACGCATTTATACAGCCATGGCTTTGTTTGTTTTTTGATCGTATGTAATGCAGCCAGACGGTCGTCGCCCTAGCCAGACCAGCAAATTACACCTAAGTAGGTAGGTACTGACGCTGACGCCATATTTAGAATAGCACCTTTGTAAGTAGAGTCAAGTATTGTAGTAAAGTTGACGGGGCAGAGGCTGTTATTGTAATTTCGTGTAATAAATAGGAGTGCGTGACAAAAAACCATAGCTCCATCGACCATCATTGGCGTCCGCGGGCGACGACCGTGCTCCACGAAACTAACCGAGCGAAGTGAAGTTAGCGGCAGACGACCCGCCAAGCGCAGGCAGTCTCCGTCCGAGCGACCGAGCCAAGCGAGCGGCAGTTTACCACAATCGCAATAGGACGCCGCATGTCGTCTCGCGACACGTTCGCCGTGTGTTTGGTGTTTGTGAATTAACATAACAGTTCTGTGCTGTGTCATAGTTGTGTGATTGTGTCATAGAGCTGGTGCCGCCGGTCCCATTTACTGTTGTGATGCATTTAAGGATTTACCTATGGCTGTCTTGTGTGCTCCTCGCAGGATACGTTCGCGCGACAGAGGTAAGGGGGACCGTCTTTAAATGCGGCATTCGCCCGGCTTTTTGTTGGAGGGACAGGGGACTTGAGCCCGACAATTCCGACAAGACTCGACGCTACTCAGACTTGCGTAACTTTCAATGTCATACAACAATAATGGATTGTAAACTTTGTGTGCAGCGTGTCCGACGTTTACGATTAGAACGTTTACCTTGAATGTGGTAATCGCAGGTAAACATTCTTATCGGTTGAGATCCCATCGATCTCGTGTTTGTTTATCACTAGCGTGGAGCATTGTGGTCTCGTCGCGAAGTAAACATAGCCACAGATAGTCGTGAAGTTAGTGTTCTCGGCCGAGAAATGAATGGGAGCGAGTATCGCCCACCTTTGGGAGAAAGCTGGCTAAGTACCTACGGCCGCGACGCGCCTACATAAAGCTGGGCATCGCACCCATTTAGCCCATTGCCTACGAGCTCCTGCCCGATTCCAGGATCTTAACTCAAGTTACAGTAAACTTTCACTTCATCCTCGAAATCTTCATGAACTAGGTACCTATCTACGTAATCTGCCTAGTTAGGTGGGTGGGTACCAAAGTTGCACCTATATACCTAGATATTGTTAGTTCATTCGTAATGTTCACACTACTGTCAGCGTTAGAATCTCGGCGGAAGTCGGATATTACGTCTGGAGATGAGTAATGAAGCCAGCAGACGTTGCAGTAAATACCAACCAAGGTACCTTGGTATTTGTGCGAGCTTCATAATACCCACCTACCTAGGTAGGTAAATAGACTGTTATGTACCTACAGAATGCACCTTAGGGACCCAAGCCAACCTCACCGGCCCGTGTTGCACCCGGTGCCGACCCACGGACGAGGCTCTGCCGTTCCCCCCACACATATATTGGGATTACACACTTGTCATCAGACTTTTCCAAGAATTTCAACGTAAACATCCTAACTTTCCACAAGGTAGGTCGGCGCCAAAAGTTAATGGAAAACGGAAAAAATATGTTTGGGATTTTCTACTCGCTAGCATAAACTTTTCCAAGAACATCAACATTCGTCCTCAGAAGGTATCCTACCTACTGATACCAAAAGTAGACGGATGGTTGACCTACCAAGGATGGATTTTTGTACTAGATATTTCACAGAATTATATTTATTTGTGAATCAACGAATTTATACAGTGTTCGGGCAACTTCGTCATTATTATCTTCTCGTGACAGATACGTCACAGACCTTGACAGACAGAGCCCCAAGACGTCGAAAATTCCAACCAAAAACTTGTGGCCATTCTTAGCCACACAGAGTTCTGAGATATGCAGCACCTAGTAGGTAGGTAAGTAACACGTAGTGCAGTCCATTTTCTACCTACGTGTTCTATCCACAAGCATTCAGTTCAAGTTCTGCCCAAAACGTAGTTCATTTTCTACCCCAAGCAAATTTCTCAAAGAATCTTCCCTATCATCTTGAATCAATCAAACGAAACTTTTTAATTAAACTTTTTATACCTACCTACATTGGCGTAAATTCTCTTGCAAAACAACTAAACTTAAGCCAGCAAAAAAGAGTCAGCCAGAATTTTACTCCTGTCAAATTAATTTAAGTGCGACACGTCTACTTCGTGTTGAGTCAGCATGTTTTGAAATCACGACTTAACTTGAATCGAAAATTTAAATCGGACTAATTTGACAGCACTAAAATTGTTGAGATCTTTTTCTTTTGTTACTGTTAGCAAAGAGAGATAGCGAGAGCGATAAATAAAATAGGACAGAGCATAATATAGCTTGTAGAACCGTCTACCGCTGGGGAATTCCAGTTCTCGAATGGCGACGAACCGTACGACGCTTTTTAGGAAGGCCCTCCACGCGATAGACTTCAAATCTTGCGGGAAAGTCGATGGATGGAGGTGGCCCAAGATCGCTTGTTATTTTTATACTTTATTGTACACACAGAGAATACAGATAAACAACCTTATTTCATATTTAATTTATTCATGCTTAGGCTTGAGTTCAACACTAAAATAAACGGCCGATCAAATATAACCATTTAATATGATGACAGATTCCTATGAAAATGTGTGAAAAAGCTTTGATAAGGACCTACTCGTAACCACCCGTTATTGTGTTGGTGAACTCGGGCCTTAATGTCCACATACAATGGTAAAGCTTATAGGGTTGCCATCCTTAATATCTGCCAACCAGGACAAGGAGTGTGAAAACCCCGGATTTTGAAGCTTTAAACCCGGATATATCAACATAGTTTTTTTAAAGTTACTTAGTATAATAAAATATAATTTCATGGAATTAAAATTATCGTGGTTTGGTATCATTTAAGAATATTATTACGTCTATACCACGTACTTTTCTATTCTCCTGCTGACGTTTCGTCTTCGACCCGAATTACAAATTAAACCCTGCCCGGACGCTCCCCAGACGCCCTCTAAATTAAGACAAATCCGGGGAAACCCGGAAGGATGGCAACCCTAAGCTTAGGTCTATTGTTGCCCATAAGTAGGTTGGTAGGTACATTGGCCCTGTCAGCGCGTAAACATGTCCTATACTTATATATAGGATATGTACAAAGACGAGCTTAATCCTAAGAATTGTTATATAGGCTACAGCACTCTTTGAAGAGGCCTATGTCTACTGCCTATTCTTCCACGACCAAGCCAGGAAAGAAAGGCAAGAAAATAAGGCTGGATCCTTTTACAGAACAATAGGTACCTAAATTTTTTATCGAGTTGGAGGACTTTCAATCCCAAGAGTTTTTATCATCTAAATAATTTAAAATATTCCGATATAGTATACCTTTTTATAAAGTTTTAGTATAATTACGTTATTCAATTTGGTAAATGTTTGTATACTTATCTCTTGGGAGTTTGTTATGTTCTACAGGCTGCTGATGATGATGGTTATGAATAATTCCAGGCAATTCCTACCAAAACTGTACTAGATAGGTAACTTACATACTAACTTTTACCAACTCTGTGAGGAAGCATATTGATTCATTCATGGCAATCACATTTGCGCCCAAACTGCATTGTCGTCGGTTTAGCTAACCTTATGTAACATGATCTCCCAACCAACCAAGGTGACCTAGGCAATGCCACTCAATATAGGTAAGTATCTACACATACCTATATCGGTAGGTGTATACCTTAGTAGGTATACACTTCGTTGACATGCTCTTTGCACGTGAACCCATGTATATGTCTTTTTTGGAACTGTTTGTTTTCTCACGGATTCTGAATCTGTTTTAGGAAAACCTTACCTACTTATAAAACCGTTTGTTTTTCATCAAGTCGGTGAGTGTTTTTGAGAACTCAAAGTCGGTACCTACAAAAATAATAGTTAGGAATACAAATTATAGTAAGATAACTTATAGTACCGAGCATGTTTTAATGGAGGAAGGATTTAGTTATAGTTTCCGTACCTACCTGAAACTATCCAAAAGTTTCGACTAGAAATACACATAATTGCAAATACCAACAATATGCAAATACCATTATTTTCGATTCACAGATTTTCGATAACTAAAGTATTGTCGAGTAAATGTTACTATTCTATTGACATAGAAGAAGACATGCTCCGACAAATCTTGACTCATTGACGTGTGTCCACCACGTGACATTCGTAATTTTTTAAATAGAAAATGTCTAAAAATATAATATCTTATAAACACCATCAAGATTTATATCACTAAATTTTAAATTTGTAGGTTCTATTATTATATTGTCGACATAAAAAAATAATATAATTAAAACAATAATATATTTTTAAAATATATATATTTGACACAATAAAATGTTACAAATTGTATATAAAATCCATAGGCCTGAACTAGTAAAACGGTATTTCAGGAGCCATTTGCGTCCCCCATAGAAAATTCTAAATAAATTATATTATCTTTATTACGTACTTACAACGACAAAGGTCTTCATGTTGTTTCCTAGAGTTCTTGTTGTAACCTAACAAATCATACCTAGCTATGTATTTTATCACGTGCGGCCACAATTCTGCGCCCCTCTACCATTATTCAATTACCAGGAGTCATATAACGCGCAGTATCTTTGAATGCGCCAAGGATATGGAAGAAGGAAGTTTCCAAGACGATGCAAGGTGATGGAATTGTTTACAAGCTCTTAGCCTTACGTTATCAATGAAGATGACCTCTGGGGCCTTGTGGCACAAAATAAGAGGAAGTGAGATACCGCACGAAAATCTTATAATCATAACTGAAGTATCCAAACGAAACTATCAGTAATAACTATTATGACCTATTTCTACAATGGTTATTTGGCTTTTAAAGTGTTAACGCACTGGAAACAACACAACTTAAGGGAAATTACAAGAATTTTTAATATCGGAATACGAAATTTGATAAAGCGTCATCATAAATCTTACTTGGATCTAATATCATTTAAATTTGTCTATCAGTAACAAGAATGAGAATAAGCAAGAGAAGCGTTCCTGTCTGTCTCTACACGTGAGGGCTTAACCATCCGTTATTGTGTTGGTAAACTCGGGCCATAATCTTAAAGAAAGAGAAGCATTCCTGTCTGTCCCTACATGTGAAGGGTTTTACACCTAGCTATAAAGCAGAGACACTTAGGCGTTATAGGGAAGGGGGCACCGACTGCAATCATTTAAAACATCAATTCGCTCGTGTACACTTACCTAACTGGTGTTTTGGCGAGTGCTAACAATCGATGGAGTATAGCGTCGTTTCATTCACGATTCATGGAATACGCTCGCAACGTGCATGTTTTGGTTAATGCATCGTTTCCCGAACTGCCGCCGTGAACTGTTCGCGCTCACATTATTATCATGGATTGATGAATAGGAACGTTAACTTCTGTTGTGATTGAAGCTTCCATATTAAAATTCGCCGTGGCATAATTTCATCTGTCTACCGATGCTAACACATATCTAGATATTGTATTGTTTTATCGAATATGCCCATTTCGATATGTCATAAATTGACATTGTTTATTTTCTCGAATCGTAGCCCAGCAAATTCTCGGTGACAATATACATTATATATTGTCACCGAGTATAGCAGCAGAAAGCAAATTAGACGATGGTGGCAATCGGTGACGCATCTCGAGCGAACGCATTATTTGCTTTAAAGAACTCGCTGCTTAAATGCTTTACGCAATTAATTATGCACCCAAAACAAATTGAGTTAATAGAGCTGTAAAAAACACACGCAACATTTTAATGGGAACTTACATGAAGGGGGTCCCTATCCTCTCCTGTTGTAAAAGTTTGTGAAGTAAACAACTAATCTGCTCACTCAAATAACAACTTGAAGTAGGTAAATGCTTCGATCTACTAAACGCCCGATGGTATGTACACTAGGCCTAGTTCCTGACGAGGTGATTACCATAGAATCCGGAAGAAAATGTAATATGTCTAGAAGCTAAGCGAGGTTACAAAAATAATTCTCCGTTGACAGACGTAAAAGAGAGTGTAGGGATTGCAGGTAAGGCTCCGGTGCCTTGTGGTAGGTAGCTGCCACGTCAATTAATTTCTTTCAGTAGTTCGCGATCTCGAGATGTACCGACCACTGATTTATTAGGTTCTTCCCTACCGATTAACCTCATATTCGAACTTCAACATTATTTTAGTAACTTACCTACCTACTCGTACCAAGTTTAATTAAGATTAAATAAATTGTTTCGCAGTTCTCGTCAAAACATACATCCAAACTCAAACTAAAAAAACATACACAAATAAACATACATCCAAACTCTGGATGGTCCAAGTGGAGTAAAGATCTTAGCTCGCTTCGCTCGCTCGATTAAGTCAAGACAATAGACTGCAAGATTGTTCAGCAGAGTACTGCCATTTTGTACTTATTGTAATTAATTTACCCATTAAAATATTTAAATGGAAAAATAATGAGGCGGCATTTCGTTTGACTTGAACATTATAAAATAATGGTTGAACAAATCAGGCATTTCCAGATGTAAGAATGTCGTAATTGGATAAAATACGGACTAGTGTTCGTAAGGGCTGGTAATGTAAACTTGCTTACATAGTTAACATTACAAGCAATTGATGGAGCCCATGGTCATTAAAAAAACTCGTGCCCTTTAATTTACGAGTTCAGCTTATTTTAGTTAATTAAAATAAATCGGTGAATAACAAAAAAAGTTTAAATGTGCAATGTCGCGTTTAAAGATGCGACGCGAGTGACGAACGTTCACTACCTAGTACTGATCTATGGCGAAAGACGCGTTTGTCACTCGTCTCGTCATTCGCCTCGCGACTCGCTAGACTGACTGACGGCGATTGTGTGAACGATAGTTCGCGTACTTGTACAAACATTTCGACTAGTGCCGAGACGAATGGGAATGCGAATGCTCGAGTACAATCCCGGCCATTATCAAAATCACATAGAATACTCTCCAACCAAAAGTTGTTTGGAAGAGATCGCTTTTAAGCGATAATAAACGACATGGGCGGTCCGTTATACCTTTAATTTTAATATGTTATTGTTTATTTTTTGTTTATTTCTCACAATAAAGTATTTCCATTCTTTCATTAATGCATGCAATGCTAGTGTGGAGTCAGAAGTATATATACTGTCTGTTGACAGTGCACAAAAACCATGATAAGTAATTAACTACCACAAGTCTCAGAAGGGTTGTCAATTACATGACTAATGAAATGGTTATCGTGACAGAGAACCCTGAACGTGGTACCTTCTGACTCCTGCTATTCAATGATTATAAGCAACAAAATAAAAAAAGTACCATCTACATACCACAAAGCATCCTGTGAGACGTGTGAAAACAGGGCCCTGGCCCGCCTATTGTGCTTGATTTTTTGTTTCCAGTTTTGACTAGACATTGTTATGGGTAGGTAGGGCCCACTGTCGAGGCGGGATGAGAGATAAAATACCTTTGAATACAATACTTAGTAGTTATCTATGAATAAAGTAAACTATGCCAAGTTCTATGATCCAATTCTCTTGCCTGTAGGCACCGAAATGTTCTAATAGGTTGAATGTTACTTTCAACATTATTTCTATTGATACGAGAGTTTAACTACTAGGTAGGTTTGTTTTACTGGAATCGGTACCTACCTACTCGCTCGTCGGCTCTAGTTTCGTATTATTAGTTTTTTTACTTTTAATGCTGCGATTACATGCGTAATTCGTGTATGAATGTTAACAACTTAATGCTAATCTGTTGCGGAATACCCATACATATAATTTCATTTCATATTTCATGACTTAGATAGATATGGTACCTATATAGAATAACCAACCCTCATTGATTTAATACATTATAAGAAAATTAAAATATCGGTCGTCGATTACGTAGAAAGTCTCAATTCCGAATGAAAATCGATGATCCAACAGAATGAGGCCCCTAAATATAAACGTAAAAAAAAAAAGTATGGCGTTGGGTTCATTGTATCGAAACATGACTGGACGGTGTTCATAGAGATTCAAACTGCAAACCAGCAAATAAAATCGAACATCGGATGCAGACTACAAAATAAATCAAAAGAAGCAAAAACTGCGGACGCCGGATTTTTCCCCAATTAAAGTAAGCAACTATAGCTCCGTCAATTACTGAAAAGGCCGTCGCCAACAAATATTTGAACTTGCTGATCGATGATAATACTTCGCGTTTCGATACCGGAGCCTTCCTATGGAAATTATTAGGTACTGGTGACAAAACCAGACGAGAACAAAGCTTGGAAAAATCAAACAAACCAAAGATTAACTCTTTTAGTGTAGATAACGGCCAGACCGTTATCTACTAAATAAGCCTAATAACTAAGGGAATTATTATGTACTGGTGACAAAACCCAGACGAGAACAAAGCTGGAAAAATCCAACAAACCAAAAAAAAAAACTCTTTTAGTGTAGATAACGGCCAGACCGTTATCTACACTAAAGTTTTTAAGTTTGTATGTAGGCGGTAATCTCCGACCCTAATCATCATTTCAAAAAATATTTCACCAATATTTAGAATGGACCACCAGGGTGTACATAAGTTGTATTATCCCGTTAAAATAAAAGAGACTTTCATGGATACTAATTTTGCAACGTATTTCGACGAAAAAACGGTAAGCCAATGCGTCTCTTACTAACGGTACATTTCTGATAACCACGATCCAGGGAATTCTAGTGTGGTATCAGGATTACTTATTTGTCTGTTAAGGTTTTAGTCAGGTCAAGCTATCTTCGACTTTTAACATCGACATATAATGGCAGTTAGCGATGTCACAGGGGGTTAAAATATTTTGAATTTGGTAGTTATCCCGAAAGGTTTTACTAATGTTTTGTAATGTCTTAAGTGTCTGTTAGGGTTTCTTTAATAAGTTCAAGCTATCTTCGACTTTTAATATCGACTAATAATGGCAGTTAGCGATTTCACAGGAAATTCTGGTATTCTCAAAAGATCTACGCACTGAGGATGTCATGAGAGATACAGTCGTGAGCATGTTTGTTTGTTTCGTTTTATTATTATAAACGTTTAAGAACTTTAATATTTAATGTAGTCTAACTTCAACTACAGTAAGTGTTAACTAGGTACCAAATCACTTGTGAAACTTACAAAAAATAGTTTAAAACTTTCTTTACAAAGTACCCGAATGACATTCTGTCCTCTTAACAATAAATCATACAAATTAAAGAAATTGTGAAGTTCGCCATCTGTGTAACAGCTGTTCCGAGTAGGTACTTCGCCAGTTATGGTGAGTCAGTGTTCATTGTTCATGATTTATTTTTTAACATCTACTAAGTTAGCGTCATAAATATATCCAATCAGCGATGTGATGTATCTATACTTATAAAATCGTTTTTCCTGACTGACTGACTGACTGATCTATCAGCGCACACAAGTTTAGAAAGCTGACATTTGGAACACAGGTATATTTTGTAACGTAAACCTGTGCTATGAAAGGGTTGTTGGAAATGTCCACTTTAAGGCAGGTGAATTTGGTATGAAACTCTTTGCTCTTTAAAGTTAGAAACAAGAAAATTTAAATTACAGCATACATAAATAATTACGTGTTTCAGGGTTTTTGTAAAGGAGTATCGATTTTTTAAAGGAACTTGAAAATTTGAATTGTAAATAAATCACTCATCATAAATAAATAATTATGTGTTACAGGGTTTTTGGATTTTTACATTTTAAGGGGTGGGGGAAATAGGGGATATATGTTTTTTTTTAAACGATTCCTCGCGTGCATTGCCGTCAACATTAAATTATATCTATATGTGAGTGTGACGGACTTTGTTTTCTGTTGTAAAGTTTGAAGATCTATCGGCCAACCATAATTATTAACAAATATAGACAAATACGCTTAGTTTCCCTTTTACGCTAACGCAAGTTCGTCAAGCAAAAACTTGGCAGTAGTAACATTTCAACAGCTAATGTCATTTCCATACAATACAGGCGCAGGTGCGGAAAGCCACAGACGTAAATGCCAACAGACAGTGGTTGTTGTCTAAGGGGGCTGGACTGCGTATGTGTTATTTGCGCGTTAGAAAATATTCATCCTGATCTATTAGCGGTTACAACGCAGTGGGTTCGTTAACAAGCTCCATCCGTCTTGTATACCGTTTGGATATTCTACAAGGACTTTCTGGAAAATTCTCTTGTTTGTTTAAGTTGTACATGCATAAAATCCGAAGCGAAGAACCCACAGAACCAAGGTCAATAAAGCTCTTAGAATCAGTTCTTGGCCTGCTTATTGTACATACACAATAAACAGGCCAAGAACAGCTGTGTAATAAAAGTTTGCACCGACAGACAATGACATAGCATAGTCCTGACCCCACACTAGGATTCACTGTGTCATAAGTATCAGACACCATAGACACCGTAGTACCATAAAGCTATATAATCTGCTGCATGTTTGATTTTGTTCTGTATTCAAAATAAAGTTAAGTAATCGTAGCTAAAACGAATGCAAGGATCTTTTTGTCTACTCTTGTGCGTGCTTAGCCAATGTAGGCAGAATATCCAACTAGGGATGTGCATTTCGGAATACGTCAAAAGATTAGCCAACATCGCTTTAGAAGGGCCAAAAACGAGCCGGTGATACAAAACACGTTTTGGAACGAACTGAACTACAATTAAGTAATGAAAAAGAAACAAACACGTTCACGAATGTCTTCCTCATGGTGGATATCCTCAGATACGTACTCAGTGAGTAGATCTTTGAGGAAACCAAGTAGGGGTTAGTCAGAGGGACGTCCAAACATTACATTTGGTACATGCTCGCGTTTTGCAAGTAGTAAGCATTCCACGTGACAGGTTGCAAGCCCATCGCCGCTTATTGGAACACTAACTTTTGGCACATGCCTTCGAATTTCCGGTTCTAGGGCATGCCGGTTTCCTCAAGATGTTTTCCTTAACCGTTTTGAGCACGTGTTAATGCGCACATAATTTTTTCGAATAGAAAAATCCATTGGTACAAGACCGGGTTCGAACCCACGACTTTCGGATCAGAAGTCGAGGTATCGCCCACTAGGCCAACACGGACTAAAAATTAAGAAATTATCCTTGCAAATCACCAGCAAGCTCGAACGGTGACACGATCTAAAGGCAGGGAAATCGTTTAAGTGTGATCTCCATTAAAATTCAAGTTTTTGCTCCACTTAGGTCGAATCAGCGCGAGGACGCTCCTGCCTGGATCGGTTTAGGTTTACAGGGTATTGGCAAGAAATATGCATTGGCGGAGTGTAATATTTTGTGAGTTTTACAGAGCTTACCATCATGAGGTAAACAATTTCGCTGGGAAGGAGAGTAAAATTAAACGAGTTATCATTGTTTCCTTTAAAATATATGCTATTTCTCAGGTCGTTTATAAAATATTGAAGTTAAAATAGGCTGTAGTTTTTAAAATAGGCTGTAATTGCCGACTAAACCTCTTCATCGCCAGTAAAATAAAATCAAGGCTAGAGTCCCCGTATTTCAATTTTATCCATGGTGTTGGCTCTTTCCTATCGATTTGCTAATATAGCGATAACTAAGACGCAGAAGGTTGCGGGTTCGATTCCTGCCGAGGTACAAATGTTTGTATGACTCTTCATCCATACCACCCAGTCGGGTTTACCAGAAATGGGTGGTGTGGCTGTATCATCAGCCGCAAAGTAAGCAGAGCTTGTGTTATGGGAACTGCATGACTGATATACTACTTACAACATGTTTTTATTTTTAAATACATATTATATTATACATAGAAAACACACAGACTCGAAACAAATATTTGCAGATCATACAAACATTTGCCCCTCGGCGGAATGCGCGGCGCAGAACGTTGCAAGGAATCGACTTTGCAACCTTCTATGTGTCAGATGGGCCTTCGTTCACTGCGCCACATAGATCGCCAGACATAATTATATAGGTTTTATCACCATACGTCTCTAGAATACTATTAAATTATGCGCAGCTATACTTGAGAGCGAATTACGAGTCAGGGGTTTTTAAATTAAGCTTCAATAATAATAAAAATAAAATGTTATTCAAAGAATCTCGTAATTATAAAAAAATACATAAGTGCACTAAATAAATAAAGTAAATAATAAGCTAAGTATAATAATTTGTCTGAACTAGGTAATCCTGTGTTTCAGGCGACAATAGGGCTAATTATTAAATAAAATAATCAATTACTATCACGATACAGGCATTTAGTTTAACATGTATTCATACAACTATGTACAAGTAGGTATATACCAAAAAATACAGATGAAACAGCTAGCTATCTAAAGACCGTTGCAAACGATCTATAGATAGCTCAACTGATCCAGATAACATAACATTTAGTTTAACATGTTGTTTATGTAACATACAGTTCGTGTATATATTTAGGTACTTAACTTACATTGAGTAAATCCAGATCAATCACTATTCTAACTAGGTTCACTTAATGTATAAAATAATAATTTACTTGATAATTTCTAATAGCTTCTCTGTAACATCGTAGTAAAGACTTTAAAGTGTAAATTTAAAGTATTACATTTATTCATACACCTATGTACAAGTAGTTACATACAAAAAATACAGATGAAACAGCTAGCTATCTAAAGACTATATCTATAGATAGCTCAACTGATCCAGATTTAATAGATTTATTTCAATTATAATAGTTTGGTTAGGTTAGGTTTGAATTTAGTCTGCTGTATAGAAACTGATACTCTATAGAATAGATTATACCTGGTGAAAGATATTTCATCAAGTCTTATGAGCTGCTATTAATAAATTTAATATCAGCCGTATCCTCTTAATGAACAGAGCACCCAGCATTGATTTGATGTCACCATTTTACGGTAATCCATTATGCATGCACCACGGCACAGCAATGAGGTGTCGGCATTGTGCTGGCGAAACAGAACAGGACGTCTGTTTAGTTTTAATACTGATAGCCCTTTTGTGAAGCTTATCTGATGATCCTATTGTGGAACAGCTTTACCACAGTGGTGTAAAGTTGGTCATACATTTTCTAGGTAGGTAGTGTGGTTATGTAAAATACTTATAATACAGACAAAAGTAACCTTATGGGTCTGACATAAGCTAGGTTTAAAAGTCCTTAAAAAAATTATGATAGACATCCTCAGATACATATTCTGTGCGTAGGTCTTCGAGGATACAAAGTAGGGGGTAGTCAGAGGCACTTCCAAATATAACTTTTGGCACTTCAACGCGTCTGCAAATGGTTAGCATTCCACGTAAACAGGTTGAACACTAACTGTTGCCCTTTTGGAACACTAACTGATGGCATATGCTTTCGATTTTTTGGGCATGCTGGTTTCCACGTGGTGTTTTTCTTTATCGTTTAGAGTGGATAAATTGGTGCACGACCGGGTTCGAATCGAAGAACCCACGACTCGGAAGTCGGGGAACCGCCCACTAGGCCAACACGACTTGACTTGATCTTTAAGAATTTAAATATATACATTACATTTACATTCAATAAATGGTTTTTAGTACCTTGGCTTTTCTAGACATCTGTAAAGAAACATTTGCAAAATCAACCGTGTATTTAATAAATACAATGGCAATAGCAAGTGGGCCGAAATTGGCCGAAAAAAAAAACAACATAGATCGAACGGTCTGCGTTCCGTACTCTAGAACTTAAACTACATAATAGAAACTGTCAAAACAAAATATATTTATTGAGGTACAGAAACAATGGCATATGATTACTTTTGAAAAACGATGATGTCTGCAGATTAATAGAAACTGTGTAACAGACACCAGAAACTATGCATGTAGGTACCTCCTTAGAAAATAATTGCAGAAATTAACCATAAATCAACGTATAAACAATGTTACAACAATGTTATTACAAACCATACCTAGGAAGAAACAGGCCCCAATAAATATTATAGCTTCTAAACTAGGTAAAGTTTATGAGTTGGCGTGTCCTATATGACAATCCAATTGATTTACAAAGTAATTGTGTCCTCAAACAATTTATTACGAACGTGATTCCCATACTTAGCGACTGATGTGCGCAAATTCTTACAATGGCTTAAATGGTCTAATCATCTATTTATTAACTTGCTGCTTGTTATTAATTTGTCACTATCATGCAAACAGATTTACTTTTAATTTATTTTCTCACGGTCGGTCGGTTGGTATATGTACCTCTTAGCACGGATAGTAGAGATGCTTTTATTTTGGATGCTAAACAAAACACAAACCACTTTAAAGACTGGCATGTTCCTTAATTAATAAATAAATAATAATGCTGGTATTATTTTCCACAGAGCATCATCTAGCCCCAAAGTAAGCAAAGCTTGTGTTATGGGAACTACATGTTCCTATACATACTACTTATACACATTTTTTATAAAAACGTCCATATTATTCAAAGCAAACACACAGACCCGAGACAAATATTTGTCCCGTAGCTGGAATCGAACTCGCAACCTTCTACGTCTCAGGTAGGCCTTCTTCCACTGCGCCACAGAGGCTGCGCAATTTCGCAAAATTGGTCTTATAGGCATTTTCTTTTGATTCATCTTATTATTTTTGTCATTAGCTTTTCGTCTATAAAATCGGTGAACGATACACACTCGTATTATTTATTATTATTTTTCATGAGTCGAGAAAGGCTTAAGCAAGAGTACCCTAGTCCGAAGAGCGTGTATGAATGTGATGAGAATGAATGTCGAGGAAGTGCCAGGATCGTAGCAAGTGGAAATTCTTGGTCTCTGCCTACTTCTTGGGGAAACTAGCGGGACTTTATGTATGTATTTTTAAATGAAATTTCGTCTCTTTTAGCATACGATTACTGCAGTTACACCATCAAACTCCAAACACGATGAGAACAATATAGGTATATTTTTCAAACTTTCGCGTATTTTTTTTATACTCATTAAAGACCCGTATAAAATAATTTTAAAGGTGGTCTAAATCAATTGTTATTGTGAATCATGAGCCTGTTGGAGCGGAATTATCAACGCCTTCCCATATATTGATTTTTGCTACATTACCTACTAGGTGCATAATCATTTATAAAGGATAAGCTACACTAGCAAACAAACAGTTTTATACAACCGATAACTTATTAAAAGGAGCAAGGAACTTCGATTAGCTGCAGACAATTACTTACCCTCGTTCCCCATCAACTGTGACTACGCGGTAAACTGATTACTAACCTTTCCCTTTAATTTCCGCTTAACTGGTTTGGTCCGCCATCTTTGATACCGAAAGCTCTCGGTATCAAAGATGGCGGATTTTCGGAAGATAGATATACACATTCTTTATTATGCATAACAGCATTTTACCGTACAAAATACAGAAACATAATAAATTAACAAAAACAAAAGAAAGAGAAGGCTCGTTATACAAAGCAAACAAATACGCTCACGACTGTATTCCCATGATGGACATCCTTAGATACATACTTAGTATGTAGGCTCTTTGAGGATGCCAAGTGAAACACGTCCAAATATTATTTGATACAAATAATATTTATTTGTACCAAATAATATTTGGACGTTAAACAAGTACTTAGCATTCCACGTTACAGGTTGCAAGCCCATAGCCCCTTATTGGAACATTAAAATATGGCATATCCCTTCAAATTTTTGCATGCGGTTTCCTCACGATGTTTTCCTTCACCGTTTTAAGAACGTGTTAATACACATCAATTTTCGAGTGGACATATCTATTTTTGCACGACAGGGTTCGAATCATACCTACGGATCGGAAGTTGGTACCGCCCTCTACGCAAACACGGCTCTTTAAAATACTAAAACTAAATTATTTTCTAGACATCTGTACTGCTGCTTGAATTCGTCATAGAACACAAGGCAAAGAAACAGTTTTTGTATCTTAAGACTGACTACACTAACTTATTAATGTGTTTATTAACTTATTTGACGACCTCTGTGGCGCGGGACAAAAGTTTGTTTCTGCAATTATTGGCCACGGGTCTGGGTGTTTTCTATGTTTAATATGTATGTATTTATAAAATTATTGTATATAAATCATGTAGTTCCCATAACCCAAGCTCTGCTTTCTTTGGGGCTAGATGATGCTGTGTGAAAATGTCCAGTATTATTTATTATTTTTTTGTTTGTTTATAACAGCCTTAAATAACAGTTTCATCTTATTTATAATAATAATCTACACAATCTGTTTTGAAGTTCATCACACTGCTGGCCAAAGGCTTCTCCCTTCTTAAATTTTTACTTATTATTTGCTGTTTGAGACCACAGTATGCCTTTATGAGCATCAATCTCGTTTAACGAACTTAATTAAAACCTCAATACGCATTTTCAGACACGGCTAAGCGGTTGAGAGTCCAAAATCTGTGTTTTACCGACGCAACCGTCTGTCGTGCCGAATTAAAAAAGATTCGGTATTAAACTGATACAACGTGGTGCATTTCAGAAATCTGACCACCAATATACCCTTCGATTCAATCATTTTGTCAGTTTTGCGGTTGTGATTGATACAAAATCTGCGTTTTACCGACGTAACCGTCGGTCGTGCCGAATTAAAAAAGATACGGTATTAAACTGATACAACGTGGTGCATTTCAGAAATCTGACCACCAATATACCCTTCGATTCAATCATTTTGTCAGTTTTACGATTGATTAAGTTTGGTAAGCCAAACCTAATGAATCGTAAAACATTAATTGAATAATTTGTTCATTATGCGTCATCATTAGCTACACGTGCTCGTTTACATCAAAACCCTTTAACCCTACAGAATCTGTCTGTACTATAATGACACCGGTGTTCTAGGGTTGGCAAAACTAAATTCTGATAACCCGTATAACCGACCACTTATGTCAAGCACTTGTTTGTCGAACATATTATGAGTCCACTCATAATTTCACATATATTTTTAAACATAACTAACTAATTGATGTTCCTTGCCAGTCATTGCATACATAAATGACAATCCGAAGGTTTATGCTGAGTTTATTACATGTCAAAACGTCGACCTTATCGACAAGATTATCCATAACATAATTGTGGAAACGGTCATCGTCTCGACAAGTTTTGAACGTATTTGTAACTCATCATAGGCCCTCTGCACTGGCTCTGTCTGACGCGGTGCGCTTGAGACAGAGAATTGTATGTACCGTGTATGTTTATGTATAGGTGTTATGACAAAGGATTATTATATCAAATATAACATAATATAATCAGGTATAATACATACACAAGCACTACAATTATAATTATAACGTGGCCAAAAAAATATAGTTCAAATTAATTTAAAAGTTGATTTGTCGCTGCGGAACAAATTTTTGCATGTTCTTCAGATATTTGTTCCGAGTCTGGGTGTTTTGGTACCACGGTACTCGTAGTTTCTGATACCAACGATACAGGGAATCCTAGTGTGGGGTCAGGACTATGTATGTTACTGTTATTATTATACTAGCTGTGCCACGGCCGCCCGCCCGCTCTATTACTTATTTTGCTCGGCTTCTAACGGTCTAAGGATTTTAAATAGTTTATAGGCTTACTCATGAATTGGGCTATAAATGCAAAAAACATTTTCAAATACAACTGATCGTTCCTAAGATTAGCGCTTTCAAACAAATTCTTCAGCTTTATTTTTAGTATAGATATAGATTATTAATATTATAGTTGATTTCCATTCAATACTGCTCTACTTTCGGTAGTATATAGAATTGATATAATATCGTTCAATGGAACATGCTATGAGGTCACGATCGCAACCCTCTGCCTTGAGAAATAAAGCGATGCACTGAGGTATAAAATATTCTATTTTTCCGGAGTCAGTGACTTTCGTGAATGCGAAGTTCTCAAATACGAGTTATGTTTGTTACTTATATCCAACTGTCAAGTGTCACTGTCAACAGACAACCTTAATGTGAAGGAGAATATTTTTAGGCATTCGCTACGTTTATTTTCAGGCCACGGTGAAATTAAATGGCGCGAGGTGAACGCGAAAGGACAGACGTTATAAATTTTAATATGTCTTCTGTCATTTTCTCAAGCAAATTGCCAATTTGCAAAGTGTTCGTTTGACGATTCCATTTCTGTATACTTTACGATGTGAGAAGTCGGAATCTTATTAATGCTAATATGAATGCTTCCTATTAGATTCTTTCATAATTTTTTGTATTAATTCGTTGATCTCTTTGCTGGTGGTCTGCCAAGGCCCCTTGTGTAGCCACTCGGCCACCACTCAGTCATCGCTTTACTCTACTTACTGTGACAATGCTAGTACGGAAATATTAAATAAATCGGGAATCCAAAATTTATGATGACAGATAAACTAGCCTATCGGATATTGCAGTTTTTTTGGCGCATGCTTAAATCCTGATGTATGTCAACCCTACCTGAATTGCACTGCGCGCGTAATTTGTCACTGTCACTCGCTTCACTGATATTAATGGAAATTTAGTGTCAACTGAATACGCCGCCTTAATTACTGGCGATTGTTTTACTATTGATTTTTTATCTATCAGTTTGCAGGCAGTTTGAATGGTTTGAATTGATGATAGATCGATCTGCGGTGTGAGATACGTGATTTCCTATCAATGCCTACTACGGTTAATTTTAATAGCGATGCTTTAATGTGATAGATAGATAATGTAATGCTGGTTTTAGCAATCATTTTGTATGACTTCGAAAAAATATATAATATAAAAGATACGTTTTATCGCCACACGTCACTAGGGACGCTGCAATACGTGATGGAAAAACGACGTGTTCTCATATTATGAAAAAAAAACAAGTTTTTTTACAGTTTTGTTTTAAGTCTATGGCCTCATCACGTGTGTGATGTCCGTATAGCACTGAGGCGTATGTAGGTAGGTGGGTAAATATTATTGTTCATTCATGTGATGATATCCCCACATGTCAGCCGCGGCAGGTGTTCAACGGCTCAACTCAATCATGTTATGACAACAAGGGTAGATACTGTTATTTCTGATATAAAATAATTCAAAAGATTGAGAGCTTAACTGTAGCTTACGTATCAAAGAATTGATCCAACCATTTTGTGATTGAGAAACTCTACGAAAATTAGAGTTTTCGAAGGCTTCGCTCTTGTGTTACTCAGATAATAGCCATGTTTATAACCATCTATAATTTTGGAGATTGTTTTAACATTTTTTTTAAACTTGGTTTGCATTTAGTAATCCGTTGCACGATTTTAGATAAAAAAAACAAAATTTAGATAAATTAGAGTACTCCCCCATTCCAACGGTACCATTCCTAAAGTCAGGAATTGAATAGATTTCGAGATATGACGTTTTTAATTTTGTAGGTTAAGTACTGAAAAATTAAAATACGAGTATACTTTGAATAAAGTTCAAAGTTCCCAAAGAAGTTTAATGTGAGAACATTCTTCTTTGAGAAAAGTAGAAATAGGGTTAAATTAGGTTTTGTGTCTCACAGAAAACTGCATCAACGAGCTACGTTCAGCTCGTGCTTGTGTTTTTATATTCGATAGTAGACTAAACAGTTTCGGACTGATATTAAAATTTGAGTTGTAATCTATTTCACCCCCTGTCCTTTTTAACTCTTAAATCGTGCGACAGCTTTCTAAATCCCAAACAAAAACTTCTTTCTTATGTTTCTATAACATTAGTATTTTTGAGTAAAATCTTCTTTCATTGAACAATGTAAAAACTGTTTTATTTTTTCCGAGATTCTACGCTCACGAAATAATTGTTTAACCATGTAACAAGTGAGAATTAAGTTTAAAAGTATATATTCAGTAACAAGTACACTACATTAGAAAAACATTTGTTAATAGTAGATAGGTAATCTAACATATATTTTTTATGAAGTTGTGAGTTTAAGTTACAATATACAATTTTCCTTTAACAGCCGTCCTAGGTTTCACATGTGTTACAGCTGCTAAATACTTTAAGCTTGGGCTAAACCTGCCACAATGTATTCTAGGCTTTAAAGTAATCAACAAAATAGTGTTAACTAAAACCCAAACTCCTTAACGCAGTTTTTATTGTATAATCAATCCAGACGTTACAATGCATACCTAGTTTCAATAATTATTATTGATCAGTCTATCTTAACCATTTTCTCAATAATTATTCCGACCGGTGCCACAGAACTACTACCCCCCGGCGGCGCTGTGTCTCGTCATCGACCATAGACTGAATATGCCACCTTGAAATCAGTGATCAACCAAAGAGTATAAGAGTATACATTGAGTAAGCTCAAGTAACTTAAATATAAGTAATAATATGCGATTATTAAAGTACAAAATCAACATCATGCTATCATAAATTGTGATTTGTTTACAATTGGTACACTCATAAAGGAAATAAAGGAGTGTTAGTGCCGACACACGAATGGAACCTCGCCGACAGAGGAATGGAAGTGAAGGTAAAATTCGAGTAAATGCAGTGGAGATGAGAGCTTTAAGAAGTATGTGTGGTGTAACTTTGAGTGATAGAGTGAGGAACAGCGTGTTAAGAGAGCAGTGTGGAGTGAATGAAGATGTAGTAACGAGAGTTGAGAAAGGTATGTTGAGATAGTTTGGACATATATATGTTGACGTTTCTATATGATCCTTGTGATTTCAATTAATAAAAACCTATTGACTTTGACTTTGACTTATAGAAAGGATGGATGAAAGAAGATTAACAAAACAAGTATACAAGGCGAGCGTGAATGGGATGGTTGGAAGAGGAAGGCCTCGGCGAACGTACTCTGACCAAATTGGAGACATTCTAGAGAATGGCCAGGTCGGAAGTACACTTAATCGTCGAGCTTGTATGAAGAATTGGATGAGGATGAACGAAGCGAAAGAAGTATGCCAGGATCGTAGCAAGTGGAAATCCTTGGTATCCGCCTACCCCTCCGGGAAACAGGCGTGACTATATGTATGTATGTATGTATGTATGTAGGTACACTCACAACACTCATGAACAATTCCAATTTTAGGTACAATTTCAATTCTTACACTTGACTGTGTAAGACTGTGTAATAAGGCGAGCGTGAATGGGATAGTTGGAAGAGGAAGGCCTCGGCGAACGTACTCTGACCAAATTGGAGACATTCTAGAGAATGGCCAGGTCGGAAGTACACTTAATCGTCGAGCTTGTATGAAGAATTGGATGAGGATGAATGAAGCGAAAGAAGTATGCCAGGATCGTAGCAAGTGGAAATCCTTGGTATCTGCCTACCCCTCCGGGAAACAGGCGTGACTATATGTATATATGTAGGTACACTCACACACTCATGAACAATTCCAATTTAAGTCAAGTGTAAGAATTGAAATTGTCACTTATAATTTAACAAAATAAAATAACATTACGAGAATAATCTTGTGCGCTACAGCACGTTTTTGCATATATTCATTTTATGTCACTCTTAAAGGGAAATATTTATTAAGGTTTTAAAATGTATTAAGTACAGACCTGCACTTCACCCCCTTATAAAATCATAACAACCTCTAGGAAAACCCTGACCGTAATAATTAAAACTCGCTTCGCAGCCGTACTTAACCCTCGAATATTACGCGGCACGTGGCCATCTGTCTTACGGCAGTAAAAGTTCCAAGTGTTTCTGGAGACACAGAATATGTCATTGTTAGTAAGGTAGGAGTAAAAATATTAAAAATAGTTTCGTATTGTTACGTAGAGGGCTATAGGCGCTTGTATTGAGAGAGTAAACTTAATCCGATAAAAATGTAAGACCAGACGAGTTCACAAACATAATAACGAGTGGTTAGATTCTAATCAAAGCATGTGCCATAAAGGCACATGTTTTCATAGGAATCTGTCATCGTAACATGATACTTGATTGGCCGTTTATTTTGTTGGTGAACTGAAGCCTAGGTGGGTTTTTTTAAACAAATCACATTCTGGTTAGAAGTTTATTAAATACTCATAAAGAACATGGTTCACTTATAATGAGCTTAAGCTACAAATATAACAAATGGCTTACTGATTATTTAAGTATTAAGTATTACAGAGATCTTGCGGTTACCTAATTTTTTTTATCATAGACATATTTTTATAGTTTATTTTTATATTTAAAAATTGATTCACAAGTCTTTATGTCATTAGGTAGGTTATTGAATAATTGTGTACCCTCGTACATAATATTTATTTTTCCATATTCAGATTGTTTAATCAAAGGAAAAACAAAATATCAGCTCCCAAAATAAAAAAATATATTAGGAATTTACTATATAAAAACTACTTGTGTTAATTATAATGTTTGGACGTGCCTTAGACTACCCCCTACTTGTTATCCTCAATCTACTCACAGTTTATATCTGAGGACGTCTATAATGAGGAATATAGTCGTGAGTGTGTTTTTTTAACTATCTTATTTTTAGGTTTTAGACGTTCCTATACGTATGTATATGTTTTCTCCGCCGAGAATCTTCCACCGGCGACCAATCAATTAGCTGACCTATTTATCATGTTTCATAACATGCTGATTGGTTGAAATGCGATCTATCAAGCTTTGTAGTCGTTATGTTTATTAGATAATCGAGTATAAATTTCTGTAAATAAATAATAAATGTTTTGGGAAGCCGGATCAAGGTGGTTCCTAAAATATCGTCAGCCCCAAAGATCGCACTCTCTTAGCTTGAGCAAATATAATGTTGGACGTGCTTCTGACTGCCCTCTACTTGGTCTCCCTCTATTTCTGTCGCCTATTCTGTCAATCAAAAGAGAGGGACAAAATATTTTTTGTCTTCTCTTTCGTAGACAAAACGTTGTCTTGGATCTTCATGCTAAGCAGGCAGCTGTGGACTGTCAGTCTTCGACAGCTTGATGATGATAAATTCACTTAGGTATATAATGGTAGTTTTTTTAATCTGTAGATATGTGAATACGCAGGTACCTCTTTCTTTTATCACAGTAAAATCCCTGAATCTGTTTTATTATAAAGCTGTTTTATTTCTCTAGATCCTCCTAGGTAGGTAAATATAAAAAAAACATTGAATAAAATAAACAAAACAAAAACACGCTCACGGCTGTATTCCCTGTCTTGGACATCCTCAAATACATAATAAAATAAGGATACCAAGTAGTGGGTAGTCATAAGCATGTCCTACATTATATTTGGCACATAAATAAATAAATATAAATAATGCTGGAAATTTTTCACACAGCAACGTCTAGCCCCAAAGTAAGCAGAGCTTGTGCTATGGGAACTACATGACTGATATACTACTTATATACATACTTTTTTTTTTTGCCCGCGTTTTTCAAGTAGTTGGCATTCCACGTGACAGGTTGCAAGCTCATCATCGCTGACTAAAATAAAACTGTTAAAAACACTCATAAATACGAAAAATTTACGAATTGCGAGAAAATTAGCCGTACAAATTATCAGCTGGCTCATCAACCAGCTTTGCAACGTAGTGAAACTTTTATTCAAGCGCCAATATCATCAATTTTATTACTGCTTCCTTAAAACTCAGACAAATTATAGCTAAAGCGACGTTAATGAGCAATTTATGTTCAGGAACCTACAATTACTCGCCACGACAAGACTTCCTTCGTTTTAAACATGGATGAGCAGTTAATCATTTACAAATTATTGAGTGCATTACACCGGCACCGGTACCATATGGCTGACGACCGTGGCTGGTGACGACATTACAAAACTACGATTAGACAGACATGTCTTTTTAGGAAGTGTGCTTAGCATCCTATAAGGCATATTTTCGGAGCTACTGTCGTCAACCATGACTCAATATTTATCTCCGACGCAAATGAATATAATAGTTTTTTGAGATTAAACGAGTACTTAAGTAGTTTTAATTGTATGATCGATAAGGTAAGGTTGTAACGTAGAATCCGTTTCACGATACAAGCCCCGCGGCCATTTGTGGAACTAACTATGAGATAGTAGAAAATGAGGTTTAAAATAAATGTTCAACAAAGACATTAGCCAGACAAAGTTAGGTCTTTTCGATTGAAGACTATTTGAAATTCCAATTCAGTGTCACTCGATTCATGACGGATTTGGTCAATGCATTTAAGAAAACCTGTAATTACAGGTGGTTGAGTGCCACCTGTAATTACAGGTTTTCTTAAAACCTATCTGAGGCACTAGTCTTTCACAAAAAAGGATATCTTTTTATAAGCTTTCACCTCAAATAGTTAAGGACCTATACCTACTCTTGTGACCTTTGTGATAGAAAAAAAATGCTTATTATTAGGTGGAGAATCTAGGCGGAGCACGGACCCAAACCGAATATTTCGAATATTTTTCATCAAAAATATTTTTTCTCTACGCCACTTTACAAAATAATGTATGTGTGCTCGCACCATTATTCAAGACATTGCGTTTCGATTTCATGTGCGTGCCTGCTGACCGCTGAGCTTGTTCACGGTATATGCACTCTGCAAGCGTAAGTGATTTAATATTACGTGAGCGCTCTTCATGAATTCATTGGGAATAATGACAGTTGAAAGTGAATTACCAAGGCCAATGTGCTGAAGTTTTAAACAGTTTAAGAGTCTTCAAACGTCGATGACACACCACAACTAAACCACAACTGGTTAAAGGTCTGAGTCTGTTACTGGCGACAAGTAGCTGCGAAAGGCGACAACGACACGCGACCACTACTGGTTCCTATACATTTTCTATTTATCATCATACAAATTCAAAGAAAATGTATAGGAACCACTAGTGTCGCTGTCGCCTGTCGCTGCTGCTTGTCGCCGATGACGAATTCAAGCCTTAACTGTCGCCGGGCAGTATTTGTGTATGGTCTCGATGTAGCTGCCTAAAGTTGCGTATACGAGACCACCCTTTGGTTTTTAGTTGCGTATTTCCCGCGACAGATAGTTGTACCAACTGACGAGAAAGCGGATATATGGCAGAAGATATGGCTGCGTTGTGATTGGTTTCTTCGACCATATGCATTGGTTACAGTCTCTTGAAGACTGCCTGATACGCTTTTCAATAAAAATTCTTGCCCGATATATTTTTTTTCGTCCTTCTGAAGCTTTAGCGACAAAACCTGAAAGAGTACTAGTTGATCTCTTGATATCACTAACAGTCAAAAACTCTGCAGCTGTTAAAGTGCTTAAAACGTCATAATACGCGAACTGGGAGATAGTGAGTGGATCGGGGTGGATGATGGTTGCTATATTAAAGTTGCAGAGTGTAGTAACACAAACTTAAGCTATTCAAGTGAACAGTGTCTCATTTTCTTTGTAACTTACGGGAGAGACTTAGAGTAACAAAGCCAAATTCTCCACTAAAGTGCCTAAGATTACGCAGTCTGACAGTAATATACAGAACCAACCCAATATGTATAAGTTGGATACCAAATTTCGAAGTGGTACACTGATTTTTACTGAAGTTTGATCAGACGGTCTGCTAGATCAAGGGCGCGTTTTGTAAACGCTGTCAACGTAACAGCTAATTGCATGTCATCAAATGTGTAGTATACAAGGCGACCGTTAATAAATAAGTAAATAATGCTGGACATTTTCACACAGCAACATC
Source organism: Perizoma affinitatum (assembly GCA_961405105.1). NCBI lineage: Eukaryota > Metazoa > Arthropoda > Insecta > Lepidoptera > Geometridae > Perizoma > Perizoma affinitatum. The sequence continues at coordinate 13,178,333 of OY560189.1, forward strand.
TAGCCCCAAACTAAGAGAGCTTGTATTATGGGAACTATATGTCTGATATACTACATATTATATACTTTTTTGTTGTATCTAAATACTTTAATATTATAGATAGAGAACACCCAGACCAGTTCAATAGTATCCAAAACCGATGAATTTTTTGCGAAGAATGTGATTAGGGTGAATGAAGCGAAAGTCGCCTATGCCAAGAGTAGCAACTGGAAATCCGTTGCATCTGCCCATCCCGGAAATACGACTCTGAGTATATAATTAAAGTCGTGCATTAAAGTTAGCTAGAAAAGCTATGTCGGTCATCACAAAGGCTACGCACGGCCGGCAGTTACTTTGCGTGTGCTGGCTTTTGATCCACGAATAAGGAAGTGAATAAGACAATCCTTATTCACTTCCAAAGTGTCAACTTTTCTTATAATAGACAATTTAAACTGTGTGTGTCCGGTTTTGGCGATGACCGTTGTTTTTGAATAAGCTAACAAAAAATGCGCGCTATATTTTTAGAAACCAAGTGTACTTTAAACTTGACGTGATCGTGTGTGTGTTGCTAGTTGATTGTTTTTTATTGATTTGCATAATTTAAAATTGAGAACCTTTTTTAAATTGTATTATACCATTCTCTGGGTACCCTAAACCGGCGAGCATGTATGAATGAAGCAAAAGAGGTACGTCAGGATCGTAGAAAGTGGAAATCCGTAGTCTCTGCCTACCCCTCCGGGAAACAGGCGTGAGTTTATGTATGTATACAATGCTCGATTTTTTTATGTCGAGTCTACGTACATGAGCAGGACGACGCAGTAAAGGAAGGGCTCTCAACTCGTTGACGATGACGTCTGAAAGGTTGCGGGGAGTTGGTTCAAGATCCAAACAGGTGGCCCAAGATCGTTCTCATAACACTCTGTAAGGGAGGCCTATTTCCATCAGTGGACTTCTACAGGATGTTAATGATGATGGTGATGCTGTTGGCTTTACATACCATGACACAATAAAAAAACAAATAAATCAACATTGAAAAGTTCCAATGTCTATGAAATTCCGGTTTATTATTAAATTACTGAAGTAACGTTTCCAGCGCTCACCTTGGCCTCCAATTTTATCGATTTCGTGGATATTTTATTGTTTTCTCCAAAATAACACAGTGTGTAGTAATGGGCAGTAAACACGACATCGTTTATATTAATACTTTACGTGAATTTTCAGAGAATGAACGCCAAAGATACTTATTTTTGGTTTTATAGAAACTCTGAAATTCTAGAGTTACCCGTCTCTTGCTTAATCAAGAGGCTGGTTCATTCGTCGTGTCCCTGTCCATTTTAAGTCATCCCTGGTCACTGAGGTACTATATGAAATAATATAGAAAAGTAACCAGTGTAGTGAAAAGATTCAGGGTGCATCGTTGAATCACCTTTCATGATTGCTTCTAAAGGCCCGCGCAAACTGGCGCGGTGATATCGGCGACCAGTACCATGAAGTGGTCTATCTACACTGACGTAAACTTTAACAACATTTTCCGTTAGATGATCGCTGTCGCTATCGCCCGCGCCGCCGCGCTAATTCAAGTATGCCATGCCAGTTTTCTTCATAGATAGAAAATTCTTTATTGCAAAACTAAAAAGTGCTGTACATAGACCAACTTAATGCTAGATAGCATTCTCTTCCAGCTAACCTTTGTGTAGTATAGGAAGTATTGAGGTAGTGAATGTGAATAATAAGAAAAGTTATAAATTATATGCTAGAGCTTATACTATTACTAAAACACAAACTCTATTCCCTAGATAAACATAATTACATATACCTACTTACTTACATAACCTAAACTTATAGGAAAGTTATAGGAAGTATTTCATATTCTACTAAATATTTTGTATAATATATATTATACTCACAATATTCTGAGAGACTGATTACTTGATTTTGTAGGATTCGTGCATGAGAGCTAAAAAGCGATTGTAATCTTTGGATCTGAAAACTTCAACAGAAGACACCTCACGATAGTTATATGATAGTATAGTAACTTCATGATATCGTTTTCCTTTACCGTTTGAAACCTCATCAGAATCTGTGAAAAAAATCCATTGTTGCATATCGGGATTTGTGCCCACATCAAAATCGTTCGTTCATGGACCGTTTACGGCCTTCAGTTTAGTCTGGTCTGGGTATCGAAATCAAGCGATGGGAAATAAGTGTAATCGCAATTGGGTGGATGGGCCATTCAAATGGGGAACTAGTGTCAAAATTGATTGCCATCTGGAATCCCGCAGATTAATATAGCTTTACTTTTTTTTTCAGATTTTACTTGTTGATTCACGGTTCAACCAGTAAAATCTGGTTTCGTCATGTATTTTTCCATGCAATGTGTGTGAATTGAGTTCTAAATCAATCTTTATTTATTTCAGGTAAGATATACAAAGACTTCGATGTTTTTTTTTATACCAAAGATAAAAGAAAATGGACACGAAGTTATGAAGTTGTTGAAAATCACTACGAACAAATGTAAGTTTTTTTAATTTTCTTATCAACCCATAATGTCCCACTGCTGGGCAAAGATCTCCCCTTTTTCTTTCCTTGTTAATCGCTCCATTGCCATCCCTGGCCAGTTGGATTAAAATAATAATAATGCTGGACATTTTCCACAGAATAATTTAGCCCCAAAGTAAGCAAAGCTTGTGTTATGGGAACTGACTGACAAACTACGTATATACATTTTTTTTGTAAATATTTGTAGATCATACAAACATTTGTCCTGCTGCGGGAATCGAACCAGCAACCTTCTGCGTCTCAGGCGGGCCTTCGCCCACTTCGCCAGAGGTCGTCCGAATGCATCCAGATTGTCACGCTTTCTTTTTTCTTGGTCACCCACGACGACGACGTCTATTAATCGTGGGAATAAGCAGCCTTAAAGTGGGATTGGGTAGGCCATGCGAATCTATCCAGAACATTGAGGAAATATAAAAAAAGTATATCAGTAGTACCAGTCATGTAGTTCCCATAATACAAGCTCTGCTTAGTTCGGGGCTAGATGATGCTGTGTGGAAATGTCCAGCATTATTATTGTTATTATTATTATTAATAGTTACCAGACTAACTGAACTCGTGCGTGTGAAAATGAAAGTTATCAACATTCAATAATGTTGTTTTTGTTGATAAAACAATTAAACTCAACAAACATGTTCTGTTGCCGTGGTATCGATTTCAGCAATGACGCACCGTTTTCATTCATTATTTATCTATGATACACACAATAGGTACGACGAGCTGCTAAAATCACATTACAGCAGAAACCGATACACAAAAAGCTCTCACATACAACCTAATCATAAATACATAAGTCTACTCCATTACACCCATTAACTGTATAGATACGGCCTCCATTTCCGAGTTACGACACAGAAAAATTATAGTACTATCGATTAAAAGTTTCACTATAACATTATGTGAAGCTATTTTATTTTGTAATTGTTTTTTTTTGCTGCATGACATTTGTATTGAATTGTATTGTTTTTTTTTAATATGGTCATGTTAACCTTAAATTAAATTAGATATGTAAGTAAATTTGCATCCCAGATATTAGAGAATGTGAGCTCTATCAAATTTTATAAATAACTTTGTTCTTCTGCATTCAGGCAAATAAATGAATTATTATTATTATTATTATTATTTGGCAATAGCGATCTTCAAAGTTCAAGTTGAACTCTGTGTGATAGCTCAGCCCCCTTAGACAACCACGTTCTGGTGGCGTTAACGCCTGAAGAAAGGTTGAATTGTATGGAAATGACATTAGCTTGTGAGATGTCACGTGACTGCTGCCATATTTTTCCATATTTTTAGTCATGAAAACTAAGCGTGAGTTATTTGTCTAGATACCCAGGTTTATTGACAAATTTAAAACGCAGAACCCAGAATCGAAACAGATTTTTCGAAGCATTATTAACTTTTAAGCCATACTAAATCTAAATCCACCATAATATAGCTTATTTTACTTCAAGAGACGATTTTAAGTGGTATAAGCCTGCAGAAACTTAACAATGGAAGACTCCACAATGGCCGGGAGTGAAGTGTCTAATCACTTTTCTTTGCGACTACACCTTAAATCGATTTTGGAGGGTGTTGGCGACGCTTTGTGCGCGAAAGTGTTTGAACTCAGTAAAGGAAAGCAAGCGTACAAAAAATTTACGCACAGTTAATTCTTCCAATGCAAGGCGGCTTCGTGGAAGGTCCAGGACGAGCTCGACGTGCATCTCAAATCGTGGCCTGTGACAGCGTTAAATCGCGAAGAACGGAAGGAGGGTAGGCCTTTTTCCAGCAGTGCGACAAAAATAGCTGAATAATAATTATAAAATAATTACATAACAACAACATTCTTCTGCGATAGAAACATTAAGCTCTTGGAGAGAGAACAAAAGTGCCTCATGTAGGACGGGGACGAGAAAAATCGATAGTATTGCTAAAGTTTGATGAGTAAGTGAAGGATTGGTTAACAAGAGCTAGAACCGCTATCAGCCAGGCGTTTATCTTACCAGTGACCTCTGTGGCGCAGTGGGCGAAGACCCGCCTGAGACGCAGAAGGTTGCGGGTTCGATTCCCGCTGCGGGACAAATGTTTTTAATGTTGGTCTCGGGTCTGGGTGTTTTCTATGTATAATATGTATGTACATATTTACAAAAAAAAAGTATACAACAAAAAAACAAAACAAACACGCTCACGACTGTCTTCCTAATGGTGGACATCCTCAGGTATATACTCAGTGAGTAGATCTTTGAGGATACCAAGTAGGGGGTAGTCAGAGACACGTCAAAACATTACATTTGGTAGGTACATGCCCGCGTTTTGTAAGTAGTAGGCAAAAAAAAAACGTATATAAGTCATGTAATCAGTCATGTAGTTCCCATAATACAAGCTCTGCTTACTTTGGGGCTAGATGATGCTGTGTGAAAAATGTCCAGCATTATTTATTATTTAGTTAAAAACCATTTACGATGACTTCATTTTAACTGGGTCAAATATTATTAGTTAATTACATAACAACATTATTATGCGGTGGACACATTAACCTCTTTGAGATTAGAGACACGCACAATTTATAAAGACAGAGAGACCAAAAGAGTCTAAAGACAAAAATAATCGATAGCATTGCCATTCAGCATTTCGCCAGTATTCTGGGCACGTAACAATGTGATGTTCAGACCGGCTGGTTTATCTATGACAACTGGTTCCTTATCATAACATTTTAGTTGTATAACGTTAGGTAGAATAAGTATTTTTAAATTAATTACGTAGTTTTAAAAGGGCGTGTTGGCCTAGTGGGCGATGCCCCGACTTCTGATCCGGAGGTCGTGGGTTCGAACCCGGTCGTGCACCAATGGATTTTTCCACTCGAAAAATGTATGTGCGCATTAACACGTGCTCAAAACGGTGAAGGAAAACATCGTGAGGAAACCGGCATGCCCTAGAACCAAGAATTCGAAGGCATGTGCCAACAGTTAGTGTTCCAATAAGCGCCGATGGGCTTGCAACCTGTCACGTGGAATGCTTACTACTTGCAAAACGCGGGCATGTACCAAATGTAATGTTTGAACGTGCCTCTGACTACCCCCTACTTGGTATCCTCAAAGATCTACTCACTGAGTTTGTATCTGAGGATGTCCACCATGGGGAAGACAGTCGTGAGCGTGTTTGTTTGTTTATATTTTTTTACGTAGAAAACTTATGTGTTGTTCTGTAAAGGAGCTGTTATGACTTCGTATTCGGAACTGCAAGATCATCAATCATCATGGAAGAGTCCAAACACAGTCAGTCTACAGACTATGACGAGTTCCGTCATTTCACCTTTCATTTCCATCATCGGACGATCTCGCTGTCACTTTAATATTGCTTAGATATTGGAACTTGAGAGGAGTTTTTTTTTTTTTTTTTTATAAAAGGGTTGTTCCTAGATTAACTGTAGTGAATCTCTTACCCGATGAAGATTATGAGACGGAACAGCGTGACCGCGTAAAATGTCCTTTGCGACGATGACGGTGGCGATCAGTACATTGACACAAATCTTGGAACGCCACAGCTTCCGCGTCCTTATGTCGGTGCCTTCACAGATGATATAACGGTCCGTGAAAATGCCAGTATTTACAATAACATAGGTATTTTGTTTGTTATGAATAACTTATTTGCTTCGCAATGAGGTCTTTGTGCAATAATATTTATTTCAACTATTAAACCTGCTATGTAATATAATTTGGTGTATTTTAACTTTATAATTAGCTATGATATTAGTATATCAGTTTTACCTGATTTGTCAGCTATTATCAGATTGATGAACATTAAGTAAATTTAATAAAAAACAGGATATTTACCGTGATTTGTTCGAACCGCAAATAACTCACAAAAAATAAAAAATGAGCTTTAAGGGTAGGAGAGCTTCTGTGAAAGGGCTCGTCCGGGGAAGTGCTACCACCTAATTCTGCCGCCAAGCAGTAATGTTCCCATTGCTGTGTTCCGGTTTGAAGAGTATGGTTGACGGTGAAATTACAGAAACATGAAATCTTTAATCTTGATATCTCAGGGAGGTAACGCGTGAGTAATACCTATGATTATTTCAAAAGTTATACTGTATTTTTCAGGGTTCCTTACCAAACGGATATTTATATTATAAACATTTATATTCAAATATAAATTAATTTCAGACAATTGTCCATAAATTTTGTAGACAAAATTAAAAAAAAAACTATAAGTTAATGTTACACATAAAAATAATTTACTAGAGAGATACATGAGACGGACGGGCATTATTACTATGCCCGTCCGTCTTTCTTCAGTCACAAAGATAGATAAGATAGATAAATCTGGCCAGTTGAAATTTCCACAGAATACGTATTTTGGAGCCTCTATCATGGCAAATACTTCTTGACTTGTTAAATAAAACGTCCGTGCAAAAAAAACGGTGTGTGGTTAAAGTGTTGGTACGGAACCATGGGTATGCGAGTTCACCTCGTACGTGGCCAGTTATTTTTGAGATAGCACTGGGTAGAATCAGTATTTGATAACCCAGAGTTTATTTATAAAGCCGCCCAGTTATCTTAAGACTTTGCTAGAAAGAGTTATATCTTAAGTATAAGAGGGTCTTAAGTTAATTTGGTCACGTTGTTTTTCCTAGATATCGAGAAAATAGTGAGCAACATAGAACCAAGCTAATTAGTATCAGCTTACCGGTGAAGTTTTCCGGATTCTTTGTTCAACTTTCCATGTACCTTTTAAGGATTTCTTCGTCTACCGGTATATGCAGTTCTCAAATCAGAAAATAAAGCCAGTTTACACTCAACTCAGGCAAAGACTTACCTAGAAAAGTCGACATATTTTCATGGACTAGCCACTAACTAGCTCCCAACTGAACTAAACTTTGACAGCTGCTAATTTCATGCCAATATATAGTGGGTATCAATTTTTGAATCACACTCAGTGACATAATTTCAGCAAAATAGCCGATAATCGCCAATTTCCCTAAGTATTTTTAAAAGCTCATCTGTAATTAAAATTATAATACCAATGATCTTAAATACAATTGCCCCTACCACTTGTATTAAAATCACTCCGTGACTATTTGATACGTACTATTTGTCATACTGACACAACTGACATTGATAAATACGTTACGTTTTACGAAAACGAAACAAAAACCGGTATTTAGTATGTATTTTATTGTTAATCTCTACGCAACAATGCAACTGCGTGACAGAGAATGACATGAAAATGCTACTTTTAGTAAATCGTGAGTTCATAGTTATTCATGATTTTTTTGTCATAAGTAGTAAAGATAGCGGTGATATTCAAAAATTGTGTCCCAGGTTTCAATAGAAAATCTGTCTGTCGTGGGTTCGGTATCCACAGATTTTTTGTGATATTAAAAACTAAATAATATTTCTATTAGAGTTGAGTAGATTTTGTACGAATGGGTGGACCTTCTTTTAGGGTTCCGTCATGTTACCAAAATAATAATATGAATTTGTAAGCAACATAATTATGTGTACAATGTCTATCTATCAGTGTCTATAAAAATATGTAACCACATTTATGAAAGTATAATCTAAACTTTCCATGTCTACTGCTCCATCTGTGTGTCTTGAAGAACTGTAAAACTAACTCGAAATCAATAACAATAATGATTGATTGCCTTAATTTTGTAACATTTGGTACTTATAAATAACTTAGATAATTAGGTTAACAAGGAATTAAAATTGTACCATAGGTGAGCTCTGTTACCCGCACTAGGTCTATAATATCTGTATAGCGATATACACCTGTATAGCCATTATTTTATGCAATGTTTAAATGAAAACATTGCATAAAATAATGGAACCGACGTTCATGTAATATGGTAATGGCATGTCTATCTATATAATAAATCGTGAAGGTGAGCATATTAAATCATTAATACAACTACGCGTGTACGTTTTTAGACAATAAACATTATACAATAATGAGTACATGCCAGGTTACAGTGGCCTAGTGTTTATCACTTTATTATACGCTTTAATAACTTTCTTTACTGGTAGGTATGTAGCTTGTGTTTGCATAGAAGTCATTAACTTGTAATGTTTCATAGATCTACCTACTCAAGTGTTGGGTCACGATAATCATAACAATAATAAATAAATAATGTTGGACATTTTCACACAGCATCATCTAGCCCCAAACTAAGCAGAGCTTTTATTATGAGAACAACATGACTGATATATATTTTTTATTTGTAAATACATACATAGAAAACTCCCATATGCGAGACAAATATTTGCAGATCATACGAACGTTTGTTAGCTAGTAGTCTACATGGTATAAATATGCTTCCTTAATAGAAAGCCACAAGGAAGGCCTGGACATCCACCGAATTTCCGTGACCGTTACAATGTGATAGATTGTTTTTGCGTCGGGTATAATAATACCAGTATAGATAAATCGTTTGTTCAATCAAAACCATAAATTATTAAAGCCGTTTTAAATGTACAGTTGACACATAATGGACCCAGTAATAGTGGAAATATAATAAATTGTCCTAAATGTTCCCATTTATTATACAAATCGTCACTGCCATCGAAATCACTGGCGCGTATTATGAAATTCGCTTTCGCGCGTTTCAGCATTTTTTAATCCGGATTTTTAAACTATTTTTTTGGTTTCGGCGCATGTCAATGTCAAATAGTCTGTTTTGTCACGAATTCGTTTTTTAATCATAATCGTTTGATTCGTCACGCGATATCTGGAATCAATTAATCGGTAACGAATGCATTGATGTTCATAATGATATAGATGAAACGTTTACATGAATGAATAAAAAATATTATTGTGTACATTAGGCTTTAAAACACAAATAAAAATACGTCAATGATTATAGTTCGAATCCCAGGCCTGACTGATAGTAATAGTTTAAAATAAGCAATCAGCATGTAGCTTTATGTAAATTTATTTATGTATGTACCTATTGCTTGGAATGTAATAAATATTCTTATTATTATTTTCTAATATTTAGCAAAGGAATATAAAAAAGTTAAAATCTTTAAAGTTGTAAGTAGGCAACTACAGAACCATACACTACGCGTGGCCCGACACGCACTAGGACGGTTTTTTTAAACGTTATCAAGTCATTTCTTATTTATGTAGTTTATTAATAACTAGCCGATGCCCGCGGTTTTACTGTTTTATTGACTTGCAATTATTTTTTTTTTGAATACCCTGATACGTATTTAGTTATTTTGTACAAAATTGTTCAGCCCTTTTCGATCCCTTAAGGGTAGAATTTTCCAAATTCCTTTCTTAGTGCAACCCTACATTACAAAATATACCCTCCAAGTTTCATGCTTCTAGGACTTTAGGCTGTGAGTTTATCCGCCAATCAGTAACACCAATGAATTCTATCATCAATATATAAAGTGTTTATATATATTGATGATAGAATTCATGTTCGGAAAGTTTTTTTCCAACCATCAAAATATCGCGGGTAAACAAAATGCTAAACGCTAAAACCAGGGTGGAATGAAATATAAAAGGGGTCAAGATAAGACGGCGCGTTAATTGCTAAAAGCATGATTCCATCAAAAACGCTATTCAGTAGCGTAATTAAAGAGAAAAATTGCGTCCATTTTGTTGTCTTGGGAGATAGTGGTACTCATGGTACTCAAGTTAATGGGTTTTTTCTGGTATAACGATAGGCTATTATTTTGCTCTATGATATGTTGTCCCTGGGTTCGGCTGTCCCACTTTCGAGCAAAGGTTTTCGGATTCATTATTTCAATAATAGTGCTTGCAGCATGCAGTCCTCTCCTTCACTTGCTCTATCTACGTGCACCAAGCACCATAAGCATTCGAACTCCTGTCAAACATTAAGAAATTCATCTCTTATTGGCTAGTAAAACACAAAAAGGTTGCACGAAAAAAAAATAAGTTACAATGGGAATAGAGGTCTTTGGTAGTGGTTTCCCGGTCCATCGCTATCATTATTATCCTTATCGAGAGGTTCGCAAATCGATAGAATTCGGGCTGCTGACGGTTCTATTAGCAATATTACGGTCATTTATTAACCTTAGTCTGTTCTGAGTGAGGAAATCTTCTAACAGATACCCTACCACATTGAGGGTGTGATAGGGTTATGTGAGGTTCACGGACTCGTGGACTCACTAAAACCCCCCCGGTGGCCGGCCTCGATGCATGTTAAGGGGCTCCGGGATCCCCAAAGGAACGCACCGGTGCCCCTCTCGCATATCGCCCTTCGCACGTCCCGGGGGCAGTTGGAAAACCACCCCCAGCACCCTCCTGTTATAGCAATAGCATTGCGTACGTATATTTTTCACGTCGATATATCCATTGGTACACGACGTGATTCGAACCCACTATCTTCGGATTGAAAGTTGAGGATTCTAGCACTAGATATCTTAATAGGTCGGTATAGCAGATGCAATATTGAATGCTACTAAGTCCATTAATTAGGTTTCGAATGCAGCGCACGCGCATCCTGTGTCCGACTCGGATTGCATCTCAAAGGATATAGCGACGTGCCTAGAATTTATAGTAATAACGTTTTGTACTTGACATTGACTATACTGATTAACTTGACCCTCTCAGTTATTAAAATGAAATGACGGACGGCAGCGTTCCGTCAACGCAGCTGCATTTCTAAACGTATTCGTTCGCTTTTTATTTCTTGTGTTTTCCTTTGGTTTGCGGTAGTCGCGTCGCGTCGCGTCGGTGCTCGTCAAGCGTCCGTGTGAACAGAGCCTAAGTGAAAAAGACGCGTTGTCAAGAGTTAACTTATGGTAGAATACCAACACGATTATGAAGGCGTTTGTCATGAGTTTTTTTTGTATTATTAGAACCAGTGTCAAGATGAACGAAGTATAGCTTACTGGAATTATTTAATAGATTTATTATGTGTACAAAAATGCAAAAATATTTGAAGTAGTTCATACGATTGTATCCTCCGATATTGTATCTGATTGTTTCTTCTCAAGTTCCAATATCTAAGCAATATTAAAGTGACAGCGAGATCGTCCGATGATGGAAATGAAAGGTGAATGACGGAACTCCTCATTGTCTGTAGACTGACTGTGTTTGGACTCTTCCATGATTGATGATCTTGCAGTTCCGAATACGAAGTCATAACAGCTCCTTTACAGAACAACACATAATTTTTCAACGTAAAAAAATATAAATAAACAAACACGCTCACGACTGTCTTCCCCATGGTGGACATCCTCAGATACACACTCAGTGAGTAGATCTTTAAGGATACTAAGTAGGGGGTAGTCAGAGGCACGTCCAAACATTACATTTGGTACATGCCCGCGTTTTGCAAGTAGTAAGTACGCTTATTGGAACACTAACTGTTGGCACATGCCTTCGAATTTTTGGTTCTAGGGCATGCCGGTTTCCTCACGATGTTTTCCTTCACCGTTTTGAGCACGTGTTAATGCGCACATAAATTTTTCGAGTGGAAAAATCTATTGGTGCACGACCGGGTTAGAACCCAGTTCGCCCACTAGGCCAACACGGCTATTTTGGAACAATAGCGCTAAATATAATCCCTAATATAAATCATGAAACCCAAACTTTTTATCGGCATTGGACAGAGTGCCCGTCATACGTCACTGGATTACTTTAGGCAGAGCTATATGTACAATTCAATACATTTTAATACTCGCCATCAAAGGGTTCAAAAGCTAAAGGATTTAGCTGTGTGGTTTGATAGCGAAACGGATTGTTTCGTAAAAAAAAAACAACAAATTAAATAGGCGCCGATAGAAACAAAATAAGTATCATAAACTCTGTTATGTTGAAAGATATCGGCCCATAAACTCCGACTTCAGAGTTTACAAGTTCCTTAAATTGACGAAATGCATTAATAATAATAATAATGCTGGACATTTTTCACACAGCAGCATCTAGCCCCAAAGTAAGCAGAGCTTGTGTTATGGGAACTACATGACTGTTATACTACTTATAAACTTTTTTTTTATAAATACATACATATTATACATAGAAAACACCCAGATCTCGAGACAAATATTTGCAGATGCAAACATTTGTCCCGTGGCGGGAATCAAACCCGCAACCTTCTGGCGGGCCTTCGCCCACTGCGCCACAGAGGTCGTTTGGTTTCCTCGAAATTTTCGACCCCCTATTTGGTTATACCAAGCCTCGAGCAGTATCTAATCCAAATATCATCCAAGTCGGTACATCCGTTACGAAGATATTGGTATCAAAGACCCGTAACGTAAATACTTTTGAATTAGTAGGTTGATCCTACTTGATGCACCAAAACAAAAGGCCATCTACCTAAAATACATGTTATCACTGCATCATGCAATGTCTCCTAGCAAAAGTAAGCGTGTTATTTTAAATGCAATATGCGCGGTCGATGAAGTTCTTGCGGTTTTTGCGCCTGCTCGGCTTCTTAACGTAATTATTTGTTAAACTCCGAGTAAAAACTTGGAAATCTCTTTGAAAAACCGGTTTCGCTTCTATGTTCCCACGCAATTGCACTTGTAAACTACTTTTTGCTGGAATAAACTAATGTGAGTATTATGTCTTCTAAGTGATAGATTCGCGGAACTTTACTAGCTAGGCGGAAGATACTTGGCGCCTAGTTGTAGACAAATAGTTTATATTAATTATTGTTTCGCGTCGACAACGATGTTGTCAGGAAATGTGGACGAGACATTTAGACGACTCTACAAACTCTCTTTACCATAGATTTGCTGTGTTTTAGCTTAAAGTTCTATAGGTGCAACACCATTATAGAACTTTAAGCTAAAACACAGCAATTCGACCATTACTGTTTGGTAGTACTGAATAGCGTAACAATTTGTTAAAACTACAACTTGCTAAGCTTAACTTACAGGATACTGATCTGCTATCTACTTTACCAAGAGCTTCTGACCAATTACACTTTCCATTTGTATAGGTAGAGAAAATGAATGATCCTACCTTAGGAATTTCCATAACTGAGCCTTATGTCTATGTCTTATGTCTTATGTCTATCCTAGCCCCAATTTTATTTCTTCAACCTTTATTAAAATACCTGCAAAATATATTTTTTTCATTTACGGTCCCTTGCGCTGTTATTTGAATTCTTAGAATGGCGTCGTCGCCTGCAAATTCTGATATTTAATTACCAACTTTATTATTTTTGTGAAGCTTCACTGTCTAGGGACAACGAGAAGATCTTTTTCTAATTAATGTTAATTGATTTTGGAATAACTAAAGTTAGAATCCAAATTGAATATGCATTGATGGATTGAGTATTTAATGTTGGGAAACAAATTATATAAACTGTGGGGTTTGGTTTCAACGTGTCCGTTTAACGTTACATAGGAAATACTGCATAGTTTTTAAGCATATTACTTCTGTCGAAGGGGAAATGACGGAATCGACTTTATTAAAAAACCCTAGGGCGAGTCTCGCCGCGTATTTCAAGCGTTTTTCCCCTATGGAAATGATGGACGACCCGCTAACTGCTGAAAAAAAAAAAAGATTTATTATCATAAAACAGAAGCATTCCAAAAAATAAGAGTAAAAACTCGAGGGCCATCTAAACGACATGCATTTCTATGAAAAACAGACGAAAATGTGCGTTCCCAACGTTTACTTGGCAAGGAGCCGAGTGTGTAGTCAACTGCAAAATTGTATCTAATTCCGAGGTATTAGGGGACATTTTTCTTTCTGGCTAGCTAGGGCCGCAATGTTCTGTTTTTTTTACGCTTTTTGCCTTTTTAGCCGTTCCTTATCAAATACTTATGGTTTGCAGTGCACGCTACTTTTGTGGAAGAACTAAATAGAGTTAATTTAAATAATAGTGTAGTGGTAGGCACCGACGGGTGCCTACCACCACCGTCACAGGTGGGGCTTGCAATCCTACGATCCAGTATAGTTTCCTTGAAATAATCATAAACTTCGGTATCATGGTCTGTCGCATAAATTGAAAATAGTTAGACCGTGATACTACACACATACATAGTCCTGAACCCCGCTTAATAATCCCCGAGTTACCATAACAACCAAACCAAAAATAAATGTAACAAGAAAAAACTGGCAAACATTTGTCCCGCAGCTGGTATCGAACCCGTACCTCAAGCGGCTACTCGCTCACCACCGAAGTCGTCAAGTACGCATTCCATCGTGGCTCCTGGGAGGCACACTCTACAATATGTTCATTCTGGAGAAAGAAAGAAAAAAATGAAGAAAACTCCTTTATTTTCCAAACCATTAACCTTTAACCATTGTGTTGCGTGGGGTGGAAAAAGTCTCCGTCTCAATATAAGTTGCACCAAAGCTATGTACGTGAAGCTCTGGTCTAAACCAGACGGGGCCTGAGAGGGGTGTCCATACTGTTAGGCACCCCTCAAAGAGGCAACACATCTTAGGGAGGCAACGCGTGACACCTCTGGTATTGCAAGCGTCCATACGGTACGTTAACCGCTTACCAGCAAGTGGACCGTTAGTATGTTTGATTCTTTAGTATACCCTTTTGTTCTAGTTTGTTAGGATATAAAAAAAGTTTACACAGCTAATTTCTATTCAATGTAAATTTTGCCAAGATTATCCACCATTAGAACCAATCTTAAATATCTTGATCACTTTATAATTTTGCCTATTTCGCTAAATGTCAATTTCCAATGAAAATTACAATTTCCAGTGGAATTTTCAATTTCATTAGCATTCGAATAAGCGGCTCCGATTAATAAAACATCGATAAAGGCAGTGCTCGAGGCGCTGCTAATCTCGAGCCGCTCTCCAATGAGATTACAATCATTAATCTAATCATCTGTTTCATAGATTTTGTCAATGCCTTTCCATTATATAGCTTTGTAGGCATTAGGGCTGTTTGTGAATTTCATTCCAATTCGACATCGACTACCCGGTGTATACAGATCTATCAAAACAGACGCTTCCGTTTGTAGATGTTATAGATATTCATCACACTTCAAATTTGAAACTAGAAAATGTAATAAAGCGTCGTCTGTCTAATATCACAATTGCACCGGGAGACGCTGAAAACGTCGCTTGGGAATAATACAAAGAATCCTGATAACATGTATAAAAAAAAACACACACAGCATTATCTAGCCCCAAAGTAAGCAGAGCTTGTGTTATGGGAACTACATGACTAATATACTACATATTTTTTTTTTGTGAATACATACATAACATACATAGAAAACACCCAGACCAGAGACAAATATTCGCAGATACCGCGGGAATCGAACCCGCAACTTTCTGCGTCTGAGGCGGGCTTTCGCCCACTGCGCCACAGAGATCGTTTGACATTTAGAGCTGTACAATTTCTACTCCGCTGTGTTAAACAAGTGAATTCTAACAAAATGTTAGACCCTCGACTTGTATTTGGCGGATTATCTCTATTTCAGCATCTCCTAGTGGCATGTGTCGATGAAACCCATCTTAGAACCACCACGAAGTCGAACAAAACGTTTGCATTGCTGACAAAACATGGTAACATACAAACTATCTCTTACCCACATATAAACCGGGAGGGTAGAGTAAATGAAGAAGTAACGAGATTTTAGAAAAGTATGTTGAGATGGTTTTGGCATGAAGAAAGGATGGATGAAAGAAAATTCATAAAAAATGGTGAGCCTCAATGCGATAGCTGTATCTGAAGGCATCGGCGAAAGTACTCTGACCAAATTGGAGATGTTCTACAATCTAGAGAAAGGTCAAGTCAAGAATACCCTTAACCGAAGTGCTTGTATTAAGAATGTGGTAAATTATAAATTAAGTGAACTCTTTCACTAGGAGCAAGTGGAAATCTATAGAATATAATGTGGTTTATTTGACAAAAACAAAGCACAGAAAGGAAATCTGTGGTCTCTGCGTATCTCTCCGGGAAACAGGCGTGACTTTTTGCGTTTACTAGTCTGCAGTCTAAATCAGTTCATATCTGGTCTATAACATAATGTGATGAGTACACATCGATCTGATTGCGGCCACCCTTATTACCATGTCCCCCCACCCCCCACCCTAGAACGTGACTAGATTCAGTTCCAGGTCGATTTATTGAAATTACCCGTGGATATACAGTAGGTAATTCAATCAATCGATCTGCGTCTTGTACTGTTGATGCTCGTGCCAAAATTCGGGCCAAGTGTGTCAGTGCAGATAAAGTACCTAATACATAGATATAACCAGCTACGAGTAGGTACTTATGTCTAAATAAATTTAACGACCTCTGTGGCGCAGTGGGCAAAGGCCCGTCTGAGACGCAAAAGGTTGCAGGTTCGATTCCCACCGCGAGATAAATGTTTGTATCATCTGCAAGTATTTGTCTCGGGTCTGGGTGTTTTCTATGTATAATATGAATGTATTTACAAAAAAAATGTATGTAAGTAGTATATCAGTCATGTAGTTCCCATAAAACAAGCTCTGCTTAGTGACGCTGTGTGAAAAATGTCCAGCATTATTTATTTTATTTTATTTTTTTATAAATTACTTTGTAATGCAATAAACCACGGATTTTCGCATACCTCTCCATTCATCGTCACATTCTTCATATAAGCTCTTCGGTTTATGGTACTCTTTCTTTCTTTCTAAATAAATAATGCTGGACAGTTTCACACATCATCATCTAGCCCCAAACTAAGAAGGGCTTGTATTATGGACGTTTATTCGGATTAAACGTACGACGTTGATTGTTCGTCACGTTGTAGTGTACATACAATCAACTCTTGCGACGTAGGTTCCAGAGATCTGAAATGTCTTTTTGAAAGGAACATCCTTTCAGACCAAAATTCCACCGCTAGAGGTTGCAGCGGGAAGATAAAGTTTGTATAGAACTTCAAGTTAATTTGGTTAGTGTTCCAATAAGCGACGATGGGCTTGCAACCTGCCACGTGGAAAGATAACTACTTTCAAAACGCGGGCATGTGACAAATGTTATATTATACACTGAGTATGTATCTAAAGAAGTCTATCATGGAGAATAAAGGCGTGAGAGAGTTAGATTTTTTTTTTAAAGAAAAATCTTGACGCGGGTCTATTCGCGGGCTGGTAACTAGTCTCACTAGGCCGGTCAAGAATATGTGGCTGTTGGCTGAAAATTTATTTTCAATTCGAACAATGAAAAGTCAATGATCGATCCCAGGGCTAAACTTACTTTGTGTTGGGTCACGAAGAGAAAATAGTTTTGGTAAGCTCTTTGTCCAGTATTTTAGACTTTTCTATTTTTACCCGCGCGTTAAGTTGAATGCGTTTTTGGTAAGAGATTATACCGCCCATAGCCCAGAGCTATAAAACCGCCCATTGTACTTTAAGTTATATTAAGTTTTTGTTATCTTGTGTTGTACAATAAAGTATCATTCACTAATTATTTGTTTTTCTCCAAAACGGTATTTTTAAATAGTTTTGGATTTAGTTTTATCCCCACAAGTCATAAGGGTGCTGTAGTTAATGTGAAGCGGCAGAACCGATTGGCATGTAGTTTTTTTGCAATCGTTTTGTATAGTTCTTGGATAAGTTCTGACGCCACAAGTCATTAATGGGCATTGCAATACGTAAAGGTGGTTTCAAAATATCAATAGGAAATGTGTTCTTAAGTAAAACTTAAGTCACACTAATAAGTTCTAGTTTTATCGACCGGTGGCACTGAGTAGCCACGGCTGACCAAGTAATGTCAAGGTTAACCTATCTGTTTACAAATATATTGGTTGGCTGGTTTATAAAGTCGGGAAATCGGGCTTCATAACAGTCATGAATTGACTGTAAGATCTACGTATTGTAAGATTTTCGAAGCGAATTTACCCACACGGGTATGAAGTGTCGGATTCGGTCTGAATTGATGTAATGTCTAGTGTTCCCCACTTTCAAACATAAGTTGATGAGTTATGTGTGTGCTCTACTTACCCTGAAAATATGTGTGTACAATTCTATGTATCGCTTACAGAGGGCCTATGCTGAGTTTTGCAACATGTTGAAACGGTGACCGTTTTCCGTATTCGGTGAACGATAATTTTGTATTTAATTTGTCGATACGATCGCCGTCTCGACATGTTTTTAACGTATTTGTAACTCAGCATAGACCCTCAGAGAGAGAAAACATCGTAAAGAAACCAAAAGGACCTAGAAAAATAAACTAATATAGGTACCATGTATAGTTTTGCAGCCTCTGTAAGGCATCTGAATCTTACTTTATCTTTGTTACAGAATGTATGTACCTACATAATAATATCTGTTTGAAAAAAAAAACAATTAAAAATGACGCACGAAATAGCACGTGGCTAATTATTAGATATATATTCAGCTACGAATTCGTTTACAGGTGAAGCCGCCAAACAGGACCGAATTAAAATTCAACCTACTTTTTAATATTTCCTCAGTAAGGTGTTCCGGGAATAACTGGAGTTAAAGACTATTATATAATCTGTGTCAAAGCTTGAGATCTACCCCCACTTGAAAGAAAAGTTTTTAACCTTATTGTAAGGAGATAAGAGTGGGCTATTGATGCATATTGTGATCCTTTATTCAAATTAATCTTAACAAGAGTGCTCTTAGCACCGGATAAGTTTTCGCATTTTAATTCCAATGAAGGGGCTTAGCAATAAGCTTTATATATTTATTTAATTATAGCTTTCAGTTTCAAATCGAAATTTGAAAGTAGATAAATAGAACTCAATTCCACTGCGGACGATTTCAGCGCCCAAATAAAACAATTGAATTCAATTGAAGCAAGGAAGACAAATATTATTCTTCCAATAGGGTTGTCAATTTCAATGTTACAGCCGGAATGGGGTATTATCGCAACTAACCAAATTCTGGTCATTTTTTTGCAATGATAATCTTTAAAGTCAATTTGTCGTATTTGAAAATAGGCGTAGTTCATAATATTATCTGGATTAAAAATAAAACGGGCTGCAGAAACTAGTCACCAATGGATTTACTTTAGCGAAGGTAATTCTATTGGGTTCGGTTTTACTAGCGTCGCTCGCACCGCTTTAGTGGCCAGTCAACCTAAAAAGCCGGATAAAACCGATTAATGGACCTAATCTAAAATGGAGTGGCCTGTCCCGACTGAGAGTGGATCGCGCTCATTGTTAACAATCGGAATACGCTGGTTCAGTGTCAAAGTGAATTAGAGCAGCGCTTCAATACTCCGGCAATCGCGCTTTACGATCACAATTGCTGGATATTGCGAACTTGCACAGATCAAAAAGATTTACAGCAATAAACACCCGACATTTATAATAGTAAGTAACTAAAGCTCCGTAATTCAAATACTGGAGCTTAAGAGGCCAGCGGAGGATGAATTGCCCATATAAACTTAATACCAGAATAATTTGTAATTAGAGCTTATTTCCACCATATTATGCTATTATTTGTGTCGAATATCATTCATCTAGGTACCTTTGGTACAGGTTCCAAAATGAACAAATCGCATTTTGCATATTTTTACGTCATACATGACATGTTTTCATCTTATTTGTTTCGTATTAAAAACAACAATATATTTTATTGTTTGATTAGGTACATATCTTATATTGTTTAGTTACAAAATAACAATACTATGTGAAAATACAACAAGTTTTCAGTCATCACTTTTGGTATTACGGAACACCACTAAATTTATAACAAAGACTAATTTGCTATCGCGCAAGCACGGGCGGGCTTGCATTAGCCAAAAAGAGATCGGTTGTGCGATATTCGGGCCGATTTGTGGACGCGCCTCGAATTGAAGTTACGAGCGCTGCATCCTTAAACAATCCAAGGATTACGGTATTAGTCAAACCTTGAAATATTTATATCAAGAACATTTAGTTTTGCTCTTTGCTTTAATCGTCTTCTTTATTTATAACAATAAAGCACTCGTACAAATATAGATCCCATATGATAAATACCTAAAGACAAAGTTGAAAGTCTCGCATGGGTGTCATATCAGGGGCATCCATATCCTTCAAGTCGGAACGCAGCAGCCAAGAGCATTGATGCATTTTCTTATAAAAAGTTGAAATGTCTCACGTGCACACAAATTCACCAGCAAAGTCTACCCTTCAAGTCGAACGAGCTGTTTCACCAAGGAGCTTTAAAACTAAACTAGTGGTTATTTTTACGTTATGTCGAGGCAACCATACGGCCCCGACCTACGGCTAGGAACTGATGGAAAGTTATATTCGCCTGCTAACATCGACGACACCTGGTGCATTGCTGAAGCGTTGCCTGCTCTGAAGGACTCTTTACATTTCTGGTCTTGTTTTCTATAATACTATAGAAAACAAGATCGCCCCCCAAGTTGGCCCCGACCAACCGCGTCGTAGCTATTGCTTGTGCTCGGCTCCTAAGGGTCGTAGCGTGATGTTATCCTTCCTCAAGAATCTGGCTATCAAATGCAGAAAGGCTTTTTCAAATCCGACTGCTAGTTACAGAGATTGCGTTCAAACAAAGAAACAAAGAAACATCAAACTCCTCAAGTTTATTATTAGTATAGATTAGTATAAATTTGTTCTGGGTGTGATATTTCGGTAAAGCGGAGGGTACTGGTAACGCGAGGGTGCCAGCGGCAGGGTGACAAACTTCGTCGTCTGGGTTGGTCTGGGGTTTTGAAGTTATTATTGCAATCGCACCGCACCCCCCGCGGTAGGTATGCCATTTTAATAAGAATATATTGTGTAGTATGTATTGAGTTATTTATAATTAACTAGGTTCTGCCCACGGCTTCGCGTGGTACCCGCACAAAATTTAGCCTATGTGTTATTCTGATGTAAAAGCTATATTACTGTAAAGTTTCATCAAAATCCGTTCAGTAGTTTTTGCGTGAAAGAGTAAAAAACATCCATCCTCACGAACTTTCGCGTTTATAATAGTAGTAGGATTATCCGCTTGTGATTGCTTTGAGAAATTTGGAATCAATTCCCTTGGAATTAATTTGGGTCGAGGTGTTTCGTTACCAAGACCAATCAAAACCAATGACCAATCAAAGTTTGTGGACATAATTTGACACCTCTACGGCGCGGCGAGCGAGTAGCTGGCTGCGACGCAAGTGTTGCGAGTTCGATTCCAGCTGCGGGACAAATATTTGTATCATTTAAGAATATAATTAGAACTATACAACTTTACTATTCTTCTGCAGACGTTTCGTTGACCGTTTAGACCGGTCTTTCCTCATGAGCACCGTCCGCGACCCCGCTTGACGGTCGTGAGACTGGAACGAAACGTCAGCAGGAGAATAGTAAAATACGTGGTATAGTCGTAATAATATTCTAAAATAATACCAAACCACGATCATTTAAATTCTAAAATGTTTGTATGTTCTGCAGATATTTATCTCGGGTCTGGGTGTACTTGTCGTTCCTAATACACACATCAAAATCCTAGTGTGGGGTCAGGACTATTTATCTGTCTGTTGGATGTTTTTTTTGTAATTATATTCGTTGTATTCAATTTTACTTCATCGTGCCCAATGTGATTGTAAATTAAAGATTTGGTGCAAGAGTTCAGTCTGACAGGCTCTACATGTGAAATTCAAATACGTTTTTCTTTTCAGGTATGTGTTATCATCAAATCTACGATACTCCGAAATACAAGTCGCAGAAGAGGGTAACCATCAATGTGCGGTAGGTACTATCTAGCGTGTAGGTACGGTACGGTACATTTTAGGGGATGTAAGACAAGTCAAATAGTAGAGGCTAAAAGGTTTACAAGGGGCTAAAATGACCCATTATATACGAGGTAGTTTTACTCCTGAGCTTTAGAGAGGGAGAAAATTACCGAGTTATAATAGGTTTTTAGCGCCGTGTGTTACACTACTTTTCACTACGATTGCGAGAAAATAAAATAATCCAATACAATATTAAATAGTTTATCTTATTCAAAATTAAATGCACATTTTTTATAATTCTAGATATTTAACGAGATGTTTTTTTCCGGCAATTTAATTTCTGACCTCTGTGAAGATTTTGAGTTGTCTATGGTGTAAACGTGGGAGATACACGTAGTTTGGGTTTGAGGGTCCCTCGTTCGAATGTTCTGAATGGAGAATCAGCTGGGTTGACTCATTCCTTGATGTCGATGGTCGTGGGCTAATAGGGAGAATATTGATGCGTTCTGTGATACGCTGGGTGATATGTAATTTGTTTTGAATGGAGTCCTCCTTCCGCCACTTGATCTGATTTCCATCCACCGTGGTTTTAGCGCTATTATATAATATTTGCACCAGATTCGGATGGCCAGAGAATGGCCAGTGTACTGTTCTGGATTACGCAAATTTAGATAGGATCTCTTTTGGCATGTTGCAAAATTTATTTTTGCCTATAACATTGAATATGTGCTCCAAAGGATTAAACTTTGATATTGTTTGGAAAGTTCATTCGTAAGAAAAATCCGTTTCGTAAGCGAATCCACTCGTTTTTCTGTCCTCCACTTCCTAAACTTTTTGTAAGCATTTAAAAAAATGCTTTGTGACCACAGATTGAAAATTATTGATTTTCCTTCATCTTCCATCTGCAAATTAGGGTCTCCAATCTCACTAGATGATGACATTTTCGATGTTGTTAAATAAATTGCGTTCCCCAATTCAATTTGTAATTATAGAAAAAATCGAAAGACTTCGCGAAAATGGTTTTTTTTTAATTTTCTGTATCCGCAACCCAATGCGCGCATTCTACAGAAGTGATCGCCGCATATAATGTTCATGGAACAATAAAAAGTCGACAATAAAATTCATTAATTTTCTACTTATGAATAAAGACTTTTTCGTTTTTGTAGGCTTGTTGGTAACAGACAAAATAACGTTTTCCCCTTGAGCAAAATATGCTATTTTATCCTCCCTCTGGTACGCTGTAATGACGTACTTTTTGAGCAAGAGAAATAAAAAAGATATTATAAAAACACACCTTCATAATCTGTCGTCAGTGAATCGTCTGCGATGGTTGGTCGCGGGCCGCAGATGTTGTATGTGAGGTTTTTTTTCTTATCAAGTGTTTTTGTTTTGTACAAGTAATGGATACAAGTATCCATTACTTGTACAAAACAAAAACAAACACGCTCACGACTGCATTCTTCATAATGGACATCCTCAGATGCGTATGTATCCTCGAAGATACGTCCGTCAGAGGCACGTCCAAACATTACACATGCCCGCGTTTTTGCATGTAGATAGCATTCCACGTGACAGGTTGCAAGGCCAAGAATGGGAACAATAACTGATTGCACATACCTTCGAATTTATGGTCCTTGGGCATGCTGGAAGTCGGAGTACTGCCCACTAGGCCAACACGCTAATGGTTTCTCTAATTATAAACGTGTATACGTAATGGGTTTCTTTAGTTATATATTTATCTAATATCCAGCAGTGGACGTCTTCTTAAGTTAAAGTGAATTTATCGAACTATCAACATAATTTCCTCTGATTAAGTGATTCTTGTCTCCTAATATCTCTAATGTATTTTTTTTATTGTGTGGTTATTTTATCTTTTTGTATATCAGCCTAATTCACCATTGTAACAATTTAAATTTAATAATTTATTGTAAAAATAATAACTACCTCTGCAACGCCCTGACAGGGCCGATGTACCTACCAAACTACTTGGAGCTACATTAGACCTAAGCTTAACCATTGTATGTAGAACCTTAGGGGCATGAATAAATGAAATTGAAATTGAAATCTTTAAGTAACGCTGTCGGTCTTGGGGTCACTCATCAATAGGTTCTGTCTGAAAACCAGTGGTAGCTTCACATCCTGGTGATGTGGAGTTGCATTATATGCTGAGACAGGACCTGTCCGCGTCCACGCAGCCCACGCGTTGCGGAAAGGAATAAGTAGGTAATTTTGTGCCTTCAGTCCACCACGGTACCTACCTATTACGGCAGGACCGATATATGTATAGCTATATGTTCCTATATCCTTTCTGTAAACCTGTGAGTCAAATAAATGTATTTTATTTCTGTATTTTCTTTTATTCTAATAAAAAGACCGAGATATGTATAGCTATATGTTTCTTCCTACCTATATCCTTTCTGAAAACCTGTGTGTCAAATAAATGTTTTTTCTTACTATATTTTCTTTAATTCTCATAAAAAGACAGAAAAACAGACATGTTGGCATGAAGTTGATATACGTAACTGCATTTTGTCAATCGCCTGCAATTCCTGAAACCCACATGGTAAAGTCGAATAGTGCTCCAACTAGAATTTATTAGGTCATCGCTCCATCTATCGGTTACCAATAAAAATGCTCTGGATTTAGTTTTACTATATTCTAACTCGTAAAATATGGCCGTGGCTTTATTTTCCAGTCGTTTATGGACTAGTAGCCGTATTCACAAACGTGCGAAATGACGATTTGCATACGGACAGTTTACCTTTTGCTTATTTTTGAATTGAGAATTAAAAAATTGAGTTTTTTTTAAATGTTATGTTGAGACAAACGACTCATCTTTTGGAAAGTGGTCCTATTTTGAAACACCTGGGACATTGCCGATGCGTTGACCGCTCTAAAGGACTCATTTTTGAAACGAGTCTCGTTAACAGCGGAAACACCTCAGAAAGCAGTTCATACGATTTTTTTTATTAAGATTGCTAAAAAACTATTCCGGACGAAAAAATATAAAACCTTATTACGGCAGGCAATGCAACAGCGATTTTTTTCAACCGACTTCAAAAAAGGAGGAGGTTCTCAATTTGTCTGTATTTTTCTTGTTTTCTGTGTGTTTGTTAAGCGATATCTTCGCCAATTGTGAATATATTTTAAAGATTCTAATGGGTAGCATACTTCAATGGGGCCCCATATAAATTTTATGAAAAAAAATATATGTCTGAAAAAATGGAATTCATATTGGACTTTTTATCAACTTTCCTATATTTGAAGATTATTTTTTTCCTAAAAATGGTTTTTATTTTCTGTCAGGCGGGCCGAAAACATTAAGCGTAAACAGAATGTTTATGAATAGGGCTGGTTCTTTCAGTATCTTATGTTTTATTACCTGGCCCGTATTTGAATGTCTTTTATGTTCCGCACGGACGATTTCGAGCCGAACTCGTAAGTACGGAATTTTGAATTGGAACAGCTGGTTACGATCGACCACGATTGGCTTATTTTAGATATCGGTTATAATTCATCATCTTAAAATGAACTTTCATCATCAGAAGGAACAAATAATGAAAGCTTCAAAAAATATTCTAAATTTAACTAATACAATAACTATATTATGTATACTAGATACATAAAACAATATATTATGTATCTAGTATACATAATATAGTTTTTATCTGGGAGTATATGGATTTATTAATTGACTATGTATTTAATGCATGCATGGTTCGACAAAACAATAAAAGGTTTAATAGGTGTACTTAGCATAATCTTAATTAAACTGTAAACTTTATATGAATAAATATTGATAAAAAAAATACAATTTTTAATATATTATTATGTCAAATAAATATTTAACTTTACCTTACTTTAAGAAACAGTTGCCACGTATTCACTTTGTAATTACTTTACTGAATGTAATTAAAGTTTATTTAGAAACATTTCAGCTAATAGCGACTGAAATCAAACTTAGACGTTTTAGATATGGAAATAAATTAACAGTCCGATGTTTCGACAGCCAAATTCAATATAACTTTGGGATTAGTTCGCTTTAGAAATTTTAATCCGTATTTCGTTCGAATTACTGCAATTATTAAGCCTACGGTTGTGATAAATAATAGACAACAAGATAAAATAAAAGGCAATTAAACCATCCGTAGTAACTAAAATAATGATTAATGATGATTGAATGTGACATCGGGCGCAGCGACTGAATGTTACCAGTGATTGAAAACTACCGATTTTTCAGTTCTAAAAATAAAACTAAAACTTCACGGGAACTGCGAGATGAGTTTAACCTATCCCTTGTTATTGTCACAGATATTATAATACTAGGTATTGTGTATTTAAGCAATAATCTAATAAAAGTGGGTCGCTCTGGTAACACTGAATTTTGTGGCTTTTTTTAATACAAAATGGCCGAACATTTTATGAATTATAAGAACCCCTATTACATGTTTAAAACGTATGAAGACGGTGACCAGATTTCCAGCCTGGTGACCGATATGACATGTTCTAAAACTCAGCATAAACCCGTTCTCAGGTAAATAGAATGGAAATAGAATTGTTGGATCTTGTAAAACTTCAAGTCGCAGAAAGTCCCGACATGCTATCTGACCGACCCCTAATATATACAATCACAAAGGCGGAAAAGGCTTCAACAGAGGCTAAAATAGCGTACCTAACTGGAATAATACAATATCTGGGCCTACTTGGTATCCGCCAAAGTGTTATGTTCCTATTACGTGTTCCGAATGGCAGGCGATGAATTTGCCGGACCATGGAACTTCAGAATGGCGTTCTAATGTTTGATTGCGTCGTACGTACTGTAGGGAAGTCATAAAAGCTAACCGTATGGTATTCTTCGTCCTTAGAGTCGTGCAGAAAGCTTCGAGCTCGTTAATGTCCGACTGTATTTATCAAAAAACAATTTCCGTTTAACAATATGAACATGATCTTATTCACGATAGTTTTTCGAATCTCTACAAAATAATTGACGTAGCTCTTTTGTCTGCAGCAAAAAAAGTGGAATTACGTAATTATGAATTATCTATTCCGCTATTCAAAGTCAAAGTCAATAGGTTTTTATTCATTGAAATCATAAAGATCATATAGAAACGTCAACATAAAAACTACGTGAATTTAAAATTAAAAAGTGAATTTACGCCGATTCCTCCTCACCTAGCTTAGAAGAATCAGGCAACAAACTCTGCTTAGTTATTTTTTTGATTCAGCTTTAGTGTGGTGCCAATCGAACAAGGTGAACTCGTTCATAGAAAAAAAGAACTAGTCAAAGAATAAAATCAGGTCTAAAAAGTATCAACTGCACACTCAGAAAATACTTGATTTTCTGAGTGTGCAGTCAATAAGAGTCCATTTTCGTATAAATAAGGCTGAAATTTGAATTTGTGCCCCCAGCCGTTTTTGATATAGAAAATATCATATAGAAACTTAAAAACTACGTGATTTTAAAATTTTAAAGTGTGTTTATGCCGATTCCTAGCACACAACCAAGTCTAAACCAGGCAACAACTAAACAAGGCAACGGCTTGTTTTTTTATAATCCTTCATTCAGATATAGTGCGGCCAATCGAACTAAAAGAACTCATTAGCTAATGCTCTCTGCATTAATCAGAGTCTAAAAAATTACAACCAAAGTTCTGAAGACAACACACGATACGCTTCGTTATTTGCTAAAATATATTACTACAGATATGCATTTGACAAGTTAGATATCGAATGAGCGGAGCGGTGACCATCGGGCCATGCAGTTTTATCGTCAATACAAGCTTCAAGGTGAAATAAGCCTTTATGAGATCCTTAAGGCCTCCCTTCCCTTTTTTCACTCTTAAAGATGTGAGAGAAAGATATAAACATTTTATTATTTATTTATTATAAAGCTCATACTACTACACAAACGTTTGTCTATCAATTTTCTATCGCGATAATCCCATTTGGTTACATGCTGTAAATAATTGGGAATAACCAGGATAACCGGCAAATTCGGCCGGATTCCCTTGCCGACTGGCAATCCGATAATTGGTCGACGTTAGACCGGATGGGGACTGTAGGCAAATCAAGTGCTCGAATGAAACAGACACTCAGGGACGTAAAATAACGTAAAATTTACTCGGTATGCCTAACGCAGTCTGGGCACGCTTTGTACATGGAAAAAGGATTTGTTCCGTGTTCGCCCCGCAGAGTTTTGCCCCACATGTAAAATTCCACGTTCGCCCCACATTATATTCCTTGTCTGCCCCGAAAATATTGTTTTCTTTATTTTAATAATTTTGTTCCACGTTTGCCCCATTTTGTATTCCTGTTTTGCCTCACATTTTTTTGTAATACACTTTAGTACAGTCAGAATATAAAATGCTTGAAGCATTGAAACATTTTAATGGTAAACTACGCAAATAATACTTTGTTATGGTATTTTTTAAACTTGCTTTACAACTCATCAGGTAAAAAATGCAATGGGTAAATAGGATTTCTTTGGGTATATTTACAGAACAAATAATCCAGCCAAAGGCTGTAATCCTAAGTTAAATAGAACATTTACAGGAAAACTAAACATAATCCGGTTTTTAAAAACTATTCAAAAGTATGCTGAACTCTCTCTGAGCCGATTCCGAGGGCAAGGAAAACCAAGACAGCCTAATGTTATTCAGATGGATAAAGTTATTAACGACTCTATAACATCAATGTTAAATGGCTCTAATCCATTGGGTCATTGTTTAGAAAAAATATGCCCCTTTGTTTATTAAACCAGCTACTTACTCATAAAAATCTATATGATCGTATATATATTTGTATTAGTTTTGCTAGTTTTTTTCTCGGTCATTTTTAATTATTTAACAAATGTATCTTGTAAGTTGCCTTACTGTAATATCAATATTTAATTTACATTATTGATTTAAATATTCAAAGCGTTAAATAGTTTAGATTTTTAGAACTTTTATTTAGGTACTAATAATAAACTTGTCCGTGATTTTGATTGTGGTTATGAGACTGTTTGATTTAATCATACTACTTTATAATAATTATCATTGATATGAAGATATTTTATGAAAAACTATATTTATATTTTAGGTTTACCTTGGCGCAACATAACCGTTGATTATTTAAAATTTTATCTAATTATTAACTTCTGCGATTTATGATTAAGTTATAGTATAATTAAGTACATACATGTTTTTACAAACATTGATCAATTGGTTTTATTTGTCAACTGTACTTTGCCTCTGTAATGTGTACCTTTTGTAATGTGGGGCGAAACCGGAAATATTTTTGACATGGGGCGAAAGCAGAATTTTTTGGAATGTGGGGCAAACAAGTGGGGCGAATGTGGAACAAATCGGAAAAAGGTTTTAAAAATCCTACCAGGCTGCGCCGAGTTACCTATCTCTTGAATCTTCGTAATTTAAAAACGTGAATTTCCATCGTATCGGTCAAGGTATTGACTAGTTGTTGAGTGATCGTGACGTTCTCCGTCCTTGAATCTTATTCGTTATTTGGGTCCTTTTTCATCCCTTATTTTTTGTTTGAGGTGGTAATTGATCAGGTAGAGTGGCCTGCAGTGCCTCCCCGTCGACCTGGCTCAGCATGTTCTATCTAGGTATGTAAGCTTGATTATAATTAAATTTCAGCAAATTACGAGTTCGCAGTACGTCCCTAAAGTGGGAAAATGAAAGGTTTCGTAATACGAGCTCGTGGAATGCGGAGTGGGAATACTCATTGAATTCCTGATAAAATACATGTTTCTAGTAATGCCTATGCAATATTCGCTCTCGTCGTTGCTATCAAATCTTAATTATTTGATGCCAATTGATCAAACTATATTCTGGTTTATCATAAATAGATTCTTGCGTTCCTAACCGTGAAATCACTTACGCTTGTACAATGCAGGTAGCGTAGTGAATTACAATTATTCGTTAACGCGATCGAACACGCATCGCTAGAGAGGAGCAAACTCATAAAAATAGACAGAATTTTCTATAATTTTCTTTTAATTTAGGTACAAGCATACATTTTTAGACGGTGATAAAACTAGGGTTTCCTAAAATGAGGGCTTCGCAATTAAAAGATTAACGTGCCATTTCTGATCGAGCTCTATATTATTTTTATCTAAACTGGATAAACTTTTATATCCTTTCGCATGTATTAAAATAAAACAATAGTACGCATTCGTATGTAGAGAAAAATGTTTAAATACTATGATTTCTTGTATAGTATGGCTGTCTTGAAAGTGAAAAGGACGCACTACCACCGCGAGTGACCATGCCAGGTCAGTGGCGACTAGTGACATGCAGACCCCTGATTTTCCTATTAGTATTTTTCCATAAACAGAATATTTATTAATTTTATATGTACAGGTTCTTGATACATTTTCCTACTCATTTCCAAGAAAGTTTATCGATCTCTTTTCTAAACCCTGTTATATCCGGCTAGTACTGTTTAGCTATGTATATTAAAGCTGATCATTTTGCAGTTTGCAATTCTATAGGCGACAAAATCGAATGACAACGGTATAATCGATTCACGAACACACTATTATTAGCAAGCATAAGTAATTATTCTTAGGCGTTAAAAATTACTAAATTTACAAAACATTCAATCGCGTGCTCCGTAGTCCGATGACTTTAATGCGTTTTTTTTAATACTACCTACCTCGAAGAATAACATCGTGAGAACATTGGAATGTTCTAGAAACAGTAATACGAATATTAGCTTGGCTTCAATTTGCATCAGAAAGGTATCGATTAGGAATTAGTCTGTCATTCTGTTCATGTTCTACCTATCTACCTGTAGCTGTCAATTAAAACATATTTCTGATATGAAAAGAGCTTATTCGAAATTAATTTTATTTATTATTTAGAATAAGTTCTGGGAATAACCTATTGAAAACAATTTCAATTTGGTTGTTTGATGTTTTCACTTGGCGCAGTATTAGTTGCTGTATTGTTTAATTCTGAACAAAAGTTTATATTTCCAAATATAAACAGCCTAAATATAACTTAACACAGATCGATTTTTGGTCGCAGCGCTTTCATATCACCTTTGAAATTGACGTTTTGTCGAACAAGACAGTTTGACCTGAAATATCTGCGCTTCGCTTCGCTACTTGGAATTCGATATTCAAATTAATTTCGTTTACAAGGCATCATGTTATTTTTTCAAACACTAGTTATTTTTGTTTTGTTTTACCTTCAATTTAGTTTAGTTATCAACCATAAACTCTAGGAAAATCTCGCGTTATTTTCGAATATGAGTTTCTATGTGAAAACTGCGTCTCAAACGTCACGCAATATTAACTACCTGTATGGACCTTTCTCTACCAACGGACTCATAAATTACAATAGACAATGACTAATTAAAAGCGGATCCGTCTCAAACTACGGCTGAGCTTACATCAGCTTTTGATGTGATTGTCATAACAATATTGGTAAAATGGAGAAGTTTTATTTGATTCTACATACCCAAATAAAACGGCAATTTCATAGTTAAATACCTAATAGTTTTGATGGACGTATCGATTATTCCGTCGACTCATGATTATTGAATCCACAAACAATGAGTTTCGCTCGGCAATCGAGATATTTTCCCAGATGCTTGGAAATATTGACAGTAGAAACAGTTTTCAATTGATATCCTTATTCGGTGATAACACATCTTATTTAATTGATTAATATTTTGTAATGTGAAAAGTGAGTTGGTTTCGAATATAAAGGATGATTTATGCCAGATGGTTCAAAGGAACAGATGTGTATAAGAACATTAAGACCTCAAAGGCCCATCTAAATCACCTCCATATTATGTCCACGGGTTTTTATATTTCGCGAGTAATGTTTATTTTGACGGGTTTAGCAATGCGCAAAACTTGAAAAAGGCCTTTTTTGATTTTAGTTTGCCAAGCCCAAAAAAAATAGTGCTGTTGTCTTTGTCACATAGGTAGCCTTTTCGCTAGTGTAATTAGGGAGCAGATTACTCTCTTCCTATTTATTTGAGTAACATTGACATCCACATCCACAACTTTGGGACACATCTCAAACGAACAAAATAATTTAACTAGGCAAGAAAAAATCGCCTGAGAAAAAAAATATCATACAACTAAGCATCAGTCATAGTATCTTTCTACAAAACACAGACAAAAAAGTACTTTAAAAAGCCAATACAGAGCCATTTCTAAAAAATAATACAATTTTCTGCAGAAACCATCTCGCTCATCATTAGATCGTCGCCATTCAGAAATACATTTATGTCGAAAGCAGGCTGCCATCGACTCTACCAGTTCCGATGTCGTACTGGTAAGCGCCGGAATATATAAACCTGGACAATATCACAACCAGTAATTTCAAAAATTAGTAAACTCTGTTACATTTCATTTTCTTCGACAGACCACTCTGCTTTTTACCCGGCACTCTGAAAAAGTACGTATAACTTTTTGATGAACTTGTGATGTCTTTTTTCAATCGTTTTGTCGCAACAAGTCACTAGGGAGCGCTGCAATAGAATGTCAAACAACGCAGCCGATTGTCTTGCAGATATTTGTAATCGTATTGTTGGAATGCTAACTTCTAGCAAAACGCAGGCATGTGTCGAATGTAGGTAATGTTTCGGCGTACCACTGACTACTTCCCTACTTGGTATCCACAAAGTGAAAACTAAACCTAAACTCCTTAACTCAGCGTTTGAACAGCCTATCTCGAAATTTTTCTCAATAATTATACCGGCGCAGCCCCACAGAACAACATCTCCCCGGCGCTGTGTCCCGACATCGACCATAGACTGAATATTACCACACAACTGAATATTAGGTTGCAATAAGCAGCCTAAGAGCTTAAAATCTAAAACAAAAAACTTGAGGGTGATTTTTAAAATAATAGATATTCGATTATTACAGTACAAAATTAATATAATACTATCATAAATTGTGATTTGTTTACAAAATATCTATTCACTGAGTATGTATCTGTGGATGTCGATCATGTGGAATAAAGTCGTGAGCATTTTCGTGTTTTTGTTTTTGTAGTCACCTAAATCCAGGCATACTGTCTCCGTGAACGCTTTTGTTCTTCGGTGTTCACAGCGAACAGAAATAACAAAGTGCTAAGAGATTCGAGAGCGCTCCCAATAGTGTAAAGAGTTTAATATTCATAAGGCAAATAATGTAAGGAGCTGAGTGAGCTGCGAGTCTGGGGAATCGTTCTATGTACATGTACTCGTAGATAGTTGAAGGGTGTTGAAATGAGTGATGAAAATTAATATTTCTGCTCTGTTTTGCCCCGATATTTTCCATATGAAATCCGATAGTTGTTATTGTTTTTAGTTCTATGTATACGTATAGTTGAAGGGTGTTGAAATGAGTGATGACAATTAATATTTCTGCTCTGTTTCGCCCAGATATTTTCCATATGAAATCCGATAGTTGTCATTGTTTTTAGTTCTATGTATATGTATAGTTGAAGGGTGTTGAAATGAGTGATGAAAATTAATATTTCTGCTCTGTTTCGTCCAGATATTTTCTAACGTAATTCGATAGTTGTCATCGTTCCATACTAGTCGTCAACTCTGATGTCGGAGTTTTTAAGTCACCTGAAGGCATCTGATGTGGCTTTACGACTGATAGCCGGGACTGACATCCTAACATACCATCTGAAGCATGACATCGCTCAATTATAAATGCCGCTAACGGTCACCCATCCAAACGGTGACCTAGCGGAAAGTTACTTAACCTATCTGATCTATTAAGAACAATTAGGCAAGCTCGTAGCAGTTTATAACATGACATTTATTTAAATAAATAGGACTACGATATATATAAAAAAGATACTGGGAGTTTATGATATCAATCATAGTTTTTAAATAGGAATTCTTTGATATCAAGATTTTAATCGCCAGTGACTTCATTAGATACTTCTTTTCGTAATGCCCGAGTACCCTGGATGAGAAGTGACGCTGAAGAAAAGTGGACTTGAAGTCTTACTAAAAGGTTTTCCTTTAGCATTTTGCAAACCGCTTGCAGCTTGCTCCAGGAATAGTTTAGCACATACCTACGCCACTGTTGTAGCTGAAAATAGTATATGTGATCGAACTTGGACTTGCATGGAAGTTGGAATGTAGAGATGGAAAAGTTGAGAATTCGCATCTAGAAATAGTTACGAGTCAACCTAAAGCTGCGTTCACATTTGTTACTCATTTGAAATTACATTACTCCGAGTCTCGCATGACAATGACTCAGATGAGGACGGTACACGCACAAAAGGCAAACGCGGCGACTACCGTGACATATCACGGATTAATATACCTTGAAGTATCACAATTGTGGACCCGTCTGAACTTGGGCTTGACCTATAAATGGGACTACGAGTAATAGGAGTGTAATGAAATTAAACTGAAAAACTTCAGATCACAAAGCATCGAACAGATAAATCTGAAACCGGCCTGCGAATATCTCCCAACAAAATTACCCTCTCTATTCACCCTAACAATCTAACTCATCCTTATCATACATCAGACTATATCATTCCTTACTTAGCCAGCTTACATGTAATCCTGGGTGGGCTATAACGGTTGGAGTTGGCCTCCTGCCATTTACGTAGTAAAAACTCTATGCCAATTGCCAGACCAATGTGTTTTGGCGGAATTATACGCAATCATTCTTGTTTGCGGATGGCGGATAGGCAGTTTAGAAGTTCAGGGTTTTGATGGCCAAACCACATTGTAACTAGTACTTGTTTGGTATAATTTTCACGTGAGACTTTTTTCTCAGTATCTTTGGGCGACGGACGCAAAAACTAACCAGATTTTGTTGCCTGCTGATTCTTCTGGGCTTCGTCGCGTGGGAGGAATCGACATAAAATGTACGTTGTTTATTAGTTAACATTTCTATATGTACGTACTAATAATATTATATTAGTTATTAAAATAATTGAGTTTATTTGACACACAACAAATCAAAGAAAATACTTGCTACATACTATTTACAATAGGCACTTTATATAATGGTTAGTACATAGACAAAGATCTATAATTATTATGATCCTTGTAATTTCAATGAATACAAATTTCACTGAGTAACCTATTGATTTTGAGTAAGACTTACTACGTAGGTTGGGCATCTAAAGCAGTACGGGATTTGTGTTCCGGTTGGTGTCTGACTCCAATAATAATGTGATATTGTCACTTTTATCACGAAAATAGAGCGTATACACCCCCAGTTGTGATGCCCATTCCTTATTTATCATACAACTAAACTCTGAAGAATTAGGTCTCGGTTGGGGAAAACACCATTGAAGTATTTTTTTCCTGGGTATACTCGTAGAAAAAGAAAATGCTCTCTTTTTATATTTTATCTTCCCATATTCTCAATTCATCACTCCTGTGTGAACACAAACCTCTAAACAAAATGAGCTCCTAATAAATCAGATTTGCGTAAATAATGCCACGTCTACATTTGGGTGGCGCGGATGTGGGCGCCTGATGATTGATAACCTCCGACATTGAGTATATGCCCTTATCTACCCCGCACGTCAACTTGACACACATAAAAAAAAACACCTTTGTTGACATTGCATTGGTAATAAGTAGCCCAAGTCATAAACATTATCCTCTGGGATACATCAGCAATAAATTAATGACTCAGACGTGTATTCCATTGTCATTGCATAAGTGCCCTCTACAAAAATAAAACCTATCTAAGAACCATCCTCAAAGAAATCGATTACTAAAAAAACATTTCAGTTTGAATGTTCTGCAAATATTTTTACCGGGTCTGGGAGGTTGACAATCGTAGTTCCTGAATCCCACGACACATAATCCTTGTATGGCGTCAGGACTATGTATGTTTATTTATGTATTTGCTTAATATACCTATGTAGGTACCCTTCTGTAACGTTGTTGATAGAGGCCGCGGGTAACTTTGCACGCACATTTTGAAGCGGCTTTGGTCATTTACCTATTTTACTGTCATACAGAAAGAACTTCGAAGAGTTTAAAACCCTATAACGTTCTGTAAAATTCAGATTAAATAAAACACCTATCAGGTACCTTATGAAAGCAAGAAATATTAACTTAAGCACCAAAACAAAGTGTAATGTAACGCTACATTTTGAAGGGATTAATCATTTTTCATTTCTCTTTCACATAATTTTCTATTGTAAAAATTCCTTCATGCGGTCCACATCTTCACTTCACTTCTTATTTTATGAGAAGTGAAGTGAAGATGTGGACCGCATGAAGGAATTTTTACATCTTGAATAGATTCTCGCTATTCACAGATAATATATCACCACAGATCCTCGCGAGCACACCTCAATATGCCAATTTCATTCTGTCACAGTCCAAGTAGGTTGGATAATGGAGATCTTGGACTGCATTGTAGCGGTAGGTGGATACTTATTTATGGAATTATTTTAATATAAATTTACTAGCAAACGAACTCGCCAAAGCATTTTATATAAATTAGGTAGGCTATATCTTTCGACGGTAACTGGGATCGCAACTCGAAGACTCGGCAATTCCTATTCCTGGGAATAGTGTGAAAATTTTAATTAACTTGGCTTGACCCCACGACACCTCTTGCTTTAAATTAATAAATAATTAACAGAATGTAACACATTCTGTTTCAAACTGTACGCGCGTGTTTAAAACATAATAATATGTTACTCGACGTCGCCATATAACTTAGCATGTCGCATTTTTAAATAATTGAAATTGAATTGTTGTCCCAAAGCTACCCGTTACCTGCACCCAATTACCATTTTCTTTGCAAATTCAATTCAGAAGGTATTTTCCCGAGTAAATTAGCATAGACAAGACATCTCTTTGTTTTATTTTCTTTTCTTGTCTCGTCTTATTTGTAATTACTTTTCTTAGCTACGGTAAAAGGGTGGTTGGAAAAAAAAACCATGTTCATCGTAGGGTTTTATTTTAAATACGTAGTATCTCTAATTAGTCTGTGCTTGTGGCGATAAAACCTGCAACGCAATTCGATGGCAACGAACCATCCTTGAATTACATATAAATCGATTGCAAAAAACCGCATTAGAATCCGATATTCCGTTTAGATATTAATGGTATAATCATAATTATAAATTTAACGGGTCTTTATCGTTTACCTTTTTTATTATTTTCCCGAC
Organism: Perizoma affinitatum; assembly: GCA_961405105.1. Taxonomy (NCBI): domain Eukaryota; kingdom Metazoa; phylum Arthropoda; class Insecta; order Lepidoptera; family Geometridae; genus Perizoma; species Perizoma affinitatum. The sequence continues at coordinate 13,215,539 of OY560189.1, forward strand.
GTTTCGACTGTATTGCAACAGCCGTGGTCACGGGATGACTGGAGTATACGGAGCTATCGTCGAGAAATAAAGGGCAGTAGCCGCAACTATCCTCATTTCATCTTCGGAATCAGAAAGTCCATGTTCACACTACGGCACAATACTTATAATTATGACCCGTTAAACTTATTATTATGTTATCTAATCGCGAAAGTTTTAAAAATACTAATGGTAAACAGGCCGACAAACAAACAAACAAACTCTTATGGCAAACGCCGCTGTCGTCGCGGGTGATAATTTACGACATTAACAACGAAATACGTAAACACTCAGTAGGCTTCTCGGTTTTATGGTGTATGAACTTTGAAAAGACGTACTGATTTATTTTAACTTAACATACAAACTGGAAACTCTACTATCTCTTCTTGACTGATTGCGTTCAAGTCATGATTTCACTCTGTTCACAAACTTAGGCAAAGTGACAAACGTTCATTGCCGCGGTTCCTGACTAAGCCAATTTGCATCGATAAGAGTCTGCCGATACAAGCGTAAGTTTTCGTACAAATTTGCTTGTTTACCCAGTTTCAGTTTAGTCTAGAACTTTGTATAACCTTATCAATATTGAGTAGACGCTTTATAAACAAAGCCGCAAGATGGAGTCAAATTTCAGCAAAGATCGGCGCATACAAGATTGGTTTTAAAGTTATTAGTTCCAGTCTTGCCCTGTCTCGTTCTTAATAGACCAACATCACAGTCTTGCCCCGTCTCGTTCTTAATAGAACAACATCACAGTCTTGCCCCGTCTCGTTTTTAATAGACCAACATCACAGTCTTGCCCCGTCTCGTTCTTAATAGACTAACATCACAGTCTTGCCCCGTCTCGTTTAATAGACCAACATCACAGTCTCGTTCTTAATAAACCAACATCACAGTCTTGCCCCGTCTCGTTTTTAATAGACCAACATCACAGTCTTGCCCCGTCTCGTTCTTAATAGACTAACATCACAGTCTTGCCCCGTCTCGTTTAATAGACCAACATCACAGTCTCGTTCTTAATAAACCAACATCACAGTCTTGCCCCGTCTCGTTTTTAATAGACCAACATCACAGTCTTGCCCCGTCTCGTTCTTAATAGACTAACATCACAGTCTTGCCCCGTCTCGTTCTTAATAGACCAACATCACAGTCTTGCCCCGTCTCGTTTAATAGACCAACATCACAGTCTCGTTCTTAATAAACCAACATCACAGTCTTGCCCCGTCTCGTTTTTAATAGACCAAGAGCACAGTCTTGCCCAGTCTCATTCTTAATAGAACTTGCATTTTTGTGTTTCTGAGAATTCGTTAGCCAAATCGGACGCACTATTATAAACGCAAAAGGTTATGGATGGTAACCAACATCCATAAACTTTTGCGTTTATAAAAGTAGTAGGATACTTATGTGCTTATACAAATGTATTACCTGCAAGTTTCCTAAAATAAATAAATAAAAAGCCACGCTCTTTCACGCAAAAACTAGAGAACGGATTTTGATGAAACTTTTATATAGCTTATACATCAGAATAACACATTGCCTACTTTTTATCCGGGTACCACGCGGGCGAAGCCGTGGACCGAAGCTAGTATTATAATACATATAAATTTATACATGTTTATCACTCACATTCACGATATCAAATGTGCTTACATTCATGTAATTAGTAAGTTTTTTACAGCGAAATACCACTAGCTCATAGGAAATTGTATGCTAATTTTAGAACATTAATTTGGACTCTGTAGCATATAGGTGTAATATCCTGGAAGTGTACCAAATGTGCGTAAACGTCGACCGCTGTTCGTTGCTTGCAGACTATACGAGGGTCCGATTTATGCGAGCCCGCAGATGTTGCGACCTGCTGCGTTTGCCTGGTTGCTGTGTGGTTTTAATAATGTATAGTCTAGTTGTGGTCAAAATTGTACGAGAAAAGAAGAATTTACAAAAAAAAAACACGCTCACGACTATCTTCCCTATGGTGGACATCATCAGATACATACTCAGGGAGTAGATTTTTGAGGATACCAAGTAGGGGTTAGTCAGAGGCACGTCCAAAGATTACATTTGGTACAAGCGTTTTGCAAGTAGTAAGCATTGAACGTGAAAGGCTGCAAGCCCATCGCCGCTTATTGAAGCCCTAACTGTTGGCACATGCCTTCGAATTTTTGGTTCTAGGGCATGCCGGTTTCCTCACGATGTTTTCCTTTTGATCAATTTTTCGAGTGGAAAAATCCATTGGACCGAGTTCGAACCCATGACCTCCGTATCAGAACCCGGCTGTCCCGCAGCCTAAATTTAACCTGCATCTCTTGCGTCGAGAAGCTGGCTCTTCGACTTTGTGTTGGCACTTTAGTTGTATTTAAAAATAACACGAAAGGCTGGTGTTGTTAAATAATTTATCCAGTTAAATTACGAAAAATTCCTTGTACAGAATTGTTTATTTTAGTACCTACTGGTTGGGAATGGTCAAAATGACACGGGTATTCATAACAGGTCCTTTGTGAAACGGAGTGTTCGAGTCAGGTGTGAAAACGGAAAGGCGGCAAATGTGAAAGTGAAAATCGTTTATTTCCATAGGATTAAGAAGAAATACGTCGACATGTCATTTACACAGATTCCTCGCGACCGAAACATCAAAGGAATCGAGAATAATCTAATCTTTGTTATTCTTTTGGTGACACTTGTTTACAAAAGTATTATTAACTACTTTTTTTTTTTTTTTTGCCCTGGTGGCCTTGTGGGCGTTACCCCGACTTCTGATCCGGAGGTCGTGAGTTCGAACTCGGTCGTGCACCAATGGATTTTTCCACTCGAAAAATGTATGTGCGCAGTAACACGTGCTCAAAACGGTGAAGGAAAACATCGTGAGGAAACCGGCATGCCCTAGAACCAAAAATTCGAAGGCATGTGCCAACAGTTAGTGTTCCAATAAGCGGCGATGGGCTTGCAACCTGTCACGTGGAATGCTTACTACTTGCAAAACGCGGGCATGTACCAAATGTAATGTTTGGACGTGCCTCTGACTACCCCCTACCTACTTGGTATCCTCAAAGATCTACTCACTGAGTATGTACCTGAGGATGTCCACCATGGGGAAGACAGTCGTGAGCGTGTTTGTTTTTGTTTTTTCTGAATTGGAGCATATTCCGTCCCAAGATTTATTGTCATCTTAATAATATTATATTTTATAATAGTACTATCTTTTGTCCACGGCTTCGCCCGCGTGGTACCCGGATAAAAAGTAGCCTATGTGTTATTTTGATGTATGCTATCCTACTAATATTATAAACGCGAAAGTTTGTGAGGATAGCTGTTTATTGCTAACACATGAGAATAAAACATAGGCCCCTTTTTATCCGGGTACCACGCGAGCGAAGCCGTGGGCATAAGCTAGTAAGCTATATTACTGTAAAGTTTCATCAAAATCCGTTTAGTAGTTTTTACGTGAAAGAGTAACAAACATCCATCCTCACAAACTTTCGCGTTTATAATAGTAGTAGAATTTTTCAAACTTTCGTGATCATTAATATATATGTTTGTTATCGCGAGTACAGTACTTTATAAGTTTTATAGGGGTCTTTATCGCGATTACCCTTTTTAAAATTTCCTGACGTTTTGATTGTGTTGTAAATAGTCACGGGCTGACTGTAGTGTATGGAGTTATCGTAGATAAATTAATAAAAAATGTAAACGCTTGATCGCTTGATCGTACCAGTATTTAACTTATAATTTTATAAAAGGCTTTACTATAAAAGAAAAGGTTATGCTTAACTTCGCTTTTAAATTTCCTATTTGAATGATGAATATAATTTTAATTTATAAAGGTTTAAGACACGGTTCAAGAACGTCTTAGAACGCCAGTACTGATTGTGATATACTACTACTATTATAAATGCGAAAGTTTGTGAGGATGGATGGTTGTTACTCTTTCACGCAAAAACTACGGAACGTATTTTGAAGAAACTTTACAGTAATAAAGCTAATACATAAGATTCATTTTTTTGGTACGCGGACTAAGCCGTGGGCAGAAGCTAGTTTTATATAAAACCTAAAAGCAAGACTGTATAAATATAAATAAATGAAACGTATAAATATCTTGAAATGATTTTTTATAAATCGTTAGAAATGTTACATTATTTTATGGTATCTTTAGTTTTAATATGATATTGCTTATTACATATATATAAAAAATAATGAATTTTCATAAAAAAATGTGTAATAACTTTTTAATGTCGGAATTTTAAGCCCGCAGACTTCCAACCATAGAGTTATTTTTATCAATTTAAAATAAGGAAATATACATACTTGAAAAACTAACGTTGCAATCGTTTCATGCTTTACTCAACTGCCCTTGTGTTTAGGGAAATAGAGTCCAAAATAGAGTATCGGATAAGCGGATTATGGTAGTTGCGTGATTTTTCAAAAGAAGCATTATTTATTTTGCATTCGTGACAAAGGCTTTCCGGGCTTTTAGGTAAAGCTGATAAACCTACTACTATACTGTACTATAAGGCCGTATGTAGTACAAAATGTAAACGCAGTGTGCAGTCAGGAGTTTTCCTTACAAAGCTGCCTGTATCTTATGCGGATCGCTCACTGGTAAGTCGATGCGAGGTCCCGGCGAAGTCGCGGCATAATTGACGCGCTTTTAGGTTATGTCGGTAAATCTTATCATCACACACAGCTTAACTTCACCCACTGCTGAGTATAACCTCCGTCATTTTGTGCCATCCTGCGCTAGTCTAAACCATCCATCGCGACTATGTCTTCTGCTCATCTAGCTGCCGGACGTTCAAGGCTTTTACCACTCCTCGGTCACATTTCAGTTGTCATGCTCCACCTGTCATCACCACGTCTTGCAATGTATGCCACCTAAATTTATTTCGGTTCCATAATCGTAAAGCCGATGTCTTTGACTTTGGTCTGTCTTTGTATGTCGACATTTAGATCTCGGTCTATAAGTTTGATGCCGAGCATCATACGCTTAATCGCTCTATGTGATACCCTTATTCTTTACACAGCCTTGACCTTATTCTTTGACGACCTCTGTGGCGCAGTGGGCGAAGGTCCGCCTGAGACGCAAAAGGGACCGGGATCTGGGTGTTTTCTATGTATAATATGTATGTATTTACAAAAAAAACATATATAATTAGTATATCAGTCATGAAGTTCCCATAACACAAGCTCTGCTTACTTTGGTGCTAGATGATGCTGTGTGAAAAAATATTTATTAAGCATTATTTATTTAATTATTTTTTCTACGTTAGCATCTATATCTAGACACCGGAGGTCATGGTAGGCAGAGCACATTGACTGTTATAAGCGGTATTCAGACACTGTGGAGAATAGACCGATTTTAAGATAAAAGTCGACAAATCCATCGCTTTAAATTGTATCCAATTGCATTTCATTTCTCCCGAAACGAGGTCGATTGCGTTTCCTATAAAGTAACCCAGGTGCACAACAAGTCGGTTTTCTTAGTGTCCGTATACTTTATCTATTTTATAGGCGGTTCTTTTACTACGGGGATTTATCTTACCATCTCCCCTTCAGGGAGGAGGAGGGGAGGTTTACGGTTAGGGAATATAAACCAATATTGTGACGTGTTTACGGTGTGTCCTGCATAAAACTGCTTTTATCTGGGATGGTAAAAATATAGTTTAACCGAAATAAGTTGTTATGAGCTAGTGACCAACTAGTGAAGGATTAAATTCGCAGCAAGATTATCAGACAGAGAATGAAAGTCATCGACATAGCGACAAAGACGATTAGCAAACTAAGATTGGCAGTGGGCTGGTCAGATGACTTAAGAAAGGCGGCGGACAGAAAATGGATGAGAAGAGCCAAACCCTCCGGCCTCTCCCAATACGCGCCACTGAACCCGATCAGTGGCGCGTATTGGGAGAGGCCTATATCCAGCTATGGACTAATGTGTGCTGACGATGATGATAAACAACTTGACATCGTAGTTTTCATACTGTACGAAGGCCTGGCTTAGCGACTGTTATAGCCGGAATCGATATCTTAGCGTATCCTTAGAAACACGGAAGCGGTCAGTTCTAAATTATATGCGATGGCAATAAAGAGCCACGGGTTCGTACGTCATTGCTCGTGAAATTGATATTTTATGCAAGTATAGATCGGGATGCAAGTCAAAACAGGGGATCTGTTTGTATATCGTTTGGGTAAGGCGGCTAGTGTTTGCTTTTCATCTCCCTGCGTTTACAGCGATGTACGGGTTTGATCGGAAAATGTATTCTAAAACCACAGTGGAAAGTAAAGGCAACTGAAATGTTGACTGAAGGAGTATAAAAATATGATATGTAAATGTATAAAACTGTTCTGTTACTGACTGTTCGATCAACGCGCAGGCTAAATCATAAGTCCTAGAAGCATTAAACATAAACACCGTAAAATCACTTTAACATTTTTTGATTACTTTAGAAGTTGGCGGTTCTATGATCCTCTGATTTTAGTGAATATTTAGGTATAAAACCAAGCTATTGACTTTGAAACATCAATGACAAATGAGTACTGGTCACTACGTAACTTGGTCCCTTTCTTAGAAATTTCAAATTAGTTATAAAATTATAATCGATTTTCTTTCATTACATCGACCATATTCTTATTTTACATCCTCTTTATTGTTTAAGAATGTATCACATGAATCAAACGGACACTGGCAGAATTGTGAAAACTAGCCACAGAAGCCATAATTAAGAAGTTAATGTATCATGGATCAAACGGACAATGGCAGAATTGTGACAGCTAGCCACAGAAGCCATAATTAAGAAGTTGAAGTTAAGGTTCCTAGCAGTTTAATTTTTTTTTAATTAATTTTTTTAATTGGTTGATATTTTCACACAACATCATCTAGCCCCAAAGTAAGCAGAGCTTGTGTTATGGGAACTACATGACTGATATACTATTTTACTTATATACTTTTTTTATGTAAATACATATTTATTATAGATAGAAAACACCCAGACCCGAGACAAATATTTGCAGATGCAAACATTTGTCCCGCAACGGGAATCGAACCCGCATAATCCAAACCATAATCCAAATCTCCTTCAATGCAAACACCATCACGAACATCATATTCCATTCAGAATTAACCAAGCACATTCCCAGCAAAGCAAATATCACTAGAACTTAGACTGGCTGCGGCTTAAGCCAGCGTTTCCTAAGACTGCGGCACCTACATGCGGCGGCTGTAATCTACAGGAGGCATTATGGGCATAAGTATTACAAGTCTCCTGTAATAGTACTTGTCTCATACTAACATTGTCAAAGTTTGTAGAATTTATCTAAGCTGAAATTTGTTCTGCAATAAAGTATTTTCTATCTATCTCTAGTGTACCTATATCTAAAAAACTTATTGATTGAGACGTAAATTTGTGGTTGATCCTGTAGGGAGTCTCCATTTATTACTACAACTTAAAACCACGATCTCTTCTTTATTGCATCCGTCAAAAACATACTTGCTGTTTTAGGAAACTAGGGCTTTAGCGCAGTTTAAGTTATGTATGGACTTGGGAATGTTCTAAAACGTATTTGTCGTGAGTTATTCAATCTATGCTCGCGTGTGTAATTTCATTTTGTTTGAGTTGCTTTCTTTAAGATATTTTGTTGATGCACGTAAGTTCCTTGTAAAACCATTTTGTTTTTTTTATTACATTTCTAACTTGTACCATGTGACATTCTATTTGGATGTTTATTGATCATAATCCTCATAACGCCTAGACCGATATGACTGAAATTTGAAGCAGGTATAGCTCGTGACTAGAAAAACACACAGTATACTTTTTATACGGGCAATACGCGGGAGAAGCCAGATGCTAGTTAATATATATATTTGTTGTATAAAAGCAAGAGTCAGACTTAAAGTTAAGTGCTCCGTCTGGAGAGATGTACATTAAACAGAGTTGCTAATGTGGTCAAAATATGTAGGTTTTCAACGTCATGTTTATTATTTATTAACCATTTTCACTTTCCGCTTCTAGTGTCAAACAGTAAACATTACGTCATTTTGCTCCTATAAACAAAAATCCAAAATAGTGTCGAAAACAGTGTGATTACCGTTTCTCACGAATAATAGAGTTCAGCAGTTCAACACGTCACATATTAGAAGATTAACGCTGAAAATCAACAAAATAAGAAGATCCATCGAAATAACATCGAGTTTGGAGGTCAGAACTTATCAAAGTGCTGCGAGTGACAGCTGACAATAAATTTTACCAGTACCAAATTAACAAACCAAACTTAGTGCCAAGTAAAAGGTGCGTTCAGAATCTACTTCTACCATTTCAGACAGTACTCGGTATTGCCAGTATATTCAATTGGCTACCGTTTGGAAATTAAGTATAATAATATTTCTAATAATATTATTATTGAATAAAATAAAAGAACAAATGGCAATACAAACAGAGAAAATTACCGAATCCATCACTAAAAAGGTTTCTGAAAACATCGATCCTAATTTAAGGATAATTAAAAAAAAACTTGTAACAGGAAGTGAGAGCAGGAAAAAAATAAGTACATGGATATCGTAAAAAGACGAAATAACCTTTTAATCTTTGGAGCAAATGAAAAAGTAAACGTTGATGAACTGGTTCCTAAAATACATTTTCCGTAAATGGAGAGACAATTCAAAAGGTAGGTTCTAGTAGTAGAACGACCTACTTTTGTTTTTTCTACTTTTTTTAAATATTTTACAGGTTAATAGGTAGGCAGTAAAATATTTAACCCCTCCAACGCATATTAAGATAATGTTAATGCTTTTTATTAATAATAAATTTTGCTAGTTTTAGTAATAGTGTCGATGTCGTGTAAAATATTAAATATTGTAATAAGTACCATGTTATTTATCTGAAATAAAAGGCTTTTATTATTATTAATTATTTTCACTGAAAACGCGAGCGCGGCCGCGTATCCGCAATATTTTCTGTACAAATGGCCTAGGTATCGACACATCTTGTTTAGTCTGCCTTTGGCCTGATTGAAGGACATTTTCTAGACAAGATATTCAATCTTGGTCACAGACAGAGGTCACGGCTACCAGACGTGCAATTTACAAATCTTTATTTTAAAATTTCTTACAATCGCATATTGAATCTAAAATAATATAATCAACTTTAGTCAACATTTGCAATACGAAACAATTGTGCCTTCCCGCGAGTTTATTTAAATCGTTGAGTGACTCTCTGGCTGATTCAATGACAGTCAACACATTTAAAACCAAACCAATGCAGCTAAAACAAAAAAAAAAATATTTTCTAGAAACCTGAAAGTAAGGTATGTTCATTTCGATGTGATAGGTTTTCCCAAAATACAATCACTTACTGCAGAGGAAATATATTTTCTCTTTGGTATATTCTAAGATAAAGGAAAAAAAACTCAACGCGGACAAAATCGCGGACTTTCACTAGTTTATTATAACCAAGGTCTCAACCTCGTAAAATCTACTGAGCCATTACACAGGGCACTCAGAAAACTTCTTGCCAATTTAATAATTGAATATTAAAATTCCGAAAATCAATCAAGTTTTTTGACGAAATTACGACTTGAGTGTAAATTTGTAATTGGAAGCTTTTAGGTATTGACTGAATAATTGAGTGATTTGCTCAGTAATACGTTAGTCTAAAATTAAGCCTAAAATTAAGCCTTAAACCCGTGGCGTCTCTGCGCATCTTTGCAAACAGTAAAACATCGTAAGCTGTCCTCAATTAAAATAAATAAAGTTCGTTTTATTTCATTCGACGCAACCGACGGCTTGAAGTGCTGAGGTCGCCATCATATACTTGACGACCTCAGTGGCGCGATGGGCGAGTAGCCGGCTGAGACGCAAGAGGTTCCGGTTCGATTCCCTCTGCGGGACAACTGTTTGCATATTCTACAGATATTTGTTTCGGATCTAGGTGTTGTGGTACGACGGTACTCATAGTTCCTGATACCCACGGCACAGGGATTCCCAGTGTAGGGTCAGGACTTTGTAAGTGACTATTGGGTATTTGTTTATTTATATGATAAACGAAAATAATGTACATAATAGATCTCTATAATTTGTTCGAATCAACCTGTATACATATACAGGTTGTTGAAAAAGATAACACAAAGATTCCACTATAATATTAATACTAGCATGTAAATAGTTTGATGGTCCCTTATGCTTATTCCACTACATGTCAAACCGATTTTGCGTATTTTAGTTCATAAAACCAAACTAGATGTCGCTAATACGACTATTTACAATAACTAGATCGATACGTTTTTGAATTTTTATAATGAAATAAAACAAACAAAACTATTTTATTTTTCCTTCCGAATAAAACAGTGCGTTATAATTTGATCATTTTTTGTTGACGATTCCTGCATCCTGATCTGTAGGCGATTATTTTATTACAACATACAATATTTTGAAAAAATATATCTTTTCGGTTACTAGTACCACAGCTAGTACGAATCTACAACAACAATTATAATGTTTCCTAATATTTTATGTTTCTCTAACCTCCTTAAAGATATTTGCAAGAAGAAACAAACTGGCAAACGAACTGAGAACCCAAACCCAATTATTTGGAGAACTTTCCCTTTTCATTCCTCAAATAGTCATGAAAGGCGTAAACGCACGGATAAGAGCCTCTAAATATCTTTACTCAGCCAAAGGGCCCGAATGTAAATACATCAAAGTTGTAAATGTATTTATTTATGTTGTTGAGGCTCACGAGATGGTAAGCGGTTACCGTTACATTATGACATAGCTTGCTGGCCATAAAGACAAAGTTGAAACGAAGTCGCATGTGCTTTTAATTTCAAATAATACATACTCGTATTAAACATTATGTGAGCATTACAACTAGGCGGCAGAAATACATACAATGCTTCCCCGGAATAAATATTTCTCTAATTTAATATATATATTTTTTTAATAGAAAATGGCTTCAGAAGTCTTGAGTCTAAGGACCGGTACGTCAATATCTGTATAGATAAACTAAATTGTACGTTAAGAAAAATAACATAAAAATATATAACTTTAAAAATATTCTAAATGTACACCTGGCAGCCTTAGCGCTAACTGCAATCTCATAACCTTGGCAACCTTGTTCCAAGGGACGAGCGGGCAACCAAGGGACGAGCTAGGTATTAATTTAACATCGTCAACCATAACGATGAGCATGTTTACAAAGACTTTAGATACACTATCAAAACTAAGAACGCGCGGGCGCCCGCGCACCCGCTGGCGAGACGACATCGAGGACGTCGCTGGCTCCACCTGGACGAGACTGGCCGCATGCAGGAATCTGTGGCGATGGATGGAGAAGGCCTTTATATTCCTTGAAAACAAAATACAACGTTATATTCTTCTAAATGACACGAACATTTATCCGCTCCAGTAGTCGAGTTTACAATTACATGTCAATAAAAATATTAGTGCAGGGCCCGACAATGTTGTAGAAAATCTACTAGGCTGTAAGTAGTCTCAGGTGCTATACGTTCTAAACCGAGGTTTACCGCTGGATTAATTAATCTTATCCGGAACTCTAGAATATTTTGAAAGCTTCCAATCTGAGTTGTCAAGATCCATCAATCTTTTAGTATGTGGAATATGTTTATGCGAATTGATAGGGAAGGGCTGTAAAGTAGACAGATCATAAATCTAGTAGTTTTGCGGGAATCACGCGAATTGGTGTGCTAATATTATGAGATAAATAGTGGATATTGGGATAACAGGGTTAATAAGATTAATTAAACCAAGGATCTTGCGTAGAGTAATCAAAATAATTTCAGATTAACCTGTACTCCATTTTATAATAAAAACATTTTTTTAATAGAAAATTTATTAACATGATGAATAATACAAGTTAAGTAAATAAATACAAAATATACAGATGAAACAGTCTAGTCATCTAACGATCTATAGTTAGCTCAACTGATACAGATAGAAGCGTCCCCAAAAAGCTGTCTGCATTGCCACGATGAATGGCAAAGCGTTAACCCAGATAAGAGACAGCTCAACACCAGCTCGGGTCAGCAGTCGCTTCAACCAGAATTTTGAATACGACAAAGGCATATAATAATATATTAAAATTAAATCTACCGCCGAGAAGTCAAAAAATATTTTGAGCCTCTCTTTCGTTTGACAGAATAGGCGACAGAAATCAGGCTTCTCTTTCGTAGACAAAACTTAGTCTTGGGTGCTAAGTTAAAACCTATCAAAGAACCTATATCATTGAAAAAATACAAATCGATTGCAAAAAACCTAGTAAGATTCGGTGATGAATGGTAACATACTAACAAACAAACGAATATTCGGGCGTTTTTTTCGTCGCAAGTAAAAAACCAGACTATAGCCGAAAAAATCAGGATATTCCTTGATTATTTTGATTCATCAAAGAATCCTTAACGTCCCTAACGAGGTCATAGTGTTTGGCTGTGTATGTGACCCGTTGTTTTAGCTGACCTTTCCTGTCCCTTTCGGTTAGGGATATGTTATCAAGTGGCTTTAGACACGCAAATCGCCGACTTGCGGTTGAATTCTGCTAAATCATAGAATCTATGTCAGATTTAGTGCTGTAAAAATGGCCGCACACTCAGTCCTCTATTCAATGATTCAATGTTACCATGACATCCTATCATATCCTACTAATATTATAAATGTGAAAGTTTGGATGATTATATGTTTGTATAATCATCCAAGTATCATCGTAAGGGTTGAACAAATTTGGATGAAATTTAGCACGGACCAAATGTGTGCATGTTCTGCAAATATTTTTGTAATTGGCCTAGAAAATCAAAATGTAAATTTTTATCTGAGTATATAACACGCGGGCGAAGCCGTTGGCAAAGGCTAGTCGTTCATAAAATAAATACAAAATCAATTATTTTATGAGGTGGCCAAAAAAACCTAAGGGTAGGTGTTATCACCTACCTTTAGGCTTACACACATTAAACTTTTACGATCATTTTGTAGTTAAGTTGAAAAACTTTACTTGGGTTAAATTATGTCAAATCTTACGACTGATAGCGTTCTAGTGATACTCTATTAATAATTATAAGTATTATTTTTGTTTTACTGTTAGAAGGTACACAATGGTCTCATTATTTTCCCATCGAAGAAAAAACTTCCTACGAAGTAAATAAAAACAAAATAATGATGAAAACTATTAACAGGATGTACTGTCTTCTTACCCCGTCTTTCTTGTTTATATCTTCATCAGTGCGAATGAGAGGGAAGATAATGTCGCGAGCTACAAGCTCGTAAAAAACGCAATTCCCGAGAACGTCAGATGGATTGATTTACGATAGAACCCTCTAAGCCACGCTCTCTTAGGAACGGGGTCCGTTATATAGCGGTGTTAACATAGTTACAATATCGTATGACGGTCGTTCTAGATACCCTTATCTATCAATAAAAAGAGTTTCAAAATATTTTTTTACGTTTGAAGGTACAAAGCCAAAAACATTGATTTAAATTAATTAAACATTGTCGACCATCATAATGGACAATATACTTACTCAAATCAATCTATGAAAAAAAAGTGAAAAGGACATATTATTATACCTTAATTTAAAAGACGTGACGAAAAAGAATTGACGCCATCTGCGCATCCTCTATAATAAGGCGCCTACACGAGACTGGCTTCTCCCAAGTTTTACAACCCCTAGTGTATCTTGGTTAAAGTTCGCGTTGAAGGGTAAACATTCGGGAAGAAAATAACATAAAATCGAACTCAAGGAATCGATCAAATTAAAATTACGCTGCTATTTTAAAAAAATATAGTTCCAAGACCACCGTATATACTAACTTTTCAGCAAAAGTAAAGGCATGTAAACTCTTGATCACCTATTTAACTTACCTTTTAGTATCTATTCTACTTTTATAATGAGCATATATTTTTTTTTACATGCTTAAATTACTTTATTCTAACACTAGCTTCTGCCCACGGCTTCGCCCGCGTGGTACCCGGATAAAAAGGAGCCTATGTTATATAACTTTAAAGTAAAATAGCTTATATTCTGATGTATAAGCTATATTACTGTAAAGTTACATCATAATCGTTGAGTAGTTTTTGCGTAAAAGAGTAACAAACATCCAACAAACTTTCGCGTTTATAATAGCAGTAGGATTTATATTGAGTCTCTATTGAGTTAAACTCCACCAAATTTGGCCAATCAGCCCCTACAGAGCTCTAAGCAATATTAAGAGCTACTAATTGACCACAATCATTTTAAGTATATATTTATGCCAATGATAATGTTTTTACGTGCCTCTGACTACCCCTATATGGTATATTCAAAGATATATGAACTGAGTATGTTTCTGAGGAACTCCTTCATGGTGTATACAGCCGTATGACCCCAATTCTATAGCTACGAATAGTTGCAAATAAATAAGACAAGAAAATAAAACAAAGATGAAGAAGATCCTGTCTAAGCTAATTTACATGACTTTACTAGAATTGTGAGCGTGTTGGTATTTTTTCTATGAGTGTATTCCAATTTGTCTCAAAGTAAAATTACTTTCATACAATTGTGAGCATGTTGGTATTTTAGCTATGAATGTATTCCAATTTATCTCAAAATAAAATTACTTTCATACAATTGTGAGCGTGTTGGTATTTTTGCTATGAGTGTATTCAAATTTGTCTCAAAGTAAAATTACTTTCATACAATTATGAGCATGTTGGTATTTTAGCTATGAATGTATTCCAATTTGTCTCAAAGTAAAATTACTTTCATACAATTGTGAGCGTGTTGGTAATTAAGCTATGAGTGTATTCCAATTTGTCTCAAAGTTAAATTACTTTCATACAATTGTGAGCGTGTTGGTATTTTTGCTATGAGTGTTTTCCAATTTGTCTCAAAGTCAAATTATTTTCATACAATTGTGAGCGTGTTGGTATTTTTGCTAAGAGTGTATTCCAATTAGTCTCAAAGTTAAATTACTTTCATACAATTGTGAGCGTGTTGGTATTTTTTGCTATGAGTGTATTCCAATTTGTCTCAAAGTAAAACTGAATAGAGAACTTCCATTTATCGTGCAAGTGTGGACGCGGAAGCAGGCTGATTCCACCCCGGGGTGCCATAACTGAGTGCCTTTATTGTGATTCAGTGTAGCTGGAGCGATCATGCATTTAGCCAATGCAATTCCATTGAAGAATTCCCCGGACAAATGTGTCTTGTGTGGTATTTTACCGTGCTGGCTGCGATTCACACACAATATCAATTGCTTCATAATAAAACAACAGCTTTATAACAAACTGCTTATTGTGATTACTGTAATTTTCTGACCATACCCTATGTGTTAATTATGGGACTGTACGTACATTTTATTTAGCCTAGTTTTTTTATACACTTGGCAATGTTTTTGCAGATTTTCTATTTATACTTGATTACTCGCAATTTGTTTTTGTTGTTACAAATCATATTTTTTATTGTTGACTTTAGTTTTATTTATTTCTTTGACATACTTATGGTTACTAATGTATTTTATACATTGAAGCTATATCTGTATTTTGATAAAATGACTTATATAATTAACATGTAATTTATCAGAAGATGAATAAATTGAATTGCATTGAATTGTTAGAATTTAAGACGAGGGCAGTAGTTACTTATCTTATCACAATAAGATAACTGCCGTCGACCCGCCAGTGGGAATTTCCGAAATACTTTTTCTGGAAACCTCGACTAGTCATGCTAAACCGTGCCGTTGATGGGAATTTCCACAATTTTTTTTTACGGAATAGTAGCGATTGATAGTTTAGTTCAGTTCACTCTATACTTCACACACGAGTTCGACATCTGTAATGGTAGCTCTTCATTAATATTTGAGATTATATTTAAGTTTTATTTTAACATAGTTCGCATTTTGATATGAACTGTAAGATTGCTGTTTTTCTGAAATTAATAATTCAAAATTATTTTTGTCCCTGTCATCCTTACATCGTAGCATTCACTCGCTATACAGGGTGTAATCGTTAAGTGTGCACAGGCGATTATTCCGTAACTATTGCAGATATCAAAAAACTTTAAACTGATATCGAAAGTACTTTACCTAATGAGTAAAATGACATTAATAACTTTTTAAAAATAAAACGAGAAATATCCAAAAAAAATACATTAATCACTCCCATACATTTAGTATGAGATAGTAGAAAGGTTTTAGTTTCCTTATTTTAAGTGGAATAGTACCTACTCATTTTACCCTTGTCATTTTATAATTATGTACGATATGAAGGTATTAATGAATTTCAAGTAGATACACGTGTAGATTAATTATCTTACCACTTCAAATTTATAATAAACCTTGTTTCAATATTGTATTGATTTGAACTAGCTGAAAAGCAACATACTAAATAAAAACAAAAAGAAAGATACTCTTTGGTGTTCGTTCTAAATTCAAATTCTTTATCGCGGGTTCTCGTTCCCGCCAATTTATTGTATTTTTCAATTTGCGTTAATAATCGTGATTGTTGCATTTATTGATTGAAAAATGGCATATTCCAATACAGAAAAGAGGGACATGTTAAAAATGTACTACAAACATGATTGTAACAATAGGGCGGCCATTATCGCCTACAGAAGAGAGTACCCAGATAGAGAAGTTCCTTCTGGTACGTATTTACGTAAGTTGGATAACAATTTGATAAATTATGGATCTTTTAACAGAAAAAAAGGTTCGAGAACAAGAGCTCCGGAATTTGATAATGACTTAGATAACAATATTATTAACTACGTAGTAGATAATCCACAAGAATCAACGCGTTCAGTGGCCCGATCATTTCCAGTGTCCCACAATTATGTACACAAGTTATTAAAAAAACACAACTTCAAAGCATTTAAGATAAAACCTACTCAAACGCTGCACAATGATGATCCTGCTCGTCGGCTGGTCTATTGCAATTGGCTAGTCAATAATTATGTCAATGTAAGGTCAATTTTATGGACCGATGAAAGTAATGTTTCAAACTGCGGCATTTACAATAGAAAAAACTCGCATTATTGGTCAATTGACAATCCTCGCTTAACTACTGAAGTTAGAGCTCAGGTGCGATTCTCAATTAATGTGTGGTGTGGTATTCTTGGAGATCGGATCATTGGGCCATATTTTTACAGTGGAACCTTAAATGGACAGAGATATTTCTCCTTTGTACAAAACGATATGCCAAGTCTCTTAGAACCAATTCCAGACGATGAAAGAAGGTCGATAATTTTTCAACAAGATGGAGCACCTGCACATAATACAAATGTTGTAATGAATTTCTTACGAAACAATTATAATGGCTTAATAGCCAATAATAGTGCAACCCCTTGGCCTGCCAGATCCCCGGATCTCACGCCTTGTGATTTCTTCCTATGGGGATTTGTCAAAGACCACGTGTACGCTGAGAGAGTACACAGCCTAGAAGAGTTACAGAATCGTGTACGTCGTGCAATTGCTTTAATTACTCCGCAAATGTTAAGGAAAGTTCATTTAGAAACTGTAAATAGAGCTCGTCATTGTATTGCACAAGGAGGACGTCACTTCGAACATATGCTTTGAACACAAAGTTTTGTACTTACTAAGAAATAAAATGTATGGGAGTGATTAATGTAATTTTTTTGGATATTTCTCGTTTTATTTTTAAAAAGTTATTAATGTCATTTTAAAGTTTTTTGATATCTGCAATAGTTACGGAATAATCGCCTGTGCACACTTAACGATTACACCCTGTATAGCTCGCTTAGTTTTCCTGTCATATCAAGAATTCCTTTGGCGCTTACTGTCCAATATAGGAAAGGAGCTTTCCTAGATCGGACTACATATACTACCAAATCTGTGAAGGCAAGAATGAGGTTTTTTTTATAATTAAAATCTAAACCGATAAAATTAAAGCCAGGTAAACGAAAATAAAATAAATTATAAAAGTCAAACAAAGCCGGCCATCGTATTCACGGATAGTATAACTTCCATGAAATTAGCAAAATCTCGTCGAAATAACGCGTATGGATATTGCTGGGCCCATATTCTCATGTAATTAAGACTAAGTTAACAAGCATGGGTTTTGGAGAAAATATAACATTACCAACATAATCAATGGAGAGCACAGACATTCTATTTTGAAAGTTACGACTAAGGTGCTTCCACACAGTTAAGTTTACTACACACACAAGATGCTATAGAATCTGTGTGCGAACATAAACACAAAATAGAGCTCATCAAAAATACATCGTAAAACAACCGAGATACTACGATCCAATATCAGTTCTTATGCAAACAACTGGCGCTAGTAACTCGTATGCAAGTGCACATTGCTGAGCATCCCTATCAATCACGTTCTGACGAGTTTCTGATCGAGATTCTATGATACCTCGATCTAATGCTGTGTGATAGGAACCGTAAATTTTTGATGTGTTCGAATCGAGATGCAGGAGTAGGGTGTAGGTACCTAACTTAATAAAAGGAGGTAAGTCTTTATATTTGTGAGCTGAACACCATTTTAGAGTACCTCTGTGGTGCAGTGGGCAAAGGCTCGCCTTTGACACAGAAGGGGGGTTCGATTCCTGCCGCGAGACAAATTTTTGTATCATCTGCGAATGTTTGTCTCGGGTGTTTAACTCTTATATCTAAGTAACGTAGAACAAATAATAGTTAAATTAATGTAGTTAAGCAAAACTAGATGGCGCTAGTAAAAATGGTACGTTATCTAGAACGCGCTGACGAAAACGCACAGTCGTCAATGACCTCTCAGCGCTTATATTGTAACAGTGTGAAATTAAATACACAGATATTATTAAATTATCTTGTTGTTTATTTCCAAGAATCGCTCACTCCACTACCTTGCGGCTCCCGAATTGTATAGTAAACATCGGGTCTGGGTGTTTTCTTTGTAAAATAAGTATTTATTTAAAACAAAAAGTTTGTAAGTAGTATATCAGTCATGTAGTTCCCATAATACAAGCTCTGCATAGTGTGGGGCTAGATTATGCTGTGTGAAAATGTCCAGTATTATGTTTTATTTTTGTTTATTTTGGGACAACCATATCTTTTCACACATATGAGCCATACAATTTTGTTTGTTGTTTTAGATTTAAGTACATACTTAAACTTTTTATTTGTCGGCCTATGTGCCTATTACGTACCTATTATGCTTAATAAAAGTTTTTTCTACTTACAGATATTATACTACTTTTCTATTCTATTATTTTTTTAAGAATAATATTCGATGTTCTTATCGTAAAATGAAAAAAATACCTGACTATGTAATTATGTATGTCAATTTATTCATACACAATTAAAATTTTAATAAAAATAATTACTTCTTCAGTTAGTCAGCTTGAAAATATGTCATAACATTATGGAACTATTTTTTGTGCTCGAATTATTATGCCTATATATAGCATACATTGCTATACTTTTGTATGCTATAATTATGGGCATGATAATTTGATTATTGCTATAACTTGAGGAAGTAAAACAATCTATACATAAATACGTTTATCAATGGCTTTTCAAAAGAGACTTTTATTTCAATAACATAAGATGAGATATATTTAGGATCTTGAAACAAAATTTCCAATATCGCTAACTACAAATATTGGATATTTTCGATATTGCCTCCGCATCCGAGTTATTGTGATGGAAACAAAGATTGTTTCAAAAATTCCTTTATTTTCAATTGATACATTTTTGTGCTCTCCAGCGGAAGATGGAATGCTTGGGCCAAACTTGCCTGGTCGTTTTTTAGATCAAGGTGACATGTAGGTACTTAGGTAAGTGACGTATTAGTAACAAAATGGCTGTTGTTATTCATCCTCTTCAGTTTCGTCATTTAATGTGAAATCAAATATGGCGAACCAGAACCTCGTTATGAGATGTGTAATTTACAGATTCTGATTATGAAAATACAATCCATTTTGAAAACAATGTTGGCGGACGAGTATTATATGGGTATAGATCTTGAGTAATTTGGGGATGATGATTATTGGGGAACATCGAGAAAAATCCTGTTATTGCACCCCGCAGGAGCCTAAGAAAATAAATAAATAAAAATGCTGGAAATTTTTCACACATCATTATTTAGCCCCAAACTAAGCAGAGCTTATATGATGGGAACTACATGACTGATATACTACTTACCTATAAACTTTTTTTTGTAAATACTTAAAAAACACTCGAGAGAAGTAAGTAGAGGGAAACATTCTATTCTACTAATTGTATTATACCTATTATAAAGATTTGGATGTTTGTTCATAATAATCTCCGGAACGGCTGAACAAACTTGAATGAAATTTAGATTGAAATTTGAAATTTAGATAAGTATATTTTGAGACCTTGAATAACATACCCTTTTTATCCGGGTACTACGCTGGCGAAGCCGTTGGCAGAGGTTATTTGAGAATAAATACCCTAACTTGGAGAACTTAAGAAAACTCTGACGTGTACTTATTTTACGTATAATTTCTATAGGTTGCTCGTATTTTGGTAAGTTCCTAAATTCAGGCCAATGCAATTTCAGAGTGCTCTAGACCAAGTGTCCTTGTGATTGCAATTTATTTGAGCTGACCGATCGGTTTATTTTTGCTCGACCGGCTTATTTGAACTGAACCTATTTGCTAGACAGCTTGGGTTTGGTCGGTCTAGCTAAATCAAGGATATGTAGGTAGAATACAAGTTAATATTTCGTTACTGAAGTTTTCTCTAGTTGTTCGTCAAATCGGACGAAAAAACTTAGTCCCTTTTTGACGAGTTTAAGTCGACACCAACAAGAAAGATTATTTTAACGACTTTTACTACTTATCATCAAAATTTCAGATCTATACTCGTTATGCAGATCCGTGAGGATACAACAAGATAAGACCATAAAATATATATGGCACAAACCTTTTTGCATAATGTAGTTGGAAGTTCACGTGACAGATATCACGTTCCGATTCAATCCGTTTAAAAAAAAAACAACTGTGTCAACAAGCCTCTATGTTTAGTCTGCTCTACAAACATCAATGAAATCCGTTTGTATTTTGCACAGAAACATTGTTTACTCATTAAATCATAAAGATATGTAGGTCAACTTGATAACCTGTCGGCTTCATACGAACTGATTAGAACAGCTATGTCCAATGTTACTTCGTTCATTCGTCTTGTTCCTTCTTGGTCAACCTTGAGTCCCGTACTAGAGATTGAAACTCAGTTCATAGCTGTTATGATCAGTTGTCTGATTAGAACAGCTATGTCCAATGTTACTTCGTTCATTCGTCTTGTCCCTTCTTGGTCAACCTTGAGTCCCGTACTAGAGATTGAAACTCAGTTCATAGCTGTTCTGATCAGTTGTCTGATTAGAACAGCTATGTCCAATGTTACTTCGTTCATTCGTCTTGTCCCTTCTTGGTCAACCTTGAGTCCCGTACTAGAGATTGAAACTCAGTTCATAGCTGTTATGATCAGTTGTCTGATTAGAACAGCTATGTCCAATGTTACTTCGTTCATTCGTCTTGTTCCTTCTTGGTCAACCTTGAGTCCCGTACTAGAGATTGAAACTCAGTTCATAGCTGTTATGATCAGTTGTCTGATTAGAACAGCTATGTCCAATGTTACTTCGTTCATTCGTCTTGTTCCTTCTTGGTCAACCTTGAGTCCCGTACTAGAGATTGAAACTCAGTTCATAGCTGTTATGATCAGTTGTCTGATTAGAACAGCTATGTCCAATGTTACTTCGTTCATTCGTCTTGTCCCTTCTTGGTCAACCTTGAGTCCCGTACTAGAGATTGAAACTCAGTTCATAGCTGTTATGATCAGTTGTCTGATTAGAACAGCTATGTCCAATGTTACTTCGTTCATTCGTCTTGTCCCTTCTTGGTCAACCTTGAGTCCCGTACTAGAGATTGAAACTCAGTTCATAGCTGTTATGATCAGTTGTCTGATTAGAACAGCTATGTCCAATGTTACTTCGTTCATTCGTCTTGTCCCTTCTTGGTCAACCTTGAGTCCCGTACTAGAGATTGAAACTCAGTTCATAGCTGTTATGATCAGTTGTCTGATTAGAACAGCTATGTCCAATGTTACTTCGTTCATTCGTCTTGTCCCTTCTTGGTCAACCTTGAGTCCCGTACTAGAGATTGAAACTCAGTTCATAGCTGTTCTGATCAGTTGTCTGATCAGAACAGCTATGTCCAATGTTACTTCGTTCAATTGTCTTGTCCCTTCTTGGTCAACCTTGAGTCCCGTACTAGAGATTGAAACTCAGTTCATAGCTGTTCTGATCAGTTGTCTGATCAGAACAGCTATGTCCAATGTTACTTCGTTCAATTGTCTTGTCCCTTCTTGGTCAACCTTGAGTCCCGTACTAGAGATTGAAACTCAGTTCATAGCTGTTATGATCAGTTGTCTGATTAGAACAGCTATGTCCAATGTTACTTCGTTCATTCGTCTTGTTCCTTCTTGGTCACCCCCGTACTAGAGATTGAAACTCAGTTGACGTATGGTGGCACGATCGATGTTTGCTTTCAACGAGAGCATTGCTAGTATACGATTTTTCGAGCGGAAAAATCCATTGCTGCGCCGCGCGATAGTATTCAAAACCAGATTCGAAAATCGGGGTCACATTGTCACTACACTACCATATAAAAATACAATATAAAAAAATTTTGGCTTTTTTGTGACGGCAAATGCTTGCCTACTAACTTTACTTTTTTTCTTTAAACTGGTGTTTGCTTCTTTCTGGGAACAAGTTTATAAGTGAAGATAAAATTTTCCCGTTTAGTTATTTATGTTTTAATTTAATATAAACACCATCGTTATAAAGCTTAATATTGTCTGGAAGAAATCGCTTTTAGGGCACCGCCCTTCTACCTTTGATTTTTTTAATACCTTTGTTTTTGTTTTTTACTTTGTTGTGCAATAAAGAGTTTATCTATCTATCTATCTAAATGCGTACCAGTGATTTTTAGCTTTGGGAAAAAATATATGTTAATTTTTTATTTTACTGATCCCACACCAATATTCCCTGTGTCGTGTGTATCAGGAACTACATCCGTGGTATCATACAATCCAGACCCTTAACAAATATCTGCAGACCATGCAAACATTAGTCCCGCAGCAGAATTGAACCTGCATCTCTTGCGTCTCAGCCGGCTAGTTGCCCGCAGCGCCACCGAGGTCGTCACGGACAAAGTGCCCTGAGTCGAACCATAGATAGTCCCCGGTTCTGCGAACTATATGACATATCCAATAAAATCAAAATTCATAAATCACTTTTTCATTTAGAAATTAATCTTAGTTCTACGAAATTCAACGTGTCAGATTTGGTAACAGGCGGCGTTGTGAAAACGGATGACATCACACCCTAAAGAAAACCAGATTCAACTTTCCAGGAAATACCCGAGTTTGGATTAAAAGCTTCTCATATTATACCATAAACCACTTTTATTACGTCATACATTTCTTCTTGCAAATTACAAGAGAAGTACCTGGAAACTAAGTATTGCAGCGGGAACTGTCAGGGAAAATTACAGCGAACTTGTATGCTAAGTAGAATCCTGTGTGATTCACGACAGAGTTAAATATTTAAGTAGGCTAATTTGGTACCTCTGAATAGGTAGAACTGAAGCCTAGTTTCCTTACGTAAGTAGGTTATGAATAGATTTATGTTTCGTATGATTCGTATCTTCAAAGTCAAGTTTTTATTCATTGAAATCACAAGGATTATATAGAAACGTCAACTTAAAAACTAGGTGAATTTGAAATTTTAAAGTGAAATTACGCCGATTCCTCGCGCGCGACCAAGCCTAGAAAAATCAGGCAACAAACTCTGATTGGTTATTTTTTTGATTATCCTTCATTCAGCTTTAGTGATCGAAGAAGGTGAACTCGTTTATAGAAAAAAATATATACATATATTCGTAGACCAATCGCTCCTCACAAGAACTAGACAAAAGTACATATGAACGTACATGGGTTGGGATCTGTTTTAGTTATCTCGTTTCTTAAGTCTTTTTTGTGGTTCGTACACGGTAACACTTGTAATCAACTAATAAAACCTATCTAGATAATCTAGGTGTATTATTTTATAGTGTATTTATTTTATTTTTATTAAGGCACAAACGGTTTATAATATCAAGATACATAGTAAAAACTAAGGATTCTTACACCAATTAAGCTGCCGCTAATAGTAACACTACACACATATTTTTAAGACGGTGCTTCTTAAACTAGATTACAAATAAATGAATATATATAGGTACATTCAGTTACCTGCATAGCTGTTAAATGATAACGTATAGGGTACAACAGTACTTGGGTATAATAAAAACTTACTTTTAGCAAAAAGTTAAAATATTTTCAATGTCTTTTGGGAGTCAGTTTTAAAGGCTTGAAAGAATAAAAAAAAAAGTGGTTTTTTATTCCAACTAAATTTATACTTAATTATTAAGCAAAAGGTATCCAGGCTACGAATTCCCAGCCACAGTTTAGACAGTTACTGCTCAACTTCAGCCATTGTTTAAATGTAAGCGAGTGACTGACTACCCACCTAAACAATCTCGTCCTCGGATCAAACTTTGAAGCACCTTCTCTCGCGCAAGTTTCGCAGAATCACATAGCATTCCAGCAGATTGTATTTTCAAACCCATTAGGAAGTTGTATCTAGTTGAGCGGTACTGATGAACGGATCGTTGGCAAACTACTAATGGGTGGACCTACATTTACAATTAATGTCTTTAGGAGCAGGTGTGAAATTGACATTTGTCAAGTAATTTAAGATTCAATTCAATTCAATTAGTATTAAATATTCATACAACTATGTACAAGTAGGTATATACAAAAAATACAGATGAAACAGCTAGCTATCTAAAGACCGTTGCAAACGATCTATAGATAGCTCAACTGATCCAGATCACTACCAGGCGGAAGCGTTCTCAAAATACTGGCCGCATTGCCACGCTGAATGCCAATGCTAATGCGTTGACCCAGATAAGAGCAAAAATTCAATTCAATATATTTTATTCCACTTGGATACAATTATTGTACACCCGGAAAAGTAAAAGTACATTTTAACATTTTTAATTATAAAATTATTAATAACCTCATACCTCAATGTATTATGTTTCATAGAAACATAAAACATTCCATACAGACATTAAAGTGTTCCCTGTGTTCCGGAGGTGAATAAATTATATGGCTATGACTATATGATGATTATGATGACTACTGCTGTTAGCCTGTCTGCAATTCTTCTAAAGCCTCATGCGTGACGTTTTCGTATTCTAAAATCAGCCTTGTCTTTCTGTATGTACATCGCTGAAGTTTATCTATTTCAAACAACTTTAGGTTGGATGAGCAGCTCGTTGATCATTAAGGCTTGATATTTTTCTAACAAAACGAAGGCAATATATCTTCCGGCATATTACGCCGCGGACCCCGATAACAAAGCATTATGATCATTTAACCTGAGAGGTCTTTTCAGCGAAAATATCTTTGATATTTCTTTTAGAACAGAAAGTCATCATTCCATTTGAAAAGCACCGCCAAAAGCCTCGTCACAAAACAATAAAGGTGAGTTACAAAGGGCGACAGGAGGGGTCTGAATACGTCACTTTTAGAGTTGGAATACGTCTTTAAAAGCCGGGCGTCTTCCCAAGCAAAAACTTTAGTAATAGCTTTTCAGTAAAGTCTGCTGTCCTGAAATCGCAATGATATTTTGTTTCACGTAAAATATGGTGGATCACAGTTTCCGTGACTTTAATACAGACTACGAGTTTAGTCGACAGTTAAATCACCAATTATATAAATTATTGGAGGCCCGAATCATAGCAACCAAATTGTTCTAAAAATCTACATCGGTATCATTCAATAGACTTTTTGGTGCCACATAACGTAAGCAAAAAAATAACAAGAAGAGAAATAAAAAAAAAATACGCCATCCGGTTTTTGCTATGTAGAGAAGATCTCTCTAAATGTCAGAAGGGTGTGACTGAGGAGGACAATAGTGTTCTGTGAATAATAAAACAATAATGTTAACTTATTTCTGTTTTATTAAAGTCTTTGTACGGTGACGACAGTATTGTCAGAGAAAAGCGAATTTTTTAATACTACTTTACTAATAAGTGGTAAACAAGCATACAGCTTATCTGTTGGTAAGCGGTTACCATAATCTATGGAAGCTTACATCACCAGTGGTATGTCTTACGCGTTGCCGTCCTTGAGACATAACAGGTGAATAGTCTCATGGGTCTGTTATTTGTAATGTTTTGTAATGGTATCATCGACTAACCTTGGCGTTGAGACTACCCCGCTAATGCAGCCTATGGCATATTTGCAGAAGCTAGCTTTTACTGCTTTTACGCTATCATGCGCAAATTTTGCAGCATCCTAATTGGCAAGCTGCGAGCCAGCTCAGACAACAACCTGATGAGCTCCAAGAAAATTGACTGTCCATATATATACATTTATTCATACAACTATGTACAAGAAGGTATATACAAAAAATACAGATGAAACAGATAGAAATATCTAAAAACCAAACGATCTATATTAGCTATATTAGCTTGTAAGCTTAAATGAGATGGGCTTGACATGTGGCACGAACCGCAGATAGAAGATGGACGGAACGCGTGCTGCACTGGTACCCGCGCTCAGGGAGCGCGCGGGCGCACTTCCATCTTGGGGGAGATTAGGGGGAGGGGGGGCATTTGGGGGAATTATTGCAAGACTAGCTTCTGCCCACAGCTTCGCCCACGTGGTACCCGAATAAAAAGTAGCCTATGTGTTATTCTGATGTATAAGCTGTATTACTATAAAGTTTCATCAAAATCCGTTCAGTAGTTTTTGCGTGAAAGAGTAACAAACATCCATCCTCACAAACTTTCGCATTTATAATAGTAGTAGATAGGATAGGATTCGTGACAAACGTCAGATAACCTTCGCGATTAATAACTTTGGTGTGGTTTTTGTTATGACATACAAGACTGACCTCACATTTAAATCTTTATTATCAAGCTCAACATCTTTATTGGGGGCTCAACTATCTACCAGTGGGACAAGCCACTGGTAGATAGTTGAGCTTTGTCAATAGTATCTATACTACTGATACTATTTGAGCTTCCAGCCAGGCACTGTAAAGCAATCGCTTGAAGCAGTCTGTGTTGACGGCTTTTATTTTCCAAGCAGACATTACAGAAATTAAAACGAAAACACAGGAGACAGCAAAGACAAATTTTGAGAAATATTAGGTTGGGGAAAAAGTCTTTTCGCATTATTGTATGTATGAACTTGTAATAAAATATCTTTGGCTATACTATTTGTATCTAGCTGGTTTTGGTATCATTAAAAGTTTAAATTTTAAAGAAGATAATTCCAAATTCAAATTAGGAAAATGTGTGATTTTTATTTGTTTTTCGTACTGTTAAGATGAGTGAATCTAATGAAGAAATTCGATACATTTTAAAATTTTACTACAAAAAAGGTAAAAATGCAACGCAAGCCGCGAAAAAAATTTGCGATGTTTATGGACCTAGTGCAGTGTCTGTGAGAGTAGCACAAATTTGGTTTAAGCGTTTTCAATCCGGAAATTTTGATGTCAAAGATGCACGTCGCTCTGGTCGCCCTATTACGGATAAAATGGATGCCATTTTTGAAAAAGTGGAGCAAGATCGGCATATCAGTAGTTACGACGTAGCTGAAGAACTGGGAATTGACCACAAAACAGTTTTGGCGCATTTGAAAAAAACTGGGTACACAAAAAAGCTCGATATTTGGGTACCTCACGAGCTCACTGAAAGAAACCTAATGAACCGTGTTCTCATTTGTGATTCTTTATTACGACGTAATGAAACCGAACCATTTTTGAAGAAATTTTTGACCATTTTTGACCTCACACATCTTTAGCCACTCAGCAAAAATTAAGAGAGTTTGGCTGGGATGTGTTAATGCATCCGCCGTATAGTCCTGACCTTGCACCTTCAGATTTCCACCTGTTTCGGTCTCTTCAGAATTCTTTAGGCAGTGTCAGGTTAACATCACGAGAGGACTGCCAAAACCACTTGTCGCGGTATTTTGAACAGAAGCCCCAAAGTTTTTATAGCAATGGGATCATGTCCCTGCCTACAAAATGGCAAAAAGTTATCGAACAAAATGGTACCTACATACTTTAGTTAAATGTAAATAAACTATATTAAAAAATGTTTTGAATTTTCTTAAAAAATGCGAAGAAACTTTTTCCCCAACCTATTACTTTAGCGCATACCAAATAATATTTCAGCTTAGATATGTTCTAAAAAAACTTTTTCAATGTTGTACAATTGACGGTCTTATCTCTAATTAGCGATAATAAATAATTAATATGTTAATTAGCGTATTTTCCCCTGGCAAAATAGGACGTGGGTATTTCATCTTGTATGTCATAAGTTGATAACAGAAACACCGCCAAGATAATCAAGTACAAAGGTTATCTGATGTTTGTTGAGAATTTAGCAATAATTGGAACTACATCTCTTCGGGGTATAAGTCTATCGCAAAGTTTAGGTACCTATAGTATAATATTCAAAACTTTTTCTATTTGCCTATATTTGTGGTATAGCTTTTACGGGTTTTGTTTTCATAAATTTTAGGCCCGAATTGAACCTCCTTTTTAATTCGGTTAAACAAGCCTGTCTGACCACGATACCAACCTACATTTCTCGACCTAAACTTTCCCTTTTCAACTTTTGGAAGGTAATATATATTACCTACTGCCGATTTAGTGTGCTCAAAAAAAACACGCTCACGATAGTGAAGTCAAGTAGTTGGTATACAAATAAATTAATAAACATCCAATAGTCTCATTCATTGCCCTGATTCCACACTAGGATTCCATGTATCGTTGGTATCAGGAATAACGGTACCCCAATACCCAGGCCCAGAACAAATATCTACAGAACATGCAAGTATGCGGGATTCGAACCCACATCTCTTGCGTCGCAGCCGGCTACTCGCCCGTCTCCATAAAATTGGCGCATAATAATAATGATATAAATAATAATAAATACAGTTACTCCTGAAATACAGTTTCTACTAGTTCAGGAGCCTGTGGATTCATATACAATTTGAAACATTTTATTATGTCAAAAATTAATATTTCTATTTCTATAATAATAATACCCACTCTAACATCCGAATTGTCGGCTAATGTTTTCCTTCATTATTGGAAAGTAAAAATCCATTGGTATGCCTTTATATAAGTGACTTATCAATACATAAACATTTAATGCATAACATACATTGTCTGTTTGTCCACGCCGCGGGCGTCCATATTACAATGATAAATTAAAACGATAGCCCTATCTCACTAGCACCAAATGCGACAACGTAAACAAATAAAGAGAATTAATTTATCCGAGGAAATTGTTTAATGAAATGCACACACACATTGTTGATTTTGCTTTAATCTCGTAATCGCATCACACACACATACAATACATAAACTTGTTTTAAAAACACGAAATATTTACCATTTTGATTCAATTATTGAACAACCTGTCACGTGGAATGCTCATTACTTGCAAAATAGCAGGCATATGCCAAATATAATATTTGGACGTGCCGCTGACTACTTCTACTTGGTATACTCAAAGATATACGCACTGAGTATGTATATAAAGATGTACATCACGGGGAATAGAGTCGTTAGCGTTTTTTTTTCTTGAAAAAACTGATTAGGTATCTACAATAGTTGGCGAAATTCACAGATGCTGCTACCACAGACCAGTTAAAGTATTTTAACTGGTCTATGCTTCTACACAATATATATGTACTTTGATTACATTGTCATTTTGGTGTCCCTTACTTGTTAAGACAATGTGATTGTAATTTAAAATAAATAAAAAAATAAGTAATGTTTGTCTAGACTTGTCTAAATGATATAAATCTGACTGTATCCGAAACAAAACTTATTTTTCATGTATCTTTGTGTACAAAGAAAACAACACAAAGAAAACATGAAAAATAAGTAGCGATTGAGGTTTAAAGAGATTAATGTTGCATAGGCTTGCTAAGTTTTAAAGACCCAGTGTAGGTACAAATATAGACACCGGCCTTGGTGGCGCAGCGGGCAAGTAGCCGGCTGGTGCGGAATCGCAGGGCCAAGTTTATTATAGGTGTTTAAAAAAATCTATATGTATTGAGATTTTTTATATAATTAAATTTTCATGGCCGTTTCGTTAATTTGGTGATATTCATTGTTTAATAGAAGGTAAGGACAACGGTTTTGTCTACAGAAGAGAAGACAAAAATACTTCATCCGTCTTTTGAAACTGAGGTATTTTTTCCTTCTCTTCTTAGTCATGGTGCTAAGCCCGTTGATAAGATAACACAATCCTATGGCATATCTATAGAATTACTATTTCTGATCTCGTAGCACAGTACCTACAACAGATAATTCTACGGTTTGCTACGCTGGTAATCTGCTACGAAAAGGCTACGCAGGCATAGCTCAAAATGCTACGCTCGTAGCAATATCTGTAACCACGCAATATATATATTTTTTCAATCTAATAAGCATCTTATTGAACCGTACGACGACGCAGTGTAGATATTCTACCACCTGATATACCTTTGACATCTCAAAAGTTGCTATATCTATAAATAACTAAATAATGCTGGACATTTTTCACACAGCATCAGTTAGCCCCAAACTAAGCCGAGCTTATATTATGGGAATTTGGAACTTATATTGAGCCTTTTGGGGTTCTGGGTCCGTGGGGAAACGGGGTCCTTCGCGTTTTCAAAATTCTTTCAGGTGCTTCGACCAGACAAGCAACGCGTTACCAGAGAGCTGACTCTTATCTGGGTCAACGCATTAGCATTGCCATTCAGCGTGGCAATGCAGCCAGTATTTTGGGAACGCTTCCGTCTGGTAGTGATCTGGATCAGTTGAGCTATCTATAGATCGTTTGAAACTGTCTTTAGATAGCTAGCTGTTTCATCTGCATTTTTTGTATATACCTACTTGTACATAGTTGTATGAATAAATACCATTATTACTATAATAAAAAAAGGTAACTACATGACTAATATATACTACTTGTATACTATTTGTATAAAGTCCATAGTGGACTTCTGCAGGCTGTTGATGATGATGATGATGATGATGATGATGATGATGATGATGATGATGATGTCAACCCATTATACTCACTATATTAGCCTTTGTACATCTGCCATTTGTTAGTGTTTATTTGTTTGTACAATAAAGAATAAAGATTGTACACACATAGCTAAATCCTAAAAACATTATAATTAAACTGAACCAATTTCGACGAAATATATTATTTTGATCAATCGACAGCTATTTTTTATCGTTACAAATTGTAGTTTTCCCACAAAACCACATATATTTGCAGCGCAGCATAGGGTCGGGATTAAATTGTAATTAATTTAATTTTCGTACTTGGTGTTAACAGGATTGGTCGGCCTTGCTAACCGAATGGATTTTTTATGGCTTCCAGATATCGCGTTACGATATTACAACAGGAGTATGTCGTTCGATAATTTTTGCAACTTCGCCGTGAGTAAAATAGAAAATAAATGCTTAACACATGCCTTGACACTAGGATTCCCTGTGTCATGGGTATCAGGAACTACGAGCACGGTGGTAACACAACCACCAGATCGAAAAGGATATCTGCAGAACATGCTAATAATTGTCTCGTAGCGGGAATCAAATCCGTATATTTGCGTCGCAGCCGGCTACGCGCCCGACACACCATCGAGGTGGTCGAAATGTTAAGTGTTTTGGGAAATCCCGTACTGTTTTTCTATAAACGAGTTCACCTTGTTCGATTGGCACCACACTAAAGCTGAATGAAGGATCATGAAAAAAATAACCAAACAGAGTTTGTTGCCTGATTCTTCTAGGCTTGGTCGCGCGCGAGGGATCTGCGTAAATTCACTTTAAATTTTTAAATTCACCTATTTTCAAGTTGACGTTTTGATTTCAATGAATAAAAACCTATTGACTTTGACTTTTGACTGTGACTTCACTTGTAACTAACAAACAATGTACTTTTAATTGTCGTATCAAAATAAAACTTTGTATGTATATGTAATTCGGATGGTAATACTATAATTTGGTATTTTGGAGCTGATCTGATGATGAAGGTGGATAGTGGAATTATTTTTATAATATTTAGCACGTGATATAAATATGTTTTTTAGTATTTTTAGCTAAGTACACATTTTATTTTTACATAATTATATTGATTAACACTTCAGAATTGTGAAGTAAAAGATAGTAGGACAACGGCATGCTAGATCATAAATTTTGGTCTGTGTTTCAATAAGCGGTTATAGGCTTCTTGGTCTTGCTAATACCTACGCCCTATTTTGATAATGAAGTGGTTCGTGCGTAAGGGCCCGGTCAAACTGTGTCGGTAGCGATCAATACACAAATTGATAGCCACTTGAGAACCATTTCCCATTAATATCCTCCGCTACGCGTCTATATGACTTTTAGTTCTACAAGCACCCTGTTCTTACGTGTGGGCATAAATATCATAATACAAATCTAGTCCTAAACTAAGCAGAGCTTGTGTTATGGGAACTACATGACAGTTATACTAATTATTAACCTTTTGTAAATATAAAATACTATACGCGTAGTGACGTACAAATCATGTTAAGCTCATGCTCGTGTAACGACTAATCCTGGGTTCCAATTACAGCCGTAAGCGAACGACGCATAGTTTTTCCTTGAAACGGCATATATTTAACTGTTTTAATAGAGTATCGATACGTTAACGATTTACGAATGTAAACGGAACGTGAGAAAATCTCGTAACATGGCGCCACGTATTTGAATTGCTTGTATTTAATGCAAAATGTTAAAAATAATTCGTACACTTCTGAAAATATATATCCGAGTGGGGAGTAAAATTCAACATTGTATAATATTATACCCATCGTTAATGCATATTTATGAATGGGGAAAAAATCTCACCACACAGTCATTAGTAAAGCATTACTTACCTTCTTGTCCAAGTCATAAGCAGAAGCGATAAAAAAAAACAACATTATAATATCAAACTCATATTTTAGTAATGAAGCATCAGTCAACGTATTTCATAGCAGAATGCGTGAATTAATCCGTGAAATACATGAATTCTAGCGATGCTGGATACGAATGTACCTATTTACAACGAATAACGCAATATGACGACCACTCAATAAACATTTATAGAAACAATATTTCTTCAATTCAAAAGTCTGTTTAATGTTTTGGTTTATTTTTTCTTGATTATTCTTTGAAAAACTTCAAATATAGTTTTTATGGTTTCTTATAAAAATGGCGATAACGAAACCTCATTACTAAGTTAAAATCAGAAATCAGAAATTTTCAAGATTGGAGGAATCGTCATTTCAGAGTTATTGGCATAAGAAAATCATCCAGACGTAACGGTCATCATTTGGATAACATCATCTTTTCCAAATAATTCTCCAATTCATATGCTAATAATAAACAATTTATTGCATACAAATAACTTTTGTTTTATTGAACTTACAAATACCCGATACCCTTTCTGGACACCTTGTACTATATGAGGTTCGTTTTAAAATTTGTTCGGCAACGCGCGTGTGAACAATCTTTTACCGCTTACGATCAAGGCATATACTTATTTGTCACCTTGGTGGTATAAAGAAATTTAATACATATAATTCATAGCTTAGATTAACACAGTCTACTTTTCCCCTTGTAACATGCTAGTGAAGCCGTGGGCTGAAGCTTACGTGAATAAATAAAAGCAATGTTTCATTTTACAGTTTAAAAATGTTTGATCTTTGTAACCATTGAAAAACCAAGAAATAAGTTTTAAAAATTCATAAATATAAATTTTGTCAAGAAACTCTTTTTCAAGAAAAAAGGCGCCACAGTCTGCTGAGTTATGTATAATGTGATGTGCTATGTAGTAGACTGTGTCTAGTTATATATTGAATGTGTATTTAATTATGATAAATAAAGACCCTTAAAATAAAAAAAAATGTTTCATTTAATTTACAACTCGTATATCTTGTAGCTTACGCCTCCCCCGGTCTGGGGCGTAATGGCCGCGTGCGCTTGACAAGGGCACGCCCCGATTTACTTTGTTCTAAACGTATTGTGTACCGCGCTTCCTCTCTGTTATCAATGTACGCGCCGTTATTTAACCTGATGTTAGATGTCGTTACCCTTGTTTTTGCTCATTAGGGCTACTACGGGACTTGTATTTAAAAGCCGGTGGCCGTAGTGTTATCTTTACTTATGTGATATTTGAGAAACAAAAGGGAGAATGCACGATTTTCCTAGCCACTCAAATGTCCTCAAGTGGGACAATTCAGTTTCTAGGCAATGTTGAAGAATCAGGCAATAACGAGATTTGTATTTAATAAACCCGAACCGCTATGTTGTGGTGTAACCTATGAATAGCGTTCTCTCGCGCTGTCTGATATTTAAGAAACAAAACGGCAGAGAGTTTTTTTTCCGTAGGCCATGCTGAGTCTACGCTACACAGTTGCTGTTCCGGATTTTTTAATAAAAGTATAGAGTCAGGTTTTGATGCAAACATCCCTGTTGTAAAATTCAGTGTTATGAGTTACACTCAAACGGGACACAAATTTTGTAACTTGGAAGCCCTATATTTCCCACGTGGGGTCTTAAAATGAAAAGCAATTAAAGTAACCTTTTCAATGATACAGAGGAAAGGAAAAAAAAACACAATTTTTATTGTACTTATCTGACGTTTGTCACGAATCCTATCCTATCCTACTACTATTATAAATGCGAAAGTTTGTGAGGATGGATGTTTGTTACTCTTTCACGCAAAAACTACTGAACGGATTTTGATGAAACTTTACAGTAATATAGCTTATATATCAGAATACCACATAAGCTACTTTTTATTCGGGTACCACGTGGGCGAAGCCGTGGGCTAGTTTAGCAATAATTGGAAATCTCAAAAGCAACTTTGCTGAGGTCACACTTTTTAACAATCACCTTCGATTTGCTTTTTCATATACAAACTAGGTAGGTACATCTAAAACAAGAGAGCTATCTTATAACACCAGCAGTGCCGAATATAATAATAATAATAAGCCATTTATTCCTGAATTCTAAAGCTAAAAACATAATAATTTCAAACATTCTCTCTTTTTTTTCCCTCTCTTAACTATTCAGGTACCCATCTTCTGGTAAAGGCCTCCTCCATCGCCACATATTCCTGTCTGTGGCCAGTCTCGTCCAGGTGGACCCAGCGACGTAATCGATGTCGTCTCGCCAGCGGGTGCGCCCGCGCGCTCGGCTTCCTGAGCGCGGGTACCAGTGCAGCACGCGTTCCATCCATCTCCCATCTGCTGTCCGTGCCACATGTCCAGACCTCCATTTGAGCTGACAAGCTAATATAGCTGCGTCGATTATATTTGTTTCCTCTTTTATATCTTTGTTTCTGAATACAAATATATTGCCATTCAGCGTGGCAATGCGGCCAGTATTTTGGGAACGCTTCCGTCTGGTAGTGATCTGGATCAGTTGAGCTATCTATAGATAGTTTGAAACTGTCTTTAGATAGCTAGCTGTTTCATCTCCATTTTTTGTATATACCTACTTGTACATAGTTGTATGAATAAATACCATTATTACTATAATAAAAAAAGGTAACTACATGACTAATATATACTACTAATAAATACATTTATTCATACAACTATGTACAAGTGGTATAACTGGTAGTGATTAGTATATAGTTGTAACTGGTAGTGATCTGGATCAGTTGAGCTATCTATAGATCGTTTGCAACGGTCTTTAGATAGCTAGCTGTTTCATCTGTATTTTTTGTATATACTACTTGTATACTATTTGTATAAAGTCCATAGTGGACTTCTGCAGGCTGTTGATGATGATGATGATGATGATGATGATGATGATGTCAACCCATTATACTCACTATATTAGCCTTTGTACATCTGCCATTTGTTAGTATTTATTTGTTTGTACAATAAAGAATAAAGATTGTACACACATAGCTAAATCCTAAAAACATTAAAATTAAACTGAACCAATTTCGACGAAATATATTATTTTGATCAATCGACAGCTATTTTTTATCGTTACAAATTGTAGTTTTCCCACAAAACCACATATATTTGCAGCGCAGCATAGGGTCGGGATTAAATTGTAATTAATTTAATTTTCGTACTTGGTGTTAACAGGATTGGTCGGCCTTGCTAACCGAACGGATTTTTTATGGCTTCCAGATATCGCGTTACGATATTACAACAGGAGTATGTCGTTCGATAATTTTTGCAACTTCGCAGTGAGTAAAATAGAAAATAAATGCTTAACACATGCCTTGACACTAGGATTCCCTGTGTCATGGGTATCAGGAACTACGAGCACGGTGGTAACACAACCACCAGATCCAAAAGGATATCTGCAGAACATGCTAATAATTGTCTCGAAGCAGGGATCGAGTCCTCACATTTGCGTAGCAGCCGGCTACTCTCCCGCCACACCATCGGGGTCGTCAAAATGTTTAGTGTTTTGGGAAATCCCGTTTCTAATTATGGCTTAACTTTTTATTAACACGCTTATGCTTCACTTGTAACTAACAAACAATGTACTTCTAATTGTCGCGTCGTATCGAAATATATAAAACTTTGTATGTATATGTAATGCGGATGACTATAATTTGGTATTTTGGAGCTGATCTGATGATGGAGCCAGGAGGTGGATAGTGGAATTATTTTTATAATTTTTAGCGCGCGATTTAAGTGTGTTTTTTAGTTTTAGCTACGTACACATTTTATTATAACATATTTATATTGATTAACACTTCAGAATTGTGAAGTAAAAGATAGTAGGACAACGGCATGCTAGATCATAAATTTTGGTCTGTGTTTCAATAAGCGGTTATAGGCTTCTTGGTCTTGCTAATACCTACGCCCTATTTTGATAATGAAGTGGTTCGTGCGTAAGGGCCCGGTCAAACTGTGTCGGTAGCGATCAATACACAAATTGATAGCCACTTGAGAACCATTTCCCATTAATTTCCTCCGCTACCGCGTCTATATGACTTTTAGTTCTACAAGCACCCTGTTCTTACGTGTGGGCATAAATATCATCAAAAAAATCTAACCCCAAACTAAGCAGAGCTTGTGTTATAGTAACTGTATGACAGTTATACTTATTATTAACTTTTTGTAAATATAAAATACTATACGCGTAGTGACGTACAAGTCATATTAAGCTCATGCCCAGGATTAGTCGTTAGACTAATCCTGGGTTCCAATTACAGCCGTAAGCGAACGACGCATAGTTTTTCCTTGATTTAACTGTTTTAATAGAGTATCGATACGTTAACGATTTACGAATGTAAACGGAACGTGAGAAAATCTCGTAACATGGCGCCACGTATTTGAATTGCTTGTATTTAATGCAAAATGTTAAAAATAATTCGTACACTTCTGTTAATATATATCCGAGTGGGGAGTAAAATTCAACATTGTATAATATTATACCCATCGTTAATGCATATTTATGAATGGGGAAAAAATCTCACCACACAGTCATTAGTAAAGCATTACTTACCTTCTTGTCCAAGTCATAAGCAGAAGCGATAAAAAAAAACAACATTATAATATCAAACTCATATTTTAGTAATGAAGCATCAGTCAACGTATTTCATAGCAGAATGCGTGAATTAATCCGTGAAATACATGAATTCTAGCGATGCTGGATACGAATGTACCTATTTACAACGAATAACGCAATATGACGACCACTCAATAAACATTTATAGAAACAATATTTCTTCAATTCAAAAGTCTGTTTAATGTTTTGGTTTATTTTTTCTTGATTATTCTTTGAAAAACTTCAAATATAGTTTTTATGGTTTCTTATAAAAATGGCGATAACGAAACCTCATTACTAAGTTAAAATCAGAAATCAGAAATTTTCAAGATTGGAGGAATCGTCATTTCAGAGTTATTGGCATAAGAAAATCATCCAGACGTAACGGTCATCATTTGGATAACATCATCTTTTCCAAATAATTCTCCAATTCATATGCTAATAATAAACAATTTATTGCATACAAATAACTTTTGTTTTATTGAACTTACAAATACCCGATACCCTTTCTGGACACCTTGTACTATATGAGGTTCGTTTTAAAATTTGTTCGGCAACGCGCGTGTGAACAATCTTTTACCGCTTACGATCAAGGCATATACTTATTTGTCACCTTGGTGGTATAAAGAAATTTAATACATATAATTCATAGCTTAGATTAACACAGTCTACTTTTCCCCTTGTAACATGCTAGTGAAGCCGTGGGCTGAAGCTTACGTGAATAAATAAAAGCAATGTTTCATTTTACAGTTTAAAAATGTTTGATCTTTGTAACCATTGAAAAACCAAGAAATAAGTTTTAAAAATTCATAAATATAAATTTTGTCAAGAAACTCTTTTTCAAGAAAAAAGGCGCCACAGTCTGCTGAGTTATGTATAATGTGATGTGCTATGTAGTAGACTGTGTCTAGTTATATATTGAATGTGTATTTAATTATGATAAATAAAGACCCTTAAAATAAAAAAAAATGTTTCATTTAATTTACAACTCGTATATCTTGTAGCTTACGCCTCCCCCGGTCTGGGGCGTAATGGCCGCGTGCGCTTGACAAGGGCACGCCCCGATTTACTTTGTTCTAAACGTATTGTGTACCGCGCTTCCTCTCTGTTATCAATGTACGCGCCGTTATTTAACCTGATGTTAGATGTCGTTACCCTTGTTTTTGCTCATTAGGGCTACTACGGGACTTGTATTTAAAAGCCGGTGGCCGTAGTGTTATCTTTACTTATGTGATATTTGAGAAACAAAAGGGAGAATGCACGATTTTCCTAGCCACTCAAATGTCCTCAAGTGGGACAATTCAGTTTCTAGGCAATGTTGAAGAATCAGGCAATAACGAGATTTGTATTTAATAAACCCGAACCGCTATGTTGTGGTGTAACCTATGAATAGCGTTCTCTCGCGCTGTCTGATATTTAAGAAACAAAACGGCAGAGAGTTTTTTTTCCGTAGGCCATGCTGAGTCTACGCTACACAGTTGCTGTTCCGGATTTTTTAATAAAAGTATAGAGTCAGGTTTTGATGCAAACATCCCTGTTGTAAAATTCAGTGTTATGAGTTACACTCAAACGGGACACAAATTTTGTAACTTGGAAGCCCTATATTTCCCACGTGGGGTCTTAAAATGAAAAGCAATTAAAGTAACCTTTTCAATGATACAGAGGAAAGGAAAAAAAAACACAATTTTTATTGTACTTCTATAATACATACTAGACGCAGTGTTTTTGATATTCCATTAGGTACTCTATTGAACGGATATTGTGAGTGAATCTTAAAAATTAATTCGTTATTTTTTTTGTTTCAGGTAAATAATAACAACATTTAATAAAATGACTTCGCCGAACTCCGTATGCAGATTGACATAGTAAGTTTTGATAGGTTTTAGACAAATTATTGATTTAATTATAGCATTCTGTATAATATACTATACCAACATACATTGGTAGAAAACGGAAAACATTCAATTTGGTAATCCATAGTCCAAATAATGTTTACTAAATATTCATTAGTTAAGTATTTGATAATTCCATCGAATCGTTTCGTTAGGCTGCGGTGTCACTGCAGACGCTATGGATGCTAGACATCGAGCAGATGCCCTCTCGATGATGCTAGGCGACAAGGCCAGGCAGCATGCTAAAATACGTGTAATCCCTGGCTAGGTCGCTTGTTATGATAAAAAATAAAATTAAAAAGTATTTATTACTTACAGCAAAATCAAAGTATATATCAGATTTAACGTAAGATCGAACACATCTTAGTAATGCTGGGAATTTAATATCTAGGAGCTAGCTAAGCCTGTATCGAGGCTACCTGAGTATAACAAGGTGGCGGCGACTAGGAAGGCTACTCGCTACGCGTCTCTGCTTTGTGTATTTCGATGGAAAACGAGAAAACAAACAACAAATTCGTTCGTTTTGTTACACTGGCGGCGAATCGCGAGGTTCAAAGCGCGCAGTTCGGCCGGTCCTTCTACTAACATTGGTTTTCCCAAGGTAAACCCGCAAGACGAGAGATGCGAAACTCCGCTTTAGCGACCGCAAACCTATACAACGTCATAGGCAGCTCACCATATTGATTCTACTATCGAATGCACCGCAAACGTTAATGCAGAGACGCGACCGCAAATACCGGGCCCCACAGGAATGTTCAATAACTAATAGCACGTATTAATTAAGCGGTACTCACTGCTGGTTATTCTAGGGCAATATGGTTTTTGGAAATGCTCGAACAGGCAGATGAATTTGGACTATTCGCAACTCGAATGTACTGCAAAATCTGTTTTGATAATATTTTATGCTAGCAAAATACCACAGACGTTTATTGGACAACGGAGGTTAAAATATATCTATAAATTTCTGTGCAAATCACAGTCCATTCCATACAAAGGTCGCCCAGATTGTTGATTGAAAAAATAATTAATTATACATATTGTGTTATCTTTTGTAATTTTCAATAATTATTTTCCTGCTTGAATATTTTCACAAAACTGCGAACATTATTCAAAACCTATCTTATAAAAACTACAAATACTGTTTCATTTCGGGTTTCCGACAACAAATAGAAATGTTTTAGCGAACTAAAAAGGATTATGTATAAACTGGCAATAAAATATAGTGATAAATCGAAATGAAACGACAAAAAGTGAAATAAAAACGGCCAAAGCTGAGATTTCATGACTGAAAGCAATTAATCAAAGGAAACCATTTTACGGTCGCTACAATAAAAACTAAACGTCGTAAAAAATATTAATCACTTTTTCCGTCTTTATAGCGGAAATTAAATAGAAGCCAATTTCTTGGATTAGAAAACGGGATAAGTTTTGCATTTCTCGGTATTCGTTTAGGCCCGGTCAACCTGACGCGGTGGCATCAGCGGTGGCGCATGGCGGTGGTGGTGGCGATTAATGTATTCACGCAACTTTGACAAACACTTGACAGCAAGTAGCAGGCCGGGACGCTAACTGCTCGGGTTCAATTCCCGCTGCGGGACAAATATTTGCATGTTCTGCAGATATTTGATCCGGGCGTTGTGGTACCAAGGTACTCGTAGTTTCTGATACCCAGGATACAGGGAATCCTAGTCTAGGGTTACGGATGGTGGCATGAAAGCTATCCGTCCTTGTCTGCGCCAACATTTCTGAGGCACTACCGAAACGTGGCCTCAACACCATCCTGAAACTATTATTATATTGGACGCGTAGGACATCTAGTCCTACTGACTGACTGTGTCACATAGAAAGTCCTGACCCTATGTTGGGTGTTTTTGTTGGAGCTAGTTGGATTAGCTTGCTCCGCGGTTGGCAGTGGAATCTAGGTAACCTTCGTTAGCTTAAATCGAGGTGTTGCCTGTTCTTTACACTATATACTCGTAGTTTATTAGTCGCGACCGATTTGAGATAAAAAGGTAACCTTTAGGCGAAAAACAAATTTCACATTTGCGAGTCGCAGTCGAATCGATTTTGCTTATCTCAGGCTGGATAATCGAGATAATGTTGCTGATTTTCAGCGTTGATCGGCACAAGTGCTTTTAAATTTATTATTCTCTGTGGAAGTTAATGTCGTTTACAAATATCAAATGAACTGCTAATTTAAACTGATTTCTCGCGACATAAGCAAAAGAAGAAGGGTAGGTATGTGTAAAATTACAGACACGTGAGACTTTTCACTCGGTATGTCTCAGGGTCGGCAACGCGCGGTTTTGCAAGCTTCCATAGGTTACGGTAATCGCTTATTAACAGGTGGGCCGTATGCTTGTTTGCCATTTTAGTTGTAAATAGTTAGTTGCCGATAAAAAAAAAATCGGCAGCAAACTCGGTTGATTATTCCTATAACATAATTATTACTAAAACAGTATATATACCATGATTTGTGAGTTTGTGAGTTGTTTGCGAAATATCGGGAAACATTCAAACTCACAAGTCATGGTAAATATCCAGTTTTTTAGTAAAAGTTATGTTCAGAACTATGATAGTTTCAAAAGTTATTTAATTTTTCATTAAAATTTGTTTGCCTTTCTCGTTATCTTTAGTTTATCTATAGTTTCTGTGTTTTTTCGTAATCCTTTATTACAGATTTTACGCTGTTGATTATGTATGTAGTATATTTACTGTGTCACACACCGCTGTTATTTTAAAAGGAATAAAAGTCCGATTTAAACAAACGCCTGGTCACCCGAGTGTCGCGTAATTAATTATCCCACCGCAATAATGTAGATTAATGGTACTTCTAAAGTAAGTACCTATTTAATTCGTATAATTACTTTTATGATTTGTGGTTTATAGCGTAGGTATTGTTGAACCTTCATGAATTTAACCCATAATATATTTTTTCTTCTTGGTTAATTTAATTTAAAAACATTAAAGTAGTTATCGATAAAATAATCTGTAGCTATATCCATTCCTTTCCAGTACCTTCCTTACATGATCCAACTCCGACCGGACATGTGGTTGAACGCAAAAGAGAGCCGTGTTTATCAGTTTTCCGGGTACGGACAAAAGATGAAATGGCTGAAGACGTTGGGAGTTTGCACGTAGATACCGAACCGTGGGTACACGAAATGATACCCCGACGCGTATTCCAAATCCAGGTTAAAATCTTCGAATATCCCTTGAAGTCATTAAAAACCATTGCAAAAAACAGCATCGCAATATAATTGGGGGACTATTTATAGACAAGTAAACAAACAAAATATATAAATATAAATATAATATTATAAAGAGGTAAAGTTTGTTAGTTTGTATGTAGGGGGTAATCTCCAAAACTAAACATCCGATTTCACAAAATATTTCACCAATATTTAGACATTATTAATGTACTTTCGGGTGGACATATGTTTTATATTATCCTGATAAAAAGGAGCTTTTCGTGGAGATTATTTTGCAACGTAAGTCGACGAATGAAACGGTCGAGCGAATGCATTTCTTACAAACGCTACTTTTTATCCGGGTACAACGCGGGCGAAGCTGTGACCAGTAGCTAGTACCTAAATAAAAAGTGAAAACGGCGTTCTCACACGAAGGCGCCGCACGTCTGAGAGCCATTTTTATCGCATTCCACTCCGTCGAGCAGGATGAGCGGGATCGCACCTTACAGGTAAATAGGGTTATCGTCTAACCTTTACTAAAGGATAAAATAGATTTTTGATCGACGTAGATAACATAAATATTATCCGTAGTAGTGGAGAGTGTCACCTTGACACTTTCATTATTATCAGCTGGAAGACGTTTCATAGACGTTTTAGAGGTCTTCCTCAACAAACGACACGAAGAAAAAAATTGGATCGCGTCAATCCACTGACTTTATATAACTGAACTCTGAACTCGATACCGCTCTGGGATCGGTGCCAATAGAAATTATACCCTCAAAAAATATTTGTAAATTATAAATGAACACCCAATAGTCACATACATTCTTGACCCATCACTAGGATTCTCTGTGTCGTGGGTATCAAGAATTACGAGTACCACACCACTCAGATCCGGAACAAATATCTTCAAAACATGCAAACATTTGATCTGTGGATCTCCATCATGGGGATTACAGTCGTGAGCGAATTTGTTGTTTTGTTTAAAAAAACAATTTAAAGTATGTAAAAGCCCGCACAAACTGGCGCGGTCACGGCGAGTCGGCCTTTTCCCTTTCATAGTCACCGCATCAGTGTCACCAGACCTTAAATGCGCCAAAACTGTACGTTTATGAGTCTAATTCACTTTGAGATTTGTTTTGGAATACGTACATTTTATATCGTATTTTATATGTAAATGCTAGATGGAGATAGCATTCTCTAGCTAGATGGGGTTAGCATAGAGTGGTCAACAATAACAGTGTCACAAAGTGATATTCCCTTTGATGTTGTGACATGCTTTTACGCCGTCGTTGTCGCCGTCGAGGGTGCGACGCGTTGCGACCTCTTGACACCCCTACCTTAATACCCCGACTTATCCTCGATGTATTTTACTTGATATACGCCGCGCGCGTATTTTAGCGAAATTTGTCTATTACTTACCTGTTCGGTTTATATTATGACCTCTGTGGCGCAGTGAGGCCCGCCTGAGACGCAGAAGGTTGCGGGTTCGATTCCCTCCGCGGGACAAATGTTTGCATCTGCAAATATTTG
Source organism: Perizoma affinitatum (assembly GCA_961405105.1). Classification (NCBI taxonomy): domain Eukaryota; kingdom Metazoa; phylum Arthropoda; class Insecta; order Lepidoptera; family Geometridae; genus Perizoma; species Perizoma affinitatum. The sequence continues at coordinate 13,259,780 of OY560189.1, forward strand.
TCTCGGGATCTGGGTGTTTGCTAAGTATAATATGTATATATTTACAAAAAAAAATTATATAAGTAGTATATCAGTCATGTAGTTCCCATAACACAAGCTCTGCTTACTTTGGGGCTAGATGATGCTGTGTGAAAAATGTCCAGCATTATTTATTTATTAGTTATATTATCATGTGGTGAATTTACGCTGTTTATACATAGGAGTTGCAAGAAAAGTAATTAAAATAGTGTTGTTCGTATTTGTATCAACAGCTCGAGTAGTGCGTTGGCAAATATATGTTTTAAAAAACATATATTTCCCAACGTTTTTTTGGTAAAGTATGTTGGTTTGTTTGTAAGTGTGTTGATTCGCATGCGGTTTATTGCAGTCTTTTTGCCCAAAAAATGTCTGGAAGCCATCTTCAAGGAAGGTGTTTAGATAAGTTTTATTAAATTCAATGATGTTTATTTCAGACACATCATTAGGTATATTAAACAGAAATAAGATATAATAATGACCATATTAAAGATAACTTAAACTAATATATGCGTCGAGGATTTTAACATTTTGTAAAAAATTACAATTGGTCTCGAATCTTCAGCAAAATGGCAGTACGGGGATGTACAGAACGAAAAAAATCGTTTTTGCTCCCCTCGGTGTTCTGAACCAGGTGTATAAAATGGAGCACGGAAGCATTAATATGTAATACCTGTAAGGTCCCCCATCTTAGTTTTGAAAAACAACCTGATCGCTAATCCGATGTGTGTAGAAATTATTCTACACACTGACATTTTGTGGGTCATACTTTTAAAGTAAATACCTAATTAAAATAACACCAAAAATAAATATCATCCTTTGGACAATAATACGAAGTGATAATGCGGTCTAAGATTTTAAGAAAGTCAGATTTTACTCACGAACAGTTAAAACTTTTTGTAGTTTTTTTGTTGAGAGCCTTTAATATAGTTTTCCGACGTCACAGTAATTTCGCAACAGAGAGAGCATTTTAAAATAATATTCCGAAGTCGAGTACTCGATCCTACACAATTCTATTGCAACGGATTCCGTCTGTAAAATGGCCACCTCATCTGCCAGTCGCATATCCCAGCCGAGAATTCTAGCAATCTCTGCCTGTTCCAGTATTGTGTCATTGGAATCCTATTTTACAGTGTATCCCGGGCTTTTGGGACCACCTCGAGATGGGTATTGAAGTTTACGCGCTCAATTTACGACTACCCTTATCTACGATGTGTTTTTTATGAAGTTCTACGATGTTTACTTTTGGATGTCGTGTAAAGATTGATGTCTAGAACCGCAAAAGTTGTGATCTTCGGAAGAGAATTTGATAAAGTCATGTTACTACTTATTAATAGAATATCATGCCTATAAGGCATAAGGCGTTTTTTTTAATAAAAATAAAATAAATAACGCTGGACTTTTTTACACAGCATCATCTAGCCCCAAAGTAAGCAGAGCTTGTGTTAAGGGAACTACATGACTGATATACTTTTTTTTGTAAATACATACATATTATACATAGAAAACACCCAGATCCCGAGTCAAATATTTGCAGATGCAAACATTTGTCACGCGGCGGGAATCGAACCCGCAACCTTCTGCGCCTCAGGCGGGTCTTCGCCCACTGCGCCACAAAGGTCGTCAAAATTAACTGAAATATCTAAGGTTACAATTATATAATTGAAAGCTTAAATATTTCAGTTCATAGTGGCCAGTTCGATAAAACGGCAAGTTCATAGGTAAAGAGACGTTATAGAAATTAGTATTCTTCAACTATGTATTCGGAAAGCCCCTCAAATAAAAGATTTTTGCAGTGCGTTGAAACTCAATCGGTGCCTTCACCGTGAAGGCACATGAAGGCCGTGAAGGCAAGGCGTTCGGCACGTGAATATTTCCGTTGTACAATATGCAGGACATTGCTCTTGTTGGCGTTACCCCGATTTCCTGAAGTCGTGGGTTCGAACCCGGTCGTGCGCCATGGATTTTTCTATTATCACTTGCATTGAGTTAATGTTATAATGCGGTACCTTTGTGACCTGTACAGGTACAGGGATGTACAGGTCATTAAGCCGTTCAGACAAATACCACTTTCTGTTGGCGTTAACGCCTGCGGGAAAGATTGAATTGCATGAAAATGATATAAGCTGTTAATAAGTAACGTGTCAAAAGTCACTTCTGTATGGAATATGCGATCACTCACCCTGAATAAGAATCTTGGAATGAGTCGAAACTTAGTCGCTGCCTTCACGGCACGTGAAAATTTCCGTTTAACAATAAGCTGGACATTTTCACACAGCATCATCATCCAAAGTAAGTAGAAGTTGAATTATGGCAATTACATGTATACACATTTTTGTGTATACAAGTAGTATACAAAAAATGTGTATACTACTTGTATACACATTTTTTCGTAAAATACAATAAGACAGAGTCTGATGGAAATTCCCTCATCAAATTGAAAAAGGTTGGGACTTGGTTTCCTCTTTGCGGTGGTCGTAGTCGTCTGAATGCCACCAATTACCAGTTGCCAGGTGTAGGTATCTTGTTTAACAAACGTTTTCTCGATCCACGTTATTGTGCGGGTTTTTCCCGTCTATTGGACACATTTCTTACCAAACGAAACCAATTTATTATATCGGTTTCATAAAGTTTAGCTTCGGCACGCGTGTCACGTAGCTTGCGATATTGCTAGCTTGTATCCGCGAATGTCTGGAATTATGTAGTTGTCGTCTATAAAGAAGAGTTGAAGCCCGATCTCTTCTGTATAGACGGCTGACGCGGTGGCCAAGGTGGCGGTGACGATTGGCGGCTTTGTGATTTAAGCCATGTTCGTCCCTAGAAAAGTTCGGCCCGCTTCAAAAAATCTGCTTTCGTCCCACTTTGTATGCCATATTCGGCCGACAATAAATTTAATTTTAATAAATCTTATTTCGTCCTACTTTTCAGCTCCACGTTCGGCCCAAGTTTTTTATATAGGCAAATTATAATCACTTTAGTGCAGTTGAGGCAATAAGTCTTCACTTGACTTGTCACGTGGTTGTTAAAGATAATATGAATAAATAATGCAGGACATTTTTTACACAGCATCATATAGCCCCAAAGTAAGCAGTTTGTTTTGTAAATACTTACATATTATACATAGAAACCACCGAGATCCGAGACATTATTTGCAGATCATACAAACATTTGTCCCGCGGCGGGAATCGAACCCGCAACCTTACGCGCCACAGAGGTCGTCAATTACGGATTAGTTAGAAAATGATTTAGTGCACAAGATAAAACATGTACATAGGCGAACTTAATGCTAATCAGTATTTTAGTACTTGGTGCGTTTGTAGAAAATTACCAAGAGAAACTTATTAATTTAGAAACTGATTGAAACTTATTGCACAAGATAAAACAAGTACATAGGCGAACTTAATGCTAATTAGCATTTTTAGTACTTAGTGCGTTTGTAGAAAATTACCAAGAGAAACTTATTAATTTTAAAATAACTTGCAACAAAAAATCAAAGTAAACTACATAATACAATACAATTCCTGTCCATCCAAAGGTTGTCGGGAAGAGATCGCTACAAGCGATAATACCGCCCATTGTACTCATTGATTAGCTTGTAATTTGCTGTGTTATTTGTCAGCAACATATTATGTGGGGTACAATAAAGAGTTATCTATCTATCTATCTATCTACATACGTATTTGAATGAAGTGGAATGATGTATCTTCCTACGGACGTTCCCCACGTGATGGCAGAGGGCTCGCTCAAACTGGCGCGGTCATCAGCGATGGCGGTGGCGGCCAGTACATTGTCAACCACTTGACAAACTTGTCCCATTGATGGCCACAGCCACCGTATCAGCTTGACCGGGCCTATATGGTTATCAGCCCCTCGTTTTGACCATTGTGATTTCGAAGTGGTGGATGAAATACAAAAGTTATTTTTCATTAAAGAAATATTTTTATATCAAATTCCCCGCCTTCAGAAAGTTGAAAGTGGGTCAATGTGTGACACTCCGACAGGCTTATCACGTTCCCGCTGAACCAGATCTGCGGGGTCCTTATCATACATACTTGCGGCAAGGTGACGCATATTTGATATTACGGAGTGCATTAAGTGAGTAAAACCCCAGACTATTTCCATAGATAATATAATTACTTACATCATTTAATACGGTAGATTATTTGTAAGAATAGTTTTCTTTTCCTTTTGTAGCAAAGGTTTTATAGATAGATTTTTTTGCACAAAATAGTAGTACATATTCGAACTTAATGCTAAAAAGCATTCTCTTCCATATAACCTTTGTGTAATGTGGAAAAATATGTTTTGGTAGTGCATAGAATAATTAAAACAAAAATAATAGTATGTAATGATTATGTTAAGCAAATGTTTAAATACACTTAGTTAATTTATAAAAATATTTAAACACTAAGGACATTTTATGTATTTCTTCTCATTCAAAGTCTTGACCTTTCCAGGCGGAGTATGTATGTAAAATGATTCCTTTTTGCATTCTGCTGTTGCGTGGAAACCTGGCTAGATAACTGGCTAGCGAACACCGCCCAGAACCACAAAAGCTTCCTGGGATCTCTCCAGGATTTGTTCGCGTTGGGTTGTTACGCCCGCGCATTCCAGGATTACGGTGGGCAGCTTATTCTTCTTCAGTCAGACAACCTCTGCAGAATAGGCTGTCGGTAGCTCCAATTTTATACCGGCACTGCTCCTTAAATAAGCATTATTAAGGGGACAGTGTCCGGTAAGGGTCCCCACGATGATTCGAAGATTCTTTCAGGCGGAGATTCTATGTCTCAGTACACAAACCACAGATCATAAACTTCCGCACACTCGCACCAGATTCGAACAAAGGTTACCACAATGCATTCACATTAATAGGAATCAACACTCGTTTAACATATCGATTTATCGGATGAATGTGGCATTATGAGCTGGCCAGGCATTCGAATAATGAACTCCGTAATCGATTCCAAATGAGACATTACCGAATTGATGTATCGAGTGATTAAAACATGAAGCGAGTTTATTATAGGAGTACCTATATTAAAGGAAACATTTGTATTTAGACGATATCTGTGGCGCAGTGGCGAAGGCTCGCCTGAGACGCAGAATGTTGCGGGTTCGATTCCCGCCGCGGAACAAATGTTTGTATATGCAAATATTTGTCTCGGGATCTGGGTGTTTATGTATAATATGTATGTATGTATTTACAAAAAAAAATAAGTATTATATCAGTTAGCTTACTTTGGCGCTAGATGACGCTGTGTGATATGTCCAGCATTATTTATTATACATAAATTCATGCCTGTTTCTCAGAGGGGTAGAAAGAGACCACGGTCGGATCCACTATGGTCCTAGCATTCTTCTTTTGCTGAATTCACTCTCATCAAATTCTTCGATCACGCTCGTCCATCTAGGGTACTCGTGACCTTGCCTTTCTTCAATGTCCTCGATTCGGTTAGAATACGTTCGCTTGAATTCTTGTCTTGTGAATTACTTTTAAATGATTTTAACGGAAAAGGTTACTCTTTTCATTCGATAAAGTTACAAAGAACAAAATGATTGAACGGTCCGAATGTTAGTTTTTTTACACTCATATACATCATATAAATAATATCAGCTGTTGGTTGAGCTATCACTGAAAATCGATCTAAGTTGGTGGAGCACTCTCGATTTTAGTGTTAACCTTTCAAAAATATTGTTTATTTTATGTGACCTATTTATATTACTTTTGCCTTTCTGCTCCTAAAATTTCGGTTAGTAAATTAAATATCCTTAGATAGTGCTTATTAAATCATCAATTCCCTTGATTAAAGCTCAAGTGAAATGTAAAGTTATTCCTAGTCCCTTGATCAAAGCTTACTTAGTGTGTTACACTTTGTAACCACGTCACGGCATCGATGAGATATTAGTGGCGCTATCGGGTTCGTTAGCAGGAATCGAACCCGCAGGGTCTAGTTTACAGAGGGGAGGTGGCGTGATTCGAATGTCAATATTTTGCCTGTTTTCTGAGAAGATCTACATCTACATATATCACATGAAAACGGTACCTTTACTTGATACAAAATAAATATTTTGTGCGTTGTTAATATTTATAATGATCCTAGCTAACCGTGTGAGTCTAGGGTGGTGTGGTTATGTAAAAACTGTGTAAAGTCAAAACACTATATTATATCTGCACTGATATACGTATGAACATGTATGAACCGAGGGGAGGGTCGAAAGGTGACTGGAGCTCTCTAATTCATAATTGCTTACATTGGCAAACGTAATTGTTGTGACTACTATTTGCTAACCTGTGTCACCACTAATATATACTATTTTTGTCAGTTTTAGCACAGATGTACCGGGAGTTTATAGTCGTCAACCCTATCAATCTAGTACCAGGACAGGGGTAAAATAGTACAAAAAAAGAATGTAAAAATAACGTATGCTGCCAGGGCGCAGATTGCCAGAAATTAATAAAAAAAAATATATACCTAATCTAGCCGGCTGCCCCTGGACAATACAATACAATCATGGAATTAAAATTATCGTGGTCTGGTATCCGTTTAGAATATAATTACGACTATACCACGTACTTTACTATTCTCCTGCTGACGTTTCGTTGACCGTTAGTAAAGTACGTGGTATAGTCGTAATTATATTCTACAATAATACAATACAATTTCCCGTCAAAAGTGTCTTATTTTATCTCACGTATATTTTATGCTGGTATTCGAAGATACCAATTTGCTTCCGATTAGAAAATTACATTTTAATGAGTACATGGATGAAGCATACGGGTTTTAAGAAGTCATAAAAGATAGTTGATAGACACTCTTGGAGTCTAGGCCAGGATATTAGATTAGGTAAAGTAAATAAAAGTCTCCTGCCTCGATCTCGAACTTTTGGTTCTTTTTAATTTTTTTTTGTTGTCCTGTTGCACCCTTTGTATGTCCTGTCCTGGTACTCGATTGATAGGGGTGATGACTACGAACTCCCGGTCTAAGAGAAACAAAAGCTAAGAACTGGGTGGTCCTGGTTATGACAGTCGATAAACTTAGTTCCTACACAACTAAAATAATTTAATAGTTTGGATTTTGTTCATACTTTCTAGTTTACTTTAAGCTATAGAGTACATTGTTTTTGTTGTTTTTTATTGGAAGATAATGTTAAATTACTCAAGTTGACTAGAAGATACTGCTGTTGGCATGATGTCCCCCTAGTGAAATTTTGAATGTGCGGAAGTTTTATGTAAACTTATAAAATCTTCCTAACCTCTGAAATCATGTCAGAGATCTCGACTATTTCAAAAGTTACAGCTCACAGATACCAAATCCCAATACAAATCCAGTTAAATTTTTACAATTTATTTCACAATAAGAAACGTGTTTTTTCCCTAAGCGCATTTTCTTTCGCTACATCGGTTTTTCTGGATCGTTATAAAAAGTCTGGAGCGGTCGCTTTTCTAACAAGATTAAATAGCGAGCCTCAGAGTAAGAATAAGCAAAACAGAATGGCACGTAAGTGTACCTACTAATCGTAAGCACAGGTTTCAGATACCTACGTTATTTCTATAGAAACGGATATTTACCATTAGTTTTATAGTTAAAGATACAACCATCATCAACAGCAGTAGAAATCAACTGCTAGATATAGGCCTACCCCAAAAACTGTCATGGCGAACGTTCTTGTGCTACCCCGTCGATATAAAACTCAAATCGCGGTAAATATCCCGAATCTAGTAAAAACGATGTTAATTACTATGTTACTAAGTACCTTTTCCAAATAATTAGAAAATTATTCATAGCAGATAGTTAAAAATAGTCTAGTTAAATCGCAAAGCTATGTAAAATAATAAAGACATTGACGTTGATTCCTATTAGCTTGACCTAAGAATCGGCGTAGATTCTGTTGTAATTTGACAAAACAAAACTTCAGTATGTAAACTGTTTTCTAACTTATCTTTTCCCACTGCTGGGTAAAGTCCCCCAATTATCATCTGCCACTATGCTTGGAGGTCCCCAACATTCTCGTACCAATCAAGGACGCGTTTTTGCGGCCGATCCTAGTACTTACCTAGTTATTTTGTTCTCTATACTTAATTATCACTCTGCAGTTCATTGCTTTATTTATTTTTACAAAGTCGTAGATCGTAGCCACAAGTTTGAAGGTACAGCTATCTAAGATGCATTCTGTAATCAATAACCGCTGTCTTAATAAAATGGAAAGGATTTTAGAGAAAAATTCGCTACGGGCGTTTTGTGGTGACGGCTTATCTTGCGTCATATATTTATTACCACACTTTGTAACATAAGAGCGTGACCGGTAAAATTGTTTATCACGCGTTGTTTACCAGCATATAACCCATTTGTTGGTAAGCGGTTACCGTAACCTATGAGGACACTCATAGTTATAACACGAGACGCAAGAAAAACATTGTAGTGTTACTATAATACAATGTACTAGACTTGCAAAAACAGGAAAAAGTTTTATGTATATGTCTATTAAATTGTATAACTGTATTCCTTATTTAGTGCCATTGTATTTTACAAGTATGTAAAAAATAAATGATTATTTAAAAGCTATTACAAAATAGAAGAAGCCTTTATAAAACATTGTTTAGTGATGCTGACAATTTTTTGGGCAATACTTAATTTTTACAATAAGACGAATGTTAACTAATTCTTAGTATTAATTTCCGATTTGTAAACCTACCTGTAATTTTGTTTTGACGATTCTAAGTACATGTAACATGTCATTAGATAAATAAAAATTATGATTATGATTATGGACGCTTTCACCCGTTACCGACCCTAAGACCGGCAACGGGTGAAAGTTCTCATGTGTTTGTTATTTCACTGGCACCCATACCTTTCAAACCGGAGCACTGCAATGCGAGAATTATTTTACTTGGCGGCAGAAATAGGTATGGTGGGCTCTAATCAATCTCTTTCAAAAGTTGTCCGGACTCCCCTTAATCAGACAACAGTGACTATCCAGGCTTTTGTTTTCGCTCGGGCACTGGTTAGTTTTTGATAAACCCGTTTTGTAAAGCCTCCGTGGTTGCGGTTTTACAGGTTTAATTATATCCCTTCTGAGGTTTTCTTGGCGACGGGCTTGCAACCTGTCACGTGGAATGCTAACTTGCAAAACGCGGGCATGAACCAAATGTAATTTTTGGACTACCCCCTACTTGGTGTGCTCATAAATCTACTCACTGAATATGTATCTGAGGATGTCCACCATGGGGAAGACAGACTTGAGAGTGTTTTTTAAGGTTTTCTGAGGTGACTACAGTATGAGATCCTTCAAAAAGGGCGTTTAAAATTTTTAAGTGTTAATTGGCTACAGTAACCGCATACATACACCGTATGATTGTTTGCCACCTTGGTGGTATAAACAAAAATTGGTCTGCGGCCCACGTGGTGTGAGCATAAGGTGCGAAATTAGGACAAAAAATGTCAGTTGTAAGAATTAAGTACGCGAAATGTGTACGCAAAAGTGAATAATTCCAAAAAGCGTTTCCAAAAAGCTGTAGTTTTTTGTCGTACGTGGAACTGTGACAAAGCGCTGCGCCGGAAACGAGCGCGAGTGTGACGTGTTAACGAGTCCTTCCGGTTGCACCTTAAACGCCGGCTGCTAGAGCCGACATGTGCTGTGTCATTTTAACGGAATTATACCATTTCATTATGCAGAGTTTAAAACAACAGCCACGAAGCGATAGAAGAAACGAGCGTAACAATACGCTTGTAGCATCTCCGGAGCTGTCTTCAGACTGACCTCATCAAAGCTGCAAAAAAGTCTCGTTGCAGCTACCTTAAGATGCGGTCGAGACCACCAATTTTTTTTTATATTGTTACTTCGGAAACAGGCATACCTGATAGAGAGCGGCTATCGTCGCCTTTTGAACATTCTAATATTATTATTTATACTACAGGGTTTAATTATTATTATTTAATTTGCGTATTTGCAGCGACAGAAAGCGACCAAGTGGGGGTTAAATACGCGCGCGCGCTCCTATACGTTTGCTTTGTGGTCAGTTTCGTCCAAACATTCCTAATAACCGTCTGAAGCAATCGCATCGCACCTTTGATACTACGAATGTTCTACGCTTGACCTCATTTTTGTCGCTGTCTACGGGTTGTGGTGTAGTCCGTCTAAAGATACTCCAATGTGGGATTAGAGGAGCGGGCGAGTAAATATCAAACGACTTGTTGGATTAACATTAATATATAATCAATATTCATCATCTTGGTTTATTCACTGTATAGTTTGTCTTCTGTAAAGCATGCAGAAGTTTTTAAATACCTAACACGTTGCAACTGAAAGTTGTAGAGGTATAGATTACTCACCTCAAGACCATGATTGGTTTTCGCATCATTTTGTATTAGAAACCTAAAGGCGTATCAGCTACTCATACGAGCGCCGAGTAAAAACCGTGTTGGCCTAGTGGGTGACACTGATCCGTGTCTGATCCGGAGGTTTTGGTTTCGAACCCGGTCGTGCACCAATGGATGTTTCCACTCGAACATTTTATTTGAAGTTTTTAATTATGGTCAATGATTCTTATGCCTGTTTATATCTCTTCATCAAAATGCATCCTCTTCACTGATGATCTTAAAATAAATTCTACCACAGATATATATTATAATACTAGTTATACATTGTAACGCGTTTGACTAAGTTATAAGTAACAGTCGTTTTTGTTCTTTCTTTTTATTTTCTTAATCTCCACGGCACATTTGGAGATTTAAATTAATGTTAACCTACTAATTATTACCTATCATTCTTATTTTAGTTTATACAAGCAATGTTTGCTGTGTTACTATTTCTTACAAAGGGTACTTATAAATTCTAGAATGTACTCTTAATTCTATAATAAAATTGTATTATTTCTACGTGTAATATGTATGTATTAAAAAAAAAACGTATATAAGTAGTATATCAGTCATGTAGTTCCCACAACACAAGCTCTGCTTACTTTAGGGCTAGATGATGCTGTGTGAAAAATGACCAGCATTATTTATTTATTTATTATCACTCACCAAATTAATTTAAAAGTAGAGCTTGTGTAATTTTTCGTTCACGGGCTGATCATATATGTGGGTAACTTAATTAAAGTCAGAGGAGAGTATAATGAGATCATGCCCTCATTGCGATCTGCGGATCGGATCCCTGGAACTCGTTAATGAGTTTGATTATTTATGTGAACATGGTTCGCAGGAATCTTGATGAAAAACCTTTTATACCTAGGAATTCCCACGTCTATGCTGAATAAGGTGAATTTGCTCATCTTATTCAGCAATTGTGTGAAACTTTTCAGAGTAAAAGGGTTTTCAGACTGAACCTGTCGACGGAATTTATAGGGCGCCCAAAGCTTCCGACATCGAGGTTTCCAAAACACGAAAGTTCAGTGAAAGCCGCTTGCTGAACTGTTTGTTTTATATTCTTGCACAGGATTTTAAATTGTGAGGATATCGATTCCACCTTTTTCGTTTTTACCTAAACGCTAGGTTTTAAACCTAGCGTAAGTAGGTACAAAACCTTGTAAAATTAGTTATTCCAGCATCATTAATTCTTCTAATCTATTTAAGACAAATGGGACGCAAAACCACCCACGCCTCAATTGCAAAGTACCAGTAATTCGGTGAAATTATTGTTTTTAAACTGCTCCCATTATAAATCAAGGCTTAAAGGCCACGACCTCACAACAGCTGTTGCAAATGTTCTGTAAAGGCAAATTACTAAGTTCCGCTTGCTCGTAAAGAAAGTAAATTGTACTTGAATAATGCTGAAGGAATGCCACATCAAGTAAAATAAATAAGGCTTAAATACCATGAAACGTACAATGGCAACTTAATTTAAATTGTCGCTCTGCTCTCTCTTACTCATAGTGCACACAAGAAAGAAATGGCAAATTATTTAACGTTTCGCTCTTTTACGTTCTTCGTGTTTATAGTCAGCATGTTTTGAAACTACACTTAACTTTTATGGAACACTTAAATCGCACTCAGAGTCAAAGTCAAAATAATTTATTTATAAAAATCACAAGGATCACTTTGAAACGTCGGTTTTATCTACTGCCTGTTCTTCCGCGCCAGGAAAGAAAGGCAAGAAAACAAGGCTGGTTATTCTTTTTAATGATCCTTTTACAAAACAACGAGTTGGAGCATTTTCAATCCCAAGAGTTTTTATCGTCTAAATAATCAGATATTTTATAGTATGCCTTTTTATGAAGTTGTTTTTTAATTACGTTTTTAAATTTGTTAATTGTCAATTTTTGTATATCTCTTGGGAGTTTGTTATAAAAGCGTACACATTGCCCTTTAAACGATTTACTAACTTTATGGAGTCTACAAGTGGCAACAGCGAGTTTATCTTTATTTCTGGTATTAACATTGTGATTATCGCTTTTTTTCTTAAACAAATTAATATTTTTGTGAACATACATCAGATTTTCATAGATGTATTGACAATTATGACACATTTGACAGCACTAAATTTATTGCTGAAAAAATATATTTATCTTGTTACTGTTATTAAATGAGAGCGATAGACACTTAAGTTTAGTTGGTGTACAAGAGAATCGACGCCAATGTGTACGTAAACGAAAGGGGGAATGGACATATATTTATACGGGGTAGTAGAAAACTACGAAGCAATAAATACATGTATCTGGCAACAATAACTATAGTGTATTGATTATCTGTGGTAAGTGAAGAGTCACAGATAATCATTAAACTATGTTTTATTTATCAACGCTACAATAGTCAACGATAAACTACCTATCGATTGTCACTGACAACTTCGTGTTTCGTGTTTTAAGCGTTTTCTTATCAGTCTAGTCGACTGCTTTGAACGAATAGACGTGTTCACTAGTACTGGCGAAACAATAAATTATCTACATTATTATGTGGTTTGTGCTACGTCGGACACAAAGAGTTTTATCGTACTTAGATGTGTTATTTAAAAGGCTTTCTTCAGCTAATTCTAGAACGTACAGCAACAATTTTAAGAACAATATTTTGTATTTTATTTTAAAACTATCAAATTCAACCCTATTCCGCATTTTTCTATACAAAGTTGTTATAGCATTGAATTTATCGTGGTTTGGTATCATTTTAGAATATTATTACGACTATACCATGTACTTTACTATTCTCCTGCTGACGTTTCTTTGACCGTTTAGAGGTTCTTTCTTTCACGAGCATCGTCCGCAATCACGTTCCCGTCTTGTTTGTTGTATTTGGTTATTTTTTTCACAAATAAACATAGTAACATCGATAAAATAGCTTCCTCCTAACGCGATTTCCCTCATTAAGGTACAGGTGACTACACGCTCCTGTTAATCCTTTTAACGTTCATGATTGCGTTTTTACATCCCCAGACTGAGTAGATCTACGGATGAGATTAAAATCACCTTACCCGTATAAAAGCATAAAGATATTTATAAACGAAACGTTTTGAAATGTGTCCTTTTTAAAGCTCTGTTATTCTTGCGGTCTCTGACGACTTAGAAGGTGAACATTTCAGTATCTGTAACTCTTAGCAAGTTTCTTTTTTTTTCATCGTAGCTATACCACTTTTTTATGTGTATTATTTAAAAATTGCCATTCAGCGTGGCAATGCGGCCAGTATTTTGGGAACGCTTCCGCCTGGTAGTGATCTGGATCAGTTGAGCTATCTATAGATCGTTTGCAACGGTCTTTAGATAGCTAGCTGTTTAATCTGTATTTTTTGTATATACCTACTTGTACATAGTTGTATGAATAAATGTCTATATATGATTATTTAAATATATCTAGATACTTTCTATCGATCTGGCTAGATGACTATACTGTTCCAGATCACTGACAAACGGAATAGTGCCCAAACTGATGGCTGCATTGGAATGAAATGACGCAACCTAGTCCTCGTGTCACGAGTTGTGTTAGATGATTTGAGTTGAAATTGAGAAAAAATTTTTACTGAATTTCACTTTTGAAATATTTGCTCTACAATATGTATCGCTTGATTTATACGTACATTCCATGCATTCGATAGTTTATCCAAGTAGAGGTAGAGGTCATCGGCGACCGCCGTCATTCCTAAAGTCTGTAAAAAAAATCGAGGATGTCGGATATGTGTTTGAGAAATCGAGACGAAACTGTCCCCCTGAACCTTTATGAAACAGAGCACCCTAAAAAAATATATTTGATGAAAAATCTGATAATTTCGAACTAAGTGTTTCATTTCGGTACCCTAACCAGACTAAAGTAATCAACGTTTAGAAGATGCTACAAACGAGATCTACCAAGGGTAATTTTTTATTTTTGTTTCAGGTAAATAAATAAGTACGCATCATTAAGGACAGAACCAAAATCGAGTTTTGGTAGGTATTTTAATTTTCAGACACGACTCCATTATGGAATTTCATAACATTTTGACGACTTTTTAGTAGTGTCTTTTTGCGGTGTGGCGAGGGTTCGATTCCCAGTACGATACAAATGTTTGCATGTTCTGCAGATATTTGTTCTGATTCTGGTTCTATGTATGGTCATTGTTGGGTGTTTTATTTCTTTATTACTTATTTAACTGGCGACCGAGATAAAAATGTCGCCATCCGTCTTCCGTCTGTGCGTGTTCGCACAAAAGTCTACCACATTGAAATTAGAATTATGGAACTGAGAAAGAGGTGAAGCAGGCCGAGGAGTGGTTTTAGAAAAATAATACATCCGGCAGCGAGGTGGGGCCAAATTGGGCTTTCGCTAGATCGTGGTGGATGGCACTAGGCATCAAACCAGCTGTGGAGAAATTGAGAATGTGAATATAACTTATATATTTAGTAAAAAAAATAATTAAAAGAAATATACTTACATAAAGTCGATTTGATAAATTGCGCTGCACAAATCAAACCGAATGAAAATCACTATTTATTGTTATTTCTTTCAGGCATCAGGAACCGCTATTAACAAAAGACTTCTATATTTTTTTCTCCTTAAAGCTTTTTACTCATCAGCGTTAAATGAAAATACGTTTTATTGTCTGGTGCTAAGAGCTACATTGTGTGGGAAAATACGCAAAGTAAAATTTCCATTTGAACGAAGATGCTTTTCTCGGAGATATATAGCTTTGAGAAGGCGAGAATCGACACAATATTGTCCTTTGAGACGAAACTGGGGGGGTTCCTACGTCGTGAATACGCAACGTTTTAGAGTGGAATTCTTCAGTCTCCATAAAATTCAGTAGGTATTGGCTCGACAGTCGTCCATTATGAAATAGTACCGGTCTTGAAATTTTACAATTTGACTAATGGTTCAGTAAATAACTAAGGTGTTCAATCAACCTTACAAGTTTGGTTCCAAGCTTACAAGTTCAAGTTTTTTACTATTTATATAAGAGCCGCGTTGGCCTATTGGGCGATACCCCGACTTCTGATCCGGAGGTCCGGGGTCGTGCACCAGTGGATTTTTATTAACACGTGCTCAAAACGGTGACGGAAACCGACATGCCCTAGAAACAAAAATTTGATATCATGTGCCAACAGTTAGTGTTCCAATAAGCGGCGCTGGGCTTGCAACCTGTCACGTGGAATGCTTACTTGCAAAACACAGGCATGTAAAAAATGTAATGTTTGGGCGTGCCTCTGACTATCCTCTACTTGGTCTCTACTCACTGAGTTTGTATCTGAGGATGTCCACCATGGGGAAGACAGGCGTGAGCGTGTTTATTGTTTGTTTTACTATTTATACAGCTACAAGTAAGTATCAAAAATACATATAAAACAGCTTGATATCTAAAGACCGTTGCAAACGAACGGTACATTGTAAATTATAGGAGATGAGGCAGAAATTAAGTCAACTATCAGAGTATTAGTCCGTCTCCTGAAACACCCTGGTTTTAAATCACGTGCAATAATTTTTCAGTCCAGCAAATCCTAGGAATGACAAATGTTCAGTCCGAAGGTCGCTCGACTGCCTGCGATCTATCATTAATTCGCACTGACAGGGGTTCGTTTAAAAGCAGCTCAGTCATGGCTCAGTATCGTGGCCGTTAACCAAACTCTCAAATCATATTATTATTACCTATACAAGGTATATTTTACTGCAAATGTTTTAATATCCATAGCCTAAAAAATAATTGCGATTTATTATAAACTGTGTAGTATGTATAAAAAGTTTATTAACATATCTCAGCCGTCTTAGGATACCAGAAGTAACAGCTGCCGGCGAAAGGGAAGCTAGAACGACGAGACGGCGTCGGTCTAGTGACGTTTCTTTTCCGTTCACAGATAATATATTAAGAATCTTACAATAGTGCGGGCGTACAACAACTGTTAATTATAATCATTGGGATTGATCTAGCATCTTAGCCATGTTTTACCAATATTCTTCCTACAATTAATATTTACCAACAAGCTGGTTGGACTTGGGTTTGGAACTATCATGGTAATGAACAAATTTAAAGGTAATGGTTATTTATCAATATTCAAACTCAAAATTCATGGTAAATGATTATCTGGTATCCAGTTTTTTTTAGTAAAAAGCTTACGACTGCGATCCAAATGATGGAGATCCTCAATCCTATGATCAGTACGCAGATCTGTGAGAGTTCCAATTACGGGGTAGTCAGAGATACGTTCAAATATTATGATTGGCACATGTTTGTATAACAAACATGTGCCAATCATAATATTTGTAAAGCCGTCGTAAATAAATTGTTGTTTCATCAAAGTTTTCTGATACATCTGAGTGGATTTGCTGTCATCCAATTATTTATGTGTTTAGTTTTATTTTTGTCACATTCTTGACAAAGTCAATTTGTTAAACGTAACGAATGGACCACGCTACTGAGTCCTTAAACAAGTCCTTAACCGGTAGGCTGGTGATTTATACGTGTGTCCGGCTTTGAAATTGGATAGTACATACTAGAGGCGAGGGGCGATTCTCGGAAAAATATCGTGCATGAGATGCCGTCAAATGTCGAATATAAACCATTTTGTTTGTATTTACGTCATTGGAGATGTAACATCATCTTGAGGAATCATCATCTATGATCTGTAACTGCAGGGATGCACCTGTACTACCAGAACTTGTGGTACACCCCTGCAGTTCAACGATTTAATAATACAATACTAGTCATTTATCACACAGCATCATCAAGCCCCAAACAAAGCAGAGCTTGTGTTATGAGAACTAAATGACTGAAATACTACTTATACATAAATATTATGCATAGAAAACACTTAGACCGAGACAAATATTTGCAGATCATACAAATATTTGTCTTCGCAGGCAGGCCTTCGCCAACGGCGCCACTGAGTTCGTCGCTTTGAACTGAACGGTTTAGTTAGGTTGAACTTTAAAAATTGAATTTATATTGATTTGAATCGGATTCATTGCAAAACAGCCGTCCGAAAAGACTGATAGGGGATCGCTCGACAAATGTTTAGAAATCGTAAGTCATATTACGGAATACGAAACTGGAATATCCCAAAGGTAGGTAGATAATAATAAACAAGTAAAGGTCTTTCTTGGAACGGACACCTATAGATTACTAGCTCTTGAAGATATTTATATAGAGTAAAGTAATCGAATTACACAAAAACAGCTATTGTTAGGAGTTCATACGTAATCAATATGTAAGGGAACAAGATCACTAAAAAATAAATAGCACATTGAATAAAATAATGGTCAAAAGAACCAATGTCACTAAAAATTATTAGTATGTCGACTGACATCGGCAAGCCATACTGTTAGGTTGTAAAAGGCATGATTCTTACGTCCTCCAGATTATAGTATTTTTAAAGACTTTAGATTTTGAATTTAAATTATAAAATAAAGGGTAAAGTAATTGAAAAAAACAAATAGCTATTAAGAGCATGATATGTGATAAATCCATGTAGGACCAATGTCACTGAGATAAAACTAGTACGTTGAATAAAATGGGTAAGCCATACAATTAGCTTGTTAAAGACATACGTCCTTCATATTTTAGTCTTATAAAAAAAATCCTCCAATTTCTTATAAAAAAAAAATTCCTTCATTTTGGTATTCCGAGCGCTAATTAGATCATACACATAAATGTAGATACTTATACGTTGCTTATTAGTAGTTTTTAAGATTTTTGTAAAAACGATTTATAATGAGAGCTCTAAACGGTCAACGAAACTTCAGCAGGGAATAGTAAAAGGCGTAATATAAATCATTAATGCTGGTCATTTTTCACATAGCGTCATCTAGCTCGAAACTAAGCAGAGCTTGTATTATGGGAACTACATGACTGATATACTATTTTTTTTACATACATATTATACATAGAAAACACCCAGACCCGAGACAAATATTTGCAGTTGATACAAACATTTGTCTCGCGGCGGGAATCGCCACAGAGGTCGTCAAAATGTTTGTTGTGTTAAAATGAGGGTTATTCTACAAATCCCTCCTGAGGAAACCCCCTTAGGGGGGAAACTGATGTAAAAAGTACAGAAATTCTCCCTATAATTTTGGCGTATTCCACTTTTCCCCCCTGAGAGATGAAAACATAAACCCTGATACCAACCAGAATTCAATTTCAAAATCATCACGTTCTGTGTTCGCATTATGTATCTAATTTAGCGGCGAGAGCACTGGGAATTGTAGCGTGGATTCCTAAATCGTTTAACTCTTCAATCTTGTTACCGCGCTCCGTAAAGCAACTCGCCAACTTTCCCTCTACGTTGATTTAACAGTTGTTTATACGTCGAGTAATTAAACTCGCTTGAGTTAAAAAGCTCATGAAATAATGTGTCAAACTGGTTCACAGTCAGCCAGAAGGCTTTCGATATAGTTGAAGAATAGTTGAGCGCTTACTTTATAGTTGAAAATAATAATAATAATGCTGTACATATTCACACAGCATCACCTAGCCCCAAAGTAAGCAGAGCTTGTGTTATAGGAACTACATGACTGATATTTAATATATCAGTACATTTTTTTTGTAAATACATACATAACATACATAGAAAACACCCAGATCCCGAGACAAATATTTGCATTATACAAACATTTATCCCGCTTTGAAGATAATAAAATATAATTTTAGTATCTTCAAAGCAAGAATGAGTTTTTCTATTCGGTGGGCGAGTGGCAGTAGCCGGTTCGATTCTTGCTACGGGAAATAATAATAAAGCTGGACATATTTCACACAGCATTTTCTAGCTCCAAACTAAGCAGAGTAGAACTAGTATTACATGACTGATATACTACTTATATACTTTTTGTTTGTAAATATATACATATTATACATATAAAATGCACAGACCCGAGACAAGTATTCAAACCCGCAACCTTTTGCATTGCAGGCGGGTCTTCGACACACTGCGTCAAAAATGTTTCTTCTATACTTTCTCATCGAAATCGTCGTGTTCTAAAGCCACAAAGTTACTTGCCACCGTGGTTAAACTAAGGTTTAAAATATGTATAAGCACTCCATCTATAACTTTTATATTTGTGATTAAAACTACATAATCAAAAACCAAATATTCGAAATATGCCATTATGTAAGTATTTCAAAGAGCGGCAATCGGCTTGCATCTGTCACGTGGAATGCTAACTAATATGCAAAATACGCGCACGTGCCCATTATACTGTTTGGCCGTGTGAACCTGAGGACTTCCATCATGGAGATTTTTAACATCTTTTAAAAACTACTTAATTCTTCGTCTCTAGCATTTCTTTCCGGTTCTTACATTCTTTCACTGGTTAGGTTTCCACGTGCACTATGTTTCCTAAAACCTGCGACAAATTGTAAGGCTGAATGCTAGCGCTAATTCCAAGCAGCACACAAGGGGCTCGTTTGGGTTTCTTCACGTTACTGGGACGTAAAACTTGGATTTGGCCCACAGTGCGTTAACGGGTTATGGCCGCGATCGTAAACATTGTTTGTTGGTTTAAACGGTGGTGATTCTAAATGTACAGTCTGAATTTAGATACCATTGAAACAGATTTAGACTAGAATAAAAAACAAACACGCTCACGATTGTCTTCACCATTATGGACATCCTCAGATACATACTCCGTCAGTAGATCTTCGAAGATACCAATTGGGAGTAGTCAGAGGCACGTCCAAACATTACATTTGGAACATGCCCGCGTTTTTTTACTTTAAAAAATCAAATTAAACATTAGTGAATAACAAGATTATCAATTTTTTTTGTTTAATTATATAAATAAAATATATACAATTTATAAAAAAAAATACGTAACAGTCTTTAGCCACAAAGTTACTTGCCACCGTGGGTAAACAAAGGTTTAAAATATTTATAAGCACTCCATCTATAACTTTTATATTTGTGATTAAATCGGCATGATCAAAAACGAAATATTCGAAATATGTCATTATGTTAATGTTTTAATGAGCGGCAATGGACTTGCAACCTATCACGTGGAATGCTAACTAATATGCAAAACACGCGCACGTGCCCAATATACTGTTTGGCCGTGTGAATATGAGGACTTCCATCATGGAAATTTTTAACATTATTTAAAAACTACTTAATTCTTCGTCTCATTTCTTTCCGGTTCTGACATACTGGTTAGATTTCCACCGTTTCACCAAGTTTTCAACGTATTTGTATCTCAGCATAGAGGCACAGGACTACTACCCACTAGGCCAGCACGGCTTAGAATAGAGTTCGTACAAATTAATATCTCAAAAAGCGTTTGTAATTTTAACTGATCACTCAGCAGTTTGCTCACAAGTAATTAATTTGGTTCACGTCTCAATTTACTAATAATACAAACAAGCATTATTACCCAGATACTTTTAGTTTACTAAAATTGTTGTTGTGACCTTGTTATTTATTAAGTAATTATTTTCTTGAATCTATTTAATTTTATACAGCTTCTACAACTTGTTAAGGGAACACTTTATGACCTAGACTTTCTCATTTTTAAGTTTTTCAAGTTTAAGACATTTTTAAGCTTGACAAACGAGTGTCATTGGCCCCTAACCACTAACCCCTACTTGGTAAAGGTATGTACATACTGTGTATAATCTGAGGATGTGTACCATGGGTATTACAGTCGTGAGCGTGTTTTTTTATAATATATATTAAATTATAAAAAAACCTCCAGTAGACAGAAAAATAATGTGTGAGTGAAACTTACTTTTTCATAAATGTTGTTATATGCCCCATTGTAGGCCCAAGTGCACACTGAAAACGCCTCTTACATAAATAATCTAATTATTGCTATGTATTTTAGATAACCTCGCCGCCACAATGAAACTGAAAAAAATAGTTGGTCGTATTTATATCATTTCATTATCTCATAATTATTTATCAGAGTCTTATCTAAAGAATCGCCGTAAATTCAATTATGTCCTTTGTGGCGCAGTGGGCCGCGGCCCGCCTGAGTCGCAGAAGGTTGCGGGTTCGATTCCCGCTGCGGGATAAATGTTTGTACGATTAATTAATGTTTGGTTCGGGTTCGGGTGTTTTTTATGTATAATATATATGTATTTACAAAAAAAGTATATAAGTAGTATATCAGTCATGTAGTTCCCATAATACAAGCTCTGCTTAGTTTGGGGCTAAGATAATGCTGTGTGAAAAATGTCTAGCATTATAAAAAAACTTACAAATTTTATATTAGACTTTTGTAAATAAAATTATTATTTACTTAGACTTTGAAAGATTATGATCTAAGAATGTCCAAACAATAATTAAAATATTTTGTTTATTTTTCTTTTGGACATTGTTTAGAAGTAAATAATTTCCAAAGGGTAGAAATCACAGCTGACATATTATACTCAAATAATGCCATACCAAACAAAAAGCACATTTTCTTAGTGAAATATCTTATGTAGCAATAGGATTTTTTTAATACTTTTAAGATTAAGATTAAGATTAAGACTAATCAAAGAGGCTCTTATCTGGGTCAACGCATTAGCATTGCCATTCAGCGTGGCAATGCGGCCAGTATTTTGGGAACGCTTCCTCCTGGTAGTGATCTGGATTAGTTAAGCTATCTATAGATCGTTTGCAACGGTCTTTAGCGGTTTCATCTGTATTTTTTGTATATACCTACTTGTACATAGTTGTATGAATAAATGTATGTATCAAAGTTATAATATCTGATACAAAATAAGAATCAGGTTGTCCTTGGGAAAATAAAAACAAAAAATTCATTAAATTATTATTTAGCTTACAATATAACAAAATTATGTGCAGAACCAGCTGCGTTTTAATAACAAAATAATGTTTTATAATGAGATACATGGGATATAAATTAATCTAGGTTTTACAATGTTTAAACTAACATCTGGTACCTTAAATTAAATTATATCTAAATATTATCTATAACTACATATTGTTTAACTTATTAATATGTAATAATATATTACTGATTATTATATTCTAGATACTTTTTTCAAAGCCTCAATAACATACTCTGTCACCAGCTCCCTAGCATCAGAAGCAGCTACGAAGTCTTCGTGAAGAAAAGATTTTCTTGCTACCTTCCTAACTCTAGTATTTGGCATATCTTTCGCCATGGCTAGCACGTCTCGTTCATTTAAAAGATTATCATTAACTGTGTAGTGCATTGTGACATTGGTAGTGATAAGACTCAGGTTGTATTTAGGAGGGTTCCTAGATCCGTAAATGAAGAGGTTCTGGATAAAGCCGTAAGACCATTGTGAGAATGATTTGTCTCGAATATTCTGTCCGTAGTGGGCCAATTGTTTGAGCGCCGCTCCCGCTTCGTCATAGCCGTCAAATAATGAAGAACTTCCACCTCTGTTTCCCGTATCTTGGTCCTGTAAATATTTAAAAAATACAATTTTTACCTAATCTTGAGTCTATTCACCAGTTAGTTTCTGCAGAATAAAGATGCAGTAACGCTTTCAGACATGAACACTACTTGCATAATAAGTCGAAGGAGAAGAAGAGAAGAACTGGACTCCTGCCTGCTTAGCATGAAGAACCAAGACAACGGTTCTGTCTACGGCCGAGAAGACAAAAAATATGTTCTCCCTCTCTTTTGTTGGATAGAATAGGTGATAGAAATAGTTTATGTCTGCTCTTTCGACAAAACATTGTCTTGGGTGCTCATGCTAAACGGGCTGTATGAAAGACTTATCAACAGTGGTCAATGGAGAGTTGTGGAAGGAAGGGCTTTGCCCTTTATTAGGGCAGTATTATCAATACTCGTCATCTCGATATTTATGAAAAGTCCAGGTCAAGTCCAGTGTCCCTCTCTTTTGTATGACAGAATATGCGAAAGAGTTAGTTTTTGTCTTCTCTTTAGTGGATAAAATTTTGTTCCAACACAGCAGAAATCAGCACGTGCTAAATAATTACTATTTATCGTAGTCTGATTATTTTCTGTAAGTTCATACCTTCATTATGATCTGATGATTTTGGTTTCAACGTTTCAAAGTGATCCTTGTGATTTTAATGAATAAATGAATTTTGACTTGGACTTTGACTTTGGTGGTTATATGTTTGTAACACTTACCAACAGATTGCTAATCCCCATAAGTTGGCAAAGGTATTTCTGATCAACGTTTCCAACGCAGTTGTCAGCTTGACGACTGCTGCGTTCTTCCGACTCCCCAGGAGGAAACAATTCAACTAAATTCCTCAAGAGTCCGATGTTCTGAAAAAGAACGAAAGAAAAATGCATTAATTTACCAAAACTGTGGAGTAAATAACTGCCCAAGACATATGAAGACATTCTGTATAAGAGTCTCAAGTTGCATGTCCCTGAGGAACAAATCTTCGTTGCTGTTATTACCGAATGTATCTTGTTCAATTTTGTTTCATACTTCTAAAGCACAAGGTTTGAGGTTAGAAGAATACAACTTTCGTTATTTTAAAGCTAAAAATTTGAAGATGAGGGATACATTTAAAATGTTTAAAGACACTTAGTGGTTTCTAGAGACTTGCTCAATGATACCACCACAGGGATAAATTGGTGAGTGACACACAGCCGGACATCTTAATGAATCAATCAATAGGATCGCTCATAGAATATGATATCGACATTTCGACATTATCTCTCCACTTGAGTGGATTTTGGATATTAATACGACTCATTTTGATATAAGCAGTCTACGACAATGGCCCACCCTTCAACTATCTATATCTATACCAAAGCAATAAAGCTTAAAAGTTTTTTTTTATTGAACGCGCGTATCTTTGGATCTTTGAGTCGGATTTGAAGAAATATTTTTGCATTTGATAGTTTCGTTTTTGAGGTTATAGGCTATTTAAAGTGCGGGCGAACGATGTGACGCGGTGGGTCGGGGCCGAGGGAAGCCATGGCACAGTTAGTATAATATATATAATAATAAATAATAATTCTTACATAGATAACATCAGTGAACCGAGCAATCGAAGAAAGTTCAGAGTGAGGGAAATGGTTCATGTATCCAACGCCTGCCAAGAGATGCGCTGACTCTATCTTTTGATTATACTCCGGTTTCAAGGAGTTCAGAACTAAGAACACGGTTCCTCCTTGCGAATGCCCGATGTAATGGAGTTTTTCCTTGTTAGTTTTTGCCAAAGTGTAGTCTATCATAGCAGGGAGGTCCATACATGCAATTTCTTCCCAGCTGAAGTTGAAGAAATCACGTTTTTCCTTCGTGTCATCGGGGTTCAGATGGACATGGCGACGAGAGTTCTTGTTCCCTCGTGCATTACCCATCCAGACGTCGAACCCAGCATCGACTAAATTATAAGCTGGAAAATAAAATACATTGCTCGTTCTAAAAGGATCATTTGTTGAGTACTCTCAACATCCTACTCGTTATCATTATCATTTTATTGAAATGTCTGCGAGTGTGTTTAGCGAATTTCAAGAACAAATAATTTAACTAGGGCATTATATTGCCCTATCTCTATTTTTCTATGCATAAAAATCTAATCATCATCATCATCATCCTTATGGGACAGTCGTCCCTTATACAATGTTCTGAGATGTAATAGTAAACGCCCATAGGTCACATAACTTTACTCTTCTGTGGTCACATATATTGCTCTCGACTCTACACTAGAATTTCTAGTGTCGTGGGTATCAGACACTACGAGTACCACACAGACCCGGAACAAATATCTGCAACACATGCGATCATTTTTACCGCAGCGGGAATCGGACCCACACCGGACCCACACCTCAAGCGTATTATGTGGGCAATAGAATAGAAAAGTAAGGAATATCAATTTTTGACGACCTCTGTGGCGCAGTGGACGAAGGCTTGCCTGAGACGCAGAAGGTTGCGTTTTCGATTCCCGCCACGGGACAAATGTTTGTATCATCTGTAAATATTTGTCTCAGGTCTGGGTGTTTGTATGTATTTAAAAAAACATCTATCTATGTAGTATATCAGTCATGTAGTTCCCATAATACAAGCTCTGCTTAGTTTAGGGCTAGATGATGCTGTGTGAAAAATGACCAGCATTATTATTATAAATATTTAATACATAATTACAGGTAGGTTTGTAAATCTCCGTAACGGCTGGACCGATTTAGAACAGATATAGTTGTGTACATAGACTACTTTTTATTTGGTACCACGCGGGCGTAGCCGTGGGCAAAGGCTAGTCTTTTCTATTATAAATTCTTACCTGGTGCTAGTTCTGGTCCAAGGGAGATGTAGGAGTTCGAGGCAGCTAGGAGTCCATGCATGAGGAACACCACAGGTCGGTCAGGGGAATAGACCTGGTCCTTTCCGTGAGATATCCGGTGCATCTCCAGGATATACCCGTCGCTGGTCGTCACATGGTGTGTTTCTGCAGGGTATCCGTGGTACTCTATGCTCTTGGCCTGCACAAAAGTGCTATGGTTAGATTGCAAATTTGCAGGTTTGGTGCGGCTATGATTGCGTTGTAATAATAATAAATAATAATAATTTCATGTGATACAATTAACAAATTCGCAACTTAGATGTATTCTTAAGAATTAAATGATGTTTGGGAAATAAGCTCCTTGGAAGGGCTGGGTTGGGTGTTGTGGTGTACGTATGCTTGTAGACTACATAAGTTGTATAACAAAAAAGGCTTGATGTTATCTTTGTCATTGAAGGATTAGGAAACTTAAGTTTGAAGATAGTGTGAAACTAAAGCGTTCTTTTTAGAATAGGGTCAAACTAAAAAAGGGCCTAAGAAAATGGTCAAATGAAGTGCGGGTGTTTTTGTGGCTGTTGATGTTTTCAGCTAAATCTCTTTCACTTAGCAACCAGCCTGCTTAGCATGAATACCCAAGACAACGGTTTGGTCTAACGCCGAATATAAAAATAACTTGATTTGAATGCAATAATCTAGTGTCATCATTACTAACTGTGCGACGGCCGTCCTCGGCCCCATAACTCACCGCGTCGCATTGCCCGCGCTATTACTTCTTTTGCTTTCCTAAAGATCATAGCGTGATGTTAAATAGCCTATATTAAATAGCCTATAACCTTGCTCAAGAATTGGGCTATCAAATGCATAAAGATTTTTTCAAATCCGATTCGTAGTTCCACAGAGCGCGACAAAAACATTAGTACCTATAGATTCTACAGTTGTACCGTGTGCAAATTAGATTTTTCGTTAACTTGACCATTCGTGAAATACGAGTAGACCAAACGCCGATTGAACCAATTGCCAATTCGTGGGCCCAACGTGAATTGAATCGATACTTTCGCGAACTGTACCTATATGGTTGCACTGGATTCTAGGCGAATTGAACCAAACGCGACTAAAGATTTTCGTTTAAAAACATATTACTAGTAACTAGCGACTTACTGTTTCATAAATGGTGAAAGGTGGCCCGTGTGCCAGCACACACCCGCAAGCGAGAACTATCAAAGTCAGAGATTTAAACATAATTATGTATTATCTCAGTACAGTCACATTAATATTTTTATACTCAACTGTCAGTTTCTCTTTGCTTTAATTCCGATAGTCACTTCGTATTTATAACATGCTTGTTATCAGTGTTTTATAGTTTATTATTCATTCGCTACCCTAAGGAAAATTCTTATATGGCGGTTTAATTATTTATTATACTGGATTAGTGACTTTTTGCGCAATTGTCTATCAAAATACAATAACAAAATTATCACCGTATCTTGCAGGGACTGTAAATAAGTGTGGTTGACCCTTTAAACCAATTAATCTCAAAGTCAAGACGTCAACTCTAGAATTAAATTTAAGACAGTTGCAACACTCTAATTGACTGATAATGCGTTTATCAGGCTAGACAAACGCCTCATACTTATTTTTTCTTTCACGCTAACGCAAATTCGTCAGTAAATATTTTTTAGCAGTCACGTGACATCTAAATACGAATGTTACTTCCTTACAATTCAATCTTTCCGCAGGCGTTAACGCAAAAACCAGCATTATTTGATAGGCGTTTCGAAGATAAATATGGCAAACGCATATACGGGCTCCTGTCGTTCCGGGCAAAAACTTATCACGGACGTTTAATTTAGATCCATTTTTATTAAAGACATGAGCTGAATCGAATTACGAATTTAACCACAAGATAAAAAAACAGATCATGCTAGAATATAATATGAATTGTCCCACGCATCTTGCTGATCTATCTATCTAGACATTGCAATGTCGCGCCAAAAGGTGTCAGCAAAATGCTAGTAGGCTATCTATTTATCGGTGGTATTCTTCTGACCCTACGGAACGGATTTTGATGAAACTTTACATAAATATAGCTTATACATCAGAATAACACAGAGAATACTTTTTATCCGGGTACCACGCGGGCGAAGCCATGGGCAGAAGCTAGCATAATATACATATAAACTAATAATAAAGATGAAGAGTTTGTTTTTTGTTTGAACGCGCTGATCTCTGCAACTACTAGTCGGATTAAAAAAAATATTGTTACTTTTGATAGCCCAATTCATGAGGCGTAACATCACGCTATGACGCTTAGAAGCCGAGCAAAAGAAGTAATAGCATGGTCGGGCGATGCGACGCGGTGGGTCGGTGGGTCGATGGCGGCTGTGGCATAGCTAGTATATTCTATAAGGATACTATTTTATAAGTACAAGTATGTGGCTCACGTAAAGTAACGCGTTGAAAAAAGTTTGAGAAACGCTTTAATAAGGGTTACATGAATGGGTTAATCTACAGGACGATCGAAGTTCACGGCCTTGCTAGAATCATTGATAAGATAATACACCAAATATTTATGAGGGTAAACATTTTTATATTATTAGTGATTGCTATTTTTATGAAGAATGATATTATGTCGAATAATGGTTTTGAAGAAATCGGCGCCTGCCTTGAGTCTTTCGTTTAGGTAATATATTTATCCGTGACACGAATATTTTGCGGTTACCTATAATCAAATCTTTATTATTTAGATATCTACAGATAACACTTTAATTAGAGGTCATAAATCATTATTATCGTAATATATTAAGTTTCAGAACCGGCGAGCCCTAAAAACAAATGGCATGTGCTATCGGTTAGTGTTCCAATACTTATTGGCTTGTCACCGATCACGTGTCGTGCTAAGTACTATGCAAAACGCGGACATGTACCAAATATAATGTTTGGACGTGGCTAGCTTCCTCCCACGGCTTCGCCAGCGAGGTGTTATTCTGATGTATAAGCTAAATTACTGTAAAGTTTCATCAAAATCCGTTTAGTAGTTTTTACGTGAAAGAGTAACAAACATCCATCCTCACAAACTTTCGCGTTTATAATATTAGTAGGATAGGATAGGATAATATATATACCAAAAAAAAAACAACTTCCGCGGGACTTGAACCCGCGACTGAACCCACGACCTCTTGGTACGCGGACGCTATACCAAAACAATCTGTGTGATATCCCTTAAGTGTGGGTTAACCCTTTTAAATATATACATCACCTTAAGTTTTATTGTAAAAATAAAACACAAACGTAATATTGGTTCTTTCTTTCGTATTTCTTTTTGCCTTGGTAATCTCGACTAATCATATTTCCTGTTAGATCTAATGTATTATTAGCGTGGTAAAAAACATGCTGACACGTGACACTTCGATGACGTTTGTTTTTTTTTTGATTCCGTAATATTATTTGGCTTCGAACAAACAACTGTAAAATTACCATCAATCCTCCTTTACGTAAGCCGATTACCTGCACATCGTTTCTACGAATAACACGTTTGAAATTGTATACCCTCGCTTAGGGTTGCCAATAACCAGGTATACGACTTTACAAATAAATATACGTTTTTTTAGGAAATTAAAAGTGAGCTTATAAACGACTGGTTTTTGTCCAACCGTTATTTATACGATGTAAACTAAAAGCAAACAAACACGCTCACGACTGTCTTCCCCGTGGTGGACATCCTCAGATTCATACACAGTGAGTAGATGTTTCAGGATACCAAGTAGGGGGTAGTCAGAGACACGTCCAAACATTACATTTGGTTCATGACCGCGTTTTGCAAGTTATCATTAAGCACCGCCCGTAACCTAAGATACTCCAATAATATACTGGTATTCGTTTTTTACACTCATGACACATGTACCAAACCTTGAGCATACCAGAGTTCAAATTACTTTATGCCGTAAGATTTTATAATATAAAAAAAAACTACCTCGGCGGAACTCGAACACGCGACCTCTTGCTTCGTACGTGGTGGCTATACCAACTAAGTCAAATTTATGTAGATGTTTGGGCTCGAAGCGTCAAAGAGGAAACTATACAGTTACTCAAGCCTGTTTAATGACTAAATTTACATTTAGTTTAATTTACTAATTGAAGAGAGGTGTTGCTTTGGTTAGTCCCGCTGACTACATTTGTGGGAAATTATAAAATCACGTGATTTCCCTTAACTGTGGGTTTACATACAACACAGATCATTTTACTTTGAAAAATCAGCAAAGCTACGACAAGTTTTTTTCCTATAAAGAAAAATGTATAAAAACGAGACGTCATCCGTTCACTACTGTAATTGGAACCCGGGGTAAGTGAAGACCAATATCTACAAAATAAGTTTTAGTTTTTAACATCCCGATTTTCGATGTTCTGCCAGCCCTAAACCCAAAATTAATACAGACCTTCGCCACGCAGCCTCAAACTTAAAGCCACGACATTTGCGAGTACCTCCGTAATCAAGTCTTGTGGCATTGTTCTAAATAGGGGCTGTTTGTGTATAATGAAGATTATTATAAGGATATCGTGCGAGGGTCATTACCCTGCTACCCTAAAATGCATGATTTCCATGCCTAACATGCCTTAAATGCCTTTAACAAACAAACACGCTCAAGACTGTATTTCCCATGATCGACATTTTCAGATAGATAGTGAGAAGATCTATGAGTTGAGAAGACCTCTGGTTTATTCCTTTCCTCACGATTTTTTCCTTTCCACCTTTGCTTTCGCCGTTATGGGCACGTGTTGATTCGCATTTTTTTCGTGTGGATATTTCCATTGGTGTGCGACCGGGTTCGAACCGACGACTTCCAAATCGGCAATCAAATTACCACTTATTACATTAACTTTGACGTATCGCACTAAACTGTGTAAATTAAAAATCAAACTAGCATGATAAGAAAATGTACGTTAGAACTATCGCTGTTTTTAATAACCACTGTTTTGTTTTTTATCCACTCGTCCTCCGTCATTTTGACTGATTCGTGATTCATCTGGGAACGACCAATCTAAAATGATCCACTTGTATTCAAATTATGCTCTTGACTTTTATCTCTGGCTCATATTTCTTTAGTTTCATCTCATTATTCAAACCCAAAATAAATCAATATCACAAAATCACGGCAACCGCTTCTTTATCTTATGGTGTACTAGCTTCTGCCCACGGGTTCGCCCGCGTGGTACCCGCATAAAAAGTAGCTTATGTGTTATTCTGATGTATAAGCTATATTACTGTAAAGTTTCATCAAAATCCGTTCAGTAGTTTTTGCGTGAAAGAGTAACAAACATCTTCACAAACTTTCGCGTTTATAATATAAGTAGGATCTTTACAGAAATAATTTTAAGCGTGAAAATTTAAAGTAATTTCATTCAAATCACAGTTTCCTCCGAGTCTTTGGGAGTTCCTCAAACAGGAGCTATATTTCAGCTAAATTTCCATTGAGCGACCTCATCTCAAACCTTTAATTGAACAAGGAATGCAATCGCGAGTTCTTTCTTAAAGGCTTTGCTAAACAATGCGGTGCGGGTGGAAATACCCAGAACGCGATATGTGATTCTACAGTACCCATCCGTGTTGTGCGCTGTTGTACTTTCAGACATTTTAACTGACCGGAACGCAAGAACCAGTCCCAAGCACACTTTGTACAAGCACCAAAAACAACGGTTTTGTCGAAAAAAATATTTCTTCTCTCTCTTTTGGTCTGTCAAAGGTGAAATAGAAGTAGACTATGTGTCAAAAAACCGTTATACTAGTGCTTTTCAATCCTGTTGTATTCCTTGATAACCGAGCAAAGTACGTTGGAAATACGGTTTTTTTTAACTATACATTGTTTTCTTAAGTTGTTTTAGGACAGTGATGTTTTATCAACGAATTTGCCATTAAAAGTGACAGGGTTACTATATAGACATTTGTTCCACGCCCGTTTCTAGTGACATCCGTCTTCTGTGTAGCAAAGGTCTCAAGCCTCAATGAATTAAAACTTTTAATGGTCTCAGAAAAGAAGTTCTACACGAGCGAAATAAATAAACTTGGTCTATGACTAACGAGCAAAATTCCTGATGACGATGTCATTGGAAAAGTGGTTTTAAGGTCTAATTTGGTTTATTCAGTCCCTTACAGATAATTTGCATGGAGTAATTTAGAAAGACGAATTTTATGGTGCTTCCTGATTTATTGGAGGCTTTTGATGGCCCATGTTAAATTACCATTTATAATGGCTATAAATTATCATTATCATCATTGTATTATGATGCATTAGGATATTTTTGCCACTACTGATTACTTTATATAACATGATAGATTGCAGTGCTAAAATAGTGACTTGGGCCGATAAAAATCTATCTAAAAACCTTGAAAACAAACGTACAAATCGATAACAAAAAATCTTCTAACAATCCGGTTAAAAAATAGTGAAAAGCTTTCGTCGCAGTGGGACGAAAAGGTTCAAATAAAATGAAAACCGTAATTAAAGCACATTGTAAGCGGCACATTATCTAGAATTAAAAATCAAGCGCTCTCTAAACTCTCAATTGGAGCGTCCAATCGCTTTTTGCGCGGGACAGCGTGTGGAGAGACGGAACGTGACCCGATATACCCTCTATATATTGA
Organism: Perizoma affinitatum; assembly: GCA_961405105.1. Classification (NCBI taxonomy): domain Eukaryota; kingdom Metazoa; phylum Arthropoda; class Insecta; order Lepidoptera; family Geometridae; genus Perizoma; species Perizoma affinitatum. Next base: position 13,292,002 of record OY560189.1, read on the forward strand.
CGTAGGTCACATTGTAAAAATGAATGGGAATTTTCACGTACCGTGATATCACCAACTGAAGATACCCTTTATTAATATAATCTGCCCACCACGTGACACGCTATGGAACCCGAAATTGCCTAATATCTTCTAAAGTTAGTAATCCGTTGAATCATTCGATAATTATCAAATTCTACTCGCTTAACTTTGTTTCATACTTCTAGGATAATCTTAAAAAGTAAGAGTACATGTATTTAGCTTTTTTGCTATTTAGCTTATTTCCAAAATTAGTCAAGAAATTTTTAGAGACCTGTTAAATGATACCTTAGCTATGAGAAAAAAACATACCTGACATACCTTACATAAGTATTAAGTATTAAGATTAATGAAAGGATGAGTGTGTGTTTTGTTTTGTTTTGTTAATTATTATTAATTTTGTATTAATTTATTTTATAAAATGTTTTTTACAATAATTTTTATTGTATAGTTATTAATTTATAATTGATGTCTTTAATAGTAACTAGTGTCATTGATTTTAAAAATCGTTTTAGTTACATAAGCAATAAACAAATAAATAAACAAATAAATAAGTATGGGGTGTGTAAAAATTAAATAGTTATTTTTTACACACCCCATACAAAAATTAGTCAAGAAATTTTTAGAGACCTGTTAAATGATACCTTAGCTATGAGAAAAAAATATACCTTACCTGACATACATTACATAACTATGGGGTGTGTAAAAATTATGTATTTTATTTGAATATCTCATTCTTGTTGATGGTAAGTACACCAAATTCAATCTCGATACTCTTTAAACTTTGGGGAAATTGGTGTCACTCACCAATTTCCCCTATTACACGGACATACTGAGAGACAGACGTACATGAAAACCTTAAACAAATATATACTATTTGGCTTCGAAACTGTAATTTAATGAACTGTCGGATTATGGGTTGAAAAAATAAAGTAGATCGCCAAATGAGATAGTCTTACCTTCCGAACTTTTTCATTCCGTATCTAACTAAAACTTTAGCTTTGAGTTTCCCCCAGGTAGGTTCGATAATTGATTCGCCAGCTTTGAAACCTTGAAAAACTCTCCTAATTGTTTCATTAAGAATATCTTTTATATTCTGAAACCTGCTAAAAGGTTTCAATGGTTTTCCATTTGGGTCATACTTAGAACTTATCAAGTTAGCATCGTTTCATCATCATTGGTTGGTCATCTTGTTCCAAAGATTTTGGACTCTGCTGGCTTACTCCTGGTCTATGTCATGTCTTGGTTGTTGTAAGGTTGTCTGGAAGAGATGGCTTCTAATCGATAAGATCGCCCATGGTCCTTTAGTTTTTTTGTTTTTGTTATATCTGTTTTTCTTATAAATTCAATAAAGTATTTTCATTCATTCATTAATTCACCCCTTTGCCTATCAGTTGAGCTCTATTCGGGATTTTGCTTTGGTAGGAAATTAATAATTGAGAAGGCTCGTCGTCTCCAGTCCTGTAGCATATGTTAATGAAATGACACTAGTTTCAAGGCACTGAGGTTTCGAAAATGCTGAAGGATTTTGTTATAAGACATTTTTTGTCATCCATTAAGGTATTTTCTTCAAAGTTTGATGAACATTTACAAGAAATTTCCTGTGAAGGTTATGTCTCCAGTCCCGAACCAAATTACTTACACTTTTTCATTCCATCAAAAGCACTTTTAGCACTTTTTTCAGTTATATTATTTTAATCGGATTTTCGAACGCTAACTTATTGAAGGAGTGTTTAAACTGGGAATTGATGTATGTAAATTTTTCGTGTGATGCGTTTTTGTTATAGTGTATGAAGTGGGAATAACCCGTTCCAGGGAACTGTCTGAAATGCTTGCCACTTGTCTGCGTTTATTCTATAACAATGTCATTTATAAATCACTTACGCACGATGTCAATATTCAGACACTTTGCCCATGTCTAGTAAAGTGTTTGATGGATGATGTGGAGTGAAGCTTGAAACGCCTGTATATAAAGTGCTAGCAAACACAAAATACGTCACGTCACTTGTCGTTGCATGGAATAAAATTAAAAACGATTTGATGGAAAACTGAGTGACTATATAATCAACGATATTATAATATTATAATCAACGATATTATAATATTATAATAACGTTGATTATAATTACTAACCGTAGTTCACTGTATTGTCATCGATGACTCTGAGAGGTGGCTTTTGAAACTTATAGTAAAATCGAAGGGGTTTAAAAAAAAATTTGTTGAATACTAAAGTAAGAGTGTAAACACTAAATTGTCCGAGTATTATCTAAGACATTGTTGGGACAACTCAGTGGGTCATATGATTGATGACATGGAAGTCACTAACTCAGACAAAGAGTAAATATTTTCAGGTCATGCAATTTAAATATTAGAAAGGTAGGTAAACTACTTAGTTTTGCAGAAATTAGAACAAAAGCCTAAGAATGTACGATAAGACTCGATAATAATAATTAATGTCACTAACTCAGACATAGAGTAAATATTTTCAGGTCATGCAATTCAAATATTAGAAAGGTAGGTAAACTACTTAGTTTAGCAGAAATCAGAACAAAAGTCTAAGAATGTACGATAAGACTCGAGAATAATAATTATACCTACCATATTATCACAAAAACAGATATGATAATTAATTAGTTCCCGTTGTAATCCGATATCAAACACTGCAAAACTAGTATCTTAATCTCTGATGAATATTGTTTGAACAAAGTTAGATAATCCCTAATAAAACGGGTACGATAGCAAACTATTGATAACAGTCTCACAGATAAAAGTTATTTATTAAAATCTGGAGATGGGAATGTCATGAAAATATCGATGTAAAGAGAAAGAGGATATTTAGTATAGCGAATATAAGTAAAACCGTGAATTAATATGTCGATTTTAAAAAGTAATTCGGAGTGACCTCGTGACCCATACCACACGACACCATTTTTTTAATAGCATTCAATGGCTATTTTATGTAATATTTGCATATAACCTATGTTGTGTAGGTTGATCCATTTACGTCTATTTTATTATACCTATACGGATAAAATGAAGCGAACATAACATTTTTTATAAATTCTTGACTAATAAACGCGTATTTATGATGCTTTAGAAGAGCACACATTTTGCGATAAGCACTCACCTCCGCCAAAGGGGAGATACCAAGATACGATTTAAGATTTTATTCAATGCTTCGGAAAATTATGATACCCCCTCAAAACCTGTTACGCCTGAGTGAGAATCGATTTTGAGCCTCCATCCTCAAGATTGGAAAGTTATCGGAAAATATGCACCTCAAATAAAAAAAAACAAACATCGATTCTGATATGAAAGAATAGCCAGATAATTTTGTTATGAAGAGTTTCACTGTACAAAGAAACAAAAATATTGATGAGAACAAACCGAGCCTTTAGTAGAAGAGCTTTGTCCGGGGAAGTCCTACCACCATGCACCACAATATCTATTTATCTACTTTTGCCGCCAATTATATATATTCGAATGGTATGAGCGTCGGTAAAATTACAGGTTTATAGATTTTTCAACTTTATCTTTATGTCAACATAGTTAAAGTTGAAAAATACTTTATTTTTCTGTGTTTTGTACTGTAAATTGGTGTTATGCACGTTAAATAATTTATCCATCTATCTATCTATCTATATATTTATATACTCATATAAACTACCAAGCGCTCCACAATATTAAATGGACTTCCCAGATAGCCTCATTATTTACCAGATAGTGTCTCAGTAGTGTGACTTGCAGACACAGGCTAGTAACAAATATGTATGTCGACGTAGTAACGCGTGATGGATGGATGGGGATCACGATAAGCCCTTTGAACGATGTAGTCCTATTAGTTGGGAACTGTTGATGGGGATGATAAACCTAGTTGAAGATGAATCTGTCTGAGCGTTGAATATTATCCCAAGACTACCATAGTTAGCATCAAAGTGGCACAGAATGTAGCAACATCTTTGAAATATTTAGCACTTTAAGTGCTAATTACCGACTACATATTTTTGGAAAAAGCCATAATCGAGAAGTGAAGTGAAGTGACTACATATTTACTGTCAACGATGTTGCTACATGCTACATGGTAGGCACAGTCTGTGCCTGTGTAATCTGGTCGAATGAATGATTTCTAAAGTAGAAAACATTTTTTTACTTCAGAAAACTCTGTATGCCAAAGAAGATTCTTTGTCTATTTATAGAGAAGATTGTCTATGGAATGAAGTATACTGTCAGCGCATGTCACTTCCATTATTTATTATTCTTCCTCGGGTTTTGATTATTTCATAAAACAATCTGCATATATTAAAATGACGATCATCATCGAAGATTCCGAAGAAATGCCATGCACCCACTGCGAGCTACTCCGCAAATCCTTTATGATGATCGCAGTATCAGCTGTTCTACCTATGGTAATCTTCGCAGCCCTGCTGCTAATGGCAACCGTCGGTTCCATGGACGCATACATGGAGAATGCCACTAGTATAATCGTTGAATTCATCTTCGGACTACTTTACGTTCAGCTCTTCGTAGCCACTTCGATTCTGATCGTCAGCTTCATGAAGAGAAGGCATCCGGTCCTCAAGTACCATTATTGGTATGTTATGTTCCACATAGCGGTTATGGCCATGTTTATTTCCTCGTGTTTTGTGATGACAGCGATTAATGAAGCATATGCCCTGTGCGCACTGGTGTTTTCTGGTGGTGTACTATACTTTTATATAGTAAGCCGGTTTTTAGATACGAATCGGTATTTGTGGAGGAACATGAGAAGAGCTTATTGAAGGTCTGATTGTTTATATTTTAATAAAACAACTTATCATTATTTATATTTAATAAAACTGTTTTTCAACGTTTGATTAATTAAATCCATTTTATTTTATACTGATAATAACGTTTTATGGAGCGCTTGTGGATTACGGTCGCTTGTTCTTAATAGATCTAGGTTAAGAGTGCGTCTGATGCGAATCCATTAAAATAAGTTCCGTACGTAGTAGGTGCTATAAGATAAGATAAGATAAAGTTTTATTTTTACAAAAAACTACATACATGTGTACTACATTAGAGATCCGTTTTCCGAAGACTGAGCATATTCAAGTAGAGAACGCTGGGGTTTGGGGCTAGGGTGACATCCCTATTTTCTGACGAAGTGCAAAAGCGCTCCATAAATCACGTTCAGAATGATCGTTGGATGATCCAAATAAAGAGTACTTAACCCCTTAAACTCTCAATTTTTTCTCATCGCATCCCCCTCGTGGGATATTATATATTCTTTGAACTCGTATTGAGGTTTTATTTAAACGTAGTAGTTAGTGATTCTGTGGTTTAGTTTGGGGCTAGATGATGCTGTGTGAAAAACATCCAGCTTTATTTATTTATTTGTTTTATTTATATTTGCTTTGAAGCTCAAAGTTACTAAAGTTGTAATCCCCCTCCACTCAAACTTTATAATCTATATTCAAAATACATTTATTCATACAACTATGTAAAAGTAGGTATATACAAAAAATACAGATGAAACAGCTAGCTATCTCAAGACCGTTGCAAACGATCTACAGATAGCTTAACTGATCCAGATCACTACCAGGCGGAAGCGTTCTCAAAATACTGGCCGCATTGCCACGTTGAACGGCGATGCTAATGCGTTGACCCAGATAGAATATTTTTATTGTTTTAGAATATCGTTTACGTGAAACAAATACTAAACGTTACTTTCAACTAAAGTATTTCTCAAAACTCGTGATCAGTTTCCATAATTATAAGTTTCTAATAACTAATACTAAACCAAACATGATAAATTAGAATCAGTTCACCAAACTTTAACGTTTTCAGCTTCTATGAAATACATGGATTCCTCTGTTCTCTACAATGTTACTCAACTGAACAATGGTCTTTCCTGATTGCTTTCCTTGATAGGCAGATGCTCGCAAGATGTTGTAATCTAATTTAATTTAGCTCTCTGATCTAGTATCGGCGTCACGTCTGAAATACAATGCTCGTAATTAGAGACCAATCTCGGCTATAGAGTCAATTAAAGCAATTAGGAATATACAATATAATAAGCTCGCTTGATTTTTGTGATGTTGTTTCTGAAGTTTGTACTATACGGTAGTATCTTTTTATATACTGTACTTTTCTTTTTACTGTATTTCGGAAAAAGTAAATAAAACTTTATCTTATCTTATCTTATCTTATCTTATCTTATCTTATACAACTAAAGTGACAAGCATTCGACCCTGTATCTATTTACTACAGGCCAGGTTAAATGAAGCTCGATATGATATAAAATAAATAAACACCCCAACAGACACCTACATATAGTCCTGATCGCCACACTAGAATTCCTTGTATCGTAGGTATCAGGAACTTTGAGTAACAACATCCAGACCCGGAATTAATATCTGTAGAACATGTAAACATTTGTTCCGAAGCGGATATAGAACCCGCACCTCTTTCATCGAAATGCATACATACATACACATAGTCACGCCTGTTTCCCGGAGAGATAGGCAGAGACCAAGGATTTCCACTTGCTACGATCCTGGCATACTTCTTTCGCTTCGTTCATCCTCATCAAATTCCTCACTTACCTTTTTTGAGTTTATCCTCTAATAACACAGGCAGATAATAATAAGGTTTATTATTATACAGAACGAGAGCAAATTGAAATCGCCGAGTGTGAAATAATTCGATTAATCCAAAATAAATTAACATATTAAAATGTTGTTGTTTCTATGGATTTAATAGCATGCCCGATTAAGTTTATGGTCGACTACACAGCTGACTATTTTCTCTGAATGTTTTAACGAAGATTTGGAGTTTTGTTGAACCCCTGGTATCACTGCATATTTGCAAGTACTTCCCAATTCGAGGTGATGTGTATTATAATTGGACCGGCGGGCGTTCACTTTACGAATTTGTACATCTTATCCAAAGCTATCAAATCAGGCTTTGTTGGTTTTCACTTAGTTAACGGGAAAATTGATGACGTCATTAGGCTACGTTCACAAGACCGAAAAGTCGACTCAGCGCGCGGTACATGATTAAAAATGTATAGTATCAGGGTCTACAAGACCGCACGCTGAATCTTTAAAAAAAGTGAGTAGCGAAGCAGTTTGTTTATATAAATTTGCTGGACTGTCGGGCGCACGTCTGCTGTCATGTGGGGAAGACCTGTATGGCGCAGTGGGCGAAAGTCCCCCTTAAACGCAGAAGGTTACGGGTTCGATTTCCGCCGCGGGACAAATGTTTGAATGATCTGCAGATATTTGTCTCGGGTTTGGGTGCTTTCTATGTTTTTACAAACAAATGAGTATAAGTAGTATATCAGTCATGTAGTTCCCGTAATATAAGCTCTGCTTAGTTTCGAGCTGTGTGAAAAATGTCTAGCATTATTTATTTCAGCATTAATTTGTTTATGTCAACTTAGCCGGATCTATGTCCAGCGTGGTGTCCGTTGGCTGGGGTGCCCATGTTTGGTGTGTTCACAATTCCGTGTTTGGAACTTACCTTAGAAAAAGAAGTATTAATTCTATCTTGTCGAAAGAATGAAAAGTTTTAATGAACGCTTGATAAAAAAAATGGTTAATTATGTATGTTATCAAGCATGCTTCTTGGATAGGGTTTATCGCCACAAGACCACTTGTGACGCTGACGGAATGATAATCTAGAATATACTCACGTCTAAGTTTTAAAATTTTGCCAAAATTATCTTTTGTTTCGATGAAACACGTTCATGACAGTATTTACTAACTTAAAATTGATTTCAAAACTTGTAACAGTTTAAAACCATTTTTCAAATAATGAACTTGGTAGAATAATAAAACTTGGCCGTGCTCGTAACTTGCAAAGAGAGAAGTGTTTGCACTCTGAACAAATTGGGGTAACTTTTTAACCTACCCTCATCAAATCATGTTTCGCAACAGGAGCTTTTTCACGGATTTAAACAGAATTTTTTATGCGGTACTCTCTTCAATGTTGAAGTATAAATAGCCACGGCCCGTGCTTCTACGAAAGACTGAAAAACTTCGACATAGTTTGTTTGGTTTGGGGTCGACGACAGATCTTTGTTGGGTATGTTTTTATGAAGGTTTTACCCGGCAAACAAACTGGATTAGTATTACTCGTAGATGCGTGCTAAAACCGGACTTGAAGCTTGTTTGTCCGTTTATACCATCCAGTACCATCCTAATAGTAGTTCGATCATCGGACAGTTTGGATCAATATTCCTGAATGTTAGACCCCGACTCAGACACGCTGTTCATTTTAATAATGGGTATGTCTCACTATAGTCAAACTTTTGACCTTTTTAACATACACCACTGCCTGTCCTCATCCTCGTTAGTACTGGTAACTGGCGTAATTACCTATTACCACCATTCGTATTTTATTGTTCTGTTTTTTTTAATCATTTCTACTTGTCTGTGCTATATCTGTATGGGTCGAATTAAAATTATATCTATCTAATTTAAGCGAACAAGACTCAGTGCCATAATGTCATCACTGGAAACACGCACTGATTTGTAGACTGGTCAAAGTAGCCGTAGAAGCCAATCAGTGCTGTATAAATTATATCGAGTTCATACAATAGCTTTTTGCTTTTTGATATTTTTTTTATCACGTAACACTCTTTGCCTGCCGGTTATATTTTTGCATCGTAAAATCAGTGTTTAATGAATATGCATATTTCGGCGCGATACGGATTCCGCTGCAATAATTGCGTTCACAATTTTAAACCATGTTAAGAGCAGGCCAGGATGCGTCGTTCGTGGAATTGATGATTTTTAATCGAGTAAATAGTTTTATTGCCTGCGCTTTTTTCCAAACAAAAAATAAAAAACACAGCACACGACTGTAATTCCAATGATGAACATTCTCAGATCCATACTCAGTACGCAGATCTATGTGGTATCCTCACCAAGGGGGCAGTCCTCTGACTGCTATGCAAATACTATGCAAAACATGTCTCTACATTAATTGTAAAAACGGGATTTTTCACATACCGCACTATCGGTGAAGACACCGACTAAGTTTCGACTCATTCCGAGAGTCTTCATCAGGGTGAGTGTTCGCGACGCTCACCCTGATGAAGACTCTCGGAATTAGTCGAAAAAAATCCCATTTTTACAATGAATAATCAAATTCACTACATGTTAAATTAAATGTCTCTACATGTTTTACATAGTAGTTAGCATTCCATGTGACAGATTGACATCTCATCGCGGGTACCAGGAACTACGAGTACCGTGGTACCACAAAACCCAGACCCGTAAAAAATATCTGCATAACATGCAAACATTTGCCTCGATGTAAAAGATGTATTCTTCCATGTTTTGAGTGCGACGAATAACCAGCCTGCTTAGCATGAAGACCCAAGACAACGGTTTTGTCTACCGACGATAATACAAAAAATATTTTTTCCCCCTCTTTTGTATAACAGAATAGGTGACAGAAATAGTTTCTGTCTTCTCTTTCGTAGACAAAACGTTGTCTTGGGCGCTCATGCTAAGCGGGCTGGAATACTCAACTCAATCTCGAAGTTTCGTTTCCATGTAGCCATTGACCGTACCAAGAGTATTGTTACAAAAGAAAGCTTTATTTACTAGCAAGCAACATGCTACATAAGGCAGTCCATACACGTATTTACGACGCGGCAAGTTAATTGGTGGCACGGGCGCGCGAGCGCCACGCCTGTTACGGTCATTTGAGCCGCGCGTGTGGAATTCCTAATCTGGTAGTGTAGCCGATCGATAGGCCTATTTTTTTTTAACGCGTACATATTATACCCTTTGGGCTGTGTCTTCTAGTTCGTTTGAAAGCTTTTAGGAATTAGTAAGCTGATGAGGCAAGAGAACATAAGTAAGATGTGTTAGTTAGACCACGACTTCCAGCAGTAGACTTCTTCAAGCCGATAAAAAAAAAAATATCTGCTGTCTGTCGAATAGAGCGGGCAACTAACTGGTATCGGAGTTTTAACCCGTTTTCTATGTTATTCAGAAAGAATTGATTCACCTAAATCAATTCCTTCCTACCTACCTTTTTGATCGGTACCATAAAAATACAAATGTTTTTTTTTGCTCCAAAAACGATCGTGGATTTGATTTATATTCGAAGAAAGTATTTTTTTATTTTATCGTGTTAGAGTTCTAGCTTAGGTTTGTGGCTTATTTGATATCTCTGAATGAAATATTACTTAATTAAAAAAAACAAAGTGTCGAAAACTTCCTAACTTCAATATTAAAAGTACTTGTCCTCCATGTAGCATGGCCGTGGGACACACTATATGTATATTAATATTTGGTATAGCCAGGACTGACCTCCTAAATTTCCCTCCGAATCAAAGATACCTCTCAAAATGTCAATACCAGTCACCCATGATGATAACGATGATCCATGATTATCTGACGAAAAAAAACCTAGCTTGGCAAGTTACGCCCTGAGTGCGGCATCTGAATTTATTATTTTACTAATATAGACAGGCAATATCTAAAAAGCACCCCCGCCGGCAACAGACGGTAGTAAAAACAGAAAAGCTATTTACGGTCGGTAATTGCATGGTGACTGCTATCAAATATTGCCATCGGAACACAATCGAATTTAGTTTCGAATACCAATCGAATGTCAATCCATGTCAAGTGCAGTGGAAAGTTAATAGTAGGAATAGTAGGAGAACACGGTTGGTCGTGTAGCCATAATTTGCAAAGTGGAAGATTCTTTCACCGGGCTGTTCCATTTGATCTACTGTTTTGTTACGAAATTATTGCTTTCCCTTAAACCAAGACCTACTACACAAGTCACACTGACTTAGAGATGATCCTATCTGCAGTGTTAGTAGTGGAAAACAAGCCATTAAACAAATCTAAGTCAATAGGTTTATATTCATTGATATCACAAGAATCATATGAAAACTAAGTTTTTTTATTAGATCATATATTTTTTTCTCTATTTGTATCAATTTATATTAATAAAAATTATTTAAATATAGTAGTATACAGACATATTAAATGACCCACAAACGGAAACCTCACAACCGCCACTGAATTGGATTTAATTATATCGGTTATTTATAAACTGCAGTCATCCACAAGGTAGAGCTTAAACAGAATCGCAAATTGATAAATAAATGCACTCCAACTCTTCAGTCTTGGTTACCTAGAGCAGACCGTCAAATAACATCACGTTCCACCTATCCCTTAACTATTTTTCAAGCTCCATTAACTTCAACCGCATCGGTTGACGACGTAAATAGTGTTACTGTATGTCTTTACACTGTGATCTCCCGGAGGACCGCTGGCTCGTATCGCCAGCAATTGCCTTTGCTTCATTGTAAGAGAAATAGATAGTAGGGATCACTGAACATCCAATTCAAATGCTTATTATCGTGTCTATTTCACTACCTGCGACTGCTCTGAAATGTAAAAGTTTTTGATTGTGACTGTTGTTAAAGAAAAAAAGATTTATTTCACTATGTTCTCCTAGTCTATATCACCTGATCCAACTAAGAGGAATCATAAATATTTTTTGGTCAGCTCGGAATTACAAATGTAGTTCACGAATTGAAATCTCGCGTTGTACCGTTCGGTAAGTTTACTATAATTGTTAATTTGTATTTAAAATTAATAATTATAGTAAACCTACCTACCCAACAAGTTTCATCAAAATTTGAATCAAAGATTCGCCAGTTATCGTCGGACAAACAAACATACATACAAACGTTAGATTGCCACGCTCGGTCATCTAGTTAATGGCCAGGTGAATTAATTAGTGTCCTTCTTCACTTTCTAATCAAATCTAAATAACGCTTTTTCTAAATGACCTTTCAATTCCTTAACAGCAGTAATTATCCATACCTACATCTTGTTAATAAGAATGCCTACAAAAGCCAGTTTAAAAAAGAAAAAACTACCTTCATTTCGCAAATAATTTCGCTGACATTCAGCCTCCTGCCAGTTCATATCCGATTAACCTCAGCCACCAGACAGCCTCAGACGTTGGAGTAAAAAAACATTCCTTTGTAAAGTCGGAAACTTAAAAGTTTTAGTTTAGTTACAATTGTAAAGCGATTCTTGTAAGTCTTTTCCAGTCGATTAGTATTGTTAGTTCGAACTTTCCTGTGTTATGTGCCATGGAAATTCCGTGTGGCGGAAAGTTTCCTCTGCTAGTGTTTCACGAACTTCCATTTTACAGGAAGTAATTTTATAAAGAACACAATTTGATATTTTTTGAGTAAACCTTCGTTATCTATACCAGACGGAATAATAATAATGCTGGACGGTTTCACACAGCATCGTCTATCCCCAAACTAAGCAGAGCTTGTATTATGGGAACTATATGACCGATATACTACTTACATACATTTTTTGTAAATACATACATAACATAGAACACCCAGACCGAAGATAAATATTTGCAGACCATACAAACATTTGTCCCGCGGCGGGAATCGAACCCGCAACCTACTGCGTCTCAGGCGGGCCTGCGCCCACAGAATCATCAAATCTCCAAATGCTGGCTGAATTACCATGCTTAATGACAAAGCTAATCCGAAATAATATTGTTTAGGGTTCGCAAGTAAACCCTTAAAAACAAACCTTAACTGGCCTTAAAAACAGATTAATAGCAAACATATGCTAAAACGTCGCAGTGGGTTCTAGCCTTTAAAGTGCTCTTTAAAGCCGTAAATATCCAACTAACCAACAAATCGGAACAGAACCCCTAAATAAGTTAGGGTTGATCACGCAGTGTTTGGATTTTGCCGTGAAATCACTATTTATTCAGGACTCTATTTGTAGGAACACTCGTATATTTGGAATCGAATCTGTCTATGCTTTAGAAAATAATGAGTTCAAAATCAGCAGTTTAAATCATCAGCAAATACGAATACAGACTATTTACTGTTGGATATAAGTTGGTAATGACCATGTAGTCGATAGTAAACTGGATACTTTGTACTCAGATCCATATGTTGTAATAGATGATTTGACACCGAATGTTAAAATTATTAATAATAGAAAACATGTCATTGTGAAAAAGAATAGAACTAACTAATTTAAGGAATATTATGCTACATTATGTCGGGAATAGGGAAACGACTGAAAACACGACTGTTCCGTAAAAGACTCCACGTTTGATAGTAAAGTACTTATGTAGCTAACATTATGCTGAACTAGCAGCCTACTTAGTAAGTACTTATTATTACACTACCTACCACGACTACTACTGTACCTACTTTATTTTTTACAAATCTGTCATCGACGTTTTCAATCTCATCATCCCCTACAGATATCTTACGAAAATCATTTGCACTTTTGTTAGTCATCAATGTCACTTCAGTGCGCCCTGCTTAGATCGTCTAGCATATTCGATAACTCAGATGGTGACGATGAAAATAAAACGATTTCGTCGGTGAAATGTAGATTAGTTTACCTTTTACCCCTGATGACGTTTACCATTTCTGCCCAATTTGCGGTCTGTTTCTGAAAACTTCTTTCAGAGTGGCAGTAAACAAATAGCTTTGGGGACAGCGGGTCACCTTGCTTTTTCTTCTTTTCATTTTGTAGAGAAGGTTCAATGACACAATTTTGTAAAGTATATATTTCTAGGAAACTGAAAATAAATGTGGTCAATTATGTGGTAATGGTAGATATAAAAGTACTCACAAAAAAACCTGAGTAAGAAACACCTCAGTTAATTCCAACTAACCCTGCAAGAATTACTTTTTCCCAGCGGAAGAGATAAAGGCCCATCTGAAACCCTGGCCGAAAAATAAAATCTTACACGAAGCTATTTTCAAGCACAGTATTGCCGAATTAGGGATTTTCAGATCCTGACGCTCCTAAACGCCTTTTAGGGATTATCAAGGCTTTAAGATGTCGAGATAATAGAGGTTTATAAGACTTTGCTAGCTGAAAAGTTTAATAGAGTAGAATTGTACAGTTAAAGTGTGCCTTGACTGTATTTTCGTACAAACGTACTTCAAGTAGGCGCGAGTTTGATCATAACTTTAAAATTTAACTTTATTTTGTTGATTATTTGATAACCATGATTTTGTTGGCTATCAAAGACTGTGTTTATTTTTTCTAATTAAATTTATTCTTTATGCCATTAAGGTTAATTCGTTTCCATACAAACTATGAAAATTGCATTAACCGATCTCAAAGCGTGGCTAAAAATGTATCAAAAACATAGGTTTTGTACATCCCAATTGAATAAAAATTGTAAAGCAACTTTTTAAACTCGTGCTACTAGGCTTGAAATATGTTTGTATGAAAAGAGAGTGACATTACAGTGTGACACCAAAAATTATAGTTCAATTTGTACAAAAAAATTAGATTAGATTTTGATCGCCTCTTTTTGAAACACTATCCGTCTTCGAATATTTGGTTCTAGGGAAAGCTGGTTTCTTCGCAATTTTCTTTGAACGCATTGAGCAATTGTGCGAACATAAAAAAAAACAATCATATCATAAATGTTTCGATGTTCGTTGTTTTTTTATTGTTAAGAGTGCAAGTAACCATACTGTTTTTTTTTCTCCGACACTTAACTTTTATCACGTGCAACTCTACCTCTACAATTACAGAGTTGGAAATCGTGTGACAAACCTGTGATCCCAACTGTATTTAATGTTGCGTGAGAACAATTGAATTAAATTACTTTTGGACGGTCAAATAGCATAATTACTTTGGGATGGTCGTTGTTAAGTTTGTTAAGTTGCTTTGTTCCCCATTCGTGACTAATTGAATGACTTCTTGGGAGCCCAGAGCCACATTTACTACAATTTAATGATAACTTAATTTTAATTTATAACCAGCATTCGAAATTATTATACAATATTAAGTAAAATAGTTTTCAATAAATAATGTTGGACATTTTTCACAAAGCATCATCTATCCCCAAAGTAAGCAGAGCTTGTGTTATGGGAACTACATGACTGATATACTACTTACATACTTTTTTTCCCCCGATCCCGAGACAAATATTTGTTTATGCAAACATTTGTCCCGCGGCGGGAATCGAACCCGCAACCTTCTGCGTCTCAGGCGGGCCTTCGCCCACTTCGCCACCGACGTCGTAAATCAAACCAAGAAAACAACAATACTTTCCACATCTGAGAGACATATAATTCACAACAATTAATTGCAATTACTTGCAAAATGTGGGAATGTGCGGAATGTAATATTTGGACGTATTTCAGACTACCCCCTACATCTTAGGACGCTTTCGTGGGTATTACAGTCGTGTTTTTTTTAAGATTTACCGCAGCGGTTAAATTTTTGGGATATTATAAAACCTTGTATTTTATATTTGTTACACCACCCCTAACTAAACTAAATAAGATAGGTCATCAAAAACTACGCTGCCAGGTCTATGCGTCGAGGACTATCATAAATCATACATTAGGAGAACGATTATACAAAAATAACTCCAAAAAAACTGATGCTTGACATGATTTTAAAAATAAAATATGTTATTGAATATATTTTAACACAAATGTTCCATTATATCTACAAATTGATTTACTTCTTTCATAGCAGAATTCTCGGATCGCAGTTCATATGGCATTTCGAGAGTTGTAGGATTCAAATGAACTATCTTGATAGTCAAAGGGGAACCCCCTAGCCTTTGTATAAACTTTACCAATCGATCTCCAGAATTTCAGCCTTTGAATTATAAACCGAATAGAGATCTGTTCGGTTTGAAATTCGAAGACTGCTTGAACCAACAACGATTTCAATTACTCCATCAATCGATTGCAGTATATCGGACGGAGCACGACACTATTGTAAGCAATTCAAGTCTATTACAGACGAACATCGATCAGATGGTTGGGGTTCAAGCACTTACTCGAATGAGTAGAATCGATTCGCCGTGGATTATGGCCAACTAGCTCAAACCGGTTTAAGGGTTTTCATTGTTTGTTAATTATACCACCATCATTATTATTCTCACGATGGTTGATGTCCACTGCTGGGCGAAAACCCTTCTTATTAGATTACCACGATCTATCTTGAGCCACTTCTACCCACCAACTTCCTGCTAACTTTATAATGTGCATCCTTCGTGTTCCTTCCGGTTCGTGGGTGCTACTCGAGAACCTTCCCCAACATTAAAGGCCCGGTCCAACTGGCGCAGTGGCAGTGGCGATGGGAAAAAGTCGTCTGCCAAGTTGTTGTCAAGTTGTATAACTTTGTATGTAGGTGTCCTGAGAGAGGGGATGTCCTGAGAGAGGGGAGGGGTGACCAAGACTGCCTTGTTCTTCATGAGTTTATTTACCAAAATGTTAACTAGCTTCTATATGAACGTCCGAAACATATCGATAGCGCGATCTTGGATTCGACATTATTTAGCCGCGACATCTAGTTATGAACTGTGACAACTTATGAAATTACCTTTACACAGTTCGCGTCAGTGTATTGATGGCAACCGCGCCAGTTTGACCGGACTCGTGGAAACCAAGAACAGATCCTTTGATTTTTTTAATCTGTGTCGGTCTGTCACGGTTAGCCACTGGTAACGCTTGGTAGCAAATTGCAAAGATTTCGGAAAACGCCATCTATGGTCATTAAATAATAATGACATGTTACAGAGTCATCTTAACGCTTGGTAGCAAATTGCAAAGATTTCTGAAAACGCCATCTATGGTCATTAAATAATAATGACATGTTACAGAGTCATCTTTTTTTTAATTTGTAGAACATTTTTAAACGACTTCAGTCCAATTTCTACTTTGATACTTTTCTATAATATTTTTTAACTTCCAAAAGAGTTGGATAAGTTTTAGAACTATGACTTACTGGACAGTCCATATTTTACTGCCTCACGAGACATTGGTCTTCGCGAAACGATACGAGTTTCTCAAGCGCCCTCGACTCCGATTTCTGTTATTCATTGCTTTTATTGCAGAACTTCGCTGCCATAAAATGTTCAGTTAAAGATGTAATATGTCACTATATTTATCGCCGTACCCTGCTTCGAATTAGTGATGTGCTTGGGTACTCTGGGTAACCAGACTACGAACCGAACGACGCAGTATAAAAGGCCCGATGCTTTTTATGGAAAGTTGGTGGATGGGTGTAGCCCAAGATCGTTCGTCACAACACTCTTTGCGGAAGGCCTATGTCTTGCGATGTATTCTATAGGCTAACGATGATTATGAGAAACAGATACCGCATAAAACGTCTCTGGTCTCGGAGGTAATGGACTGATTTTTTCAGTTAGGAATGTCTTGCAATGGATTTCTACAGGCTGTCGATGATTATGAGAAACAGATACCGCGTGAATCGTCTCTGGTCTCTGAGGTAATGGACGGATTTTTTTAGCTAGGAACGCTTAGGCATACCGGTTGTAAAAGATTAGATAAGAAGAGGCAGACCGAAGAAATGGATGGCACATCACTATTGAATATGGATTAATTCATTAAGCTACTTCCAAACATTACATACGTTACTCTTGGCTTCTGATTTTTTTGGCGCTTCGAAGCTTCTTTGTCCCGCCATTGATAATATTTTTGTTATGAAAGCTATATTTATATAAACAGGAAAAACACAGTATTTGTGTTGACATTGCTCAACATAGATATATCGTACTACTATTATAAACACGAAAGTTTGTGAGGATGGATGTTTGTTACTCTTTCATGCAAAAACTACTAAACGGATTTTTATGAAACTTCACAGTAGTAAAGCCTATACATCAGAATAACACATAGGCTAATATTTATCCGGGTACCGCGGGCGAGGCCGAAGGCAGAAGTAAGTATTTTTAAAAACAGGAAATACACAGTACTTTTGTTTACATTCCTGTTTTTTTTTCTCTCTACCGGTTGCACAAGGTTAGATTGGCAGATGCAGACCGAAGTAATGGATGACACATCACTACTGAATATGGTCTATTTCATTAATCTACTCCGTAACATAATTACGTACTCTATTGGCTTCTGATTTGTTGACGCTAACGGAAGTTTTTTGTCCCGCATTTAATACTATTATATGCCAGCATATTTTTATAAACAGAGAATAATACAGTTTTTGTGTTGACATTTCTGTATAAGCTTATTTTTATTAGATGGCCATAGTATACTGCATTATTGCTTTCTATTTACGTACTTTTCCCAATCCCGTACAATTTCTGAACATTTAGAGAATTAGGGTGAACGTTTTATGTCTCTACGCCAAGATTCTTTACAGTATACTTCTGCTACAATTACATAGCTGTGATCAAACAAAGTATACACATGATACTTGTTTATAATTTACTTTCTCTATAATCTTAGTCAATATTCTAGTCACGGTTCACGGTAATAAAGCAAGGTCCTTCAAGAGGTGCAATTAGGATGGGTCCGGGTTCATTGAATTGGATCCTATTCTGCAGAGCCCCAAGTTGATATATTGTTCAAACATGGACCTGTAATATACCTTCATGCGTCTTTTACCAACGATAGGTAATGTGGCTGATCTATAAGAAAGTTTTTGGTATTGGTTATTAATAAACTGATTTACCCGGACGTTGTGTGAAGAATATACAATAAAAATAACAGCATTTCGAAAAATCGTAGAATAAAAGTTGTTAAGTTGACGACCTCTGTGGCGCTGTAGGCGAAGGCGCGCCTGAGATGCAGAAGGTTGCGAGTTCGATTCCCGCCGCGGGACAAATGTTTGTATCTGCAAATATTTGTCTCGGGTCTGGTTGTTTTCTATGTATAATACTTATGTATTTACAAAATAAAAATGTATACAAGTAGTATATCAGTAATGTAGTCTCCATAATACAAGCTCTGATTAGTTTGGGGCTAGATGATGCCGTGTAAAAAAGTCCAGCAATGTTTTTACCTATGTGTAGAATTATCTATGTAATCCTTTTCGGGAGTATATATATATATATATATATATTCTAGGACTGTATAAATCTACACTTATCTAATAAATAATGTTTCTTGTTACAGGTAAAATATACTAACTAATCTACAAAAATGAGGTACCAACGCAGTAGCCAAAAGTCCTTCAGTGCAATCAACGCATGCCCCAGGTATTGCATATGTGAATAGGCCATAGGCCACTGTAACCGCTTCAGGTGGGCAGTATGTTTATTTGCCTCTAGATAACATAAAACATAACTATTTCATGGAAAAAGAACTGATATCTAATAACGAGAAGAGTATGCTTTTTTTTTTTTTTTTTTTTTCAGGTAAATGAACTGATATTTAATAACGGCAAGTTATTTAAAAGTCTATTATTAATTTCCATCCCTTAATTATTTAACTATAAGAAGGGAGGTATTTTTTTCATAAAGTTTATATAGACCTTGAAGTTTTGACACATTAAAAAAATAAACATAAAAATCGGTTCACAATTGGCGAAGATACATACCTCCTCTTTGGAAATCAGTTGAAAATACGGTAGAGATATGGAAAATAACTTCACGTAAGCAAAGTACCCATCGCATGGCAAGATCTATGTACTAGCAAGTGTTCCTAACCAAATAAATAGAGATAGGTAGGTATATATCTATCTTCTTAATAATGTACTGAATGTATAAGTACCTAAAGAACTGAAAGGGCATTATCGTCAGCAGTGTTTTAATCAGGGATTCCGATCTCTAACCATTATTGGGATTGGTTCAGCCCCAGAATAACTAACACTTACTATTGGTTCAGGCATAGAATAAGAAACAGGTACTAAGGTCTACCACAGAATAGGTTTTAGCTTCTTGAACTCAGACCTGAGTAAAAGATAAGCACAGCTTTTAACGGAGCCTTAATGCGTCGGATGTTTTTTCAGAGGATTAGGAAACTCTGCTACATTTTAGCAGGAATAACTGGGATATGCCGAAACAGCTATTTGACCTGGGGTATCTGGAGTAAATGCGAATATGTTCCAGTAAAGGGTCGTCTTCTCTTACGTAGACAAAACGTTGACGCGAAAATTTCATTTAATTTTTCGCGTCAACGTTTTGACTACGAACGTTTCATTTTATTTTTACGCGTCAGAATGCGGTTGTTTGTTTGTTTGTCTGTTACCATTTATCTCGGAAACGGCTTCCAACGATTTGTTAGTGGGGCACACTAAAACTTTCCGGAATGAATAAGAAACAATTTATCAATTAAATTAATTATTAATTAAACAATTTATTTATGTATATATATTTTTAATGTTTGTAACTTAATAAATAAATATCAATTTAAAAACAAAAAAATCCAGCTGCTCTTAGCTATAAATTCAAGTTTTGTCACCTGTTACTATGTCCCACACCAAATTCGATGCCCCTGAATCTAGTAAACATGGATTTTCACCAAGAAACGAGGTCCGTTTTGAGCCTCAGTCAAATTGTGAGGGATCCATCGCGAGCACAGCTTTTCATACCCAAATGTTTGTAAAGGATTGATTGTATCTGACTCATGCCTATGCCTAAGGATGCCCAAATGTCATGGTGGTCTGCTGAACTGTCAAATTACACTTAAAATCGTAGTAATACATACTACAAAAAATTTCACGAGTCAAATGCGTGGTGATGGAGACACGTAATTTTTAAATGACGCCATTATTATAAAAACAAGTGACAGAAAAACAAGCTAGATGAAACAAACTGTTTTCTCCAGCCACAGATGAAGAATGTAAAGAAGAAAGAATGTTATTACAAATATTGTAATTACATTTTAAATATTTTTTTTATGTAAGTGGCCAGTTCCGGAAACATATAGTGCGTCATATGTCTTCAAGGATGGTTCTCAGGTTGTATCGCCACAGGTTACTAAATGGCATTGCATTCGATGACAAAAATAAATGGTCGGAGGATTTCAAATTATGCAAAAGTAACCATTAGTTAAATAAATAAAAATTAATGCTGGACATTTACACACATCGTCATCTAGCTTCAAACTAAGCAGAGCTTGTATTATAGGACTGATATACTACTTATATACCTTTTTTTTGTAAATACATAAATTTGCAGATGATACAAACATTTGTCTCGTGGCGGGAATCAAACCCTCAACCTTTTGCGTCTCAGGCGGGCCTTCGCCCACTGCGCCACAGAGGTCATAGGGAATTAAGTATTCGTAGGCAATACGAAAAAAAACAATTTGAACCGAATTCCAATCCACCGTTTCCACATTCCTATAAAACTAACTAACAAACATTCCCGACTTCAAAGAACGGCCGGTATGTAGGCCTATTAATCTGCGCTGGCCTTTGTAAACCGATTCGTATGTATTTTGTAGCTTGTTTTAACTTTGTGCGGTATGGCGGTTGATTATCAAATTCCTTTCAACGTTCGTTGACCGTCGAACCTGCGTCAGTGATCTTACCAGATTGAGACTTTGATGTAGTTAGGTCATTCAAGTATGGTGGCCCCCTACTTGGTATTCTAAAAGATTTACGAACTGAGTGTATATTTGAGGATCATGGAGAAAAGTCGTAGGCGTGTTTGTTTAATGTTTTTCTAATATTAGTGGAGTCTTCAAATAAATTATTTCCGCCTAACCTGGCACATTCCTGCTATATTAAGGCCGCCAAATAACGGCCGCGGCTTTTTATAAAAGTCTGGTCTTAAGTCGTTGTAGTGGAAAATGTGAATATAATAGCGAAAGTTTGCAAATTTTGCAATAACTTGCACAGATTAAGAAAATAACACTGGGAGTGGACCAGCGGGGAAAATGTTACACTTTTCTTGCTTTAAAGTTTTACGTTGATAAAAACTTATTATCTTATTCTGTACTGTAAATTTCTAGATAAAATGAAAAGGGTATGTTTATTATTAAAATCATTATGTGAGATAATGATACATACATTTCTAACTTCAAAGAGACAAATAATACAGATGATAAGTGTTTACCTACTTTAAAAACGATAGAAATGTGTTATGTTTTTTTTTACCCGTAAAATACAAACAGGTGGTTAAATACTTCCAACTTAGCCTATAGAAAAAAAAAATTCTTGCGGTCAAAATAGGTCTAGTTGCAATTCACCACAATTTCTCACTGCGCTTTTAGCTTTATCCAAAACGAAAACCGTGTTATCAAAAAGCTATTTTGAACAAAGAGCTTCCGAGTGGCTGTTTAAATCGACGAAAAACAACACCAGTCGAGTGGAACAGAAAATATGAAAATGATTTGGAACGCTCGCCTGCGCTATCATTAAGCGAATTTATATTTTTCGCTACAAAGGCTAAAATATAGAGTCTGAACAGTAAGGACACTCAGATAAAGATTGTACCGGCTGTGCGCTCCAACTGAAGCTCACTCGAAAAAACTCTTCATTCAGCTCTCATTCACTCTTCTTTCTGAATACAAGTTCCTTAAAGAGCCACTCGATTTGCCATTGACCACACACTAGGAAGCAGAGGAGTTTCAAGGCGAAAATGGCGTGCCTTGAAAATTTATTTCATAATGGAATAAATTACAATGCAGACTATAAACGACAAGTTGATTACCATTATTTTGTTCTCAGAATAATACAACTACCTTACAATTATGACAATTATGATGAACATGTCGTTTTTTTTTAATGTGTCAGCGTTGAATGAAACTCAGTTTATTCTAGCTTTCATTCTGTTTTTTATCTTTATTGTGAGTTAAGTGGCTTCGCGCTTTGAGCAAGTTGTCGCCAAGTGGCACTAAGCTCTCACATTGTTGCGATGTTAACGATTACAATTTCAAATGGAGATGTACTATCCTCGTCTCTCGCAAGAACCCTTTAATACTGGTCGTTAATCTTTGCTTATAGGACTTAATAGCATCGTTTTGAAGGTCGCATTGCGTGATTCATACATAGCGTTAGGTGCGTTCTGTTTTCTCATTCGTAGTGAAAAGCGGACAATGTGTTTATTTATTTAGGACATCCAACAGAGGAATCATAGTGTAAAATGTTGTGGTCTTTAATTTGTGTTCATGACTGCGTTTAACTTCGGGAAGCCTTTTTTTTACCCGTGATGTAAGGAGCCTATATATTAATTTGCCATAAAAGGTTGTTTGTTTTTGTATGTTTTTATGTTACCTTTTATCTCAAAAAACGACGTACCTATCCGATTGAAATGTAGTTTTCGTTACATTTGTTTTGTATGAGATGATTCTTAGATAGATTTATTGGCCACAAGTCACTGTACGAGGGATTCTGCAATAACTATAGTAAATTGGGGCACCCCAGACTTGTTTACCAAAATGTACTTTTAATAAAAGAAACCATGTGCCATATATTATTTTTGCATGTGAATCCGACTCCTCCCTAAAACTACCTACTACTTGCTATCCTCAAAGATCTACTCCCTGAGAATGTATCTGAGTCCATCATGGAAAATACAGTCGTGGCCGTGTTTTTTTAACTTTAAACTACACAAACGCTGTACCCCGCTGAACAAACTCCAAGATTGCGGGGCGCCATGTAAATGGATTTGCTGTATATAATTATTTAGCTGAGACCCCCCCACGCATTCATTTGAGGCTATTCAACAACTTTCAAACTCAATTTGAGTTCTCGGAAGACGGCGTGTGCTAAACAGCCACTACAGTTAAGTACGGTCCTTCTACATAACTTAATAATATTACTATAATAATATAGTTGTTTCATAGTATGTGGTACACCACTTAAACCCCTTGTGATCTTTCGTACAGTCCGTTCCATCCAAAGGTTGCCTGGTAGTTAATTAGCGATAAGACAACTGTACAACATTGTAGTACTTATTTAAGCTGTAATATTTTGCGTGCAATAAAGTATCTTCTATCTTCAAGGCCACATATCTTGAGACAAGATATGTGGCCTACAGAATCGTCTCTAAAATATACCCTCAGAAGTTACTTCTATCGTTTTTTGACAAGCTTATATTATCTTCACTTGTAAGTAAATAAATAACAAACTAAAAGTCTAATAAAATCTTGGAAGTCAATTTTAACCTAATTCTAATTTTATTGCATGTGCTTAAAACGTTGAAGCAAAACATCGGCATGCCCTATAACAAAAAAATCGATGGCAAATATCATCAGTTAGTGTTCCAAAAAGCGGCGATGGGCTTGCAACCTGTTACGTGGAATGTAATGTATTGTTCGACGTACTTCTGACCACCCCCTGCTTTGTATCCTCAAAGATCTAATCGCTGAGTATGGATCTGAGGGTGTCCATCATGGGGTATCCATTGGTGAGAGTATATTTTTGTTTCGTTTTTATCATTCATAACATACAAAATTTTGAAAGAAGAACGAAAGAAAAAACATTTATTTGCAAACGTTGCACAATATGAAACAAACAGACAATACACACAAACAATACCTAAATACTAACAATATATCTACCTCCCCATACCTACCAATATTACGACGCAAATTGGCAAACACAACGCTTAACTTCCGTTGGAACCAAACATTTAGTGAAATCACGGAAGTCTGCTTACATAACGATTAGTAAATGTATAAAATATTACATTTATACCTAACTATAAATAAAAATAAACTTAACGGTGTACAAACTACATTAAAAAAAGAAAGTGGGACAAACTGGCAGTTCATGAGTGACTTTCATGAAATCATGAACATTGGAATAGAAATGACCAGTGTTATGAGGATGAGAAATATTTATTATATTTCTCTTCCTCATAACACATACAAAGGAAAAAAAGGCAACGACTACGGTAAGCACCCAAATTGCCATTGACTTTTAACCAATTTTTTTTTATTTCTTATTAACAAGTCTTCCTTCAGTGAAATATTAAGTTGATACATTAAAAGCCAGTCAGAGAACTCCCGAGAATAATTACAACATAAAAACTTCATCCATATTCCAGTAACTCTATTAAGAACTATTAAAAACATCCAAGTTTATAAAAGCGTTTATATCTTACTTACTTTCTCGTGCATGCTTCAAAAGTGTCGAAACCAGAAGGTAAAAAAAGGCATAGTCAAAAGCATGAAGAAAGATGAAGTCCACTGCTAAATATAGGCCTCCCAAGGAAGGAAGAAGGCAACATAATCTTCGGTCCATCGGGTGGGGAAACCTTTCTATAGTGCGTCTCTCGGTTCGTGGCTATATGAGAACCTTTCTTACCCAGCGGTTGTCGGAACTGGCCTGCCCATTCGGTAGGTAAGCACAGTGAAACTCTGAACATATCTCTCTCCGCCGCTATGCATAGCCCGTTGCTTGTTTTGGGCTTATATAAAGCCAATAGTTGACGACCAGTCTCAATGCCATATTATGTCAAAAGGCAAAAATGAACTCATTTATTTAGCGCCAAAACTTGGCCCGTTTACCAATTCATTCATTATTTGAACGAAAACTAAGAAATGAGTCCGTATTTCATGGGAAGTCTGAAAGTACGGAAAAGTTTTGGCGTAATAGGTTAGCGTGGTATGGTCACGTCATGAGATTGGAAAGAATGCCATGTTATATAGATATGAATGTTGATGTTTCTAAGAGTAGGGGTTGACCAAAGAAAAGATGGATGGATTGTGTGAAGGAAGGCTGATAGAAAAATGTGGAAGAAGAAAACATATCGTGCCGACCCCACGTAATGTGAGACACGGGAGAAAAAGAATAGGATATACGGAATCAATTACAAAGCTCAGTTTTTTTAATCTATATTATTTATATTAGGGTGCATATCTGGGTTCAAACCAAAACTCTTTGGTTTAGAAGTACAGCCCACTAGGTATACACGGCAACGTTGTATTCATCACCCAGACTCTTAAGAGACTGGAGATCTTGAAGGAAGCCGATCACACATACACACCCGACACACACACACACACACACAATGCGCATTTAAGTTTAAGTTTAGTTAGTTAGTTTGTTTTTTAATTTTTATTGTCCTATTAGGTACAACTTATAAGATAATTTATAAAAATGCTATAGAAGAGCGGGTTTTCCTAGTACAAGCATATAATTACTTAAAAGAAGATTCCAAATCCTGTAAGTACTAATGTAACAGAAATAAATATTTTGTATTTTTGTATTTGTATTCCTTTTCAAAAAGCCACTCACTCTCCGTTTAAGCCCCTAAAACTTTTCTTTCATTTCCCGCCGACGTGTGGCAGGTTTTCCGCTCAAAACTCATTTGCGGCGGTGGCGTGGCAACTTGCAGATTGGCTGCCTCCTGCCTCCATGCTCGTCTAGTTCATTGTTTGACGAAGCATCGCTTCTGCAGTCACCACTTTTAAATTATGCAGTCTATGTGTGACTGCTTGGTGTTTATTTACATTACTAAAATTTTGTTTTGAAAGCGCAAAGTCCGATCATTGCAATGAATAGTTTATTCGCACTACCTTAGTTTAGTAGATTTGTATTTTGTTTAATTCGTTATTATCGAAATCGATAAGGCGGATATATATTCCCACTAGTAACAGTTTTGATGCTTACGACAAAAGAACGGGCCACTTCGTGAATGCGAAAACTATTGTGAGTGGATCAAAATATTGATATTCGCACTAATGTCAATCTGGATCAGAATGTCATAAGATACAGGAAATGTCAAAGTGACAGAGAAAGCCGGGGATTTATCAGCTGTTCGTAATGTATGAAACCTCCTTGCGGGATATAACCTTTCACCATACCGATTCTCCTAAATGTGAATATCTAAACAAATATGAAAAATCCCAAGATGTTTACTGGCTTTCCAAATCAATTCTCTCAAAACATCTGCAAAACAGTTCTCTCTTTACTAGCATTCGGGTTCTCTAAAGATCCATGAAGCCTCCACCTATACCTGAAATTACGTTTCTCATTTCCATGACAATACAAAAAGGGGATTTTTGTTTCGCAGTTTTTGTATTCGCTTGTTGGAATTCGGCCGAAGTACATTTTACCTGGATGAGCGATATTATGCACTGTTCCGACAATAGGTCGGGAGCCAATGGTAGTTTTATCACGTCGCTTCTAAGTGACGTTTGAACAGTCATTGACCCTGCCACTTTACCTATTCCCAACTGAATTGCTCTAATATGTCACAATGCGACAGATTAGACCGAAAACTTAAAACTAGCAGTCCTAGCTACGAGTCGACTACTGTTAGTAGTCCACTCTTATACCTCTTGACGACCTCTGTGGCGCAGTGGGCAGAAGGTTGCGGGTTCGATTCCCGCCACGGGACAAATGTTTGTATGATCTGCAAATATTTGTTTCGGGTCTGTATATCAGTTATGTAGTTCCCATAATACAAGCTCTGCTTAGTTTTGGGCTAAATTATGCTCTGTGAAAATTAAGCATTACTGTTTATTTATTTATTTATTATATAACTCGCTAGCATACAAAAGTACTCGTCTTAACCACTGATTTGGGAACGATAATAAGGTTTTCAAAAATAGTTCAACGGGTTTTGCAGAGAGAAGATTGTGTCTCAACAATGTGTAAGTGATTAAAGAAAATCTTAGATTTAGATCTTAGATTTAGATTTTTACTAGATACGGGATATAATACTACTGTGCCGAAATATCTGGACACGCTCACAAAACATGGTAAATATTATTTTATTAGGCAAAATCATATTCATAACCAACACAAGTACATGAAGAGAGGTTCTATATGTTTCTATCATCCTTGTGATTTCAATGAATAAAAACCTGTTGACTCTGACTTTGACTTTGTTCCTCGGCTAAAAAACATAATTTTAAAAGAAATACTTACCTGGTTTCGAGACTATGACTACCCTAGTTTTATTTGGCGGCGTCAACTTTTTAATTTCGTTCGTTTGCAAAATGTTACGGTCGCAATATGCGGAGTTTATTTTTTCGATTAAAACTTGTCGACTTTAACTGAATTGATTTTATTTTTTATTATTAAGGGTAGCTTCTTCGATATAACATATCATATGTGTTAAGAACACCATGGTATCTGGTTTTTTGTATCAAATAATAATAATAATGTTGGACATGTTTCACACAGCATCATCTAGCCCCAAAGTAAGCAGAGCTTGTGTTATGGGAACTACATGAATGATATATTACTTATATACATATTTTTTTGTAAATACTTAAATATTACACATGAAAACACCCATATCCGAGACAAATATTCGCAGATCATACTAACATTTGTCCCGCCGCGGGAATTGAACCCGCAACCTTCTACGCCTCAGGCGGACCTTCGCCCACTGCACTACAGATGTCGTTTTATCTAAATCAAATACAATATTGAATCTAGATAAAAGCGGACAACAAAGGTCGGCTAAACTCACTCAAAGGGATTTTTAAACTAGGTTTGAAATTTTTTATGTTTTCTAGATTATCAATAAAGAATTATACACTGGTTAAAAGCTAATTCAAAAAACAATAAACATAATTTTCCAAGTTACACCCCCTTTCCCTATCGCCGACAGTTCACGATAAACGTTAAAAAGTCAAGAGTTTAACCTACTGATCATTAATTACCAAACTTCGGCCATAGCGAGCCGAAGTCGAAAGGTATTCGCGAAGTTGCATCCGATCTGAATATTTGGGAGCAAGGAGTAAGCAAACCAGAGGGCGCTTGATATATAAAATACACACAAGTAAGTAAAACAAAAGGCGCTAGCGATAAATAAATCAATAATGCTGGACATTTTTCACACAGCATCATCTAGTCCCAAACTAAGCAGAGCTTGTATTATGGGAACTACATGACTGATTACTTATAAAGAAACGCTCAGACCCGAGACAAATATTTACAGATGATACAAACATTTGTGCCGCGGCGGAAATCGAACCCGCAACCGCGGGCTTTCGCCCACTGCGCCACAGAGGTCGTCAAGCGATGGTGTAAACCCAAAACAAGAAATATATTTTAGAGCAGGCAACGCATTAGCATTAGAAATGCCCCAGGTGTTGTAAATGTCAATAAGTATAATAGCAAATAGTCGTCAAAACGTCGTCATAAAACATTAAAAAAAATGCCCTGCTTTTTTGTGCTGAAAGTAACTTTGATGCCTTTGTGGTGTTTGAATATTCAAGAGAAATATACCCACCTGATAGATCCGATGCCATCTAGATGCGGGAAGTCATGGAGGTGGCTCAAGAATGTTCGTCGTGGAACTCTTTGATCTTATAAAAATAATTATGATGAACGATCATGCTTACGCTTATTACCCCACTGCAGGTAAATAATACTCGCCGAATTTGGTACAGACAACCGTTATTGGAAACTTGGGGAATTTTCATTTTAGTGTAAAGCTGAACTGGATGACAGCATCTGTTTAAATATCTCAAGCGTTTTCAGGTATTTCAGGTGGAAAAGTTGAGGAAATAACTCATAAAAAGTGTCGCTTAAATTACAGGCAGATTAGAGTTCAAGACCATCAAGACCAAATTAGGGCATGTGCAAGCATACCAGCTTACAAACCGAAACAGATTTTTTTCAAGCAACCTCTATATGTCTACTTTGCGTCTACAGCCTGTGGCAGTGTACTGTGAAATTGGTACAAATAAAGCGTATGGAAGAAAAACACAGGTGCCATTTCCCCGTGAACGAAAACAGAGCTCGACCATAAAACATTTTTATATCCTTGACAGATTTCGTAAACTTCCACCATAACTTTTGCTCTTTATTTAAAACAACTTGCGAGTTCGCGGTAAACAAAAAGTTGGAACTTGCGTTGAAAACGGAGTTTCTGAACAAAGCGCCAGTCGTTATGTCACCTACGTTACTAAGTTCGTATAAGATATTGCAAAGATTATAATAATTTCTAAATTCGAATGATCGCATAATAATAATAAAATTGATTTATTCAGACAAATGCGACAGTTGTTTGTAGAAACTTAAAACTAGGTTAGTACTTAATGACTAAAAGCGCTTTGGTCTTCTGGATAAGTTTTCATACCAGAGGACAAACATCGCATTAAGGATGCTGTTGCTTCTTCCGTGGAGTCTTCTCAACAATGACGCTTTTTTTTTATGCCAAATGGCGTCCAAGGTTATAAGGCATTCCATGTTTGATTTAAATGTATTTACGCATGTCCCCTGGACTGAGAAGAGCCGAGGGGATCTATCGGGCTCACTAACCAAACTACTAACAGAGTACTAGTGATGGAGGTACACTCACTAAAACAACACGCTCACGACTGTACTTCATGAGGTACATCCTCAGTGGGTACCGGTTTCCTCAAGATGTTTCCTTCATCGTATCAAGCACGTGTAAATAATACCATCATTACCACAGACTCAATATAATAATCCTTCAGGCAAGATACGGCACGGGCGCTAAGTTCAGCCGTCATTTTACTGTCGCCGCTATTTCAGAAAACTTTGAGTTCACTTCGCAATACCGCACAGATCTATGCTTATTGATCGGCGACGGTTGACATCCAACTTTTCCTATTAGAAGTTTGCACGTGGAAATTATTTGGTTTGGAGTCTTCGTATGCTTATAAAAGCTCGACAAAGGAAGGATTTATGACTTGATCTCAACTTGATGGTGATTGATGAAGTAAGATCTCTCGGAGGTGTCGTCTGATGGGTCTTTCTCATGCTGCAGCAGTATAGGTCGATTTCAGTTCCAATAAAATAAAATAAAAAATGTACATTTTTTTTTCAATATTTTAAGAAATTATATAAACAAAAGATTATTAGAACTACTTTAAAAAAAGAAAAAAAAACATAAGGAAAAGAAGAATGCTCTCTACCTCCAGTGACAGGACTACAGATAGAAAAAAGTTTAAGTCACCGACCGCAGGCAAAATGCTGGCGCTATGGCGCTTACCTCGGTCAGATGTTATAAGGAAAAAATATATAACAAAAATGGAACAATGAAAAGCAGAATCTTTATACAGAATCACATTCAATTTGTAAGCTGTGGATAATAACGACTAAATTAAAAAAAATACTTTAGACCTTACAGGCTAAACTAAAACACTTTAAGCACAGGCAAAATTACACACTTTTAGAGCATAAGTAAAAAATAGATAGGGGAGTCTGTCCAGCAGTGGAGTTCTACAGGTTGATGATGATAATGTTAAAAAACTCATAAACTCTTGTTTCCCTTTTACGTTGTAGAAAAACCTTGGAATCTTCAATCACCATTGCTGCTAAGAAATTCTAGGGGTTTCTCCTAAAATACATCCCTTGAATATAAATGAAGCCCATCTCGTAACCTTTTTTAACAAATTTACCTCGATAAAGACAGTGAAGAAATAACATGAATATTTATTCCTGTTAAGTACTCCATCATGGATAATTCTAAGTCGTTTCTGTTCTCTTATTTCATTAAAAGGCTACGTCGAGACAAGTTTCAGTGTCTTTTAACTTGCCTGTTTTAATATTTACTTTTAAACCGACTTCAAAAAAGGATGTTCTCAGTATTCGTCTGTATTATTTTTTGTGTGTATGTTACACGATATCTTCGCTAATTGTAAATCGATTTTTTTAGAGTCCATGGTTGCAAATATTATTAAAAAAAAATCCTGTAAAAAAAACAAAAGCTGTTTTTAACATAATAATATCATGTCTTTAAAACGAAATGTATTTGAATTTATAATTCCAAGTTAAACTGCAGATTTTTCAGATCAAAGTGGCCAGTTCAACAAAACGGCAATCTTATAGACTCTCAAATCAAATTTCGGAGTCTTCATATTAAAATGTAGACTCCGCAGTCAGAAATAGTTGGATCGAGCTGTCTCCAGACAGGCCAATGCCCAGTTGTGGACTTATATATACTTCTTGCGATTAGAATATGCGATTCATAAAACTTTACGACAGGGATAAGTATTTCAGAAGAATTCATATTGTAAAACGGGATTTTTTGCGTAATAGTCATTATATTTTCTTTAATTTTTTTTATTGTTATTTTTTTTGCTTGACATTTTTATCGAATTTTATTGGTAATTCGTTTATGAGGATAAGTTGTAGTTATATACGAGTATATACTTTTTTTAAAATATGGACATGTTAACCTTAAATTAGATTAGATGTGTAAGTAAATTTGCTTCCCAGATATTAGGGAATGTGAGCTCCATCAAATATTATAAATTACTTTGTACCACCGCATTCAGGCAAATAAATGAATTATTATTATTATTATTAAAGGAGAGCGTTGTGATCGCTCCGGCCGCCATGGCAACTGAGTTACAAAACCAGTTGTCTAAAGAAAAAATAACTTGCTACGCAGCCGATCACTCACCCTAATGAAGACCCGGAATGAGTCGAAATAGTGTCGGTTCCTTCCCCGATTTTACGTGAAAATTTCCGTTTTACAATATGAATGGTCTTTTGGAAAAGTTTTTTGGAATAAGTGATAATGTTTTTTATTATCAATTGCTTACGCTGGTATTAAATTGTCTAGTAATTTAATAATATTCCAGTTGATTGAATATACAATTCATATTACTTTTGGTACTGTGAAAACTATATACCTATAAAAATACCTAGATGGAATTAAGCCAACTGAGGTCATGCGGTCGCGACATGTAGAGCGGAAGCGGATGCTGCCAACTGGTAACTGGTAACAAAGGCATGTCGTATATGCATACTAGTACATATTTTAGAGATATATTTTGCACTCTGACATGATTCAGGCAAACTATACTCGATCCACTATAAATACTTTTTTCTCGATAACATAATTATGACAAGTTGGTTTAGTGATGTCCTAATTGCTATATTCCCTTTCGGAACATGGTATCCATTGCCCAAAATATCCATTCTCAATATAGATTATCGATTCGATTATCGATACAATTCTAGTACAATTTATATACGATTTGATAGATTCCAAAAACAAAAAAATCAAACACACTCACGACTGTCTTCCCCATGGTGGACATCCTCAGATACATACTCAGTGAGTAGATCTTTGAGGATACCAAGTAGGGGGTAGTCAGAGGCGCGTCCAAACATTACATTTGGTACATGCCCGCCTTTTTGCAAGTAGTAAGCATTCCACGTGACAGGTTGCAAGCCCATCGCATTGATAGATTCAATTTATTAAATATATTAAACTCAAATAATATTGAAATTAACGTCGACGCCGCGAGTTATTTGGTAATTTTCATCACTTATGCTCTCAAATTTGGTCATAGTTAACTCGAAAACTGTTCCGTGATTGCTATCTGTAAATAGAAACAAGCTCATTACATTCATAATATGCTACAATAAAATATTTCTATTTAAAAATGGAACTTGCCACACCGGGACCGTTTATTTACTTTTTAACAATAAACTGTTATGAAAACCTGCAAAAAGGCATGCCATTGCTTGGATTACAAATAGAAAATTACACAGTGAATGGACTATAAATTATGCATTTGACATTGCTATCACAAGTGTATAGTAAACGTGAATTCTGGGTAAGGCCTCTGTTTATTGAACACTCATCGACGTTGTCGTCGGTGCGACGTCAACATCAACTTTTGTCCGTAATCCGTATTCTCTATCGTTCCAGACATATACGACCATTTTTCATTCATCCTTTGACTTCTACTTAAATTGTTGTGAATTTTTAGTTTTTTTAAGTCTGAAAAGAATAGCACCTTGTGACATTAATGTAGTTCTTTTGTAATATAATTTAATATATTATGAATCTTTTTCGTAAGTATATTGTATTTTTGAAATATTAAAAATAATATTTTTTTAAATTAAATGAATTAACAATAATGAAGTGTCGAGTCAAAAACACAAATAAGAGTCAGCTATCAGCTAGGTCTTGTCAGCTAGCTGACTGTTATTTGGGTCAACGCATTGGGATTCAGCGTGGAAATACAGCCAACATTTTGGGTACGCTTCCGTCTAGTGATCTAGATCAGTTGCAACGGTCTTAAAACCATTGCAATCGATCTATAGATATTTTTTTTAACAATATTATTAAATAGCTTGGAAATGAATGTGGAGTGGGTGGCAATAAGTACTTAGATACCTACTCTATAATACCTATAATACAGGCTCGGCCTGGTTTTAAGTATTAGTGTCTTGGTAGACATCGCCGATAATCTTCAATGCCTATCTGCCTACCTATTCTACCACATCTCAACAGAACAGCGGAATGTTTCATAATTAGATATTTTTTACAATATTTGAAAACCCCTGCCGTGTCTATAATTTCTATCATTTATTCAATAGACAGGAGCGTTGCAACTCTATTAATGCTCCCTTGTGCCTTTTGGTGATAAATTTTGTCTAAAAACCGTTGCAATAGATCGATGATGGTTTTTAGATAGCTTGTTTCATCTGTTTTTTTTTTGTATATAACTTCTTGTATGAAATGAAAAAAATGTGGCTTTAGTGTGACCACACCATTTGCACCCGCAAAAAATCGCACTATCGTTTATTGCTGTAAAGCAGTGCATAGCCGTTTTGAAGAAAATGAAAACAGACAAACACTTTAACTTATTACCATAAACGTATAAAACGGCGTGACGTAAAAATATTTTGTAATCTTCTTTGATGTTCATTCAAATGTTGTGTCTTCTATTTGAATAGAGTTTCTTCGCTATGCTAATATCCAAAGAGGAAATCTTGCTGACTGTAACGAGACGCGTATCTCTTCGAGATGCACTTTGTACTGGAATAACTTAACGTTTATTCCAGTACTGAGTGTTTACTTGAAGGTTTGAAGACCCTTGGTTGTTCAAAATGCATGAAATTTTGCAATTCGATTCAAAACGGTGAGAATTATTATAGTAAAGATTTCAATTTAAGACTCTCCCTCTGAAAAATAATAAATAATAATAATAATAGACAAGAAAATAGTCATTAGCCGTAGTACCATTGAGTCCTTAATCCATCATGGTACTACGGGTAATCGGGTATAAGAGAATAATGCTGTTATTACAACGTGATTCGACCTCTAGCGCAATGGTACCACGGGTAATAAAAGCTTGATATTTTTTAACTGTAGTACCATCAATTCACACAACCATATATACAAGTCAGTAAATACAAAAAATACAAATGAAACAGCTAACCGTAAAGACTGTTGCAAACAATCTATAGATAGCTCAACTGCTCCAGATCACTACCAGACGGAAGCGTTCCCAAACTGCTGGACGCATTGCCACGCTGATTGGCAATGCTAATGCGTTGACCCAGATAAGAGCCAGCACTCTCGAATAATCGCTCTGAAATATTTTTGAAAACGCGTAGGGCCCCGGTCCCCCACCGACCTAGTCCCAGTATATAGTAATGACTGCTACTATGAGTAATAACTCTATGAACTTCTATGTTATACTATGTTATGTTATGTTATATGTATATTCTATGTTATGTTCACTTAACTTGCATGAAAGCATGCAACTTAAGTGGTGTATAAAATATAAGTGTCGCAGTGTCAACGTCCTCATTTAAGCAGCACTCTGTCATCTCAGAATATTTTAGAGAGATGTCTTAAAGACGTCTTTCTTAGCTAAGTGGGTACACAGATTAAGGGATATTTCGTAAGTAGAGCACAAGTAATGTTTTTTGCTTGTTCTGTAAGCTGCAGAAAAAGAAAAACGATTTCTTCGAGCATACAGCATAATGTTGAAGTTACGTACTTTTATGTCATTCTCCAAGTTCTTTCAGTGTTTGCGCTTTCAGAAGGCGTATTACAACTTGCAGGTAATATCTGAACTTAGTTTAAAAATAACAAATATATTACTATGATTATGCTAACAAATTCTTTTACCTGCGATGTAAGGACCGTATATGTGTTTGAGGTTACGATTTTACATGAATTTTTTGCATGAAAGCCATACCAATCGTTGTTATGTTTATGCATGCACGTTTTTAAATATTACTAAAAATATCAAATACATAATTAAAAATTATTACAAATCAAAATAAAATTAAACACAACAATTGAGGCGGGTAAATTATTACTTATTATGAGATATGGTAGAATAGGTAGGCCGGTAGGTTGAAGATTATCGAAGATAAGATAAGATAAGACAAAGACACTAATACCTAAACCAGGCCGAGCCTGTATTATAGGTATTATAGAGTAGGAACCTAAGTCTAAGTCTAAGTCTAATCTAAGTAATGGTACTTTATATCTTGCCGTTATTGCCACCCACTCCACATACATTTAAAAGCTATTTAATCATATTGTTAAAAAAAATGTGCGACATCCAATTTTGTCTCAAAGTGAAATGAAAACGCCTTAGTAATTGCGTCTTGAAAAGCACCCCCATTCGTTTTGAATGTCAGATAGTAAATAAGACAGGGGAGTCAGTATGAATCCATTTCTGTAGAATTTCTCATGATTGAAGTGTACCATCTTATTCATTTCAAATGCAGCAGATCAAAAGCCTTATTGAAATTGGCTTTTCCAAGCCATGCTTATGTAACGAGATGGAACACAAGAATATCGTGTACTCAATAGAATCAGGTGAACATTTCTCGGTAATCGAGAATACGACCTAAAAAAATTCAGTCACTGCTTTCCGATCAAGGAACCAAAAGGAATGGAATTATATATTTGCTTTTTCAGCTATAAAATAATCGAAAAGTTGCTATTTGTTGAATCTAAGTAAATCCTGTTCGATGTTTGTCTCATATAAACTCCTAGTTCACGAACTGAAATGTTTGACCCCGTAGTTCAAAAACCCCCTTAACTCATATTCAAACTTCAAACTTCAATTTGTATAACCAACTAAAGTTCAACCAAGTTTCATTAAGATTGAATAAACGCTTCGGTAGTAATCGTCGGTAAAACAAACATACATACGAACGCCTAGTCTACTTGGTTTATCCAAGTAGACTGTGATTTATATCGATCAATAATCATATCTCCTTCAAGCTTGTTCAGAAAATGTAAATATTATCGCAAATCCTTACAATTTACTCAATAGACACGTAACGGAAGCCTGATTCGAAAGTACAAGTGCACTTCGGTGTTCCTTGGTTCCATATTCGCATAATCAAGTCGAATTGTACGAACATCACGTATCCACACGTACGAACGACCCATTGTAAGCTTCGACGACCGCTTTGAGGGCGGGTGTAGCAGCTCAATCTGATAATATATTTATACATGGGATGTTAAAGTAAACCTCGTAAAAGCTTTTGTACGAAATCTCTTATAATTGACGGAGTTATTTAAACATCGAATCTTGCTCAGACTTTGACTGACCCATATCAAAAGCTATATGTTGATGCTACGAGTGTGCTACGAGAACGCTACGCGATATCTACAATATTGCTACGGACTCACGAATTCAAGTTATATTGTTTTCGTCACGTCAATACGCTCTTGGGCCGTTTTTGATCTTATCAGTCCAGTGGGAACGTAAACTTGCTGGATTGTGAAGGTATAATCCACTTATACTTTGGCTGAATAAAAGAAATTCTTAGTCCCCTATTTTCAATTACCATTTATTAGAGCAGAATCTTCGTACCAACGAACTAAACAAACTTATCTTATTCGTTGTCAAGTCAGCAAGTTTACAATAATTTTAAATTTATCGCAAAGTGGTCTGTGGGAGCAATTAGCGTTGTCACAGCTAGTGGGTGGTCCAAGTTTTAATGGCCCGTCCCTGAGATAAGAGGCCGTAGGAAACTCAAGCAGTACTGTTTAATTTAATAAGTTGTTTAAGGACATCGCTGCTTGGTATGTAAATTGCTTAGTCAAAGTTCATATTAACTGTACCGGACAACTCAGTGTAGGAAGGCCCTCATCCGATGTACCGATATTGCGGGAATTTGGTGGATGGAGGTGGCAAGGATCGTTCGTCATGGCATTCTTTGGCGGAGATTTACGTCCAGCTTAGGATTTATACAGGGTGTTGATGATGACTGTATGCTTATAGAAAACAGCGCTTACAAAAAACAAAAAATAATCTTTTATTTTCGTCACGTTTGCCAAGTCCTTATAATAATGTCTTACCAATGGAGGCTTATTTTATAAATTTATTTGTATAAATTTTTCAATTAAAATATCTCGCAATCTTACCGGTATTTTATGTTTATATGTAAAAAAAAAAGTATTTTTAAACTTTCGCGATCAGATAATTAGAATAATTTTAACCGGTTATCGTGTTTAAATAAAATACATTATTCTCACCTCAATTCGAAGAAAGCGTGCTCTGTTCCAACTATCTGCGTCGGAAAAAACAAGAGACTTTTTCAGAACACTCTCTAAAATTTCTACTGTATCTACATCCAAACGGCTACCAAGAGTAATCCAATTTGGCGAAATTTCCCGTGTGAAAAAGAATTTCAAATGCAAATTGAACGAAATTGTTTTTATTTGCTAAAATAGTGACATTGTTGTATTCAAAGTATTTCGAACATCCCATCAAGGTTTCGAACACATACTCATTTATTTTGAACACGTTAATAAATTAGCTTTACTTGTAACTAAAAATTACAATAATTTAATTAGTACCTATAATAAGTAGGTAGTTAAATTAGTAGGCATTATAAGATGGTATGTCTATATAGAAGTAAAAAGGTCGAGGACTAAGCCACTCTGTATTTCAGCCTCGCCAGTAGGTTATTAGTTAACTAACTAACAAACAATGTAATCAAATCTTGGAAGTCAATTTTAACCTATTTATAATTGTCGTATCGAAATGAAACTTTGTATGTATATGTAGTTCGAATGGCTTAATATAATTTGGTATCTTGGAGCTGATCTAATGATGTAGCCAGGAGGTATAATGAAATACTTTTTTTATATTTTTTGCGTGATAAAAGCGTATTTTTTTTAACTATATATTTTATTAAACCTTGGGAACTTAAAGTTCACTTGGTTACGTCAATCAAATTATAATAAAACTTACATTATGGTACTTGG
Source organism: Perizoma affinitatum (assembly GCA_961405105.1). Lineage (NCBI taxonomy): Eukaryota > Metazoa > Arthropoda > Insecta > Lepidoptera > Geometridae > Perizoma > Perizoma affinitatum. The sequence continues at coordinate 13,330,657 of OY560189.1, forward strand.
AAGAATGCTGGAAGCAAGTATTTTAGTTTCATAGGAATATTTATATCATGCTGTAGGCTACACTCTAAACTACTTTAGGCTTCTGATGTATCCGCCTTTTATATACTAAATTCCTCTTTTTACTGATTCCTCTAGGGTTTGATTTTCAAAACTTAATAAAAATATCAAATATATCCTCCAGATTTCAGGCCTCATTCAGTGAGTCGGTCACGAAAAATTTCATGTATTCCGTTTTTTTATACAACTATTGTGGCAAACATTCATACGGCCCATCTGTTTGTAAGCTGTTACCTATTACTGCTTGGCAGCAGTAATAGGTATGGTGGTATACCCCGGGCGCGATCATTCACATGGAGCTCTTATTCAGATATTTATAGATGAATACAGATATAGGTATTCGTGCAAAGTAAATATCACACAGTATCGGCTTTCTTTGACGCATGCAGACAAATCATTGAAAATAACTGTATAATAATAGTAAATAATAATGCTGGTCATTTTTCACACAGCATCATCTAGCCCCAAACTAAGCAGAGCTTGTGTTATGGGAATTAAATGACTAATATACTGTAAATACATATGATACATAGAACACCCAGACCCGAGACAAATATTTGCAGATCATACAAAACCTTTGTCCCGCGAAGGAAACGAACCCGCAACCTTCTGCGGCAGAGAGCTCGTCAATATGCCAATATGTCAATATGTCAATATGTCTGTATGCTAATTTAAATGTCGATTTATCCAACCTTAACATCCTCATCTCGTACTTATAGTTTCGAGCTACATACTTCCAGATTGGCTTACACCGAAACAGGTCATGTGCGAAGCGTGATAAGCAAAAACCTCTATATTTGATTGATCAATACATCTTCGGAGATTGATAGCGCCCTTCCTTGCTCATGATACTCGTAAAGTACCAGTGAAACGTGTTTACAAACATCAACTTAACATCGATACGGTGGTATCAAAGAGTAGCTAGGTGGATAGAAAACCCACTCAAGAAATATATTTCCAGCTTAGCATGAATACCCAATACAACTGTTTTGTCTACCGCCGAGAAGACAAAAAATATTGTTTGACCCCTCTCTTTTGTTTGACATAATAGGCGACGCACCGATTTTCACTTGATTCTGTTTTCTTGCATTATTTAAATAGTGAGTGAAAAATACACACCAATAAAAAGCCGTGTTGGCTTAGTGGGCGATACCCTGACTTCTGATCCGGATCGTGGGTTCGAACCCGGTCGTGCACCAATGGATTTTTCCACTCGAAAAAAATATGTGCGCATAAACACGTGCTCAAAACGGTGAAGGACAATATCGTGAGGAAACCGGCATGCCCTAGAACCAAAAATACGAAGGCACGTCCCAACAGTTAGTGTTCCAATAAGCGGCGATGGGCCTGCAATCTGTCACGTGGAATGCTAACTTGCAAAACGCGGGCATCTACCAAATGTAATGTTTTGACGTGCCTCTGACTACCCCCTACTTGGTATTCTAAACGATCTACTCACTGAGTATGTACAGGGTCTTCCAATATGCACGTCCGAACTTTGGCAGTTGGTAGCGGCCATCTTGTTGAAGCTACATCTGTCAAATTGGTTGTCATTTATTCATTCTGTTTTGCCAAATCATCATGGATAGCTATAGCATTAAACAACACGTGCAAATGATAAAATTGTTTTATCAAAATGAGTGTTCTGTTCGGGCAACGCACCGCGCGCTTCGCCCATTTTACGGTCGCCATAATAGTCCTACCGAGAGAACTATTCGTCGTGTGGTGGATAAATTTGAGTCCACTGGTTCGGTAAATGATCGTACGTCAACGAAACGCAAGTTCTGCCGAAAACATCGCCGCTGTCCGTGAGAGGGTGCAGGAGAATCCGAGGCAGTCGATTTCGCGTCGCTCACAAGAACTCGGTCATCACTGTCAACGGCGAGCGCTATAGGTCGATGATTACCAACTTTTTTTGGCATGAACTGGATCATCTGAACACCAACGACATGTGGTTTCAACAAGACGGCGCTACGTGCCACACAGCTCCTGCCACATTGAATATTCTGCATGAGAGATTTGAGGGCATGGTCATCTCATGTGGAGCTGATGTGAACTGGCCACCGAGATCGTGTGACTTAACCCCGCTAGACTTTTTCTTGTGGGGTTTTCCTAAGTCGCAGTTCTATGCGAATAAACCACAAACCACAGCGGCCCTCGAAGCCAACATAACCTATGCCATAGGTCAAATTCAGCCTGATTAATGCGCAAAAGTCATGGAAAATTGGATATCTCGCATGCGCTCCACCCAGAGAAGCCGTGGTGGACATTTGAATGATGTCATATTCCACACATAATGGCATCACTACATCTTTCAAATAAATAAATAATTTCGATAATATCTCACACACACTTTGTTTTATTTAAATTTAAAGATGCTTAATGAAAGACCCTATATCTGAGGATGTCCACCATGGGGAAGACAATCGTGAGCGTGTGATAAAAATCTATCTAAAAATGGACGTTTTTTCAACTGTTTTTGTTAGTTAATCGGTTTTTGTTGGTTCTTGTTTTGTTAGTTCTGAATACATTTATTTTTCAAACGCAAATACAACACTATTTGAACCCTATCGATTTCCTGAAAATGTTTCACCGTCTCATTCTCATTCGCAAAGTGGTGCTTTTATGAAAATAATTATGTTTGAACGTACTCACAAAGCTACGGAGGTATTTGTTTATCTTCTACCATAACATACTGATACCTTTAGAATCCAAACCGTACCTTCGTTCCCTTTCAATAAATACTAATGTATACGGCATTCATATTTAATTAGCATCAATTACCAAAGTGCGTGTTGTAGATAAGGGAGGACGTGATTAACTTCAGTATTCGAAATTGAAACCAAGTGATGGCTTAAAGGTATATCTAAGTATTTATGACGGTAAACTTTCGTAAGTTAGGTATGAACAGGATACTGTAACAGAAAACTAGGGACCTTTGTTGGGATGATAGCCAGATTATCAAGTAACGCAAGTTATTATAAAAAAGTCGTATCTCAAAATATATATCTAAACTGTGAAGGAAAGAAGAAAACGGCACATGTCTTAAATCAAAAAAATTAAGGCATGTACTGAAGAGAGCTACTGAATCCTTTGACCACACTGGTTAATTCACCGTTGATCAACTTTAGAACCATCATACCTCAACTGGTCAGATCACTGACCGCAGGGTGGCCAAAAAAGAACCGACAGGACGAAGAAGAAAAAGCAGAGAATAAATTATTATCTATTAATTATTATTATAAATTATTATAATTGAGCTGAGTTTGTTTTTTTATTTAACATCACGTAACGATCTACGGAGCCGAGCAAAAAAAAAACATGAGTAAGAACGCCAAGCAAAATCGAAGTAATAGCGCGGATGGCAGTAAAATATAATATGTTCACTCTCATGTGCTTTCAGTGAATATAAATTAATATAATGTAACTGTCTGGAAAGTAAATAATAAGTGTGTGATAATTTTATCACACACACACACCTCTCTCTTATTTACACACTCGTGTTGACAGCCCAGTGCACCGTTTATACACCACTTGAATTTATCACCGTATCTAGTCCATAGAATTCTCTTTCTGGAAAAGGCTAAAGTCTCTTCGTAGCCCCAACCTGTGTCAGATAAGTAACGACAACACCGGCGACCCCGCTCGTAGATTTAAAGGTTTTGCTGGCTGCAAATGAATTTGTGAAGTGGCAGTGAAAATAATATATATTTTGGTTCGGCAGCATCTGCCGATAAGCGTTCACTGCTGGACGTAGGCCTCCCACGTGAAATGCAACTGTTTCATCGAATTCCTGAAACCGTTGAATATTGACATAAATTACGGTTGTCTGGAAGAAGTCGCTTTCAGCGTTAAGATCGCCCTTTTCAACCTACCTTACCTACCTCCTACTAAAAAAGGAGTTAGATACTCAATTCGTATGTTTTTTTGCGATATCTTCACCAATTGTGAACCGATTTTAGTGATTCTTTATTAATTCGTAGAGGTGGTCCCATATAAATGTTATAAAACTAAAACACCCCTAAGGGTCAAATGGGGGAATCAATTTTACATTGGACAATTTCTCAAAGTTTTTATTATTATTTGACATGAAAACAAAAATACTTGTTGCTATTTTACTTTAAACTTTACTGCCCACGGCTTGCCCGCGTGGTACCCAGATAAAAAGCAGCCGATTTAATGAAGCTCTTATCGTTAGGGCAGCGTTCATAAGAAATGCATTCGCTCGACCATTACTACAAACTACCGTTAAAACATCCCATCTTACAATCTCCCTCTGTATAATATTAGTGTACATTTTTGTGTTCTTACACATCCATTAAAGTGTTCATTCATTCGGTACAAGTTAACCTCGGGTTAAGGTCCGTTCTACACCGTCTTCCCGTCCGTCTTCCGGTTCACGGTCTCAAAACGGAACAGCCGCATATTTTTAGTTCAGTAAAAGTATAACTTTTCACAAAGCATCCGTAGTGCCTTGTCTGCTCTTGATGGGGACTAAAATAGAAAAGTTAAGACAAGTCTCATTTTGTTGTTGACAGTCTGTTGGGCAAATATTGCAATAGAAGCTTTCGTGGCTTAGCTTTTAACCGCAATTGGCACTAAAAACATCATATTTAGATAATTTGTGAGTATGTTTTTTTCCAATATTTTGGCACAGTTCGTTTGCCATGAAATTAAAAAAAACAAATGAAATTCATAACCTTGATAGTTCTAAACATTAAATGAGATGAAATTCACAAAAAAAAAACGAAACCGGAATGTGAACTGAAGCACTGAAGTAAATCACTGAATATTCCGACTTTTGTCGTGACAATAAAATAAAGAAACAGTAGCTTCTTGTGAAAGAGGTCGTCAGTGAAAGTACTGTCAGCATACCAATTTGTATACCCAAGCAGTTATGTTCGTATTTCTGTGAAATCATAGACACATGATACTTTTCACCATTATGTCACTGGACAACGCGCGAGTGATAGGTAGCTCTGGTGTTGCCAGCTTCTATAGATCACGGTAACTGTTTAACATTTTGACAATTTTTATTTTAACTAATCTTCTCCCTTTCCACTGAAAACAGGCCTTAATTTTGCATCAAATAAATATAAGTTCTTCTAATATTTTCTGTTACTAATTTAGTATTATTGTTTCAGGTACGTACCAGATTGTTCAAAAGGTTTGCTCACCGTCGTTTTAATTAAAACCAAACAATTATTATTTTCTTTTTCTCTAGAGGTTATTCGATTATATTGTATTTTTTTTTTATAATTTTTGATACTTATCGTTTTTATTTGTTTAATTACGTTTCTACTATTTATTTAACAGTAAGTAATAAAATCAGTGTTTATTTAACGGTTATTATTTGAGAAATAAAAGTCACGAAAAAAACAACCTACATAGTAGTTGTACTTTATTTAATTAAAGATTTTAAAAGTTTGTTTCTTTCTGATATTTGTCATTTCAAATTCAACAGAAGAAAGCATTTAGGTAATCGTTTAAAAATCTTTATTATTGTGATTTGTTTTGTTAGGGTTATATTACTTTTCCATATAATAAATAAATAAATAATGCTGGATATTTTTCACACAGCATCATCTAGCCAAAGTAAGCAGAGCTTGTGTTATGAGAACTACATGACTGATATACTACTTATATAATTCGTTTTTCTAAATACATACATAACATACATAGAAAACACCCAGACCCGAAACAAATATTCGCAGACACAAACATTTGTCCCGTGGCGGGAATCGAACCCGCAACCTTCTGCGTCTCAAGCGAGCCTTCGCCCACTGCGCCACAGAGGTCGTCTATATAGCAAATTATACATTCCATAACTTCTGTAGCACCCATATCACGGAACAAATTCCTGCGAATAACAAATCAGAGATAATAACTGGCCAATTTTTTTGTCATAAAGCCGCATGAATATTCTGAACGTTTCAGTACTGTGTCAACAGTACACAGTATACAGTGTAGTTACTATTATATACAGCATGTAGTCTACATTGTTATTCCAGCCAGTTTGTATGGGCGGGCAGAGGTATCATGTCACTGATTTTTGTTAAAAATTCATGCGTCGATGGATGCGAAAATCAATGTTTTCAAATGAGCAATGCGTATGTACAATGCGGGCGTTCATTCTTACTTTTGCATTATTTACTAGGGTTCCGTAATTGAAGGGTGTGAAACGGGACCCTATCTTTAAGCTAGCCGTATCTCTGTCCGACACAGGGTTGTATCTTTTTACCCGTAATAAATGTAGTCAATTGAACTTCTCATAGAATACGTTCTGTCATGGCATCAATAAATATTCTAGAGAAAGGCCGAGTGAAGATTACACTAAGCCGACGAGCTTTTATGAAGAATTCGATTAGGATTAATGAAGCGACAGAGGTATTCCAGGATCGTAGCAAATGATTGTCTCTTCAAGGCAATAGTGAATAGGTATCTACTAAAGACATTCGTGTTACGTTGTATACAGCATCATCACTTACCATCAGGTTAGAAACAAAAACAAAAAACAAACACGCTCACGACTGTCTTCACCATGGTGGACATCCTCAGATACATACTTAGTGAGTAGATCTTTGAGGATACCAAGTAGGGTGTAGTCAGAGGCACGTCGTAACATTACATTTGGTACATGCCCGCGTTTTGCAAGTAAGCATTCCACGTGACAGGTTGCAAGCTCATCGCCGCTTATGATGGGATATGCCTTCGAATTTTTGGTTCTAGGGCATGCCGGTTTCCTCACGATGTTTTCCTTCACCGTTTTAAGCAAGTGTTAATGTGCACATACATTTTTCGAGTGGAAAAATCCATTGGTGCACGACCGGGTTCGAACCCACAACCTCCGGATCAGAAGTCGGGGTATCGCCCACTTGGCCAACACGGCTCTTTCACTAGATTGTCGTGTAAAAGAAGTATAATTATGAATAGTTTATAAACAATTCAACATTACACATTTTAATATTTGTCTCGGGTCTGGGTGTTTTCTATGTTTAATTAATTATGTATTTACAAAATAAATAAAAGTATCTATGTAGTATATCAATCATGTAGTTCCGTAATACAAGTTCTGCTTAGTTTGGGGCTAGATGATGCTGTGTGAAAAATGTCCAGCATTATTTTATTTATTTAATTGTCTTGTAATTTATCAAAGAATTAGTGTTTGTATTTTATGGTGGTACGCGAGTCAGACTCCACATTACTGTTTTTATAATTCTTCGCCATACCTATGATGAGAAGAACCCAACGGCAGTGCGTATTGGGAGAGGTCTATGTCCGTGGACCTTTGTGGACTAGTGATGATAATTATGATGATGATAGCACAGGTCCCATAGATTGATATGAATTCAAATCTCAGTGATTTTCTCATTAGTACCCATTGAAATAACAAATTACCATGTTCGGTGAAATCAAACAAGAGTAATTCCCATTTTCCAAATATCAAATAATTTCTTTATCAGGGGTTTATAAACCAAAGCGTAATATTTACTCATTACCAATATTTCAGTCAAGTTCGCTAGTACACGTGAACACGTGTACAAACTCCGGGCGGATTAGTGGTTTTATAATGAAGAAACACTGCACGTACGAAGATTAAATCCAAGTTACTTGGAGTTAAAACACACATGGTACTACTGAATCATAAATTACATTCAGCGCCATGACTACCTAAAATGTAACTAAGTAGGACGAAGTAGGTATTGTATGTACTTTTTTCTCTTTTCTACTTCGTGGTACTTTTTTTTTAAATAATAATATTTCCTTTGTTTTATTTTAATATTTTAGAAGTAGTAGACATTGCTAGTTTCAGCCCGGCAAATTGTCTTTGTCTCGTTTCAGTATTAGTAATTTTTCTAGATTGATTAGAGGGCAGATCTTATAAATGACTTTTGCGACCTACGAGATATGGTCGGGGCAATATCAATTTTACAAAACTTTATTTACCAACACATTGTAGAAGCTATAATAAAACAGGTCCATTACAGCTCAAATTGGAAACAACAAAAAGCCACAGGTCACCCACAGTGTTAAAGTTTCAATTAAATTGTTTCAAACGATCGGAGCGGGCTTAAACCAGAATCTAAAAACCGTTTCAGTATTTTGTCTGTAACAGCCACAGATGGATTTGTAGCACTAACGAACGAATATTTCACTCTAAACCATGTTGTAAGTCTCTGAGCGGCCTTTAAACTCCGGTATGATGCTTTTATCTGTGTTACGCTCGACGCTAGTAGCCCGTATATGCGTAAATATTTGTTTTATACAGGCCTCTATCGCGTTTGCTTTTTTATTTTAATTTTTACAGTATCATTGCCATTTAGTATGGTAATGCAGATAGTATTTTGGGAACGCTTCCGTCTGGTAGTGATCTGGATCAATTGAGCTATGTATAGATCGTTTGCAACTGTCTTTATATACCTAGCTGTTTTATCTGTATTTTTTATACATACCTGTACGAGTTCAACGTTGGTTCTTAGGTAATTATTATCGCTAAGTAACTAAGGGACACCGCAATTGATGAAGAAAAGGCGTGGGAGGATAAAAAAAAAATTGTATAGTGAAACATTCTTGTTCCGGTCCGGCTCGGATATATCTATTTTAATTAATCTCCTCTCGGGGTGAAAGGTTTACTGATGGACAAACGGACATGTAGAAACAAACGATTCGAAAAGCCCATTGTGTAAGGTTCTTTGTTTTTGTGGAGTCACAAATTGGAAATGCAAACTGTTTATTTTCGAAACAGAAATAAGTGGCCAACATCGGTTTGGCTGATCCATTTAAATAAATATTCGGTAGGTAACTCTTTTTTAAATATGTATTTTATGTTAGTAATCGAAATAAAAAGATGCCGTGGCCTTCGGGATGGTGACCTCCAAGGTCATCAATAGTGATGGTGTCATCAATAGTGAAAGCAATAGTGTGAATGAATTAGTAGTATAAATAATGCTGGACATTTTCACACAGCATCAACTATCCCCAACGTAAGCAGAACTTGTGTGATGGGAACTATACATAGAAAACACCCAGACACTCGAATGTACAAATGAACACTTTCTTTTACACCACGACAAACTTAAATAAAAAAACAAAACTTAAATATCAATTTAAATGTTATAGATATCGTTTATTAACAATGGGCGGTCGCATCGCTGAAAGCAAATTCGATGAAAGATTGGTTAAAATGAGCACAAAAGAATCGAGGAAATCGACTTCTTTTTGTGTATTTTATAACCACGATTTGCTCGAATGTTGTTTATTTTCATTCCTCATTACCACCTAGCATAATAAGAAAGCTATTCCCCGCATGTTAAGATACAGCTAAGATAATATTTGTGGAATAGCTTCTATTCATAACAAATTGGTTATCATAAGGATTAGTTTCGATTCATCAGTGTTTAATGCGAGCGGCAATTTGAGCATTCAGCAGAATTAACACGGTATTTTTATTTACATTAGTTCTAATTCTATGAACCACTTAATTTCTCTAATCTAATCGTTGGTTAGGTACTTTTGATATGTAGAGATATGCCTTAAGGATTTTCTGAAATAATATTAATATTTGGAAAAACTGAAAGTAGACAAAGTTGTGGGATGTTCTATTTGTCTTGTATAATACAATAATTCTATACATGACTGACTGACTGGGGTCATTCAAAGAAAACACTAAAACTCTATTATCCCTCTCTCATTCTCGACTTGATGTAAAGTTTTAATATCTAATATTTTCCTAACTATATATTGAAGATCTTTGAGATTTTAGAAAAAAATCTCAAAGATCTTCAATATATAGTTTATTTTGCAACAACACTACGCATACTACTTATAAAGTTAAAGGCTGACCCTCTGTTTCAAAATCACTCGCTTTCTTTAGCAACGAGATAAAAGTTGACTGCCTCTATCCTATGTTTAGTGTAAGAAAAGGACAGGGCTAGAGTTACCGGCTAGAGCTAAAGTTAGTGAGTGATTATGAATAACAGGGTTAATAAAAACCGAACACACACATGGACATTAGTTATGACAATGTAACCGTCAAATGGACAGCGAATTTAAAAACAAAATAGTAAAACTATTTTCCATCCAGAGTTCTTTCTACGTAATTGCATTCATATATTTTCACAATCTCATGAAACGAGTTTTTCTGATGCATAACTATGAAACTATGTTGCTATGAAACTTTTGAATACTCTACAAAGTTCAATCTGTTTCCATATCCGATGTCAGTTCGTTTACGCTATCAGAACTGTTCACGTATTTGAAACCTTAGTGCTATGGATGTAAGGATCATTAAAACTTCTCATGACTAGATTTACATCAATTTTTATTCTCTTTTTCGAAGTGCCCGAGGATATGGTATAAAACGACAGTGGATTGGAAAGTTTTTTTTTCTCAACATATTCTTGTATAAGTACACAGTATTTTCCTGTTCGATTGTGTATCGTTAACATCTCTAGTTAGTTTAGACTATGTCTGTGGTTTATACAACTAGTTCATACTAGTTGTCACAGTCTCAAGAGCTTTTGTACAGAATAGCGTAGCAAATACCTACGCCATAGGAAATCTAAAATACTTTTTTTACGAAAACTTATGACCTTAGTTAGGTTAATTAAAGTTGGTCGTCACGATGGGCTCGCCAATATTATAAAAAAATGCTGGTCATTTTTCACACAGCATCATATAGCCCCAAACCAAACCGAGCTACAAGACGGATATACTTCTTATCAACTTTTTTCTGAATACATACGTAAAAACATTTGTCGAATGGAACCCGCAATCTTCTGCGTCTCAGGCTGGCCTTCGCCCACTTCGCCACAGACAAGAATACCAAAGCGTCTTCTAAGGGCATATGTAATGGCCAGAGACCTCGTGGCAGGTAATAACTAGTAGTCAAAGTCAAATTCATTGAAGGGACAGCTGCAAATAAAATATTTATTGGTTTTTTAATTTGTAAGAACCCTACAAAATTATTCGTAAAAGAATGGCAATTGGTGATTTGAATCACTTTGTTTTTTAAAACAAACAAATGACGAAAAATTAAAATATACAATTCTAATATATTTTAGTTATGGCAGCCAAATTTATGTCAACAAAATAGACGGAATTGATTGAAATTATATGAAATGGATTAAAACCTTACCTTTATGGATGATTATGACACCGGCCGATGCAAACGAGGTGCTCAAAAATCTTTGTCACATAATGAGGTCAAAGATGTGCTTAGCAACCTCTTTGGTTCAATATGCTATACAGAAAAAAAAACTTTTTGTCTACCCTATTTGATATAGGTTCGGCATTCTGTGGTGGTTGTTTCTTCACAAACGATAAAGGAGTTCGGGAATTATTGTCCAATAAATGTTTCACATTCCTTAAAAGTTCAAGTACCAGACTTACAGCTCTTCCTCATAATGCTTTCTAGAATTCAGATCAAGATAAATACCATTTTTTTAAAAAGAAGTAAAAAATGTACATACTTTCGCGCCATCAATATCTTCCACAGATAATATACCACTACAAATGTGTTTTCATAATTTCATCAATACAATCAAATAACCAAACACACACATCTATAATATCAAAGGACTAACGTCCTATAGCGAATACCTACGCTAGCAAACCCAGTAACTACACCGCGCTACAGTAAACACACAGAAATTATAACAAAACTAAACTGATTCCCCGTTGTACAGAAACAACGGTCGCTGCTTCCGCATAATTTCATTTCGAATTGCAGCTTACTGAAATTTAATCTCGACGAGTTTCTCTGTGTCTGCGTGCCGTCATTTACAATTTGCTTACCTAAGTATTGACATAGCTTTAGCACACGACTTCATCTGCAAGAATAATGTTCCTCGATTTGTTCTACGATAACAGGCTGCCTAGGTCCAGACCGCTGCTGAAATATGTCGTCATACGGTAATGGGACTTTGTTTTCGAAATAATATTCAACCCATGATTTTTTGACAAATGAACCATTTGGCAAAAACCATTTGACAAATGTATGTGCAAAAAACGTTGAAGGAAAAAAAGCGAGTAAACCGGCATATCCTAGAAGTCAAAATTAGAAGGCATGTGCCATAAGGTTTACGTTCCAAGTAGTGGCGATGTGCTTGCAACCTGTTATGTGAAATGCTAAATACTCGTATAATGCGAAACCAAATATAATCGCACCAAAGTTAGTCCATTGAAACGCGTTCAGACAGACAAACTGTATTTTTTGTAATAATATTGCAACTTCTGGTTTCGAATTGAGTATCCCGTTGAGAGCCTGCGATATATTTAATTTGCGTAGTGTTCATAATTTTAATGTAATTTGGAATAATTAAACCATCCTCCTCTATTTACGCTGGTTGAAATAACGTGGTTTTAATTATTCCAGTAGGCGCAATATTGTGATGTGTAAGATTTTGACTGCGATTTTATTTGATTATTATTTTTTATTTTTTTACCAAACAAAACAAAAAGAAACAAACACGCTCACGACTGTATTGAATTCCATATGACGGGCATCCTCAGATAAATAATCAGTGCGTAGATCTTTGAGAATACCAAGTAGTGGGTAGTCAAAGGCACGACCAAACATTACATTTGGCACATGTCCAATCGCAAAACGGCTTTTATATTAAGAAAAATATAATATACAAAAACTTATAATATAAGGTACTATGTTTTTGTAATGTCACTCTTTATTATTTAGTGACATTGCGACATTGACAAATTAATAAACAGTGACAAATAATAATGTTGCTCGCAACATTTTGGGGCCGCCTCCGGTTGTAGTGATCTGGATCAGTTGGACTATCTATAGATCGTTTGCAACGGTCTTCAGATGGATCAATTGTTAATGCAATCTACCGTATTCAATATATCACCCAGATGAGTTGTGGGAAGCATTCTGTCTCTCCAATTAGTGTGCGATGTCTATATTTTGTTATCCCTTGTAGCACATCTCTTGCAACATGACTGAGCTACGTTACATCACATCAACGAAGAGTTAACACAGATGGCACTGTATTGGAGTGTCTAGATCGCGCAAGCGAAGTGTTCACTCAACTTAAACATATATAATACCTCCGACAAACAACTGTCGGTCCTAGGACCCCGGGCAAGTGGATCAGATGGAAAAGCCCGATGGAAGATCTCACAGCAAATGTAGGACGCAATACCAACCGTGTTCTCCATAACCAATGTTCGTGTCTTCACAAAAGGCCCTGATAATCAGCCAAGCAACGTACTAACACGCATTTATAATATCCTAAAAATACAACCACGTGTAATTTCCCTTAAATATCAGTTAACACTTTTAATCAAATAACCAACGTACTCGCACGTATGCGAAACATTAAGCTGAGACAGGGGCGTATTTTGACAAGCAACAACTCTCATTTGTTTCGTTTTGTGTGTCTAATAATATTTACAACTTTGACAATTATTTCCCTTTGTTTGTTACCGCTGTCGCACCAGATTGGCCGAGCTTTTAGACAAAGTTTGAGTCAATCAATTAAAATCAATCAATCGAAGTTAGATTAACATCACCATTCGATGATACCAAGCTAATTCATTGTATAGATAGGTTAATGCCCATTTTGAGACAGCTTCGGTTTCCCCTAACCAGAAGCTCAATCAAGCTTACGCTACATCTAAATAGTAATCTATAGCGTAGCGAGACAGTAAATAACTGTCCGCCATTTGCAACAACGTTCAAAGACCTTCTGGTATGTCTCAAAGGCCACACTCATATAGAAATCAGTTGGGTTGTCTATCATCATATTCGTCTATACCATAGACAAATCAATATGGTTTCATTATCCAAAAGAAGAGCCAATGATAGGCCCGTGGTTCAAAATCTTTGGGTAGGTCCAAAAAGTTTCAAATGGTCAATACTATTCCCGTGCGTTCATATAGATTGCTTATAATCCCAGAGGCCACCCACTGGGGTGAAATTTGTCTGTGGATTATGATGACGCATGGAAGATGGTCACAGTTTAGGTTAATACCGGTGGCGCCGGCAATTTGCTATCTGTGTAAATAAGACGAGACTAAGACGAGATAATATTTCGACGACTCAATATATAAGCATTGGCAAATTCCGATGAAATTTCATCGGAGATTTAATCGTAAGCACGGTTTACGGTTCTGTTGCTGTCTGAAATGAGGTACTTTCCACCGCTAAGCATATTTTAGCAATATGTTAGACTAGCCTCTGCCAACGGCTTCGCTCGCGTCCGAATAAAAAATAGCATTCATGTTATTCTCGATCATGAACTCGGTATACTTGAATATATTAAAAAAAAAAAAACATCTTGGTACCAACAAACACCTAAACAGACAAATATTAGTTTCCTTCTAATATTATAAATGCGAAAAGAAAAAACAAATAAAAGACAAACAATAAAAAAAAAATTGGACCGTTTTCAATAATAATAATAATATAGAAAAATATACAAATTACTTCCATTTGACGACCTCTGCGGCGCAGTGTCCCGCCTGAGACGCAGAAGGTTGCAGGTTCGATTCCCACCGCGGGACAAATGTTTGTATGATCTGCAAATATTTGTCTCGGGTCTGAGTGTTTTCTATGTACGAGTATATTATGTAGGTGTGTTAACAAAAAAATGTATATAAGTAGTATATCAGTTATGTAGTTCATATACATACATAATACAAGTTCATAATACAAGCTCTGCTTACTTGTGTAAAAAATGTCCACCATTATTTATTTATTTATGCTTGTTTTTCGGCCGTTTTCCTTTATATTAAGGAAGATGTTAACAATTCTTTATTTAAAGATGATATATAACTATTTTATTTGAAGATCTTCTGCGTGTATTATTCTTCGTTGGCAAAGGCAGTGCGGTAAAAGATATGTATTTAAACTTTATTCAAGAAATGAACACTGCCCTTTTCACCGCTCATCAAATAGCAATACATTGCATCTTTCAGTCAAATGTCCGGTCATAAATTGGATCAGTTTATAACCTTCGCGTTCGTTTATCTCTCGAAGTTCAGCGAGCAATGTTTGCCCGTAATTTATCCAGGAATCTAACAAATGGACATGGACCGGGCCACGCATGGACTTTAATGCCCCCATCAAAGCTACTAAATCGGATGCAGTAGCCGCAAATCATCGGCCACCATTTTGATAAGTGTCGCCATTTTGACATCAAGCTGTACTATAATTTATTTTGTGGAGCTAGGTGCGTATGACACCGACATGATTGAGTTGGGGATTGATAGATTTATAGCGGCTAAGAGATTGGGTTTCGAATTATATGAGATTATTTGCCTACTAATGTTTTGCTATGGTTGAGCGATTTTGCTTTGCTCTGAGGACAGTAGACCGAGCTATGCAAACCTAAATACCTTACCAGAGTAGAGAACCACTCGCAAAATAGCTCATATGATTTCGATGAAAACATGTTTAACCAGCTAATTCTTTGTCTTGTAAAATTTTGTTTTTGTCGTCATCGTTTCCGTGGTGTAGCGGTTATCACATCTGCCTAACACGCAGAAGGCCCCCGGTTCGATCCCGGGCGGAAACATAGTTTTTGCATGTGAACATAGTTTTTGCAGAAAGTGTTTCGATAATTTTACGTGTTTTCTTTGAAGTTATAAGACAATTGCTATTCAAATCTTAACTTTAAACAAATATTTTTGCTAAACAACGCGTGAATAACATCAAAACATTGAACATTACTTCCGACATTTTCTCGCGTAAACCTTATTATTTAACGCTTATTTTAACTAGGTTCCTCAGAGTAAATGTAACGACATACGTGACATTTGCAACCCAAATTTTTTTTTTTTTAATTTTCATAAACCCCGGTCCACCTTCACCTTCAGTTTACGTACGTTTTTACTTGTCGGTACAACGTAAATGAATGGTTCTTGAGCGTTCCGTACCTATGTTAGCATGACAGATCTTTGATCGTTCCATCTTTCTGGTGTTCGTACCCTGTCAGAAAGCTATAAACAAAGGTATGAACTACCTTCGTTTATAGCTTTCTGTATTACTCTGGGATTCAAGTACTGTTGGGCTTAATTAACGCTTCAGTAAGTATTGTATTATATGCGGTATAGACGGATCAGATAATGCGGAGTATGAATATTGCTTTGTTCTACATTGTAAGCCGGTAACAAAGAGGTATAGAATAATAAATAGTGTGTATACTACTTATGGCAATCGTAGCTTTTCACAAAACATTAGTATTTTCGATCAGACACAATCATATTGAAATTGTAAAGTAGATACACAATGTAAGAAATTTTTATATATTTATAATATGCGTAAAATACAACGTATACACATTTAAAGTACGTGGCATAGTCAAGTAATGTCAAAAGTTATTCTATCTAATTTTTATTGTACCTGATCGCACCTTTACTCAGAAATGCGAGTCAGCTTAGAGTTAGAATGTCCCAAAACCAAACACAAAACTACCTACGTTTTGATTGTTAAACCAACAGACCAACTGAAAAACTGCAAACCAACATCGAAAAGCAACAAAAGCTTGAATAGAAAATGGATTCGGATATGTTACATCGACAAATTGTGCCGCGAAAAGAATTATCCTTTGAAAGGCATTCTGGCTTGTTTTGTTGCAGAAAGTCAAATCAAAACAAAGCGATTTATTTTTAAAGGGGTTTTTACTGAGCGATACGATATTTATGTATCGCGGTTTTGTCGCATAATATGCATTTTTCGGCAACAACCTGTTTGACAACGATATCAGTAAATATATCGATAAAGGATGTTTTGATTCAGGAATTACACAGTTTTTAAAGTATTTATGCACATCGATTTTTCCGTAGCCTATTGAGTGATACCCCGACTTCTGATCCGGAGGTCGTGGTTTCGAACCCGGTCGTGTACCAATGGATTTTCCACTCGAAAAATGTATGTGCGCATAAAAACGTGCTCGTGAGGAAACCGGCATGCCCTAGAACCAACAATTCGAAGGCATGTGCCAACAGTTAGTGTTCCAATAAGTGGCGATGGGCTTGCAACCTGCCACGTAGAATGCTAACTTGCAAAACGCGGGCATGTACCAAAATGTTATGTTTGGTCGTGCCTCTGACTACCCCCTATTAGGTATCCTCAAAAATCTACTCACTGAGTATGTCCACCATGGGGAAACAGTCGTGAGCGTCTTGTTTGGTTTTGATTTTTCTGTGGTGGTTAGGTTTACTTGAAGAAGATGAATATAAAATGCCTCAATGTACACCAAATATTAATATAAACTTTGCAGCCACTAAATTAAACATCGGACAATGTTGTACCATGGACAGATTAATCGCTACAAAGCGATCTTACCGCAACCCTTGGATGAAACTCAAAGAGTTTTGGAAAATCCGGTGAAATTACACCGTTGAATTATCCGCTATTTATTTTTCTAGTACCGTTTTGTTTCAATAATCTTGATATAGTATTTTAGGAGCTTTTCTGTTTATGTTTTTAGTAATAATGTTTACTATTTAATAAAGGTAACGAAAAGTTTAATTCGTCAGCATTTTCGAACTTTCGCGATCAGTAAACATAATTGTAAAATTTATACGGGTCATTATCGGGGTTGCCATTTTTATTATTATTCTGACCTTAATATTAATATTATAATATTGTAAACCGCCTGTAACTTAATAAAAATATTATAAATGACACTTTGAAATTAACTAAACTTAATAAGTAAAAAGTTTTATGCGGGCCTTTACTGCCTTAGTTTTTCGACGGTAGCTCCATATACTCCAGTCAACACATGACCGCAGTTGTTACAACACAGCCGAAACGTCAGAATAATAATAAAAATAGTAACCCCGATAATGACCCGTATACATTTTATAATTATGTATACTGATCGCGAAAGTTCGAAAACGCTGACGAACTAAACTTTTCGTTACCTTCATGAATCGTGTCGGACGCTATAAAAAGCTCAATTGGTGCTAGACAGGTCGCTTCCACAAAATGGGGCTAAAGAACCGACAGCGAACTATCAGCACCTGAAAGGCTTTACAGTTCAATTAATCGTAGAAAACGAACTTGGCCGTCTTCATAGGTATTTTTAATTAGAGCTGCCCGCTAAGTTGGTGTGTGATGGGGTGAGAGTCACAGCAGAATTCGATACGTTCTTAAAAGGTTTACCTTAGGAATGGTTTTGGTAAAAGGAACAAGGTTTCCTTTCACCAAAAACATCGGGGTTCGTTAAGTAAGTACTTTACGTGTTGTATGAAGGTACAGTTTCTTTTGAATATCTTTCTCAGTTGAAAAGATAAATGAAGATCTTAACAGCAAGTGCTTTATTTAAGGAGTGTTATCTTCTGTGTTAGATGGATGTACGTGACGAACTCTGTGGCGCAATGGGCGAAGGCCTGTGTGAGGCTCAAGGGTTGCGGGTTCGATTCCCGCCGCGGACAAATGTTTGTATGTTCTGCAAATATTTGTTTCGGGTCTGGGTGTTTTCTGTGATTCATATGTATGTATTTACAAAAAAAAGTGTTGTAGTTCCAATAGCATAAGCTCTGCTTACTTTGGACTCGATGATGCTATGTGAAAATGTACTGCATTATTTATTTATTGACAATTGATAATTGATAATGCTTTGGTATAACTTTGGTATGGCTAGGAAACAGAAAAGTAATTTTTAAACAACAACACAAAGTTTATGAACGCGGTTTTTTTTACAAAGTCTTAAATCGCTCCTGCTCTGCCCACTTACGTTAGTTAAGCTAAGAATTCTTACCTGCACTGATGGGATAAAGTTTTATGGGCGGAAAAACGCCTCCAATGAACCGTGTAGATCACATGCAGCAAGTTTAGCAGAAATTCTTAAACTTTAATTTTAAACTTTGCCAACTAAAGGTATGAGGGGAGCGATGAAAGGAAAATTGATTAAATTTCTGAACTACAAGTAGGGATTAAAGTTTTTTGCCCATGGTGTGAGTTTCTCATGTGCGCTGCTCAGTTCCGTAAGCACAAGTTTATCTACGCTATCAAGGTAGACTAGACTGGGTTTGTTTCGATTAGATCCGTGATCTCTCTTGCACCTGTAAAATTTTTGCCAAATTTTACTTTCAATGATACTAAAAATATATAGGACTAGCTAAGAAGCTCTTACCGGTTAGCAGCGTTCGTAAAAAATGCATTTATAAATATGAATAAATAATGATGGACATTTTCACACAACATCATCTAGCCTCAAAGTAAGCAGAGTTTGTGTTATGGGAACTACATGACTGTTATACTACTTTACTTATATACATTTTTTTTTAAAACCCAGACCCGTGACAAATATTTGCAGATGCAAACATTTATCCCGCAACGGGAATCGAACCCGCAACCTTCTGCGTCTCAGGCGGGCCTTCCCCCACTGCGCCACGAGGTCGTCAGTTCCTCGACTTACGTTGCAAAGTTAATCTTCCCGAAAAGTCATTTTATTTTAACGACATAATGTACAGCCCACGTTCAACCTGAACGTCCATTATAAATATTGGTAAAATATTTTTTTCAATCGGATAAGTAGTTCAGTTATTATTTTCTACATATAAACTTACATTAATATTCACTAATCTGATATTTCGATAGCTTATAGATAGATATTAGAAAATTCTTTATTGTACAAAAAAATATGAGTACATAGGCGAACTTAATAATAATAATAATAATGCGGGACATATTCACTCAGCATCATCTAGCCCCAAAGTAAGCAGAGCTTAATATGTTATAGGAACTACATGACTGATATATTAATTATATATTTTTTTTTTGTAAATACATACATATTATACATAGAAAAGACCCAGATCCCGAGACAAATATTTGCATTATACAAACATTTATCCCGCGGCTACTTAATGCTTAATTAATAAGAATACTTAATTTACTTAATACTAAAAAGCATTCTCTTCCAGATAACCTTTGTTTATTGTGGAAAAAGATGTGTCGGTAGTACACAGAAAGTCAATCCCATAGGTACATGTTTTGGACTTTTCTACTAATGACTTCGTTATTTGCCAAGAATAATGTTACTTTGGCTAACGAGATCCTGCCGTAGCATTTTATATGGTCAATATTCATTAACATTTGCAACGGAATTGTAGTCGTGATCGCGCTTTGTTTCGCGAGAAACTGCGCTAAAGTTGCTATTTTTACTAAACACAGATTTTCATAAACTACGGAAAACATTAGACAAAGCTTACCAAAGGCGATATGCATTATCACGCTGTGTCAAGAAAATGCTAAAGAGTTGAACAAAAAACCAACAATATGTAGTAAATCTCAGGTACAATTTTATAATATATTTTCAGAACACGAATAAAACAGCAGTAGCCACAATTTATTTCAGCTCCAAGCAATTGAACTGCGTAAACAAAAATCCAGTGGGCAAACGAAATAAAACTTTTATTTCCACGATACCCAGCCAATTGTATCCCGGGACGAAAACCCGAATTTTGCCCCATAATTACATGCAACCATCGTACTGGGGATTAAAATTTATTACGGCCCACTTGGTGAGTTTATGTTTCGTATCTTTTACTTTGTGGGCCTAAGTAAATATTTTATTACCACAAACATAATAAGGAGTTGAAATTTTGCGAATGGGTGTTTTTATGGCTCAGTCAAAACGTGGAATAGCTCTGGAACCGGGGCTTTGACATTTTGAATTGGGTTTCATTTAAAATAAACTTTATTGCTTGTAAAATTAGGATGAATGCGTACACTTTTCGACTAGTTTCGCCTGCAGATTATATCGTCTCGAAATAGAAGCATTTACGTAAGTTTGGAATATTATTTTATCTGTGTCTGAACGTCTGGTGCGGTTCATTCGTTTGTGAAGAATTTATTCGACCTGCGTATTTTATCTGAACGAGACAAAGAAGAAATAATGGCAGAAACCGAGATTAATTTTATTTTCATTTTTCAAACGTATTTTTCTCTTTTGTGCTAGTTAGCTGACTAGGATTAGAGGGGTAACTAATTAATTTTCTGCAAAGGCTTGTCTTCACAGTATTTATAGCTTCAAATATATATATTCCCACTATTTTTGTAAGCTTTATAGCCTCAGGATTTTATCTCCACCCATCATTTGGATCAAATTTATTTTTTTATTATAATTTAAAGTAGATGAACGGTTGGTTGTTCAAATGACTATCCAAAGCCCGCATTCTGTTGTCATATCGACAGTAAGTATGTGAAAGTGCAAATCATTTGACTTGTCAAATATTGGTCACCCAGTGACTTTCATATACAAAGGGAGGTACATTTGTTTTTTCTTATTAGTTAGCAGCTGTTTTATTAAGATAACCGCCTTCTAGTGTCACCACATAAAGGTTCTAACCTCACGCAAAAACAGCTATAATCGTTACAAATGTAACAGGAAAAAATATACACGCATATAAAATCACGTAGAAACAAAAGCGACTTGAAGCTTAACGTTTTGCGTGGAGGAACACGTAGAACTGTAATCAACTAACTGATCCCCGCAGCAGATCAGTCATTACTACAGTCTGACGGGACACTGAATTGCATTGGTCACTTTGAATACACTTAGTATAGTGTCTATATTCAGTCTAGACTGACAAGGCTGTTGAAATAATTTATTGTAGATGTAGGTTGATATAAAAGCAAAGATTTCGAACTCGCTGGAGACGAACACGCGTCCAGCAATACGGCGGTAATACTTCTCCAGTGAAGATTTTTCATAGAGGAACTATAATTTTTTTTAAAGGCTAATAATAGTTTTCTACGAAAGAAATGTGACTTTGACAATGAAAGAGATGTTGGGAACAATCATTTTTGCTTACGTAATACTAATAAGTGTATTATTTAAAATTATATAATAATACATTATTATAATCATATCTGTGTAGTGCTTTAGTACCTATATCTACTTGGGTTAGTCTGTGTATGTTACTAAAAAGTTTCCTTCCCATAACACGCAATAAATATGTTGGTATTTGAAGTTTCATCCTAAGTATTTATTTTCTTTTCTTCCTTAGGTTGTATATACTTCGTGTCTAGAAAACTGACACATTGACAAGACAAGACAACAGAATCCCTTACCATTCATTTGTTAAATTATTACTTTTCAGAAACAATTCCCCAACAAATCTTTTTATGCGACCTATAAAGGTAGGATGAACTAAATCTAGTTTAAAGAATCCGCTTGCAAGTGTAATTCCACTATCGATCTGGATAGTCGATGGTCCGTTAAATCCGATCGCCCGTCGCAGCGCTCAGTTTGTGGCTAGAGCTTGCTATCATAGCCTATTTACAATGGCCTCGTATTTTATGAGAGAGAACTGATAAGTGTTCATTCAACCTACAGTACGAATGGAGTCTAAATTAAGGTACAAGAAGGCATACTATTCCATTGACGAATTCTTTGATACTAATTTTAAATACTTTTACTATGCATGTTATTTGATCATATTTTTTTATTCTCTTTAAATATTGTTTATTCTTTATCTTTTGTTATTTTAACTTATTAGTCACAATGTCTTCGTTTGTTTATTTTTCTACAGATTTTAAAATGTCTGTACACCCTCTGGTAGAAACTAGCTGGACTCATATCAACATGGCAACACCTTTATTACCTAGTTTTCACAGACAATAAAATATACTACATACTTCAAGATACTTACATACCTATAAGTCGAGGTGAATAGGTATTTTCTAGACAAGCGTGCTACATCCTCGACCTTATCGACATCCATTAGGTGAGATTGTAGTCAAATGTTATTTTTGTTCTCTTTTGGAGAGGCCTATGTCTAGGTGTAAACTTTTAGGGTCTCAGATACGTTACGGAGAACAAGAACCATCCAACATATATTATATTAATAGGAAAGGATAGCTGAATTTGACTACAGTGGACGAGACTGCAGTTTAAGCACAGAATTTTACAAAAATTTACAAATCTAACGCAGTATAATATCCATTTCGATCTTATCAAAATACAGTTTACTCAAGCATTGTAAGTTTAAGGCGAGCTAATTGTTGCTTCCAACTTCTTCAGTTTACTGCGTTCAAACTAAGTTGCTTGAGCATTCGGGATAATCTAGTGGCTGACTGCTAGCCTTGTCCTGGTGTAGAACAACTTTATACAGACTTTGATTGCAGAATTTGCAGTGGTTACCATACTTACATTGACCTATTTTATATCTAAACGTAGATATACCTCTGGTGTTCCAAGCGTTCATAGGTTACTACTGGTTACAAAGAGGTGGAAAAATAAAAAATAAATTATTTCCGTCAGTTACCTTCCATGACTGTCTTAGGCTGAATCGTTTGCGATTCAATATTTATTGTTCTTTAAGATTTTTTTCAACTTTTTTTAACGACTTTTATCTTAGATGTTAGGTAGAGGTATGTATGATACTAAAATTATACACAAACAGATTGTTGATAATAGATGAAATCAATTATCTTTTTGCTAAGAAACGCCGAATTTGTACTCTTTTCTCTCGAAAAGTGTACACTTTTGTGTGAACTCTTTTTTACTAAAAATCTAAAATCCAAGTGTTTAACAATTGGAATAGGAAATTCTTGCCGCAGTGCGGCAAGAATTTCCAGAGTATTCGGCGCAAGTGGCACTGAGGCACATATTAAAGCGACGACATGTGCAGACCCGCTGCTGCGGTCACCGAGACCTACCTATTACATGAAATAGAACATTTTGCGAATAACTACTATCTTTAGGCAACTACTGAGAATATTACGCATAGCAAGCTTTTAGCTAGTGGACTTAAAGAGCTGACGTGCCTTGTTGAAATCCTTCAGTTAAAGTTGCGGTATATGCAGATCATACAAACATTTGTCCCGCGGCGGGAATCAAACCCGCACCCTT
This sequence comes from Perizoma affinitatum, assembly GCA_961405105.1. Taxonomy (NCBI): domain Eukaryota; kingdom Metazoa; phylum Arthropoda; class Insecta; order Lepidoptera; family Geometridae; genus Perizoma; species Perizoma affinitatum. Next base: position 13,354,548 of record OY560189.1, read on the forward strand.
CCTCAAGCGGGCTTTCGCCTACTACGCTACAGAGGTCGTCAATTATTGACGACCTCTGCTACGCATGCTAGTTTTTTTAAAACCATTTTGTAACCCAAATGTATGAGAACACGTATAACGAGAATCAAATTACTCATTAAGCGAAGTGAGGATTCACTGATTTCAATCAAAAGGTACTTAACTATATATATTTAATATGGTTTTAGTATAATATATCTCCTTGTTTTTTGTACGAATTAAAAGATTCCCCATCCGACAAGCATTGTAGGAAAAAAACGAAGTTTATATTTGAAATTTCCAATAATGTTTACGACACGCCGCCACTCGGGAACATGTCGAGTCGCTTAGCACTCTTGGGAACGAGAGTGATGTGACTTTTACACCAGCGCGACACACGCGAAAGTGTTGCCAATATCGTAGAAAATACTTCACAAAACAGCTGACAAAGAAGATTAGTATGAGAGGTTTTATTTATGATCAGTCCGGTTCGACAGTCCTCCAAGCGGATTTATCCAAAGGGCTGTCAAACCAGACGGTTTCAGATTAATAAGAAACTTTTTGACTACAAGCACTTATCTAGATCAAAGCCGATACGGAGTCGTCTCTGTACACATTTATCTTGTATTTTTGTTAGTTTGTATAATTTTTTTCGATAGTAATTTATACCTACAGCCAGCTTCAAATAGCCCTGTTCACCATAGATTATAGAGAATCTAGTTCCCAGCGAGTATAACATTTTCAATATTGCTTGTTAGTTGTCGGTATCGTATCCACTGATGCGAATGCCGGTACCCAGGAATTGTAGGAGCGTCGCTTATTTGTCATACGGGGCGTATAATACGCCAGCGAACTGCAGCACCCTCTATGCAGAATAATTAATTGTTCCAAAGCCGGCTGGCGTTAATTTTACGCGTTCTAAAGTGCTGGAAATTAGCTGCGTGCGTTAACTGACCCGTATACATTGAGTTACACACACAAAAAAAGAATTTTTTATTTTTACCGCGCATATTTCATGCGAATTTGGCTTTATAATGTTCACTCGACCAATGTAAACTAAAGTACAATATGTATTTTTTTACTTATATCATATGAGTGAATTAGCACTAATTTTCTTCAATGAGCACACTACTAGATGTTCAACACGCGCCTGTGCGCTCAGCGCAAGTTTGGTCTCATAATGCTCATTCAATGCCGCCAGATAGAGTACTAATAGACCCCAACCCCGTAGACTGGGAATAGCACGTACGTTGACTTCGTGCCTGGAAGCTTGCATCAGTATTTGAACAGTTGAACGTTCACCTGTGATTTTCTGAGAAAAGAGCGGTTTATTTTATACTATAAAATCAAAGAGGAGGAAGAGAAAACATTGTTCAGAAAACTTAGTCTTGAAGGCAGGTTTGTAAAAATATAAGCGCTGATTTTCTATACATAGTTATGACTATAGTGGGAAATAAGTGACTCCAGTTCTTTTCTGTGCATTTTGTAAATATCTAGTGGACAGATTGTGGACTAAGACCAACAATTACAGTGTCTTTTCAGCTGACCAATTTAAGTCCTATCAATGGACTATTCGTTATGAGCACACACTTTCAATTGTTTGTGGTGAACGCAAAACCTTCATAAGCATCTTTGAAATAAAGACGTTTATAGTTAAAATGAGAGTTGTTTCCAACATTTGCTTCAGTGATTTACGCAAGAGTCCTCTTTGAAATCGGAGCCAGGGTGTCAGCGCCGCAGGCTTCGGCGCCAGCTGCGCTTGATATCGCTGCGAACACCTACAAACCTTTTAATTCTTTGGTACAAGGCAGAAGCATTTGATGTAATTTAACTGTGTTATTTCTAACGAATAGCTTTGCTTTATATGGCATCTCTTTTAGATAACATTTGTTATGAGAAATCATAACATACTTAGATAATTTTGTCGCCGTGGCAGTATCACCTCGAGGTGGTAAAATTAAAAAATAAAAATATTTTATTATACTGTGTAGGTGAGTTTGGGCTTTATACAACCTCTTTTTTCTGTAGGAGATGGGCATAACTCAACTAAAGTGTTTAATTATGTTCCAAGTAAGTTAGCCCAATTACATGTATTAAGATTCTTTGAAACCAATCGCTATCTACTTATGCCCCAAGCCTATTTACATTTTCTACCATAACGCCTGGAATAACTAGAAATTAACTGCGAAATTTGCCGTAAAACAGCTCTGTTTCGCAGTAGCTATGAATAAAACATGCCTTGGACACGTATTCACAAGTGTAGCGCAACTCTGAAATTTTCACACCAATAAATTCTAGCTTTATGCTGTAAGGAATTACCATAAAAGTGTATCATCGTAAATTTTCTACTATGATATGAAAATGTCTCTCATAAACACTCGCGTGCTTCTCATGAGAGTTATAAAATGCATGTGGCTATGATCTTCATACAAAATATTACTGGAGTGAAAATTATTGTAGTTTTCGGAACAGTTTATCGAGTTCATTAGACTCTGAGGGTTCATAGCTGGATTCTAGGTCTCCATTGTAAATTCTTACTACGATTCTGCAATCTCTAGATCATTTGTGATGTTCTATAATCTAAAGGTATTGTCGCTTAAACACGGTCATAAACGACAAATTGGGCTTAAACTTTTCTCTAGCTGAACCTGATTTGAAGACACTGAATAAAACATGTTTTATCTGTAACACACTTAACGGAATCTTCACACAATAACCCGCTTTATATGCTGCGAAGAATTATCATAAAAATGTAACATCGTAAATTTTATACTTATACCAAAAAATAAAAAGGATATCCCACTTTGAGTTAGTAAATATTTGAAAGCTTTGTTGAAGCCGCCTAAGACGCAGAAGGTTGCGGAATCGGTTCCCGCCATGGGACAAATGTTTTTATGATCTGCAAATATTTGTCTTGGGTCTAGGTTTTTTCTGTTTAAATTATGTATGGATTAACAAAAATAATTATATAAGTAGTACATCAGTCATGTAGTTCCTATAATAGTTCTGATTAGTTTGGGGCTAGATGTTGTGTGAAAAATGTCCAGCATTATTATTATTTTTCGATTTCACTCGATATGTACAAGTATGGAAAATAAGCCAGCTGTTCATAAGTTGCGTATTGCATGTATTGAAATGGCAAAGTTGCACCCAATTTAGGTATATTGAAAACAATAAGCCCATTCTATTGTTCGTAATGGGAGCAGAGTAGTCTCAATTTTGAAAGAAATGTTAAAATGTTTTCGTCGTAAAACGTTGCGCTTTATAAAGGAGCTCTTGGAATATTGGCAGATGAATTACGGTATTAAAGTCTGCCAAAGACTGTTTTCAATTCTTAAGAGCATCTTTGTGAGATTTTGTATTCTAAAATATTCTATAATACAAGATAAATAATAAATAAATAATAATGCTGGACATTTTTCACACAGCATCATCTAGCCTCAAAGTAAGCAGAGCTTGTATTATGGGAACTACATGACTGATGTACTACTTTTATACTTTTCGTAATGAAATTGATTTATTTGTATATTTTCAATGCTAATAACTATATTTTTTGTTTTCAGGTATGTTTCTAGAACGAATTAATAAAAACACTGCTCACACGTAAGTCATTATCGACTCTTTAGCCTCCAGGACTAAATGGTCTTTATCAATAAAATATAATTATTACTCATAATTTATAATGTATGTTTTTGTGGTGAGATAATGTTAATTTTTTCGTGTGTAAAAAAATGATAAAATCGTTTTATATTTCAAGTATGTTTGGAATTTGATTAGGAACACCAAACGAGAATACACGACGGGTTTTTTTTTTATTTAAATTGTTAACTACAAAGTATAATATGTATAACTATTTAAGTTACTCATATATTTGAATAACACAAAAAATCATATCACCCAATAATAGACCCCTCGGCGGGCCTCGAACCCGTATCCGCCCGCTTATTACGCGGGGGCTATACCAACAAAGCCCTCGTGGCTTAGTTGCCAGCTTGGTTGAAATTCGTGGTTTTAATCCCGCCTGGTTGAATTTTGGGATGTTACAAGATATTGTGATTTCCTTGAGGTGTGACGTAACAAGTCAAAATTCATTTATTCATTAAAATCACAAGGACCACTTTGAAACGCACTTTAAACCACAAATAACCATAGCCATAGGTTATCTGGAAAATATTGTTATTAGCGATATGACCGCCCATAACCTTGTCTGTTTATGAATGTCTGTGTTTTTGTATTTTCTTTGGTTTGCAATAAAGAGTTTATCTATGTATAGATAGACAGAAAATTATTTATTGCACAAAAAAATATACACATTTAATGCTAAAAAGCATTCTCTTTTAGATAACCTTTGTGTATTGTGGAAAAGAGTGCGCAGACAGGATTAAAACAAAAATATTAACTTGTAGTAATTATGTAATGCAAATGTTTAAATACACCTAGATTATTGATACTAAATAATAAAATATTAATGACATAATAGAAACAGAAAAAGAAACACGCTCACGACTGTATTCCCCATGGTGGACATCCTCAGATACATACTCAGTGAGTAGATCTTTGAGGATACCAAGTAGGGGGTAGTCAGAGGCACGTCCAAACATTACATTTGATACATGCCCGCGTTTTGCAAGTAGTAAGCATTCCAAGTGACAGGTTGCAAGCACATCGCCATGACATAATAACATAAATAAAAGAAAATAATAAATATCTATCATAGCGTTATCCATGTTTTTTAGTTCGGTGACATCCTAACATACTTACATACCATACGTACATTAGCTACCTACTGCTTGATCCGTGGGGACGCTGACACCAACAAACATTGGTAGACGCATAATCGCAAAACCTTGGCACGAACAACTCGAAAACAAAACGGCATTTCGTAATTACGCTCGTATCGCGAGTGTTGATTTCTTTTTCATTTGTTCGTAAAAAAAACGTTTTCCGCATATTTAAAAAGTTACTGTGTTTCGTGGAAAAGCAATTTGCTTTGAAGTCCTTCCTGGGGCGGAAGAGGGACTTACTGCCTGCGGTATTATATTGCAACAGATGCTGTTTTACGTTGCGTCTTGTTTTTATGTAATTTCATAAAATACCAAGCAACCCTGCTTGGTATTAACAATGGAGATTTTTCTATTGTCTCCTGTTATATAAAAATAATGCTTATAATTTATATAACAATATATATATAATGGAAATATATACATATAATAATGGTAATTTTTTCACACAACGTCATCTTGCCCAAACTAAGCCTAGCTTGTACTTTGGGAACTACATTACTGATATGATACTTATATACGTTTTTTGTAAAAACATACATATTATACATAGCAAAAACCCAGAGCCGAGAAAAATATTTGCAGATCATACAAACATTTGTCCCGCGGCGGGAATCGAACGCGCAACCTTCTGCGGCTCAGGCGGGCCTTGGCCCACTGCGTCACAGAGGTCACAAATAGATGTGTTCATTAACCCTTGGTTTAGCAAAGATATGGTCCAGAGACAACAGATTTTCTATTGTGTCTGAGATACCAGCAGTCATTAGCTTAATGATATTCGTGGTATTTACTAACTAACCTAAGAAATTACATCAGAAATCAAGATCCGTAATCTCGAGATACAGTGGAAATAATATTGAGCAAAATAAAATATTGCTCAAGGTAAACAGTAGGTAGACGAGTTTTAAACTAAACATGCTTCTACACAAGCTGTTAACTTTCTTAACCATGCCATTATATTGGAAACATTTTTAGCGAGACCCAAGTTATTTTTTGTTGATTTCCATGTTGGACATCCTCAGATCCATTTTCAGTACGCAGATCCTTGTGGATAACAGAGGTAGTCAGAGGCGTGTCCATTAAATGTGGCATATTATTATGAATAGTAGATGGGATTCCACGTACGAATACATGCCAACTTTTGGTTCTACTGTATGCCGGTTTTCTCACGTCCTTTTTCTACGTCCACGACGCGTTTTGCTTCAACGTCTTTCTATTTTTGCAATTTCAGAATTCTTCTTCGCCATTAAAACATCATGAAATTCCAGGTCTAAAAACACTGTGATTTTTACAATATTATTCAGATACACTTAAAGATAAAGATTATTTATTTGATAACATGAACATAATATAAATATAATTAATTAATTAATTAAATAATTGAGCGTGACACAACATGCTTTACCGGTCTTCTAACCGAGTAACTAATATACATGACGTAAACATTAACATCTATATATTTTAATAACTTAGTAAATCGTGTACCATTCCTTTATTAACAAACCTTATTTAATTTTATCCTGATTTAGTATATTAATCCAACACGATAACATTAAACTTAGTCTAGGAGTTAATGTATTCAAAACATTTCCCCAATTCGGAGATTCCGTTTGCATTACTTACTTTTATCTACGTTTTATCTTCATGCTTTCTAAGTTTATAGAGCATAATTAATTTATTTCCCGAGAGGCCATATTATTAGGGCAATAAAAATAATAATTCGTTGCCCGCCCCTGGAACCGCCCTACAATTTACTTACAGACTTTGTAAGGAGTTCACCCTTGGTACAGCCCAAACAAAACAGTTGGTTTTCGTACAACTTTAACGTTTGCTGAGTTCAATATAAATCCTCTGCTACCCTGATTTCATTCTTGCTCTGTATAAAAACGTGAGAGCTTATTTTCGAAAAGCATTATTCCTGAGAGCATGCTTTAACTTATATTATTTTTGTTAAGTACACAAGCTGTCTTACTAAACCATGCTTATATATTGGGAAGATTTTTTGCGAGACCCAAGTTAATTTTAGTTCTCTTTTAAATTACGCAATTTAGATCCTCAGAATCCTCTAGGGCGGTAAACAATTTTGTACAGATGTAATCAGAGTTACATTGAAAAAGTACGTGTATAAATTAAGGTTATCTTGTAATTTTATACGTTTTAATAAATCAAGCGTAACTTTGTATTATCTTAGTAAAGTTGCTTACGCTTCGTCTTGTTATTTTTGGTTGGATAAACTGTATTCGTTTTTGACGGAAAAAAAACGTCATTCACGTCGGTCAATTCAGTTCAGTCATTTCTGAGTTGGGTAATCTAAAATGACATGTGATATTGTGTCTGACACACCTATAGGTCAACCAAGGAGCTCTTTCACAAAGCGGTTATCTGAAGTACTCGTGGGCAAACTATACTCGCAAAAAATAAATCTTACTACTATTATAAACGCGAAATTTTGTGAGTATGGATGTTTGTTACTTGTAACACGCGGGCGAAGCCGTGGCCAGAAGTTAGTTTAGTATAATATAATCTCCTTAAAGAACGATAAACCACGAATTCTCTACATTCTTGGTCCACCAAACTGCACCCTTATTCTGCCATATTTAGAAGTTACCTCAAAGTATTCTTTAAGCTGAACACTCGCCATATTTATGATATTTACGAACCCTCTAATACAGCGCTCGTATAGCGTTATACCTTGGATATTAAAAGCTCGATTAAAACTCAGGTTATTAGATTCCCCTCCCAGTTAGCCTTACTAAGCTTAGTGTTGCTTGGTATTGAATTTGACCGGACATTCATATTTTTCGTCGACGAAATTAGTATCAGACGCTGGAAAATAAAAAGCAACTCCACTCAAAATGTCCAGAAACAACATCGTAGCCCGCTCATTGTACTTTATACGTTTTTTTATAGTTTTGTAAGTTATATATATTTTTCTTGTGTACAATAAAGTATTTTCATTCATTAAATAATTCGTACAATGAATTTTATAAAAGAAAACAGTCTCACGACTATATTCCACATAACTGACATCCTCTGATACAAACTCAGTAGTAAAAAAAAGTAGATCTTAGAGTACCAAGTGGGGGTTAGTCATATGTCAACATTACATAATTATGACACATGCCGGCGTTTTTCAAATAGTTAGCATTTACACATGACAGGTTGCAAGCCAGTCGCCCTTTATTTAGAAACTGATGGCACAGGACATCAACAGTACCAGGGGTATTGCTAACATGTTGTCTGCCATTTATGTCAATTTTAAGACAAAGATTATAATATTTGTCTGTTATTTTATTAGCTATCATAAGACGAAAACAACGCGTTATTGCTTAGCTACAGAAATATATATGATAGTAGTACTTCCTCAAACGAGTTCTTACAAATGTTAGCTACTGGAAATGGCTAGGGGGTTGGTTGTTTGAGGGTTTTTACGAAAAATACGTTTTTGAAAGATCGTGCGTGGTAAAAACTATCTACAGTAATAACATCTTCAGTAAAAGTGTGATTGGGATAGCATATTCTATGGTGAGTTTTTAACAAAGGAGTTCTGGAGTTCTAAAACTACTTTCTCCGGCTTTTCATATATCTCGCAACACTAAACTGGGCGTCCCCAATGTAAACTGTCTGATAAACCGTCTAGACGGAGCTGAACATGAAATGTACTAACACCGATTTGCGGGCACGTGTGAAATACAGCTTAGAATAACTAAGTTTCTACCAAAACTCCTCTGGTAAACTGGTATATATACCTCGCTATAGCGAGTAGGAGAGAAGTTTGTCACGTATTTTTTGACTGTTTACCGTTTTATGGATGCACTAGCTTCAGGTCACGTCTTCGCCCGCGTGGTACCCGGATAAAAAGTAGCCTATCTGTTATTCTGATGTCTAAGCTATATTACTGTAAAGTTTCATCAAAATCCGTTTAGTAGTTTTTGCGTGAAAGAGTAACAAATATCCATCCTCACAAACTTTCGCGTTTATAATAGTAGTAGGAAGTAGGATAGAATATGATTACTTGACTTTCTAGTGGTGGTCCTTAAAAAGGAACTGCCAGAGCACATCCTAAATCTTTTCACCATATTAGCTTTATTAAAACTTCTACTAATGGTATTTGAATTAGTAGCCTCTGTTATAATCTTTCACCACAGTAGTGCAGAACCAAGAAACAATTAGAAATAGTGTCTACATTTATTTCTAACTACGGTAATATGGCGAATATATTTTCATAAATATAACAGCGTTTCTTTCATAATTTGTCAAGATTCAGGCAGAATAATCCCAAACCTATTACTCTTCGTGGCTGAACACTTATTAATTATACTTTGGAAGTGATTTTAATTAATTAATCACGGAGCTCGTTCGTTTGAGGTTCGATTAAAGTTTTGAATGTGATGCGGGTGTTCAGTTACATAAATTAATATTGTTTTCTTTCAGTAAAACAGATGACATCATAAATCAAAGTTTATGTAGGCGGCGATGGGCTTGCAACCTTGGGTCTAGACATTTGTCTAGATGCTTCAACTTCAACTTCTTAATTATGGCTTCTGTACCTCACACTTACTTTGCCTTTCATGCTAAAGCAAATTTGTCGAAATAAAACTTGTCACGTGACATTTCCTTAGCTGTTGTAATTTCCATACAATTCAATACTTTAATAAGACCCCTTGGAATACTCACGAGGAATGCCAACTACTATAATAAAATTAATAAATATTTGTTTTAGGATCCACATGAAAACATTAAAAATGATAGCCCATGATTTAAATATTAGGTTGGGGAAAAAGTCTTTTCGCATTATTGTATGTATGAACTTGTAATAAAATATCTTTGGCTATACTATTTGTATCTGGCTGGTTTTGGTATCATTAAAAGTTTAAATTTTAAAGAAGATAATTCCAAATTCAAATTAGGAAAATGTGTGATTTTTATTTGTTTTTCGTACTGTTAAGATGAGTGAATCTAATGAAGAAATTCGATACATTTTAAAATTTTACTACAAAAAAGGTAAAAATGCAACGCAAGCCGCGAAAAAAATTTGCGATGTTTATGGACCTAGTGCAGTGTCTGTGAGAGTAGCACAAATTTGGTTTAAGCGTTTTCAATCCGGAAATTTTGATGTCAAAGATGCACGTCGCTCTGGTCGCCCTATTACGGATAAAATGGATGCCATTTTTGAAAAAGTGGAGCAAGATCGGCATATCAGTAGTTACGACGTAGCTGAAGAACTGGGAATTGACCACAAAACAGTTTTGGCGCATTTGAAAAAAACTGGGTACACAAAAAAGCTCGATATTTGGGTACCTCACGAGCTCACTGAAAGAAACCTAATGAACCGTGTTCTCATTTGTGATTCTTTATTACGACGTAATGAAACCGAACCATTTTTGAAGAAGCTGATAACTGGTGATGAAAAGTGGATCACGTACGACAAGAACGTGCGAAAAAGGTCGTGGTCAAAGGCCGGTCAGGCTTCACAGACTGTGGCGAAACCCGGGTTAACTCGCAACAAGGTGATGCTGTGTGTGTGGTGGGATTGGAAGGGCATTATTCATTATGAGCTGTTACCACCAGGCAGGACCATCGATTCTGAACTCTACTGCGAACAACTGATGAGATTAAAACAAGAAGTTGAGAGAAAGCGGCCGGAGTTAATCAACAGAAGGGGTGTGGTTTTTCATCATGATAACGCTAGACCTCACACATCTTTAGCCACTCAGCAAAAATTAAGAGAGTTTGGCTGGGATGTGTTAATGCATCCGCCGTATAGTCCTGACCTTGCACCTTCAGATTTCCACCTGTTTCGGTCTCTTCAGAATTCTTTAGGCAGTGTCAGGTTAACATCACGAGAGGACTGCCAAAACCACTTGTCGCGGTATTTTGAACAGAAGCCCCAAAGTTTTTATAGCAATGGGATCATGTCCCTGCCTACAAAATGGCAAAAAGTTATCGAACAAAATGGTACCTACATACTTTAGTTAAATGTAAATAAACTATATTAAAAAATGTTTTGAATTTTCTTAAAAAATGCGAAGAAACTTTTTCCCCAACCTATTATATTGACTAGACTCACATACATATTATTATACAACTTATTACGCAGTATCCAGAAGTTACACGGGAAAACGACGACACAGAACAAATTTTCAGCCAGCATTTTTCCTTCATAAAGGTCAAAAGATGGAAAGCCGGAACACACAGCACACAAAAGATTGAAAACTGTGATAATGCGGGCATGTGTCGTATACGATTGTAAATATATCAGTCATGCAGTTCCCATAACACAAGCTCTGCTTACTTTGGACAAGATGATGATTTGTGAAAATTCAAAATTATTATAGGATCTTCGGACGTACTTCTGATGGTTTCTTCACTGATCTTCACTCTGGGTACATATCTGAAGATTTACATCAAAGTTATAATGGCTTGATGATATTTTTTTTTTTTTTTGTTTGTGTATCTTCCTCAGTGTCCTATTCGCAAACTTATCGTCACTTTTAATTTCACTTTCAAGGAATCACGATGTCTCGTTCTTTAGCCGTACCAATGAAATAGCTACGAAACTTATAGAATCTGTTCGGAAAGTGGAATATCCGAGTGATTGCGAATAGGGGTATCTTAGCAGTCGGAGTCTCTGAAAGGGTGGCTAGAATGGGGTGGTTTTCAAAGGTATCGGGTTCTGCCAGTGACCCGCTTTGCGTTATCCTTCACAAAGAAAGATAAAGGTCGGGTAAAGCTGCAATATATTTAAAGCTGACAAAAACATATAAAGAGTTTCCAAGTCAGATAATGTTGGTTTTTGGTAAAAGTTAGTTAACACCGCTAACGGTCACCCATCTAAGCGTTTTCTGTGCTAAGTAATAGCCGTTTGGCTACTAGTGACATTTATTGAAACATAGTACTTGATTAAAAAAACACGCTCACGACTGTAAACACGATGCAGATTCTCATATCCAGATCTGTGAGTATACCAAGTAAGGGGTAGTCCGTGACACGTCCAAATATTATATTTGGTACATGTCCGCTGTAGCATGGGCATGTAGCAGTTCTAGTAATTATTTTAAAATCTCGTCTCGATAATTATAGTTTACTAGCTTCTGCCCACGGCTTCGCCCGCGTGATATCCGAATAAAGAGTAACCTATGTATTATTCTGGTGTATAAGCTATATTACTGTATAGTTTCATCATAATCCGTTCAGTAGTTTTTGTGTTAAAAACATCCATCCTCACAAACTTTCGCGTTTATAATAGTAGTAGGATAGTAGGACTTACAGTCATCCGTTTTTTGACATATTAACGTTGTTATAAGGAAAGATTCCAATTCCCTTGCTAAGGCTAAAAGCGATCAGCCTTCGATGTAATTATGAAGGTAAACACAGGTGAGGGCGCTGCAATCAGGAGTCCAATTAACAAGGAAACTGAAGCGGAACACCTCACACCTTCAGAAAGCTGTTACGTGAACCGCTGATTCGGATGGAATAATATTTACAATTGAAATTATCGCGATCTGCATGTATTCGTCCCTGAGGTTACATTCGTATAAGCTTATAGCCAACTTTGGTGTCGGAAAATAATACATTTTTTTTAGTAAGCGCCATTCCTTAACTTGGCCTTGGTTCTTTTTTAAATAAGTTACACTTTTACATCAAAATATTTAAATAATTTAGTAGCTTGATCTGTCGGTTTTAGGCTGAAGGTCTTCAATATAGTTTAACGACTGTTATAACTAAACGTCCCTGTTGCATATTATATAAAAAAGGGCAAAAAATATGATTTTGAACCATTAAGTATCTGTGGTCAGAACAGCTTTGTAAAAGGGTGATGACGTACGAGATTAAACATTGTCCATCGTATTCATAATAACTCACTAACTTAGCAGGTCGGTAACACTAACCCTGTCCTTTTCTATCACTAAACAAAGGATAGAGGCAGATGACTTTTAGCACGCTGCTAAAGTTAGTGAAGGATTTATGAATAAGAGGGTGTGATTTTAAAGTATGCGTACTTACTCGACTCGACGGTCGGCGGCATGCTACAGCTTATACTGTTACGCGATGTCGTCCACAGAGGTCTTGTCTTATTTTGGAAATAGTATCATATCACATTTTGAAAACAAAAAAAGAAGTCGAAATCGGCAGGCGGCGATGCAAGACATGCGAGCGGGCTCGAGCTGAGGCGGGCTACGATAATTAAATAATGTTGGACATCATCTAGCCCCAAAGTAAGCAGATCTTGTGTTATGGGAACTACATGACTGATATACTACTAATATACTTTTTCTATAAATACATACATTTTAAACATAGATTGATCACATGTTTTATATGATTTCAAACATGTATTTATTGTTGACGGACTTGCTTGGCAATTAATTTTAATATTCGCATACATATAGGGTGGGTGAACATTTACGAAAAAGGTAGTCGAGCCACAAGTAAGCATACTTACTCGTACGTCTAATATCCTTTGTACTAAAAAGATCCGATTAGATCGCGTGCCGTGGTCCTCATTTTGACAGGATTCGCTCCTGAATCCAAATTGTAGAAGTTTTCTCAATTTTCTATCGTTTAAAAAGAACTCCCTGTGTGTGGACTCCCTTTTCCGCATGCAAACTCTTGATTAGTTCATTATGCGCGGAAGTTTATGACTAGTTAGATAGCCGGCCTAACAGAAAGAAGCACAGAAGTTTCCTGGGGTCTTCGCAGGCTTTGCGGAGTGACCTTGGACTGCCTAGGATTTGTACGCGGTGAGTTGCTACGCCCACGCATCCCAGGAATACGTGGGCAACTGATTTTGAAAATGGCGACATCTATCTGCTTTAATTTTCCCATTGGCCTGTCTCGTTTGCATAGTTATTTTGCTAGTGTAAATAGAATTCTGATCAGCTATGTCAATATTTCGTCTGAATCTGAACTGTTGCTGCAGGAAATGTGCCAGGAATTCAATGTTCACTTCAGCGATACACAAGACGTTCTGATAGATTTAGTGATGTCTGTATCCAAGAACATGAACAGGGTGTATCTATTTGTGTATGGCCCACACTCCCAGTAGCACCACGGCACGGCACGTGTCAACAAACAAACTGCAAGATGTTTACCTTCCCGCATTTAATCGACGCTCGAGCAAACCCTTTACAAGACAAGATACGTCATGAGATTATCGACTATATAAACTGGATAGTAAGATCCATTTGCATGTTACAAATGCGAAGCAAATGTTCACTCCTTTGCTTTAATGTGGACACAATTTGATTCCCGCTGCGGGATTAATGTTTGTATGTTATGCAAATATTTGTTCTGGGTCCTGTTGTTACACAGGGAATCCTAGTGTGGGGTCAGGACTATGTATGTGTTTGATATTTAAAGTAAAGGCTACAAAAATGTTAAGTTTATTCTGTAACATACCGGGATGCGTACTGTATACATTATGATATTAATAAAAGTTCAACTTCAACTTCTTAATTATGGCTATGTCAGCGAAACAATATTGAAGTCACATATTTGACAGTAATATTTTGACCTTCCGGTATAATGACATATAAGTAACTTTGAAGAACTATAAAATAAAATAATATGAGCGCATTTTTCGTGTTCAAAAATAAAAATCCTAAAAAGTTAATCTTATGTTAGTCTGATTCATGCTTTCACACTCGTTGATCATTTACGTAAATCGTCGATTAACAACATAACATGAATAACATGACGCGTAGCAATATATGTAGCAAGCGCCATAGTTGTGTCGTAGCTCATCTACTAACTCGACGCGTAGTAGTATTCGTAGCAAGCTTCAGTCATAGCTCAGCTACTAATACGATGCGTAGCAAACATGTATCAAGCGCCATAGTTGTGTCGTAGCTCATCTACTAACTCGACGCGTAGCAGTATTCGTAGCAAGCTTCAGTCATAGCTCAGCTACTAATACGATGCGTAGCAAACATGTAGCAAGCGCCATAGTTGTGTCGTAGCTCATCTACTAACTCGACGCGTAGCAGTATTCGTAGCAACCTTCAGTCGTAACTCGGCTACTAATACGATGCGTAGCAATATTCGTAGCAAGCGCCATAGTTGTCTCGTAGCTTATATACTAACTCGACGCGGAGCAGTATTCGTAGCAAGCATCAGTCATAGCTCAGCCACTAATACGATGCGTAGCAATATTCGTAGCAAGCACCAACATTGAATTGTAATAGCTTATTTTCTTACACAACTTGTACAATAATTTTAGCAAGCGCCAAAAATAGATACCCCAGCGTAGACTTGACTCTTTTTTTATATATGTTATCCTTTTATATCAAAAAAGATGGAAAACCTTTGTAGCTTGATCTAAAATTGGAATTTTATGCTTCTAAAGATTTATCCTGAACTAAAATTGAACACCTCTTCCAATTACGAACTAACAAGCCAGTTAGCTTTGTAGTTTTATTGACAAATTTAAAATATTCTTTAAAAAATCCGAACAGTATCGATTTAAATTTTGAACAAGAATTTAGAATGTGAACCAATATTTTCAATAATACAATCTGGCGCTCGTGGGCGTTTTAATCACCCAAATAGTATAATCAGTATAATACGATTATAAGTAGTATATTCGTATTAATCAGTATAAAATCGCTAAAATTTATGAAATTCCTGTTAGTTTTCATCACCAAAATTCATAAACCGAGCTCTCTAGCTACTCCAGTAAGCCTCTAGTACGCACTAAAATCTCAAAAGACGTGGCTTTACAATTTCCAGCTCGATTTAATTCGCTGAATAATGTCCTATTCTCAATGGAGTAGGGTCACTGATTTTCCCACAGATTTCTGTTTAAATAAAAAACAATAAAGGCTTTCTGGTTCCATTGGTGTAGTACAATGTTTTGTTTGGAACCAAGGAATGGAGAAACTAAAATGGATGTGGTTGCAATAGCTTTGTTAAAGGTTCTCGCAAATAAATATAACATCAGCATCATCTATCCCTAAACTAAGCAGAGCTCGTATCATGGGAACTACATGACTGATATACTATCTATGATACTTTTTTTAAATACATACTTATTATACATAGAAAACAACCAGACCCGAGACAAATATTTCCAGATCATACAAACATTTGTCCCGCGGCGGGAATCGCACCCGCAATCTTCTACGTCTCAGAAGGCCACTGCGCCACAGAGGTCGTCAAAAATAAAATATAACTTCGATAGTCGTCTTCAACATCCAAAGTCAAAGTCAAAATTCATTTATTCATTAATATCACAAGGATCACTTTGAAACCTAAATTTTACCTACTGCCTGTTCCTCAACGACCAAGCCAGAAAATAAATTCAAGACAATCATATATAAACAAGGATATCCAACAGACACATACATAATCCTGACCCACATAGTAATCCCAGTATCGTTGGTATCAGGAACTATGGGTACCGTGGTATCAACACCCAGAACCGGATAAATATCTGCAGAACATGCAAACATTTGTCCCGCTGCTGGAATTGAACCTGCACCTCTAAGCCCCGTTGGTCATTCATTAATTAATTTTGCAACTCCAAAAATATATGTGCGCATTTACTATCAATACGGTGAAAAGAAATATCGACATCAGACAACCGGCATGCCCTAGAACCAAAATTCAATGGCATGCGCCATCGATAGTTTTCCAAACTGGTCATCGCTTGCAACTTTTCATCTGGAATGCTTACTACAAAACGTGGGCATTCGCCAAATATAAAAGTTGGATTTGCCTTTGACTACGCACACGTGTGTTTTTATCACTGATCTACTTACTGAGTATAGATCTGGTAGTCATGATTATTAGTCATGACGTGTTTTTTTTTTGGAACCTCTTTTCCACTTTTATTTTATACTCCTTGCGCCGTACAATGGTTTGTTCAGTCTTAAAGATTGTTTTCTTCCGAGCCATTGTGCGGCCGATCGCTGGAGATTGGATGGAAATGAGACCTGGGGCTGTGTTACAAATACAAGGGAGCTCACTTTTATGTATGGAATAAATCTAAATAAGTTGGATAGAAGAAAAAGAGATTTTTTAATCAAACGGAATGTGCTTTTAAAATCAGAATCATTTAAATTTTAGATAGGAATGTCGCAAGGCAGCATATCTCCAAAAATGTAAGAACAGAAAATTGCAAGATTATTTTTATGATTTTTATAAAATCTACATAATATTTCCATAGGATCATGTACAGTTGAAGTACATAGGAAAAAAACGGATCAAGAAATCACGGAATAATCGACGATTTTTATGCCTCAACTTCGGTAATAATATTTAAAAAAAAACACATTTATCAGAAACACTTATTGTTTCTGATAAATGTTTTTTTTATGGGACCGCTCTGAGATGATACATGTAGTGGAAGCCGATAAAGTAGAATCAACTATTTCTGAGTAATTGTTACCTACAGACACAAAAAAATACAAATAACTGGATTAATGTGGATGGAAATAAAAGCAGAGGTAGGCCAAAGATGGATGGATTGTGTGAAGGATGACATGGTTAAGAAAGGAGTGAGTACTGAGATGACGGCTGATAGAGGGGAGTGGAAGAAGAAAACATGTTGTGCGGACCCCACGTAATGTGGGATAAGGACAAGATAATGATGATGGGATTCGGTGAAAAAAATAAGCCCATAATCGATGAAAATTCCATTCCGATATTATTGCAAAAATTGCGTACGGACCCTAAGAGGCAGTGATAAATATTTATTCAACGAGAATTCCCCAAGTTTAGTAAATAGACTTTTTCACTGTACGGCTACTTTTCCTTGTTAACGAAATTGAATTCGCATCCATTGCTTTATGAAGGTTATTTCCTGTTTTATTTCTGACAAGCGCGTGCCTCTTTTGTCTGGCACAGAATAAACACTAGTTAATACAGTGGCGGCAAGCTATGGAGGCACTTTTGATAGCTGCAATATTAGTAAGTAGGTTTTTGATACGCAGATGCGTACCAATAACATACTTACAGATCACACAACCGTTATTACTGCAAAATGTTTAATACGACTCAGAATTACCGTTTTTAATTAAAAATAAAACGGCATGAAAATTGACTAGATTTTCGTCGACTACATTTAAAATGGATTTTTCGTACGTTATATAAATGTCAAAAGACACTTCGTAGCTTGCCGGTGATGTGGGGTGAGGGAATTTGAATGGATCTACGATATAAAACGCTCCCTGAAACCGTAAAAGTTGGGTAGATCGTATATTCGACTGTCACTGACGAACTTTGTTTGCTGGCTTTAAACGAAGGCTGTCAATGCACGAATTCACGACGTGACATTTCACTGAAACTACGAACTTTGTGGCCGACAGTTGAAAAAGTAGCTTCGGATTTATATTTTTATTTCTTTTGTAGTGTTACAATAAGGGGCGATGGGCTTGCAACCTGCCACGTGGAATGCTAACAACTTGCAAAAGCGGGCATGTGCCAAAATGTTATGATTAAACGTGCCTCTGACTACCCCTACTTGGTTTCCTTAAAGATCTGCGCGCGGTGTATGAATCTGAGGATGCCCATCGTGGCGAATGCAGTCGTGAGCGTGTTTGTTTTAGTTACTTTTAAGTTGAATTCTATGATGCAAATACGCGGAACAAAACGGATGAATTCATTTATCTTACACGTGCGCGTTCGCATTCGTCTCGGCACTTGTCGAAAAGTTCGTTTACAAGCGTCGACGCGAACTACTGGTTACACGATCGCGGAGTCTTCAGTAAATTAGTAAACCAAATCGCTAGGCGAGTGACGAACGTGACAATTTGTCTTCCGCTACAGATTAGCACTAATCAATATCTGTCATTCGCCTCGACACTCGCGTCGCTTGTGTTAACGCAGAACACTTAATATTGACTGATGAACACTTTGAAATTAACATCAGTTTAGATTTATATTTCCTGTTATAATAGATGTTGGTCCTCTCCTAATGTTGGGAGGTAGGTATTTTGCAGCAACATTTAACATTTCCAACAGAATACAATAAGTTCTCTATTTGCGTTCTCTCATTAAGTTCACAGCCAAGCTCTGGCATAATTAATAGCTAGCTTCAAGTCCCGTCGAAATAGCTTAAAATCCGTCGCAGCTTTTTGAAATGTAAATCAAAACCCCAAAAGCCTTCCAATTCCTCTTTGATGTGTTAATTTTATATTCGCAAACTGTCCCTGGCAGAATCTCTTATCGGCTTTACATTCATTAAAATATTCCGCTCATTTTACATATTTAAAGAGATGCTCTACTTTGGACCCTCTGATGGTGTGACGGTGGGCGCTTAAAATTTATAGATATTTCATAGACCTTTTCCGTGAGCCTTGAACGGCGAAGTGGCATCACAAACAAAGAAACACCCTCACGACTACAGTCCTCATGATATGGACATACTCAGTACATACTCGGTACATACTCAGTACATACTCAGTACATACTCGGTACATACTCAGTATATACTCAGTATGTATATCTATGATAATACAAAGTAGGGGGTGGTCTGCGTTTTGTAAGTAGAGACAGATTGCAAGCCGATTGTCACCAAACCAATTTTCCATTATTTCGAATTTTTGGTTCTATGGTATGCCGGTTTCCTTACGATGTTATCACTGTGATAAATTAACACAAGATAAATTGATTAACGTGTTTCGAGTGGAAAATCCATTGGACCATTAGTTCGACCCCATACCGCCCACTAGGCCAACACGGCTATTTCTCATGATATTCATCTAAATATCCGATGAAGGTTCCTTGAGGGAATTACGAGCCACAACTATATTTTTCCCAAAATGTTAAACCCCTGATCGTTTTTCATTGTCTATTGCAGCGCCCCCAGTGACATATGCAAAAGACCGCGCTAACATATATTTTACAAACAAGCAAACCACCTATACCTATATAAGGGCACGATGCGACGCGGAGAGGAGCGCGATCACTCACCCTGATGAAGACTCTCGGAATGAGTCGAAACTTAGTCGGTGCCTTCACCGATAGTGCGGTACGAGAAAAATCCCGTTTTTACAATGAATAATCAAATTCACGATAGTTTTTGTAATAAAAAGCATACAACCTATTACGAATTACTTACGTCATGGTTACAGATTAATTTAAATACAATGGCCGATGAAAATACTTTGGTAATCTTACTCTGTACAAAAACGTTAACAAATTAACCTGACTACAACTCAAACTATCCATACGAAAGTAACAAAAGTATTATATAATTAATATTGCTGGACATTTTCACACAGCGTCATCTTAGCCCCAAACTAAGTACTACTTATATACATTTTTTTGTAAATACATTAATATTATACACATAAAATACCCAGACCGAGACTTTGCAGATGATACAAACATTTGTCTCGCGGCGGGAATCGAACCCGCAACCTTCTGCGTCTAAGGCGGGCCCACTGCGCCACAGATGTCTATAATACTATACTTTAGTATTATAGTAGGAATGGACGGGACTTTTAACTAGGGATGTGTATGCATCCCTAGTTTAAAGTTTAAATTTAAAAATGAAATTAAAAAACAATTTTAAAAAAGGCATACTATAAAATATAATATTTGATTATTTAGATGATAAAAACTCTTGGGATTGAGAATGCTCCAACTCGTTGTTTTGTAAAAGGATCATTAAAAAGAATAACCAGCCTTGTTTTCTTGACTTTCTTTCCTGGCTTGGTCGCGGAAGAACAGGCAGTAGATAAAACCGACGTTTCAAAGTGATTCTTGTGATTTTAATGAATAAATGAATTTTGACTTTGAATATGAAAGCTAGGTATATCTGACTTTTTTTAGATATACTGATGACTTAGATTACTGTAGTATATAATTTTTCTCGATTATATTCCGGTCAGCTATAATGTACTTGTATGCCAGTCAAACAGCGTACCATGATCTAAATTAGATAGTAATACCTATCTGTGCCCGTACCCATGTTTCGAACAAATAAAGATATTTTATTGTCTTTTAACCCATGTTTCGAACAAATAAAGATATTTTATTGTCTTTTATCAAATAATATGTATGTAATAAAATCCGCAACTTGTTTCACCTCATTACCTTCATTTAGTTGGCATAGAAATAAAAGGAACCATTTAACCTGTGTTGCCCCATTAGCGACATAATTCCTATCACATAAATACCGTGCCCAGTGTCCGAGAAAGATTACTGTCCCGGCTATCTCTGCCCTGCCCATAGGGGGTATAGGGATAAGTTACTTTGTATATAATATTCTGGTCTCCTATTCGAATAGAGCGCATATAAAACCAACACGTAACATGGAATAAAATATTTATGCGGGAAAAAAAAAATGTGAATAAGCGCCCTTATTCACATTTTTTTCCTGTCTAACTTTGTTTAGGAACAAGATGGGAAGAAATTTAATTTACGATTTGCGCCTTTTTTAACTGATTTTGTGGTATATTTAACTCAATTTTGTCTTAAATGGTAAACGCGAGCTTTTCAAATAGGACGGCAGTATTTTTGCGAACAAAACACGTTATGCAACCAATATCCTAACGAAACGCCGTGTTGGCCTAGTGGGTGATGATACCCCGACTTCTGATCTGGAGGTCGTGAGTTCGTACCTGGAAAAAAATATGTGCGCATTAACACGTGCTCAAAACGGTGAAGGAAAACATCGTGAGGAAACCGGCATGCCCTAGAACCAAAAATTCGAAGGCATGTGCCAATAGTTAGTTTTACAATAAGCGGCGATGGGCTTGAAAATTGTCACGTGGAATGCTTACTACTTGCAAAACGTGGGCATGTACCATATGTAATGTTTGGACGTGCCTCTGACTACCCCCTACTTGGTATTCTAAAAGATCTACTCACTGAGTATGTATCTGAGGATGTCCACCATTGGGAAGACAGTCGTGAGCGTGTTTGTTTGTTTTGTTTTTATCCTATCGATGAAGGACGTGTCATTACTATAATATAAATGTCAAGAAATCGAAAACTATTTATATTTTGTAATTATAATTTACTAGCATTTGCCCATGGCTTCGTCCGCGTGGTACCCGGATAAAAAGAAGCTTATGTTTTAATCTGATGTATAAGCTATATTACTGTAAAGTTTCATCAAAATCTGTTCAGTAGTTTTTGCGTGAAAGGGTAACAAAAATATAGCGATCCTCACGAACTTTCGCGTTTTTAATAGAAGTAGGATTGTAAGAATAATACGTGAATTTTCTAAAGTATTTTTCTTAACATGATTATTTTATGTACGTGTATGTTGTAATTAAACATTATATAATAGTTGCATCCTTTAATTTTTACATTTATATACATCCACTCTTGCAATCTCTTATATTCCTCTCCATCCAAAGGTTTTTTGAAAGAGATCGCTTCAAAGCGATTAGACCGCCAATTGTACTTTAATAAAAAATAGTTTGTTTATGTAGTTTAATAAAGTATTTACATTTATTCATTAATAAATGTCAAACTTTGCTAAGTAATTCCCATTACCCCTAATAATGGGTAATGATAATTACTTTTTACCCTGGTACCACGAGGGTAAAGCCGTGGGCAGAGACTATTCTTACATAATTCAGCAATTCACCACTTTTCGTGCGCATTCGTTTTACGTGTCACATAATTCATATACTTTGGAAATAATTTTGGACACAAGCAAATTTTGCAAATGGAACTATCGCCACGCAAAGTGCTAGCTGGCAAGTACATTTATAATTTCAAAACGTTCTCATCTGTGCTTTATAATTTAATTTGCCAAGTGCACTCGGTGCCAGGGTAATGGTAAATTTTGCTATAAAATCCTAGGAACACTGGCATTCTAGAACTGTCTTGTTGGATCGAAAATATACGTGGGGCATTTCTGTTCAAGGTGTCTAGACCAAATACCTCACGCTTAGTTTTCCTTTCACGCTAACGCAAATTTGTCAAGGAATAACTTGGCAGCAGTCACGTGACATCTCGCAAGCTAATGTCATTTCCATACAATTCAATCTTTCCGTAGGTGTTAACGCCAACCGAAAGTGGTTGTTGTCTAAGGGGTAATTTCATTTATATTACTGCCCGCCTGCGCTTACATTAAAAAAGCTAAAGCAAAGACTTAGGCACGACTTAATGTCAGTTTTTCTATAGAAACCATGAACCTAAGAGCTGTCAAAGTTAAGTGCGTATGAATACGTCCCTCTCCCTAGTAAATATAAATCACTTTTTAGGGTTAAGCTCGCCTTTCTACATGTCCTCTCATACTGTCGTATGTGAATATTTTTATTTGTGTAGAATAAATAGCGTGCTTTTTGTTGTGAACACAGTATTTATAGTATTCGTTTTTCGTTTTCGTTTCAAATATTAAAAAGACACTTCAACGGCGTCTTTGAAATCTCTACGATGTGATCGGTTAATCAAAGCCAATAGTTTTATATTCAATCGCATTTTGAATTGTCCATTTATGAATTGTTACGTAGTGTTCAAGTAAGCGGCGATAGGCTTGCAACCTGCCACGTGGAATGCAAACTACCTACTTGCTAAACGCGAGCATGTACCAAATGTAGTTATAAATAAGATATATATCCAGATAAAACCCGAGTAAAACTTTTAACATTTTCTTTTCTCAGTACTTGTAAGACAATTTAACAGAAACTATTTTGTACTACAATAAAGATCAGTTTACATTATATACCTCCAATTGAGTCTCAAACTATCTTCAAAGTCAACTCGAGCATTTAATAGATATGAAACCCCAGGGATCCGACGGGATTAGAGCTACAAAATGAGAATCAGTTCTGTCTTGGTGCAGACATGTCATGTTATTTTTTATATTTTTCTTCATGTAACGTAAGTCTCCCATATAGGGATGTAAGGACGGGCGCTGGAAGATGCGAAACAGTTTTTACTTCTGCATTTTTCAGCGTTCCTTTTGCATGTTATGCTCTCATGTAATAACTTGTTCAAAATATAATAATAATGTGAACTAAGGATATATTCCTTTATGCACCATCAGGTGTTCTGAGTTGGGAATGCAAAATGGCCGGAATTAAATTACTTACTAACACTGTAAATCAAAGTGTGACGTTTCTCTATGAAAAGGGTTCTCAGATATACATACTTAAGCAATGAAACTAAATTATTATTTTTATACCACGAATCTGGCTAAAAATCATACTGACCACTTATTGGTAAGCGGTTACCGTAGCCTATGGATGCTTGAACACCCTAAAAACATGCCCGAAAATGTACATTTGCCGGATGGTGTTCGAAAAAGCCGGTTGTGTACCAACTTTAAGCAAGATTTATCCTAAAATTTACTGTACCCTTCATGATTTTTGCTACTTTTTGTTAGGATCTTTAGCTAGTTCTTATGACGGGGTTATGAATCTAGGATCTTCATGTAATGACCTGTCTAATATAAAATATTTATTTAATCTCGAGGCGTTTCGAGCAGAAAATACGCAAGCCGTAATATAAGCATAAACAGCCTTTTCATTCAAGAAGATAGTTCCATATAATATTTTATTTTCACTTTAAATGTGTTTGAAACTTAAAAAAGGCGTATGGTTTGATGGTACAAAAATCAAAAAAATATGTTAAATTAATTATTGTGGAAAAGCCATAAATAGGTATAGGAAAATATTTCAACTTTTCAAAATGATGAACTTTTTTGATGTGAGTATGACGGTTTGGTGTTTACATGTTGGTACATTTCATAAATATAACAACGTTTCTTTCATAATTTGTCAAGATTCAGGCAGAATAATCCCAAACCTATTACTCTTCGTGGCTGAACACTTATTAATTATACTTTGGAAGTGATTTTAATTAATTAATCACGGAGCTCGTTTGTTTGAGGTTCGATTAAAGTTTTGAATGTGATGCGGGTGTTCAGTTACATAAATTAATATTGTTTTCTTTCAGTAAAACAGATGACATCATAAACCAAAGTTTATGTAGGCGGCGATGGGCTTGCAACCTTGGGTCTAGACATTTGTCTAGATGCTTCAACTTCTTAATTATGGCTTCTGTACCTCACACTTACTTTGCCTTTCATGCTAAAGCAAATTTGTGGAAATGAAACTTGGCAGATGTCACGTGACATTTCCACGGCTGTTGTAATTTCCATACAATTCAATCTTTCCGCAGGCATTCACGCCAACAGAAAGTGTTATTTGTCTAGACCCCTTGGAATACTCACGTTTAATGCCAACTACTATAATAAAATTAATAAATATTTGTTTCAGGATCCACATGAAAACATTAAAAATGATAGCCCATGATTTAAATATATTGACTAGACTCACATACATATTATAATACAACTTATTACGCAGTATCCAGAAGTTACACGGGAAAACGACGACACAGAACAAATTTTCAGCCAGCATTTTTCCTTCATAAAGGTCAAAAGATGGAAAGCCGGGACACACAGCACACAAAAGATTGAAAACTGTGATAATGCGGGCATGTGTCGTATACGATTGTAAATATATCAGTCATGCAGTTCCCATAACACAAGCTCTGCTTACTTTGGACAAGATTATGATTTGTGGAAATCCAAAATTATTATAGGATGTTCGGACGTACTTCTGATGGTTTCTTCACTGATCTTCGCTCTGGGTACATATCTGAAGATTTACATCAAAGTTATAATGGCTTGATGATATTTTTTTTTTTTGTTTGTGTAACTTCCTCAGTAATTCGCAAACTTATCGTCACTTTTAATTTCACTTTCAAGGAATTACGATGTCTCGTCCTTTAGCCGTACCAATGAAATAGCTACGAAACTTATAGAATCTGTTCGGAAAGTGGAATATCCGAGTGTTTGCGAATAGGGGTATCTTAGCAGTCGGAGTCTCTGAAAGGGTGGCTAGAATGGGGTGGTTTTCAAAGGTATCGGGTTCTGCCAGTGACCCGCTTTGCGTTATCCTTCACAAAGAAAGATAAAGGTCGGGTAAAGCTGCAATATATTTAAAGCTGACAAAAACATATAAAACGTTTCCAAGTCAGATAAAGTTGGTTTTTGGTAAAAGTTAGTTAACACCGCTAACGGTCACCCATCTAAGCGTTTTCTGTGCTAAGTAATAGCCGTTTGGCTACTAGTGACATTTATTGAAACATAGTACTTGATTAAAAAAACACGCTCACGACTGTAAACACGATGCAGATTCTCATATCCAGATCTGTGAGTATACCAAGTAAGGGGTAGTCAGTGACACGTCCAAATATTATATTTGGTACATGTCCGCTGTAGCATGGGCATGTAGCAGTTCTAGTAATTATTTTAAAATCTCGTCTCGATAATTATAGTTTACTAGCTTCTGCCCACGGCTTCGCCCGCGTGATATCCGAATAAAGAGTAGCCTATGTATTATTCTGGTGTATAAGCTATATTACTGTATAGTTTCATCATAATCCGTTCAGTAGTTTTTGTGTTAAAAACATCCATCCTCACAAACTTTCGCGTTTATAATAGTAGTAGGATAGTAGGACTTACAGTCATCCGTTTTTTGACATATTAACGTTGTTATAAGGAAAGATTCCAATTCCCTTGCTAAGGCTAAAAGCGATCAGCCTTCGATGTAATTATGAAGGTAAACACAGGTGAGGGCGCTGCAATCAGGAGTCCAATTAACGAGGAAACTGAAGCGGAACACCTCACACCTTCAGAAAGCTGTTACGTGAACCGCTGATTCGGATGGAATAATATTTACAATTGAAATTATCACGATCTGCATGTATTCGTCCCTGAGGTTACATTCGTATTAGCTTATAGCCAACTTTGGTGTCGGAAAATGATACATTTTTTTTAGTAAGCGCCTAAAATTAATACCTTAGCTTGGAAATGGTTCTTTTTTAAATAAGTTACACTTTAATATTTAAATAATTTAGTAGCTTGATCTGTCGGTTTTAGGTTGAAGGTCTTCAATATGGTTTAACGACTGTTATAACTAAACGTCCCTTTCGGTGCGTGGAAACAGGCAATTTGAAATTATACTTTTCGTCACCTTACCTGGTGACCTAGGAACTACTTGACGAGTTACACCATGAGCTGTTGCATTTTATATAAAAAGGGCAAAAAATATGATTCTGAACCATTAAGTATCTGTGGTCAGAACGGCTTTGTAAAATGGGTGATGACGTACGAGCTTAAACATTGTCCATCGTATTCATAATAACTCGCTAACTTAGCAGGTCGATAACACTAACCCTGTCCTTTTCTATCACTAAACAAAGGATAGAGGCAGATGACTTTTAGCTCGCTGCTAAAGTTAGTGAAGGATTTATGAATAAGAGGGTCTGATTTTAATGTTTGCGTACTTAATCGACTCGACGTCGGCGACATACGACAACTTATACTGTTACGCCATGTCGTCCACAGAGGTCTTGTCTTATTTTGGAAATAGTATCATATCACATTTTGAAAACAAAAAAAAAAGTCGAAATCGGCAGGCGGCGATGAAAGACATGCTAGCGGCCTCGGCGGGCTACGAACAAGATAATTTCGGCTACGATAATTAAATAATGTTGGACATTTTTCACACATCATTATCTAGCCCCGAACTAGGCAGAGCTTGTGTTATGGGAACCACATGACTGATATACTACTAATATACTTTTTCTATAAATACATACATTTTAAACATAGATTGATCACATGTTTTATATGATTTCAAACATGTATTTATTGTTGACGGACTTGCTTGGCAATTAATTTTAATATTCGCATACATATAGGGAAAAAGGTAGTCGAGCCACAAGTAAGCATACTTACTCGTTCGTCTAATATCGTTTGTACTAAAAAGATCCGATTAGATCGCGTGCCGTGGTCCTCATTTTGACAGGATTCGCTCCTGAATCCAAATTGTAGAAGTTTTCTCAATTTTCTATCGTTTAAAAAGAACTCCCTGTGTGTGGACTCCCTTTTCCGCATTCAAACTCTTGATTAGTTCATTATGCGCGGAAGTTTATGACTAGTTAGATAGCCGGCCTAACAGAAAGAAGCACAGAAGTTTCCTGGGATCTTCGCAGGCTTTGCGGAGTGACCTTGGACTGCCTAGGATTTGTACGCGGTGAGTTGCTACGCCCACGCATTCCAGGACTACGTGGGCAACTGATTTTGAAAATGGCGACATCTATCGGCTTTAATTTTCCCATTGGCCTGTCTCGTTTGCATAGTTATTTTGCTAGTGGAAATAGAATTCTGATCGGCTATGCCAATATTTCAACTGAATCTGAACTGTTGCTGCAGGAAATGTGCCAGGAATTCAATGTTCACTTCAGCGATACACAAGACGTTCTGATAGATTTAGCGATGTCTGTATCCAAGAACATGAACAGGGTGTATCTATTTGTGTATGATCCACACTCCCAGTAGAACCACGGCATGGCACGTGTCAACAAACAAACTGCAAGATGTTTACCTTCCCGCATTTAATCGACGCTCGAGCAAACCCTTTACAAGACAAGATACGTCATGAGATTATCGACTATATAAACTGGATAGTAAGATCCATTTGCATGTTACAAATGCGAAGCAAATGTTCACTCCTTTGCTTTAATGTGGACACAATTTGATTCCCGCTGCGGGATTAATGTTTGTATGTTATGCAGATATTTGTTCTGGGTCCTGTTGTTACACAGGGAATCCTAGTGTGGGGTCAGGACTATGTATGTGTTTGATATTTAAAGTAAAGGCTACAAAAATGTTAAGTTTATTCTGTAACATACCGGGATGCGTACTGTATACATTATGATATTAATAAAAGTTCAACTTCAACTTCTTAATTATGGCTATGTCAGCGAAACAATATTGAAGTCACATATTTGACAGTAATATTTTGACCTTCCGGTATAATGACATATAAGTAACTTTGAAGAACTATAAAATAAAATAATATGAGCGCATTTTTCGTGTTCAAAAATAAAAATCCTAAAAAGTTAATCTTATGTTAGTCTGATTCATGCTTTCACACTCGTTGCTCATTTACGTAAATCGTCGATTAACAACATGACATAAATAACATGACGCGTAGCAATATATGTAGCAAGCGCCATAGTTGTGTCGTAGCTCATCTACTAACTCGACGCGTAGCAGTATTCGTAGCAAGCTTCAGTCATAGCTCAGCTACTAATACGATGCGTAGCAAACATGTATCAAGCGCCATAGTTGTGTCGTAGCTCATCTACTAACTCGACGCGTAGCAGTATTCTTAGCAAGCTTCAGTCATAGCTCAGCTACTAATACGATGCGTAGCAAACATGTAGCAAGCGCCATAGTTGTGTCGTAGCTCATCTACTAACTCGACGCGTAGCATTATTCGTAGCAACCTTCAGTCATAACTCAGCTACTAATACGATGCGTAGCAATATTCGTAGCAAGTGCCATAGCGGTCTCGTAGCTCATCTACTAACTCGACGCGTAGCAGTATTCGTAGCAAGCTTCAGTCGTAGCTCAGCTACTAATACGATGCGTAGCAATATTCGTAGCAAGCACCAACATTGAATTGTAATAGCTTATTTACTTACACAACGCGTACATTAATTTTAGCAAGCGCCAAAAATAGATGCCCCAGCGAAGACTTGACTCTTTTTTTATATATGTTATCCTTTTATATCAAAAAAGATGGAAAAACTTTGTAGCTTGATCTAAAATTGGAATTTTATGCTTCTAAAGATTTATCCTGAACTAAAATTGAATACCTCTTCCAATTACGAATTACGAACTAACAAGCCAGTTAGCTTTGTAGTTTTATTGACAAATTTAAAATATTCTTTCAAAAATCCGAACAGTATCGATTTAAATTTTGAACAAGAATTTTGAATGTGAACCAATATTTTCAATAATACAACATGGCGCGCGTGGGCGTTTTAATCATCCAAATAGTATAATCAGTATAATACGATTATAAGTAGTATATTCGTATTAATCAGTATAAAATCGCTAAAATTTATGAAATGTCTGTTAGTTTTCATCACCAAAATTCATAAACCGAGCTCTCTAGTTACTCCAGTAAGCCTCTAGTACGCACTAAAATCTCAAAAGACGTGTCTTTACAATTTCCAGCTCGATTTAATTCGCCGAATAATGTCCTATTCTCAATGGAGTGGGGTCGCTGATTTTCCCACAGATTTCTGTTGTAAATAAAAAACAATAAAGGCTTTCTGGTTCCATTAGTGTAGTACAATGTTTTGTTTGGAACCAAGGAATGGAGAAACTAAAATGGATGTGGTTGCAATAGCGTTGTTAAAGGTTCTCGCAAATAAATATAACATCAGCATCATCTATCCCTAAACTAAGCAGAGCTTGTATCATGGGAACTACATGACTGATATACTATCTATGATACTTTTATTAAATACATACTTATTATACATAGAAAATAACCAGACCCAAGGCAAATATTTCCAGATCATACAAACATTTGCCCTGCGGCGGGAATCGCACCCGCAATCTTCTACGTCTCAGAAGGCCTTCGCCCACTGCGCCACAGAGGTTGTCAAAAATAAAATATAACTCAAATAGTCGTCTTCAACATTCAAAGTCAAAGTCAAAATTCATTTATTCATTAATATCACAAGGATCACTTTGAAACCTAAATTTTACCTACTGCCTGTTCCTCAGCGACCAAGCCAGAAAATAAAGGCAAGACAATCATATATAAACAAGGATATCTAACAGACACATACATCCTGACCCACATAGGAATCCCAGTATCGTTGATACCAGGAACTATGGGTACCGTGGTATCACAACACCCAGAACCGGATAAATATCTACAGAACATGCAAACATTTGTCCCGCTGCTGGAATTGAACCTGCACCTCTAAGCCCTCTTGGTTATTCATTAATTAATTTTGCCACTTCAAAAATGTATGTGCGCATTTACTATCAATACGGTGAAAAGAAATATCGACATCAGACAACCGGCATGCCCTAGAACCAAAATTAAATGGCATGCGCCATCGATAGTTTTCCAAACTGGCCATCGCTTGCAACTTTTCATCTGGAATGCTTACTACAAAACGTGGGCATTCGCCAAATATAAAAGTTGGATTTGCCTTTGACTACGCAAACGTGTGTTTTTATCACTGATCTACTTACTGAGTATAGATCTGGTAGTCATGATTATTAGTCATGACGTGTTTTTTTTTGGAACCTCTTTTCCACTTTTATTTTATACTCCTTGCGCCGTACAATGGTTTGTTCAGTCTTAAAGATTGTTTTCTTCCGAGCCATTGTGCGGCCGATCGCTGGAGATTGGATGGAAATGAGACCTGGGGCTGTGTTACAAATACAAGGGAGCTCACTTTTATGTATGGAATAAATCTAAATAAGATAGATAGAAGAAAAAGAGTTTTTTTTTTAATCAAAAGAAATGTGCTTTTAAAATCAGAATCATTTAAATTTTAGCTAGGAATGTCGCAAGGCAGCATATCTCCAAAAGTGTAACAACAAAAAATTGCAAGGTTATTTTTATGATTTTTATAAAATCTACATAGTATTTCCATAGGATCATGTACAGTTGAAGTACAAAGGAAAAAAACGGATTAAGAAATCACGGAAAAATCGACGATTTTCATGCCTCAAATTCGGTAATAATATTTAAAAAAAACACATTGTTGTTTTTGATATTTTTTTTTTATGGAACCGCTCTGTTATGATACATGTAGTAGAAGCCGATAAAGTAGAATCAACTATTTCTGAGTAATTGTTACCTACAGACACAAAAAAATACAAATAACGGGATTAATGTGGATGGAAATAAAAGCAGAGGTAGGCCAAAGAAAAGATGGATGGATTGTGTTTAGGATGTTGAGGAAAGGACTACTGAGATGACGGCTGATAGAGGAGAGTGGAAGACGAAAACATGTTATGCCGACCCCACGTAATGTGGGATAAGGACAAGATAATGATGATGGGATTCGGTGAAAAAAATAATCGATGAAAATTCCATTCCGATATTATTGCAAAAATTGCGTACGGACCCTAAGAGGCAGCGATAAATATTTATTCAACGAGAATTCCCCAAGTTTAGTAAATAGACTTTTTCACTGTACGGCTACTTTTCCTTGTTAACGAAATTGAATTCGCATCCATTGCTTTATGAAGGTTATTTCCTGTTTTATTTCTGACAAGCGCGTGCCTCTTTTGTCTGGCACAGAATAAACACTAGTTAATACAGTGGCGGCAAGCTATGGAGGCACTTTTGATAGTTGCAATATTAGTACGTACGATTTTGATACGCAGATGCGTACCAAAAACATACTTACAGACCACACAACCGGTATTACTGCAAAATGTTTAATACGACTCAGAATTACCGTTTTTATGAGAAAAAAACGGCATGAAAAGTGACTAGATTTTCGTCGACTACATTTAAAATGGATTTTTCGTACGTTATAGAAATGTCAAAAGACACTTCGTAGCTTGCCGGTGATGTGGGGTGAGGGAATTTGAATGGATCTGCGATATAAAACGCTCCCTGAAACCGTAAAAGTTGGGTAGATCGTATCTTCGACTGTCACTGACGAACTTTGTTTGCTGGCTTTAAACGAAGGCTGTCAATGCACGAATTCACGACGTGACATTTCACTGAAACTACGAACTTTGTGGCCGACAGTTGAAAAAGTAGCTTCGGATTTATATTTTTATTTCTTTTGTAGTGTTACAATAAGGGGCGATGGGCTTGCAACCTGCCACGTGGAATGCTAACAACTTGCAAAAGCGGGCATGTGCCAAAATGTTATGATTAAACGTGCCTCTGACTACCCCTACTTGGTTTCCTTAAAGATCTGCGCGCGGTGTATGAATCTGAGGATGCCCATCGTGGCGAATGCAGTCGTGAGCGTGTTTGTTTTAGTTACTTTTAAGTTGAATTCTATGAAGCAAATACGCGGAACAAAACGGATGAATTCATTAATCTAATACTAGGCTTACACGTGCGCGTTCGCATTCGTCTCGGCACTTGTCGAAAAGTTCGTTTACAAGCGCCGACGCGAACTACTGGTTACACGATCGCGGAGTCTTCAGTAAATCAGTAATCCGAGTCGCTAGGCGAGTGACGAACGTGACAATTTGTCTTCCGCTACAGATTAGCACTAATCAAGATCTGTCATTCGCCTCGCCACTCGCGTCGCTTGTGTTAACGCAGAACACTTAATATTGACTGATGAACACTTTGAAATTAACATCAGTTTAGATTTATATTTCCTGTTATAATAGATGTTGGTCCTCTCCTAATGTTGGGAGGTAGGTATTTTGCAGCAACATTTAACATTTCCAACAGAATACAATAAGTTCTCTATTTGCGTTCTCTCATTAAGTTCACAGCCAAGCTCTGGCATAATTAATAGCTAGCTTCAAGTCCCGTCAAAATAGCTTAAAATCCGTCGCAGCTTTTTGAAATGTAAATCAAAACCCCAAAAGCCTTCCAATTCCTCTTTGATGTGTTAATTTTATATTCGCAAACTGTCCCTGGCAGAATCTCTTATCGGCTTTACATTCATTAAAATATTCCGCTCATTTTACATATTTAAAGAGATGCTCTACTTTGGACCCTCTGATGGTGTGACGGTGGGCGCTTAAAATTTATAGATATTTCATAGACCTTTTCCGTGAGCTTGAAACCTTGAACGGCGAAGTGGCATCACAAACAAAGAAACACCCTCACGACTACAGTCCTCATGATGGACATACTCAGTACATACTCGGTACATACTCGGTACATACTCTGTGCATACTCGGTACATACTCAGTATATACTCAGTATGTATATCTATGATAATACAAAGTAGGGGGTGGTCTGCGTTTTGTAAGTAGAGACAGATTGCAAGCCGATTGTCACCAAACCAATTTTCCATTATTTCGAATTTTTGGTTCTATGGTATGCCGGTTTCCTTACGATGTTATCACTGTGATAAATTAACACAAGATAAATTGATTAACGTGTTTCGAGTGGAAAATCCATTGGACCATTAGTTCGACCCCATACCGCCCACTAGGCCAACACGGCTATTTCTCATGATATTCATCTAAATATCCGATGAAGGTTCCTTGAGGGAATTACGCGCCACAACTATATGTTTCCCAAAATTTTAAACCCCTGATCGTTTTTCATTGTCTATTGCAGCGTCCCCATATGCGTGCCATATGCAAAAGACCGCGTAAACATATGTATATTTTACAAACAAGCAAACCACCTATACCTATATAAGTGCACGACGCGACGCGGAGGGGAGCGCGATCACTCACCCTGATGAAGACTCTCGGAATGAGTCGAAACTTAGTCGGTGCCTTCACCGATAGTGCGGTACGAGAAAAATCCCGTTTTTACAATGAATAATCAAATTCACGATAGTTTTTGGAATAAAAAGCAAACAACCTATTACGAATTACTTACGTCATGGTTACAGATTAATTTAAATACAATGGCCGATGAAAATACTTTGGTAATCTTACTCTGTACAAAAACGTTAACAAATTAACCTGACTACAACTCAAACTATCCATACGAAAGTAACAAAAGTATTATAGAATTAATAATGCTGGACATTTTCACACAGCGTCATCTTAGCCCCAAACTAAGTACTACTTATATACATTTTTTTGTAAATACATTAATATTATACACATAAAACACCCAGACCCGAGACAAAAATTTGCAGATGATACAAACATTTGTCTCGCGGCGGGAATCGAATCCGCAACCTTCTGCGTCTAAGGCGGGCCCACTGCGCCACAGATGTCTATAATACTATACTATAGTAATTGTTAAATGTAATTAAAAAACAATTTTAAAAAAGGCATACTATAAAATATTTGATTATTTAGATGATAAAAACTCTTGGGATTGAGAATGCTCCAACTCGTTTTGTAAAAGGATCATTTAAAAGAATAACCAGCCTTGTTTTCTTGCCTTTCTTTCCTGGCTTGGTCGCGGAAGAACAGGCAGTAGATAAAACCGACGTTTCGACGTTCGACGAAGTGATTCTTGTGATTTTAATGAATAAATGAATTTTGACTTTGAATATGAAAGCTAGGTATATCTGACTTTTTTTAGATTTACTGATGACTTAGATTACTGTAGTATATAATTTTTCTCGATAATATTCCGGTCAGCTATAATGTATTTGTATCAAAGTCAAACAGCGTACCATGATCTAAATTAGATAGTAATACCTATCTGTGCCCGTACCCATGTTTCGAACAAATAAAGATATTTTATTGTCTTTTATCAAATAATATGTATGTAATAAAATCCGCAACTTGTTTCACCTCATTACCTTCATTTAGTTGGCATAGAAATAAAAGGAACCATTTAACCTGTGTTGCCCCATTAGCGACATAATTCCTATCACATAAATACCGTGCCCAGTGTCCGAGAAAGATTACTGTCCCCTGACCGGCCATCTCTGCCCTGCCCAAAGGGGTATAGGGATAAGTTACTTTGTATATAATATTCTGGTCTCCTATTCGAATAGAGCGCATATAAAACCAACACGTAACATGGAATAAAATATTTATGCGGGGAAAAAAAATGTGAATAAGCGCCCTTATTCACATTTTTTTCCTGTCTAACTTTGTTTAGGAACAAGATGGGAAGAAATTTAATTTACGATTTGCGCCTTTTTTAACTGATTTTGTGGTATATTTAACTCAATTTTGTCTTAAATGGTAAACGCGAGCTTTTCCAATAGGACGGCAGTATTTTTGCGAACAAAACACGGTATGCAACCGATATCCTATCGAAACGCCGTGTTGACCTAGTGGGTGATACCCCGACTTCTGATCAGGAGGTCGTGGGTTCGAACCCGGTCGGTTGGAACACGGTCGGTTTTTCGACTCGAAAAAATTATGTGCGCATTAACATGTGCTCAAAACGGTGAAGGAAAACATCGTGACGAAACCGGCATGCGCTAGAACCAAATATTCGAAGGCATGTGCCAATAGTTAGTGTTCCAATAAGCGACGATGGGCTTGCAATGTAATGTTTAGATGTGCCTCTGACTACCCTCTACTTGGTATCCTCAAAGATCTACTCACTGAGTATGTATCTGAGGATGTCCACCATGGGAAAGACAGTCATGAGCGTGTTTGTTTGTTTTGTTTTTATCCTATCGATGAAGGATGTGTCATTACTTTAATATGAATGTCAAGAAATCTAAAACTATTTATATTTTGTAATTATAATTTACTAGCTTTTGCCCATGGCTTCGCCCGCGTGGTACCCGGATAAAAAGTAGCTTATGTTTTAATCTGATGTATAAGCTATATTACTGTAAAGTTTCATCAAAATCTGTTCAGTAGTTTTTGCGTGAAAGGGTAACAAAAATATAGCGATCCTCACGAACTTTCGCGTTTTTAATAGAAGTAGGATTGTAAGAGTAATACGTGAATTTTCTAAAGTATTTTTCTTAACATGATTATTTTATGTACGTGTATGTTGTAATTAAAAATTATATAATAGTTGCATCCTTTAATTTTTACATTTATATACATCCACTCTTGCAATCTCTTATATTCTTCTCCATCCAAAGGTTTTTTGAAAGAGATCGCTTCAAAGCGATTAGACCGCCAATTGTACTTTAATAAAAAATAGTTTGTTTATGTAGTTTAATAAAGTATTTACATTTATTCATTAATAAATGTCAAACTTTGCTAAGTTATTCCCATTACCCCTAATAATGGGTAATAATAATTACTTTTTACCCTGGTACCACGAGGGTAAAGCCGTGGGCAGAGACTATTCTTACATAATTCAGCAATTCACCACTTTTCGTGCGCATTCGTTTTACGTGTCACATAATTCATATACTTTGGAAATAATTTTGGACACAAGCAAATTTTGCAAATGGAACTATCGCCACGCAAAGTGCTAGCTGGCAAGTACATTTATAATTTCAAAACGTTCTCATCTGTGCTTTATAATTTAATTTGCCAAGTGCACTCGGTGCCAGGGTAATGGTAAATTTTGCTACAAAATCCTAGGAACACTGGCATTCTAGAACTGTCTTGTTGGATCGAAAATATACGTGGGGCATTTCTGTTCAAGGTGTCTAGACCAAATACCTCACGCTTAGTTTTCCTTTCACGCTAACGCAAATTTGTCAAGGAATAACTTGGCAGCAGTCACGTGACATCTCGCAAGCTAATGTCATTTCCATACAATTCAATCTTTCCGTAGGTGTTAACGCCAACCGAAAGTGGTTGTTGTCTAAGGGGTAATTTCATTTATATTACTGCCCGGCCTGCACTTAATGACTAAAGCACTACTTAATGACAGTTTTTATATAGAAACCTGTCACTAGGCATGAACCTAAGAGCTGTCAAAGTTAAGTGCGTATGAATACGTCCCTCTCCCTAGTAAATATAAATCACTTTTTAGGGTTAAGCTCGCCTTTCTACATGTCCTCTCATACTGTCGTATGTGAATATTTTTATTTGTGTAGAATAAATAGCATGCTTTTTGTTGTGAACACGGTATTTATAGTATTCGTTTTTCGTTTTCGTTTCAAATATTAAAAAGACACTTCAAAGGCATCTTCGAAATCTCTACGATGTGATCGGTTAATCAAAGCCAATAGTTTTATATTCAATCGCATTTAGAATTGTCCATTTATGAATTGTTACTTAGTGTTCAAGTAAGCGGCGATAGGCTTGCAACCTGCCACGTGGAATGCAAAATACTTGCTAAACGCGAGCCTGTACCAAATGTGGATATAAATAAGATATATATCCAGGTAAAACCCGAGAAAACAAAGCATTTTCTTTTCTCAGTACTTGTAAGACAATTTAACAGAAACTATTTTGTACTAGGTACAATAAAGTATATAATGGTATATAAAGTAAAATCAGTTTACATTATATACCTCCAATTGAGTCTCAAACTATCTTCAAAGTCAACTCGAGCATTTAATAGATATGAAACCCCAGGGATCCGACGGGATTAGAGCTACAAAATGAGAAATCAGTTCTGCCTTGGTGCAGACATGTCATGTTATTTTTTATATTTTTTTCATGTAACGTAAGTCTCCCATATAGGGATGTCTTAAGGACGCTGGAAGATGCGACACAGTTTTTAATTCTGCATTTTTCAGCATTCCTTTTGCATGTTATGCTCTCTTGTAATAACTTGTTCAAAATAATAATAATAATGTGAACTAAGGATATTATATTCCTTTATGCACCATCAGGTGTTCTGAGTTTGGAATGCGAAAAGGCCGGAACTAAATTACTTACTAACACTGTAAATCAAAGATGTGACGTTTCTCTATGAAAAGGGTTCTCAGATATACATACTTACACAATTAAACTAAATTATTATTTTTATACCACCAAGCT
Organism: Perizoma affinitatum; assembly: GCA_961405105.1. Classification (NCBI taxonomy): domain Eukaryota; kingdom Metazoa; phylum Arthropoda; class Insecta; order Lepidoptera; family Geometridae; genus Perizoma; species Perizoma affinitatum. Next base: position 13,392,615 of record OY560189.1, read on the forward strand.
GGCAAAAAATTATACGGCCCACCTATTGGTTAGCGGTTACCATAGCCTATGGATGCTTGTAACACCATAAAAACGAAAATGTACATTTGCCGGATGGTGTTCGAAAAAGCCGGTTGCGTACCAACTTTAAGCAAGATTTATCCTGAAATTTCCTGTACCCTTCATGATTTTAGCTTTTTTAGGATCTAGAACTAGTTCTTATGACGACGGGTTATAAATCTAGAATCTTCAGGAATGGTCTGTGTAATATAAAATATTTATTTAATCTCGAGGCGTTTCGAGCAGAAAATACGCAAGCCGTAATATAAGCATAAACAGCCTTTTCATTCAAGAAGATAGTTCCATATAATATTTTATTTTCACTTTAAATGTGTTTGAAACTTAAAAAAAAGCGTATGGTTTGATAGTATAAAACTCAAAAAAATATGTTAAATTAATTATTGTGGAAAAGCCATAAATAGGTATAGGAAAATATTTCAACTTTTCAAAATGATGAACTTTTTTTATGTGAGTGTTTACATGTTGGTACATTTGGTATGTGTTATACGTTTATAAACAATTGAGAAACTAGCACAATCACATTGGTCGACAAAAACACAAGGCACGTAGACTGCCTTTGTAGCCTAGAAGAACACTTTTCAACGAACCATGGGTGGTTCCAACAAGGGCACTCTTTCACAAAAACATAGCTATTTAAGTAATCACGTCGCCTCCATATGTCACAAGTCCCGTAAAGCGTAATGGCCCTTAAATAACACCTGAATCACACACGCTCGCTGCAAATGACTGCCATATTTCTGGCAGGTTTTAATTTAAAACCGCCCTTGTTTATGCCGTGCTAAATAAGAATGCTTTACCTGTGCTGCAATAATATCGTTTTGTTCCCGCTTTTATTCAGGTAACGAGAATAGTGTTTTACAAATTGTAAAACACTATTCTCGTTACCTGAATAGAAAACGAATTTGAACTTTATTCATGTCAGTATATTGTTCAATGTTTTGGCTGAGTCATGGCTATACAGTATCCTGTAAAAAAATATATCCTGGGTCCGAGGGGCACCAAGGCCTTTCGCGTATTTAATTTGAAGGTGACTGGTCAAAGCGACGCGTGACCCGAGAGCTGGATCTTATATCGGTCAACGCATTAGCATTGGCATTCAGAGTGGCAACGCAGCCAGCAAATCCAATTTAAGGAACGCTTCCCAAACGTGGTTAGAGGGTAGTGTAACTGAGGTCCAAGTCTGATCTAGGACTTGGGAGGTTTGGCTCGGAGCGCATAAGCTCTTCAATCCGGGGAACCGTTGCAGTAATTTAAGCCTGTTTAGTGCATAAAGTATTTTTAATATATTGCCACATAGCTCCTGAAAATTACAAGATTTAATGTCTTAGAAATCAACTAACTGCTGTGTCTATGTGCATATGTATAGATAGATAGATAGATAGAAAATACTTTATTGCACACCAAATATTTCAGCTTAAATAAATAGTACAAACTTTAACATTGTTGTACGATGGGCGGTCTTATCGCTAATTAGCGATCTCTACTGTAGTTGTAGGCCAGGGTATGCCTAACCTAATCACTAACTAGGTAGGTATAGCAAATCTAACTTATCAAATCGTGAATATAGGTATAGGTACGATATAGGTAGGATAGAAATAAGTAGGTAATTTGATGAAAGATTTATGAAATGAAGAATGTTACTGATTTATAGAAAAAAATAATTTGATTGAAAGAAGAAAAAGAACAAGTAGGTAAGTAAACAATTATAAGAAAAGCGAATACAAAGCAATTGCAACAAGTGACGCGGGCGCGGTAGGCAGTTGCCCAGCACAAGCTAATCTGTCCGGTTCCTAGAATACCATATAGTATGTAAAGCGCGCAGGCGCAGCGGTGTGGGGTGATCGCGGAACTTGTTTGGTCCAAGTTAGTTAGGTATGGAAGTGGTCTCTAGGTAGGTAGTAAAAGTAGGTACGCCACACTACCATACAACCTTTTGATGGAACGGACTGTACGAAAGATTACAAGGGGTTGTAAGTGGTATACCACATACTATGAAAACTCTATATTATTATATTACCTACATAATAACTTACTTTCAACACATCATAAAACCTACAAACTAGCATTAACTAGTCTATAATACATACTTAAGTAAGCCAGAAACAGGCAACAGTTAGCGACTATCGCACCTCTGATACTAACTGGCAATTCATTCCATGTCCTATGATAAAAAAAATAGAATTGCAAGAAGTCAGTGGATTAAAGGGTGTTTTAGGCCCGATCGCCGTGACTTTCCATAGACTATGACCAGGACGGGACTACTCATGATAATCATGTTACTAAAATCATTGTTAAAACTATACTTAATATAATTAAATACCAAGTTATTCACATATGCTATACGTTATTCTATAAAATCAAATCTAGAGTCGCACAAATCATATAAATAATACATCGAAGGAAACTGGACCCTTTCAAGGCAAAGTTGGCATCAAAAGGGACATGGTAAGTAATGACTGAACCTTTTCCGACATTTGGCCCGAGGTGCAGCTCAAAGGGAAATAGCTAACTCAATCTCAATCTCAAATGTGAAATGTTTATTGCTATCTCAAACAGATATCATAGATACATATTTTGTTATCTCTACGTAGGTAAGTAATAAATAGTCTAATTCTAATAAAACAGTACCATAGGTTATGCTCTGTTCCCCACACTAGGACTTATGCCTGTATGGCAGGGTCACAGGGACTCGCTACGGACTCTCCCATAAAAACCAAACCAGATAATACATATCTAAATATGCATGTATATAGTACTGGTAATGGTTGGACTGTTGAGAAAAAAAAACAAATAGTAATAGTAGCTTAGGGAGTTACGGTCTACAGTAAACGTCGTTTTAGACACACTCAAATATTAGACATTAAGTACTGTGATCTCAGAATATTGAAATTTGCACTGGTTTTAAAGCAATATTTTAATTGTAATTTGTATGCTTATTTGTTAACATAATATTTGATCAAAATGTCAAAAGTGACAGGAATTTCCAAAGTGACAATAAATGTTCTGTCAAACTGACGCCGTGGTGGAGACAGTAGCGATGAAAGAGAAAAGGACAAGAAAAATGTAATAATATAATTTATCGCCGTGACCACACTAGTATGCGTGGACCCAAAGTGACAAGTAATTTCAAAAGAGTCAGGTGTTACCCGCATAAAAAGTAGCCTATATGTTATTCTTATGTAAACCGTTCAGTAGTTTTTGTGTGAAAGAGGAACAAACATAGATCCATCCTCACAAACTTTCCCGTTTATAAATTAGGAAATATCTTTACTGTTCTACCAATGCATTAAATAAGTGGAAATACGCTAACATGCTAAAAGGGTCCAGACGGAAACAAACTTTTTTAATTGATCTAGCTCTTACGTTTTTTGCATGTGGCATAGGGAGGCGGAGACTCTAACTATTGTATTATTCAAATATCGCCCTATTTCAGAACCTTTCATATGTTTAAGAGAAATCTTAGTGCCCTTGGAATTGTTATTGACGTATAATTTTATAACAGATGTTTTAACAGGCACACCATTCAATCATTGAAGAAAACATGCCTGACTTGTGTATTTTCTTTCGTAACTGGACAATATTATTTTTAGGTCTATCTAAATTTTCTTAATAAGACCTAAAATCCACCATAACTGAGTGCAACGGAGATTGTTAATGTAATTTAAATAAAGACAATATTTGTTAATTTCCTGTTCTTTCCGCGTTCGAAAATACCCTCCGAGTTCCTTTCCACGTTCACTTGACGATTCTCTATTCTCAGTCGCTTAGTTTTAAAGTCTGTAAGTTCCGTGATATTTCACGTTAAATTCCAACAATTACTGGGTGAAATTAATTAACACACGTCAGCTTATTTGTTTAGGAGTGCACAGGTGTGTATCATTTGTTGCCGTGATTACTGACTTGGAGAGACGAAATGGTACAAATCATGGGCGAAAGCGGGAACATTAAATGAATTAATTAATAAAAATACTTTACATACCACAAGAAAATAACGAGAACTTTACATAACTAAAAGTACAATGGGTGGTCTTATTGCTTAGAAGCGATCTCTGCCAGACAACCTTTGGATGGATAGAAATCTACGTAAATTGACCAAAGCTAAGCATGTCACTGATGTTTATCTGCCAGATCGCACTCCAAAGGAAAAACAAAGGTACACTTGGATTTTAGTCAAAATGCCTAGAAGTAAAAGGTAGTCTGGAAGAGATTACTTCAAAGCGATAAGACCTCCTATTTACTTTGATGTTAAGTGTCCAAAGCAAGTTCAATAATTCTTCTACTACCTTGTGTATTTTATTGTTATTGTTTTATTTATTTGGCTTACAATGCAGGATGCCTGATGCTTCTTTCAAAAGCGAGTTATTTGGGGGTATATGCTAAAATACTGTCTAGACTTGCCTCTGACTATCAGGTTCAATTGTTATCTTCACGGATCTACGTACTGAGTATAGATCTGAGGAAGTCCACTATTTAACGTGTGGTGTATTTTGTCTGTTACCTTTTGAGTCCACTAGCAAAAAAAGGAGGAAGTTTTTCTCAACTCGTTTGTGTTATTTTTTAGTGTAATTTATGCGATATCTTCACCAATTGTGAAAATATTTTAATGTTTTTTTTAATAGGTAGGATACTACAAGGAAAATTGAACCACCCATATAATAATATAATTTTATGAAAAAATGGGAGATAAATATTTTTAATTTGAAGTTGGTTTAAATTGATGGACATTTTTTTTTACTTTTTTCTATTTCACTACATAGCGCTCTTATTTTTAGGGAATACCTCACCCTCGCTTACGCCTCTGTTTACGCCACACTTTTCAAAGTATCCTAGTAATTTAGTTTCCGTCATGTGTGAAGACTTTATTGCAGGTGAGTGGCTTGATAGTCGACACCTTGCGAGCTACAAAACACACAATTTGCTAGTTATTAGAATTTAATTAAACGAACAAATATTTTAAATGTTTGCTCAGTAAAATTCTTCAAAGTGAGTGCGTATCCACAACGTTGAAAGTGACTCTTGAAACCGGAATTAGAAATAATATTGGATAATACTGGTAATTTTTCACACAGCATCATCTAGCCCTAAACTAAGCAGAGCTTGTGTAATGGAAACTACATGACTGATAAACTACTTATATACTTCTTTTTTGATGTAAATACATCTGGGTGTTAGACCCGAGACAAATATTTGCATAAACAATCATATGTCAGCATTTTCATTTTAATTTTCGCAGCGGCAATCGAACCCGCAACCTTCTGCGTTTTAGGATGGCCTTCGCCCACTGCGCCACAGCGGTTGGTTGTATTTGTATATTCCAAACTTTCGCGAGTAGTAAACCTAATTGTTAGTTTTATAAGGGTCTTTATCGCATTTACCTTTTTTACATTAGAAACGTCAAGAAATAGTCCCGTTTAAATCTCATAATAATATTTTAGTTGCCAGTATAATCACAACTCATACAATGTAAACAAGAAAACTAATTAACGATTTAAATCATTCCAGTTCCAACTGGTTCATCGAATTATTACTGGATAAAGCCTTGCTCTGTCAAACCTATCCTAAACAATAATCTTAATAGCCCATTGAAATACCTTCACGGTATATCCATTGAAGTGGATTTCAGCAATATCTATAAATCGTGCACCACAGGGCTCATTTATCGTGTAATTGCTAAGAGCAGTTCCAACCCTTAACGTCCATTAGAACTCGTTTACGTAGAAAGCAGGCTGCCTGCACTTGTGCATCACACCCAGCAAACTCAAATGCAACCCATTTTTTTTGAAAAAGCGCGACTCTAAAATCTTGGGCATTAGCATTATTGGCTAAGCATTGATAAGTGTACCCTTAGCCTACATTTCAATTGGAAACCTTCCTGCTAGTGTAGAATATTTAGTTTGAACTGTATAGTAGTGGTGCTCAGTTATTTTCACATAGGATTTGATAAGTACCCTTTTGGCCCTATCTCCGATTATTCATTATTTTTGGTTATGGATTAAACTACAGTTGAGCGTATAGGGGGCGATCCATCAGCGAGCCAAATCGTCGGCACGCCAACGCGCCAGCGAGCAAAAGGAGTCAGTTGCGTACTCATGGTCAATTGATGATTACTTAGATCATTAGAAACCAGGCGCTGGTAACCTGCTTTTTATGCTTTTTAATGTGTTCTAATGCCCCTTATGGTGAAGTATGGAGGACATCAAATAAAGTAACCCTGATGGCCTCCTGGTATGATGAGCAAGCAATAGAGCGGGACATAAGGAAAACGTGACTTTTGGGTTCGAATATCTAATATAATCGAGGGCAAGTACTCTCTCTGTGTACTTGCCCTCGATTGCCTTTGGGTAAATAGTTCCATTATTATCATTAGGTATCAGCCAGAGGGAGTCCGATATATAATATTGTCAGTATTGTCCCCTAAAGAATGGATATTCGGTTTTAATACGTATTCACTTACCGCCTTCCTACGACCGCTGCAATATAAATGGTCCATAGTTTTTTTTTTTTTTTGGTTTCTCAAATTTCAGACAGACAGAACGCTAACGCCGAGGTAATGGTACGAGACACCGTCATTGTTCCGGGTTTTTAAATAACACTTGTGTTTATTTCAGGTATGAGATCAAAGGAAACACCCAAAAGTAACATTACGAATAGTTTCACTTCCAAACTACTTTGCACTACATTATCTCGTTATAGCTACTCGTAGGCTCGCCTTAAAGGTAAACTTCACTTTAGAGAGCCATTGTCCTCTCTCTGTGTCCTTTCAGGCCATGTGGCTGTTCCAAACTATTATTTTATTCAAATTCCGCCTATTGTCGCAAGAACCGCTCAGCCTATGAAAGGCCTGCGAACTCCATACAAAGATCCAAATAGAAAGAGTATATGACATTCGAGAGTTTAGTAGGCAGATTAACTTGTAGAATTGAAACGTCAGCAGGAAAATCTTAAAGTACGCGGTATAGAATATATATAGGAACTTGGCTTATCCCTTCCACAATGAAAATCGAGCTTACTGGCAGTAAAAAAGGATTTAGAATTCAGAATCTTCCAGTACGTGTTTGAGTTATTTTTGTTTATGCCGTTCACACAAGCTTTTGGTCACGTATTATTTTTTAAATTTTCATTCGTGTTATTAAAAAATAGGACATTTTTCGAGATTCAAAGAGAACAGTTTTCAAAGAGTTCTACCGGGGAACCTGTGTTCACCATATCCATTTTTGCTACATAGCAGTGATATTTGCTTTCCATGAGTGACAGTGAAATTAGGGGATATGAGTCTTTTAAATTTTGTCTTTACGTCAGTCAATATAGCAATGTCCCACGTGAACAGGCGGCGGTAACCGCTTACCATCTGGTAAACCGTAGGCCTGCTTGTATCCGCGTAGGTAACATAAAAAAGATTTCGAATATTTAACCGAAAAAACAATCTACAACACACCCGCCGTCTTAAAATAATCCTGACCTTGAAGAAAGTGTCCCATGTCTGGTGTGGATATTTGCAATATATAGTGGGACAAAAGTCTTACTTTGGTACAATATACAAAAGTTCCTTGTTACTCTTATTAGAAAACATGTATAGAATCCTTTGAATGAGTTAGATATACAAAGGCTTTTCTTCGCAAAGACGTTTTATTTAAAGGAAGGCAAGGAAAACGGAAATTGTGATATTAAATGTCAACCAGTGACGTCAACCAAGGAAAGAGGACTAAAGGAGTTGGATCCCTCCAAAAAATAATAAAATTATAAACTGCTAACCGACATCTAGTCTCAGAAAAAAAACATAGGTTACCTACTGTCATAAATTTATTTCTTCTTTTACAAAACAAACACGTTCACGACTATATTCCCCATAATGTACATAATCAGTGAGTAGATCTTTGAGGGTGCCAAGTAGGGAGTAGCCAGAGGCACGTCCATACTTTATATTTGTCACATGCCCGCGTTTGTAGCATTTCACTTGACAGATCGCAAGCCCATCGCCGCTTATTGGAACACTAACCATTAGCACATGCCTAATTTTTGGTTTTTGTAGTTTTCCTCACAATGTTTACCTTTAACGTTGTGCTCAAAACGGAGAAGGTAAACGTACGTACAAAAAAATTCGTATGGAAAAATCCATTGGTGTTCGAACTCACGACCTCTATATCCGAAGACGGGGTACCGCCCACTACGCCAAAATTGCTCTTCTTTTGTTTATCGTCTAAAATATCCCGTTTGAAGGGAAACCCCGGAGAATACGTGAAATCTAAAATAATAGTTTTTATTTGCTCTAAAGAAAGTTCATATCACTTCGTTTATCTCCGACATGACATGAAACGTAGCAATCAACTTAATAGCAACGTGACGCGCTTTCTCGCCAGACTTTATGAAAGCTTACAGAGAATGAGAACACTAGCTGAAAAATCTCTCTATTTACAATTTATAATAAAACTAGCTTTTGCCCACGGCTTCGAGTATGGTACCTGGATAAAAAGTAGCCTATGTGTTATTCTGATGTATAAGTTACATTACTGTACAGTTTCATCAAAATCCCTTCAGTAGTTTTTGCGTGAAAGAGTAACAAACATCCGTCCTCACAAACTTAGCATTTATAATAGTATAGGATGGGATAGGATAGGATATCAGTCATATTTTTCAAACTGCAGGACAAACATTCATAACAAAAAAAAAACAAACACGCTCACGACTGTCTTCCCCATGGTGGACATCCTCAGATACATACTCAGTGAGTAGATCTTTGAGGATACCAAGTAGGGGGTAGTCAGAGGCACATCCAAACATTACATTGGTACATGCCCGCTTTTTGCAAGTAGTAAGCATTCTACGTGACAGGTTGCAAGCCCATCGCCGCTTATTGGAACACTAAACTGTTGGCACATGCCTTCGAATTTTTGGTTTTAGGGCATGCCGGTTTCCTCAAGATGTTTTCCTTCACCGTTTTGAGCACGTTTTAATGCGTACATAAATTTTTCGAGCAGAAAAATCCATTGGTGCACGACCGGGTTCGAACCCACGACCTACGGATCAGAACTCCGCAATAGTCCGGGTAAATTGGATGACATAATGTTTAAGTTAATTATATTCGCTACATCAATTTGCTCAGAGGTATTATTACGTAAACACATAATTACATGCTTTGTCTATAGTAATTGGATGGTTTCGCAAATTATATTACAAATTAGTGTACACAATCTAAGGCTTGTTTCACAATGTCAAAGTTTTTAATGTCAATTATTTCGACAGAAGAGTTCAAAACGCGATTTTATTTTTATAATTACCTCACAAATAACAAGATCCTATAATAAAGGTTGGGCTAAAAACCAAAAACAAACATGCTCACGACACCTCTGAATACGGGGCGGGAGGGTAGTCAGAGGTACGTCCAACCATTACATTTAAAATAAATAATGCTGGTCATTTTTCACACAGGATCATCAAGCCCCAGAGTAAGCAGAGCTTGTGTTATGGGAACTACAAGACTGATATACTACTTATTAACTTATTTTTTTGTTAAAACATATACATAGAAAACACCCAGACCCGAGACAAAACAGACAGACAGACATTTGGCATATTTCCGCATTTTGCAAGTAATAGGTAAGCATTCCAAGCATGTGACAGATTGTAAGGTAAATAATGCTGGTCATTTTTCACACAGCATCATCCCCAAACTAAGCAGAGCTTGTATTATGGGAACTACATGACTGATATACTACTTATATACTATTTTTTTGTTAATACATTATATATTATACATAGAAAACACCCAGACCCGAGACAAAAATTGGCTAATCGTACAAACATTTATCCCGCAGCGGGAACCGAACCCGCAACCTTCTGCGTCTCAGGCGGACCTTCGCCCACTGCACCACAGAGGTCGTCGAGGGGCCGTCTTAGGTTGGGCAAAACTGTAATTAATCAATTTCCAATTAAAACTACGGTGAACGGAAAGTGAGACGCGAAATTCTCACGAGACTGAAACGTAAACTTCCTCGCCTTTCGGCAGTTTAGAAACAGAACATTAAGGCGACAAGCTCACGCCCAACTTACCGATGATTTATCCCGTCCCTTTGTTTTAATACCTCATCGAAAATACGCTTAAAGGCGGCCATTAGCAAAAAACACTGTAATTTATCAACAAAGGCACAGAATTTTACGAATTCCCTTAAATCCCGGCTCCATTATTATTCTGCATTGCCTGCTGGGACGGAATTTGGATAATCCCAAACGATTTTTTTTTATCTTAAAATGTCTCCGGGCTCTAATAAGATTTGATAATAACTTGCTATTACCTTATTTCTCTCTCCTGAGGGAGCAGGATTTTCGGAAGTCGAAAGCTAAAACGAATTGTAGGATCACACAATTGCTTTAAATTCTGTCTTCGTATTCCGACCCTTATTGTTGGAAGTGCTTCGCTAAACTATAGCGAAGCTACTATTCTAACTAAAAGCAGTAAAACAGCAACGGCTACCGAAGCTCATAAATTCTCACGTCGTCGGGGCGATAAGAGCGAAGTTTGTCACGCCCTAAGCAGGCTATTTACTAAATAAGCATCATTAAGTTTCCACGTCAAACACTAAGGCAATATGTCCCTTTATAACATCGCCTGAAATATAGATATAAATAAATACCCAACAGACACATACTCCACACTAGGATTCCTCTTTGAAGGAAATAGGATTTGAATGATACTCGCACATTTTACATCGCGGCCGGCGGCTTGCCCGCCGTGCCATCGGGGTCGTCACATGAAAGGATTGCATAGTTTAAATATTATTATGAAATACTAGCTTCTACCCACGGCTTCGCCCGCGTGGTACCCGGAAAAAAAGTATCCTATGTGTTATTGTGATGTATTAGCAATATTAATGTAAAGTTTCATCAAAATCCGTTCAGTAGTTTTTGCGTGAAAGAGTAACAAATATCCATCCTCACAAACTTTCGCATTTATAATAGTAGTAGGATAAAAACGTATATTAATTACATCACCACTTTAATGAAAATAAAGCTTTACCAAAGAAACCAGGTTTAAAAAAAATATAATACAAACATACCAATTTCTCAAAGAAGCACATATCTACCAGCCTAATAAATACATTCGATTTGTTATCCTTAGTTGTTTTACATATTATGTATGACTGAAACGTGTGACCCAGTGACATGGATAGCTCCAGCGTGATCGCACAGGAATCTTTTTATTGTCCATATGCCATCGCAAGGGTGCTGTCTGTGCATTTGAACGTGAGTGCTTGTACTGACTTAAGTAAATTCTCCGCGAGGGATTCTCTTTTCTTGATATGAGGAGAATGTACAACCAACCACTTATTGCGATTCGACTTGTTTATACTTCAACTAGGGTCTGAAGAGAGCCTAAACCGCAAGTTTATAGTATTTGTTACTGGTCTGGGTGTATTGGTACCACGGTACTCGTAGTTTCTGATACCCTCAATACAGGGAATCCTAGTGTAGAATCATATTCATATTGGAGAAAAATAGATACCCAAACTAGGTTAGAACCTGTATGATGGCATACCTATACCGGACGTAACGAGATGCAAGCACATAGGTAGGTAAATTTGGAAAAAAAGGTAGAGGTGAGGTGAGTGTGTGTGTGTGGGTGGAGGGGTGGGAGGGAATTGAGTATTCGGGGTGTGTGAGAGTATAGGAATGAAGTATGGTGATTTAATGTTTGATGAGCGTAGGTAGATAGTTATATCTTTTATGATAGGGTGATTAGTAATTTTTCAGTTTCTGTGTAGTTTTGATCATGTAGCCAATTTTTAAGGGTGAATTTGCATTTATAGGAAGTCATTTCGTAGTACTGAATATGTCTATTGGGTCTTTATTTATTCATTAAAATGATTAAAATTTATTAATTATTCATTTAATTTCTGATTTCTGATGTTCCTTTTGATGTGAATGGATGGTTTAAGAAAGCGTATCTCAAAATGCCACCCCTACAAAGTATTTCGGGAAGGTAAATCTGTATGGTAAAATCTGTCGCCGTATAACTGTGTCTCAAAAAACTTTCAAAAAAATATACAATAAAAAAAAATCACTTCATACTTATTTTCTTTCATGGGGAGAATCATCCCCTTTCGTATCAGTAGGTATACATGTTTTGGAACATCCTGTGTGATAGGTAAAATATCAAACCGTGGTATCCCTCTTATTCATAATCGCTCGCTAACTCTAACCCTTTCCTTTTCTAACACTAATCTTTATTTAGCGTTAGAAAAGGACACAGCGCAATTGCGTAACACTTCGCAGACCTTACGTGTTAACAAGTAGTGATAGTATTATAATAACTATGTATAAGTCTCTAAGGTATTTATGTAATGGGCCTGCTATCACTTTAAATGCTATTCATGTTGCCTGAAATAAATGTTCATTATTATTATTAAAAGATAGAGGCTGATATCTTTTAGCACGCTGCTAAAGTTAGCGAGTGATTATAAATAAGTGGGTTAGTTTTTAACTAAACAATATATATAAACTTACTTTCAAATGAAATGAATTAAGTGTCCCAGTCCAATAGGAGGCTACAGGCTTTGAACACTGACCTTCAGTGCGTTAGCCATAAGAGTATGAGTCTCATAGTACATGTCTGGAAAAGTCATACAAAATAACGTGTAATCTACACAATACTCAGTCTATAGTTTCGTATAGTTTCTGATTATTCATATTTTTACCAGCGAAGTAAAGAGCCCGACATATGCGTTATAGAGTTTATGCGTCTACCGTAAGACATTATTTCTTGTGTTGTTGTAGACATGTTTTTTTGGTACAATTTATTTTGGAGACAAATCTCCGAAGCGGCTTATTCAAATGAAACGTAAAACATTTATTTGGCACTACATTAAAAAAACAAACGTATTTGGTTACCTACCCTACTATCCAGAAATATCATGTTAGGACAGTTTAAACAAAAGAAAACGAATAGAAATGCGATATCCGAAAATGCTGTTTTTGTATTTGTATCACTTCAAGGATAGTTCATATATGTATAAGTTTGTCGCCATTCAGTAAGGGCGAAGCACCCCTTATAGACGATAAATAAAATATGTAGTTAAAAAATAAACTAATAAAACACGCTTTTCATATGAGCCTAAACTCGACAGGTTTATTAATAGTCACTGAAGAGTTCTACCATATACCTCTTGGCTGTAACATCAAATCAGCTCCAAGATACAAAATTATAGTATTACCATCCAACTACATATACAACAAAGTTTCATTTCGATACGACAATTAGAAGTAGATTAAAGAGTTCCAAGATTTGATTACATTTAACTTGTGTGTGTTTTATGACAGATTTTTTAAATATTTTGTTTCAGGTAAATACACCAGGATCATTTTAGTACAGCCCTCACCAATTCATAGTATATACAAGTAAGATTTATTGGAAGGCTGGCATGCAGAGGACTCATGTCCGGATCATTTAATTCGAAAGGCTCGTCCAATGTCACTATTACTTGATAAATTGAAGGATTTTTTACTCAGTCAAATTCGTTTCACTTAAGCTCCAAATCTCGATGGTTGGAGCACGAGGCTTCCCAAAGCTAGTCTTGGTTTTCTTACGTCAAGCACGGCCGTTTTCTGTCACAAAAGATATTTGTAGTAAATGTGCTTTGTGTCCCTTCTACATGACTTGGTACGTAAATTAGCATTTTACCCACAAATACAATAAGCGGCCAATGCCCAGTCCTTAAAAAAGTAATTTTGTTAAGCTACCGCTGAAACAGAATATCTTAAACACCATCAGCTAAATGATTTTTAGTTTGCTTTGCAGTTGGACGTAAGTAAGATATCACTGGCTCTGGGACTATTTACGAGCCTTCTTTAATAGGTATTAGGGTATCAAGGGATCTTGCATCTCATTCAGCCTAATGCAATGCTCCTAGCTTGTTGCTCAGAAGTGGATGGCTCAAAGCTATTCTGAGAGGATATTAGTATCTGCCACTTCGGATCAATCTGTTGACGTATCATCTTAGTCAGGTAGAGTTTTCGCTTTCAATTTCAGCTCCACAAGATTTGTTACTAATTTATTTGTCCTTTCCAGCAATAAATGATTATACTTAAAATAAACAAAAGTTAAACAAACAAACACGCTCATGATGTGATTAGATCTTTGAGGATACCAAGTCGGGGGTAGTCAGAGGCACGTCCAAACATTACATTTGATACATGCCCGCGTTTTGCACGTAGTAAGCATTCCACGTGACAGGTTGCAAGCCCATCGCCACTTATTTGAACACTACCTGTTGGCACATGCCTTCGAATTTTTGTTCTAAGGCATACTTACGTTTTCCTTCACGTGTTAATGCGCAAATAATTTTTTCGAGTGGAAAAATCCATTGATGCACGACCTCCGGATTAGAAGTCGGAGTATCGCCCACTAAGCCAACAAAAGTATCCTAGTAATATTACAATCAATGTTAAATTGTTTATAAGCCTAACATGTGATGGGCTCAGATGTGTACAATGCACTACCAGACAGAGTGAAATACATAGTGAAAAACATAGGCTATGTTATAGATAGAAAAAAAACATTTTATTGAGAGCTGGCTCTTATCTGGGTCAACGCATTAGCATTGCCATTCAGCGTGGCAATGCGGCCAGTATTTTGGGAACGCTTCCGCCTGGTAGTGAACTGGATCAGTTGAGCTATCTATAGATCGTTTGCAACAGTATTTAGATAGCTAGCTGTTTCATCTGTATTTTTTGTATATACCTACTTGTACATAGTTGTATGAATAAATGTATAGAATTTATTATTTTATTGATAATGTATCACATTATACGACATATTGTTTTGAATTTAATTCAAAAAATTATTAATAAATATATCTACTTAGGCTTACGTAAACGACTAAGTTGCTATACTACAAATATTATCTATGAATACTTCAAATCTGTAAAAAAAAACCTTTCCACGAGTCAGTTTTTAGTCTCAATTTAAAAATTGGATATACTCTGTGCGATGTTCACTCTGTCCGGTAGTGCATTGTACACATCTGAGCCCCCCTCAGACGTTAGGCTTATAAGCAATTTAACATTGACCTAGTTTTTAGAATTAATAAAGTTTCGCTAAGAATGTGTCCATTAATACGTTTCTTGCTGACTCTATTTAAGGAGAAGACACTTTGTTCGTTTATTCATTATATATAAAACTTCCACGATTAAAGGACACGAGAATGTGTCCATTAATATGTTTCTTGCTGACTTTTTTTAAAGGGATAACACATTGTTCGTATTTTCTTTATATAAAGCACTTCCACGATATCATCCGATATATATAGATATCATCCATATCATCACTTACCGGTGAGATTATGACTATGAAATGAAAGTCTATTTTTGATCCCTTGGAGAGTTAGTAATTGAAACGTTTTTTCGAAAACCAGGCAATTGGTAATAGCATGAGATTAATATCCAGTTAAGAGTAAAACAGTTGAAGCAAATGAAGCTGAGCTACTGACTGAAAGCCTGATTTTCTTAAATTCAAAGTCAATTAGCTTATTCTATTCAAAGCGATCATTTTAAATCGTTTCAACCGGATGAATTTACGCCGATTTCAGTTCGCTTAAAAGCTGCTCATGCGTAGCAGGTAAATACTTTTTTTTTATTAGTATTTGGTCCAAAAAATACATTCATCACAATCAAGTGATTATTACCAAGTTTCGTTAACGGTACAGTCAAACCGGGCAGCTGGTACAAACACTTGATTTACGACGAAAAGATTGCCACATAAATCACCATACACCCCGCTCTGACTGGAAGCGACGGAAAAATTATTGAACGAGAACTCGTCAAGTGCATGTCGGACCATGCATTAATCGGGGTTCTGTATACAGGCATCGTCATCATCCACAGCGTGACTTCATTCACTGTTGAATATGAACATGTTCACTGTTTGAATTATGTATCATATATGTTTTTTAGTATCTACATATCTTAGTATAGTATATATATATATATATATATATATATATATATATATATATATATATGTATACTGTATCATTATTTTCTTCTGTACAGGAGGTAGAAAAAATTTCAAGGTTTAAAATTGCTCTAAAATTGCTCCAGGTTTGCTGAAAGTAAACTTTTAAGGTTTACTTTTCATGTAATTTTCTCGCCTTTGTACATGTCATTTCATTCTGCCTTTTTGTGTTTATTTATGTGTACTATAAAGAATAAAGTACTTTCCTTTGTCTGCGTCACTCACGGTTTTGCGCCCGCCTCAGCTGAGCTTGTTTTACAACGCTTGGGATGTCGTCTGCCCATCTCGCCGCTGGACGACCGGCGATATCACGTTCCCAAGTTATAATAATAATAATTTATTTCATATACATAACTTGTTCCATGTGTGTGAGTAAGACGCTATCTTAGATATTAACAAATTTATAATTAAACACATAGAATAAGCGAGCATTCGGATGATGGAATAATTATAAGCATATTTCAACATCACTCAAAACTAAGTTTCATTTCAAAAGTAACACAAACATACTCACGATTATTATCACCACGGACATCCTCAGCTTCGTAGATATATAGGGGGTAGTTAGAGGCACGTAACTGAAACAGTAAGATTTACGTAAATACAATTTAGAAAATACCCGCTTAAAACGTCTTATTAAGTGTAACTAAGAGTACAGCAGCAACTTAAATTAGTTGGCCTTTCTGTTTGCTCCTGTAAATATAGTTCCGTGAACCGTCGTCAGGATGTGACAAACTGTCATTACGAAACTTCGTAAATTACATTATCCCATGCGATGACTATGAATAAAAATGTGTAGCAGTTTAGAAGTACCTTTTTTGACAATATCATACACAAGTTATACGCGGACGATCATGAAATCATGAGATCTTTCATCTTGATATCTCAGGAAGGCAACGCGTGAGTGACACCTCTGGTTTTGCAACGTCCATAGGCTACGGTAATCGCATACCACCAGGTGGGCCGTTAGTTCGTTGCTTCTTTATTAGTATAAAAAAAACAATATTTCCTAAATTTTATAACCCCCGATATATGTAATCGTCTAATGCAGGGCCCCGTAGTGACTTGTGGTGATAAAACCTGTTGATGCTTGATGTCATAAAAATTCTATTGCAAAAAAACCGCATTCAAGTTTTTGGTGACAGACAAACAAACAACCACAAAGTTGTGTTTCAATTACTTTTTTCACTCCGAATACTAGAGAACCCTAAATATGAAGCGGGCCCGAGACAGACAAGTATTTACGATGGCCGAATCGCAGCTGAGGAAAACGATATTAATTAATCCGTCCAATTAAAATTAATTGTTCTACGAAGGAAAAACCTTTTCCTATTAAAGGGAAATTGAAAAATATTATTTTATCATAATTGGGATTTTAAATGTTTTCCTATACGTTATTCCGATCCTTTCATTTTGATTAGGTTTTGTAATGCCGTAAACTCGACATTTTATTCCATATTATTTTTCGTCATGACACTGGTTATTTTTTGGTAATTCAAGACCAGTAAGTAATTGAGGGATAGCCCTGAAAATTACTAGTAATTTTTTTTATGTAGTATTTAACAGTTTTTCTTCTAATATACCAGTGTCCATTATCGGGGGCGCTTCGGAATAACTCTAAATGTACTACCTCCATTCACAGTGAATACAAAAAGAGATAATTTGCAATATAAAAACAAACAAAACAAACAAACAAACACTGTCTTCCCCATGGTGGACATCCTCAGATACATACTCATTGAGTAGATCTTTGAGGATACCAAGTAGGGGGTAGTCAGAGGCACGTCCAAACATTACATTTGCCCGCGTTTTGCAAGTAGCAATATAGTAATTTGCAAATTATATACGAAAGGTAAAACCGTTATTCAAATGATACATAAACGCAAATATTTCTATTTTAATTTTCATGACACAAATATTTAAATTATTTTATTCATTCCGAATCCTCCAGAACACCTAATAATAATTTCATCAAAGTCAAAGCCAAAGTCAAAGTCTTATTTAATAGGTTTTTATTCATTGAAATCACAAGGATCATATAGAAACGTCAACTTAAAACAACATCCTTTGCTGACACTCCTCAAATTGTATTTCCCTTCTATATTAATATGATGCTAGCATTTTATAAATTCGTACCACCAGGTTGTTTTTACTTCCGAACAACAAAATATAGAAGTCTGAAGAATAAGTTCAAGAAAACATAAAATTGCAAAGTTGTTATATGTTAGTTTTGCCGTGTTCGTGTTACAGCTAAGGTCTGTGCTGAAAATCAGTGCTGTCTGCAGTTTGCTATAGGTAGCATTATAGCACTGACCTTTTTTTGGCAGAACTATGGTACATAAGTAAGTACCTAAGCTACCTATTATGTTGTATGTAACTTTTTTACCTATTGATGTTGTGCATAGGATAGGTTTTTTTTTATTTTATTTTCAAAGTGAGTAGTGAAAATTAGTGCAAAGTTCTCGTCTGGTTACTTACTGCTAGCTACGTACGCGACATACATAAATAAATAATGCTGGACATTTTTCACACAGCAACATCTAGCCCCAAACTAAGCAGAGCTTGTATTATGGGAACTACATGACTGATATACTACTTATATACTATTTTTTATAAATACATATTATACATAGAAAACACCCGTAAGAATATCTTTTTTCTTCTTTCTTTCAAAGTTTGTAGTGAACAAGTAGTGCAAAGTTCTCGTCATCAATGACCCGTTCCGTTTCGCCCGAAGGGAATCTAATGAAATTGGGCATAATTCTAAAAGCCTACGACACGATGCGATGGCGCGTCTTGACCTAATTCTGCAGCGTGTTGGCCGGAGGGCCGTTTCCCGTCGATTTGCCCCAAATGCTGCCCGAACCTACTCTAAAACGGCTTACGATATTGAATTTCGTGACTAAATGGAATTTTATAGCTGACTAACTCCGCCTTTTAATGTAATTTTGGGAAGAAATTACATCCAGAAAAAACAAACACGATCACGACTGTAATCACAATAATGGAAATCCTCAGATCCATAAGCAGTGCGCAGATCTGTGCGGATACCAAAAAGGAAGTCAGAGACACATCCAAACATTATAATTGGCACACGCCCGCAGTTTTGGCGTAGTAGTTGGCATTTCGCGTGACAGGTTGCACGCCCATTGCCGCTTATTACATCCTTATTACACAACTAGCCTCTGCCCACGGCTTCGCCCGCGTTGTACCCGGATGAGAAGTAGCCACTGTGTTTTTCTGATGTAAAAGCTATATTACTGTAAAGTTTCATCAAAATCCGTTCAGTAGTTTTTACGTGAAAGAGTAACAAACATCCATCCTCACAAACTTTCGCGTTTATAATAGTAGTAGGATAATTAATGCCCTCAAATAATAGCAAGTTTTAGGCTATGATTGTTATGGATGAAATATATTGCTATTAAAGGTTTTACGTGCAATGTAGTATGTTCTATGTGTAATGATGTCAGTAAAAATTATACTGCTTTTAAAATATAATGATGTTTTGTGTCATAATTTACATCATTTAAAAAGTTCGACGACAAAACATGGCTTCCTGCATGTTTATCGCAATTCATCACGATTAAAGAATAAACGATATAAAACCCTATTCAACACGAATGGATAAAATAGAAAAAAAAATATTGAATGTGGTTTATTTGACACAACAAAAATGTACGAAGGATAAGAGGATTATTGTGTCAATGTTTTTTTTCAATATAAATAATCTGTATTCACTCATAGTTGCTCTTTAGACTTTGTGTCCCAAGTCCAGTCACAAAGTCACCAAGTCGTCAAAGCCCAATGTAAATATTTTACATTAGGTATTGTACCTTCATTGGATTTCTGCATATGATTTTTTTTTAAATTGATATAATTTCAAAATTTTGTATAAGAATTATACAAAATTTTGTCTATATTTTTCTACATTTAATCTTTATTTTATTATTTTATTTATTAAAGATTGTTTAAACTGATAATGTCACCCTCGATACTACATTTCTTTAATCTAGACCTAACAACTCAGCCCAGTGGGAAGGATCAGACTCAAAAAATAATAAAATACATATTTTATGTTTTTTGGAGGCAGACTTGTATTATGTATACTATCCACATGATGTTAAGCGATTACCGTTCCCTATCACACTAGGGGTACTATCAGTTTACGCCATTAATTAAGCTGCTAAAATCATTGCGGTTCTTGTTTAATACTCTTAAATAAAAAGGACAGTTTTAAATTTAGCGCGTTAATCAAATGCGTTAGACGCAGGTATAGCAAGAATAAAGGCTAATTTAGTCTTATGTGACTGTAATTCTACCGGCACCTTCCGGACCGGAACATCGGAACACCGGAACGCGACTATTACCTACGCTTGCCGGCAATAATACATAGGTACGATACTAGTCGGCACTTTCTCGGATGGACTCATTCGCTCTTTTATCATGGTACTAATTTAACATACAAACACGCTCACTACACTTTTGCTCATTTTATTATACAACGAAAGTGGCGAAACAATCATGGGTGTTGGTAAGCAGTTATGGTATCAGGACTATGTCTGTTGATTGTCGTCTTCGCAATTGTTAAGTGAAAAACAAATCGACCTATTGTTTTCCAAGTGAATAGAATCTACTTGAATTTAATTAGAAACATAAAACATAGATCACGTGGTTGCGACAGTTCAAATGTATTCAATTAATTACCAGAGCAATTTGCCGATTAGATTGCCAATTATATAAGGTATTTTCGATCCTATGTTTGGTAGCCAAATCAATTATGTTACACATATATCTGTGAAAAACATTTACGATTCATATTTTATTTTATTTAATGTAGTCGGGTTAGCAATACTGAGAATTCTAACTGAAAATTAACATGACAATGTCCATATTCCTCTCAGCGCGAATCAAAACACAACAAAAAATACAGTATACTTTCCTTTGAAATCGGTTAAAAAGAACACATGCACTTATGTCAATTACATACATTTAAACAAAAACTCCGCATTTGTTTAAAATTCCTTTTGAGTTCGCTGATTATTTGAAAGACGGCGAAAATTAGATGAAAACAATCCCATTCAACTAGCTGTCATAGAAACTAACCGAAGACCAACAATAACAATAAACGCGTTGGAGCAAGTTTGGACAGAGACCGTTCCGCTTGGACTGGCGCCCAACACGGGGCACTTTATTTCTTCTAACTTACACACTGCGGTCATTGGATCAATAGAGACGATTATCCTAACACAAAAGGGATTGGAGTTGTCATCTTTCGTATCTTCGTCGTGTTATTAGTGCCTTACACCCTAGTCCAGATCTCAGAATAACCAGGTTAAGTTCGCGGTATAGACGATATGGCTAATCTGGTCATTCTGAGATCTAGATTTTTTGTGATCATTTTGAGACTACTCTTTGAGATTTAGCCCAATTGCGATCAAGTCGTCCTGCGCCCGACCCAGTGATCGTCGTCTACACATTATTGGTAGAAATAGAGCCAATCTGTTATAAAGATTCAGTGTGTCTCGCAGTTACTCTGTTTTATATATACATGTGTTCGAATGTTTCGTTCTCGGATATTATAGTTTCTTCACGAGGTTTTTCTTCGTAGTTTGATATAATTATAGTACAAGAGGAAATTCATGCACATCGAGATTCGAACTCACGATTTTTTTAATGTCAGTAGCCACTAAACTACTATACATGGATTTGAATATTGGTGCCCAACATGGGGCACTCAATACAGACCCAAATCTCCCATTTTGAACGAAAAAAATGACTGTATAAACCAAACAGCTATGCTCACTCACGCCTTTCAAAATATCCAGGAAATAGACTTGAAAATCTCGAACAACAGGTCACGGTTCATTTCGCCATGTGACTTCGGTCCGTTGACGCATTATCTGTGCTTGATCTCATTTCCGTTCGTGTCTTTTGGATCAGCAAGTTACAGTACATGCTACCTTTTAAATGAAAAAGCCATTGCTATGACTCGATTAAAATTTTGCTCTTAACTGCCTAAAGGGGTACAATATAGGCACGATAACGCTAGAACCGTTTAAAAAACAGTTTTTTGAGCCAACACGAAGACGTTGTGTTGGCTAATTGGTGAGAGGGGGCAATTATGGAGCCTAACGACCGGTAACGGAGCGAAAACGAGAGCTTTTTGTATCCATTCTAAATAGCTTCGGGTTTTGTAAGCATTTTGGTACTGTTTATATTTGCATTGCATGATAATTGCTTGTTTTATTCAAACAATTCACAAAAATTGCTGACGGGTTTATCAAAATACCCTAGGACCTAAACGATGATGTATTACTAGGAGACCTTTCTATAATACTCTTCATAGCACGTTTCGTCACAATTTTTTTTTTTATAATCCAGGACATATTCACACTGCATCGTCTAGTCCCAAAGTAAGCAGAGAGCTTGTGTAAATACCTACATATTATAGATAGAAAACACCTAGATATACAAATATTTGCATATACAAATATTTGTCCCGCGGCGGGAATCGAACCCCCAACGTCTCAGGCGAGTCTTCGCCCACTGCGCCACAGATGTCATCAATCTTGCTACCATTATTATAACGTTGTGAATATTTATAGCTATTTTGTTAAATGTACGGCAGTAGCCCTGCCCTAATCTTATTGAATCATAGCCATAGATAAGTAAGCCTGAACCATTTCTAAAAGTACCCTCGCTCAGTCACACATGCATATCGACAAAATCTATTTTCAATATTCGACACACCTTTCTAGGTCACATCCAATAAGTTTATCTATAAAAAGAGAGTTGGTAAGTTTATGAAACTTTAGGGATGACCCGAAAGTTAGTGCGTAAGGTCCCCCGGAGGTTGTAACTTTGTAACTCGTTTACCGATCAAGGCACCCGTGAGATGTTTATAATAGAGCTTTGTTCACACAACAAAAATAACAGTGGTGAAATTTTTAATCGTATTTTGAACATATCCTTTGCTAGTACTTCCTACTACTATTATAAATGCGAAAGTTTGTGAGGATGGATGTTTGTAACTCTTTCACGCAAAAACTACTGAACGGATTTTGATGAAACTTTACAGTAATATAGCTTATACATCAGAATAACACATAGGCTACTTTTATCCGGGTACCACGCGGGCGAAGCCGTGGGCAGAAGCTAGTAACTCATAATTCAATCTTTAAATATGCAAAAGAGTACACAATTTGCAATTATCGGGCTGATTTTAAATATCATTGTGAAAGAAAATGTGTGGAATTGAAAGTTCAATTCGATCGCTTCCAAGCGATAATAATAATTTATTAATTTAAACTTGTTCAAACACAGGGTATGAGAAATACTTTAAAACGAAAATACATATAAAAATATTTATGGCGTACTGATTAATTTTACCACACTGGTTCTTTCAGCATGGAGCCATGATTCTCTCTAGGCCCATTTTAGGACCACTAACCTGACGCAGGGGGACCAAGAAAACCCTGTGATACGAGGAATAAATTGTGTTAGTGACATAAATCAAAATATGTACCTGTTGAAATGAAAATCTATTATTTCCATAAGATTACAAGTAGCACATGGAGAGCACTACTTCCTCAAATTAAAAAAAAAATAATAACAATTTATTTATTTAGACAAATGTAACGGAAGCGTACACATTGCCCTCTAGACGATAAACTTACTTTACTTTTTTAAGCCTAGTATTGTGAACAGCGATATTATCTTTGTTTAAAATAATAATTTACGAACATACGAGTACTTACAATAGGTTTTTATATATGTTATGACAATGAACTGTGAGTTTATTTCTTTAAACTAAGTTCGAAGTGGAAGCACTTCAATTCTCAAGACCCAAATAATTCTGGCGCCCATGTTATAAATTGCACGATATTTACAAGGCGAATTCCATCTTTTAAGGTGGTTATGTCATGGAGATTATATTTAATTGTATTGTATATGGGTGATTGTATTATTGAGACATCACACTCTAAAACGACTCAACATGACTCGAAACAATGTATCTATAGATCTGCTCTATGTACAAGGCTTTATCAGTACCCGCGAGATACCCGCCATAATCGGATACGGTAACGGATCTGTATAACGAGCGGGATAGTGATGTTATTACCTAATAACACCGTGTAATTACTTGGTGGATACTCAGGGGGTTAGATAAAAGTAGTGCGGACGTACTAGTTGGTATATCTATCTCATTAGTATATACTTATTAGTCCGCGCGCTGAACAATGCTAGAAAGTAACTGGACAATGCAGCTATTTAAAAGACAATCTGTCCTGCTCTATAGTCATTGTCATATAATTTACTCACTTTCGGAACACAGACAAAACTTGGTTTTGTTACCTGGTACATAAATTCTTTAGCGGCTGTGCAGAGGCTTTGACAGATTGTAAATAAAAAATAACACATAATTATTTGAGACAAAACAAAATAATAAACAAATTGTCATTGTCAAGCAAAAACAATCAATTTCAAATTCAATATAAGACATGGCAACACATGTCTTATATTGAATTTTTGTTACTGATCGAACCTATATAAGGGTGACGACAGAACAAAAAACTCAAAAAGAGAAAGAGAAAGAAACTGGAAGGAAAGTATATATTAAGTACTAGCTTCTGCCCGCGGCTTCGCCGCCGTTGATAAACCACCAACTTTTTAGTGTTTTTCAAACCATTGAATATTTTTGTTCCATACAAATTTCAGAACTTTATTACAAAACTCTTAGGGGTAGTTTTTAAAAAAAAAATACGTGTTTTATTATTTATTTTAAAGTTTATTATATTTATACCGAGTTTTGAGCGAATCTAACCAAGGAATAAAAAAATCCATATAAACTTTACTACCCTGTTAACCCCCTTAGGGGTTGATTTTCGAAAATTAGATTATGTGTTATTCCCGAAACCTCAACTATCTACATTCCAAATTTCATCAAAACCGGTTTAGTAGCTACGGAGATACGTGGTAACAAACATTCAAACACACACATTCCCATCTATTATATTAGTAGGATAAAAATATTCAAAAATGAATAAAATTCGTTTTAAATTCGCAATTGATCTTCATAGTATGATCGATTCCTAATTCGAACACTCGCAAATTTAAATTCCCAAATATATCCCTGATGAATTTACAATTTCAATAAACGATTGCCCGTTGGTGAGCCGAGTTGTCTCGGCATTCCGTGTTTACACATGTAGGTCAGTCCGACTAACGAGGAGCCAGATAAAATAGACGGAAGCGTGGTGTAAATTGCGAGCTTTTGCGAAGCTAATTAAAAAACAACGCGGCTTAGTCTTTGCGAAAGAAAGCAAAGGATTAAGGCTTATGAGCTTTGGCTAATTTCCATAAAAGTAATTTCCAATTTCCTACGTAAGTTAGGTATTTAGAAACGAAATAAGTGACTTTATTCAAAATCTTTTTCAATATCAAGAGCTTGTTCGCGAAAATATATATTCCCGGTGCCGAGCAGTAATACTCGCATTGCTGGTTTGAAGCTATGGACGCCGGTGAAATTACAGTTTCGCGGTAATACCAACTTTGTTTAAAATTTCTTCTTGTTTTCAAACGCACACATCCAACGATCGCAAAAACTAGTGTAGTAGTTTATGTTGCTTTCAGTTCCAATATCAAAAACTAATTTAATAACAAAACTTTTTTTTATAAGTTATATCAAAAATGAATAAAAAATTATAATGAATATTTCAGAACTAATGTAATCCTTTATATATATAATACCGAGTATATACTCGGCTATATAAAAGATCACATTAATTTCGTACTCTGATAATAATTAATAAAATAAAAAAAATACTTTAGTCCCTAAGGAATAAATGATGCGCTAAGCTTTTAGAGCATAAGTAGTGAAAAAAAAAGGTTTTAAAAGTAGTTCACTGTGTAAATTCATTGATACATACTTGTTTATATTGTTGTAAAATTAAATAATGCAAAATTTTAACAGCGGTTTGTTAAAAAGAAATTTAATCCCTCATGTTTTTATCCTTAGTCTGTAAAGTTAGTTAGACTCAAATTAGAACCTCCTCCTTTTTTGAAGTCAGTTAAAAAGTGCTTGTTTTTCCTGCGCAAAATGAGATTATTTATCTATTTCATAGAAGGGAGGTCCTTTTTAAAGTTCTTCAGCTTATCTCATTTACCACCACAATAGTTACATGCACGTTACAGAGTGGCTGACCCAATAGACCCACCTAACTTGACCCACCTTGCCGCTCTCCTGCATACACAAATAGACCACAAAAGAGGCTTCTCGTTCTCGAAGGCAGGTCAAGTTTCTCTGGATGTGAATGCATTTTAAAATCGAATAACACGAGAATAAATTTTGCGCTGGAACAAGTTAATTTACAACGTTTCGAAAACGAGTGTCCCACTGAATTTCGAAAGTTCTTTATTTCGACACGTCGCTAACTTCGAAAAAACGTTATTTTATATCGTTATTTTTCTTTTAGTGCTCTTGTTTGGTGGAAACAGGATGAAATAGGCATTGAATTGGGTTTCACAGACAAAGGTAGGAGCGTCTAGAATCTAGACAGAGCTTAAGACTCAATCATCTACACGAGACACGATGAACAGCCTTGAACACGATGAATTCGTAATCACGCACATAATTACGCACTTGAGAGTACATAACCCACTACCAGGAACAATTAACGGCACATGCTGTATACAACATTGATTACACTGTTAGGTTAAGTACACTCAACCAAAAAAACTTATTGCAGACTGCCATACGAAAAAAAAGGGTATGGTGTAGAGTAGGTATATTGTTTTTTGATCGCTTAAATCATCCCAATACTCGTATGTTTCAAACTTTCGCGATCAGTAAACATAATTTGAAGTTTAATACGAAACGTCGGTAAAATAATAAAAAAGAAAAACACGATAAAGACCCGTATAAAACTTATAATTACTTTACTCGTAGTCAGCACTTTTGCGTTACGCTTAGTTTTCTTTCCACACTAATTCAAATTCGACAAGGAAAAACTTGCAGCAGAATTCAATCTTAACGCAGGCGTTAACGCCAACAGAAAGTGGTTGTTTCTAAGGGGCCTTTTCAGTACAACAGAGCATCTGAGTTTCTGTCAAACAGTTACTTAACTTTACCGTCTTGTCAACCACCCCCATTATCCTTAATATTCCCTTAGATCTACAGATTCTCATTAAACTTTGTACATTTTAAACAGTTGCCTTTTGAGGCCACTTTAAAATTCATCGCTTATTTAAAGGCCCGCAAAGAGCTTTGTCTAACTTTTTGAGCGGCTTTGGACGCTGTCCGGATAGTTAAGTGCTTTACCTGTAAAAATAGGTTCTTACTGCATCGACTTTTTCAACAAAGGGCGAACAGAAATAACAAAGCTTTTATCGACACTTTAACGACTCGTTCCCATAATTGATAAATATTGGCGATACAGATCTCTGCATAAAATCTTGACTCCAAAGAACGCTAGGTATCTAGATAGATGGAGAGAATTTTGTTAATTATCATCAAGAGAACAATTCTCGTGCTACACAAAGACAAAAGTATCATCTCAGTTTTTTTTTTGTTTCCATGCATCATTTATTTCTTTTCACCCTATACATATAGCTATTTTAAAGGAGTCCGTTAACTGTAGCTATGTGCATTACCTACTTAGGTATAAGGTGTATACTGTATAGGTAGGTATCATTGTGTCTGTGTGTTGGCCAGTGTTTAGCGGACAATTTGCAAATTTTATGAATTGCAATTATGTGGGACTATTTAATGTGGGCTTTAGGAAACTACCGAGTGGGGTTTTGTTCAGCGTTTGTAAGTTAATTTGTAACGAACGAGTTTTGTTTGTTTGTGTTTTGTTTGAGCATTTATTATGCCTACCTACAATATTTAAACAAATATACCTACATTCAGAGAATACATTATAAATGCGAAAGTTTGTATATTTAGATGTTTGTTGTGAATAATCTCCGTAACTGTGGATCCAGAGTTGGGATGAAACGGTTCGAAACCTAGAATAACATATAAGTACTTAGGTAACCAGCCGGTTACCCAGCAGGCGGGCGAAGCCGTAGATCTAGGCTAGTCTAATGTATTTTCTTTGTAATCAATCACACAATAACACTATACGTTTTGTTTACAAATCTATAGACAACACAAGGCAACTTTGTACCGATTTTTTAAACTTTTTTTTTTATAGTGTCCGTAAAGAACAATTATAGTTACCCATTCGCATACTGATAGATACTAATTGCATTCGTATCGGAAGGGTTTTTTTTATAAACTGTTATATATCGAATTGGCACGATGTCCCGTCCGTCCAAGCACTTGAAACTGGCATTAAGTACAATACACGAATATTTCTTTTTAGCATAAAGAAATATCGATCGTAGCACTCAAAATGTTTTCTTTTTAAACTACGCAAGTGTAGCTAAGGACACTTTAGCAAACTCATTTCCCTTGTTGCTTGGAAAATGGCCAGAAATAACCAACTTTACATTTTAACCACCTCCGACCTTCCGCGTTCATTTATCGTCATCTCACGATTACGCGCGGTTATGAGGAGGATACTAAGATGCAGAGTTATGGAGTTAGATAAGGAGGGATATTGTATCGGATTGAGGCTTTCGCTTTACGCCCTTCGTGAGAGTTATAATGTATTCCAATATAATCATACCAGGAGTCGTTCTACGTGGAATTCATTATCTGGTTGTACAGGGAAATACAGAGCCTCTCAAGTGAAAAACAATATCTTTTATTACTTATTATGGCGAAAATCAAACTATGGGTCACTTTAAAACAACCAAATATTTGTCTCGGGATCTGGGTGAGTGCTACGTGTTAACGTGCACAAGGAACAAGTTTTTTTATCTGTAAATTACACCTAAACATTGATTAATATTACCGTAATAAACCTTCGCAAAAGTATGTCGGGTCAGTCCTTGTCCTAGAACAATAAATAATATTTCTCATTACCCGGCCCGGACAGGATTTACGATACCTACTCGCACTATGGCAACTCTCGTCCGCGCGCATTTGTTTTTATTTACAGTTTTATAAGCTGATTCACAGATGAATATCAGCTGATGCGTTCAACAGTTTTTCCACAGAAAATCTAGGTTTCTACCTACTGTTTGAATTAGTTTCATGGAAACAAAGTTTAACCAAAGTTTTTATAGAAGCATCAATCCCTTTAATCATTGAAATCACTGCTGTACAGCTATCATATGTACTGCTTATAATATACGAGTCCATTAAATCGTCATGTTTTGAGATCGAATAGGTATTTTGCAAATTTTACTACCAGTAACTTTTAAAGCTCACCTCATACCAGTAGCGCCATCTACCCGTAAAAACACGTGTTTCAATCCCCTTGTATCCCTTATCTCGAACCCAATACTAAAACGCACTCTACCGTACGGTTCCCCAAACCTTCCCGCAAAGCATACCCATCTGTCGGCAGTTGTGGGAACTACCATTCCCGACTACCCCCTCCCTTTGATGGTGACATGTCACCCCGCCGCAGCCTATCGATCTGCGCCACTAAAACTTACGCAAACCGGGTATAGTAGCTAGATAAAAGCTGTGGACCTTTGAAATTCAAAATTCACTGTATTCTGGACAAACGATAAGGCCTAATTGGTATAACTTGTGATAAGTGTGAAATTCATACCAAAAGTAAGTGTTTTGTATTCGTAAGTGCCGTCTTCATTCATGCTTCACCCATTCATGGTGACGTAGAAGAAAACCAATCCAGTGATTGCTGTTTTCCCTTATTTTCATGTGTTTATGGTTACAGACCTTTGTTTTGACGTGATTCTACTCGATAACATAGTACAAAGCCAGGTTTTAAAATATAGATAAATAATTAGGTCACTGCTGAAAATTTAATTTTGTTAATGAACTGTCTGGGTTGTTTAGAACGCCATGATGACCCATTAATATTATAGTTTGTTTATCGAAGGTTTTCATATTTAATGCCTGTTACAATTGTCTGAGCAATGCATAGTTTATGAATGTTGGGATTTTGTTCCAAACCGCCGAAAGAAATATTGCTCTTATGATTCTTTCGACGTCATCTCATTGACCCAATTCTACCTTGCTCTATAACGTTCAAGGATTGCACATTCGCGATGATGGTGCTTTTGAATTTTGCATGTCATTTTACATATTTCTTATATAAAGTTCCTGTCATAACTAAAAGGCCTTCCTAATCTACATATAATGAACGCTCGTCTACCTGCAACCTTAACAGAGTTATATGTTCACAAATGTAAAAGTAGTTTATCTCAATTCCAGGAGGGCATCGACGCGACCGGCAGCTCCCCGGAGATCACAAGCGTAGAGCTCCAGCACGACCAGCCCTTGACCGCCAAGGAGTCCTACACTGACGACGAAGATGACGGCTCTGGCGTAGATCCCGACGAGAGCTCAGGGTCCGGCTGGGGCGCTGGCCCCGGACCTGACGACGAAGACGGACGCGGCTCAGGTGACTTGCGCGGACTCATCGAAATACCCGAAGATGACGAAGACTTTGCCCCGAGACATGAAACCACCTACTTCGCCGCCTCATCTACCCAAACGCCGGTGTATATTGAGACCCCGACCGTGCCGGTTGTTTCGGAGCAGCCTGAAGAACTACCGACCCCGACTCCTACCACGACCGAATCACCGATCCTTAGAACCAGGCAGTTCAATGTAGACCTTCGTGAGTAGTGGCTGAAGCATGCCAGATTTTATTTGCGTATTATTTTTAGTTTATGGAAGACTCAAAGTTTTATAATCTTCTTCATCAAAGGCTTCTTCTGCAATCGATCGAACAAACGATCTTAAGCCTCCTCTATCCACCGAATTCTCGTTACCTTTAAGATGTCATCGGTCTATAGATTGAGTGATTTTCTTCCGCAAGAGTTGTCGATCCTGCAAGCTATATGGCCTGGTCATTCAACTTGCTAATTCTAAGATTGAAGATCAAAGTTGTTTGGCACTGACCAATCCTTTGACTCAAAGTTTCTTGTAAACAAGCAGCAGAGGCTGGAATTGAAGTGAGAATACCGGAGCTCAATAAGATACTCAATTGAAGCTGATTAAATAGAAGAATCGGATTAATTGAAATAACGGAATCAACACTTTTAGTCTTCCACATAGATGTTATACATGATCATTGTTTTCTCTCTTTATCAGTCAGCAGCTTTAATAAACCCCATCTTTTTTATATAGCTGTTAATACCTATATTGTTACATATAGATAAAAGCAGAGTTATTTGATCCTCATCCTAATTTTCTATTTAACAAATTCATTGAAGCCGCTGTCACTAGTACAGAAAGCTGTAGAGTTATCTGAACCCGTATATTCTAGATAATTCTGCAACTTGCTGTACATATTTAGCTAGTCCATAAATCCTTCTAAAATTATACAGTAACAGTTCTGTCCTTTAATTTATAGCATTTTCAAAAGTATGGAATATTAATAACGTATCTTTCTAAATTTAACAGAGAAGCACTGCTGTCTGACACTATTCACCATAATTACCGTGACGTATTGAATTAACATTTATAATTCTTATCCACATTGTTTTAACAGTGCTTAATAATTGCTCATCCACACGCCAGTTTCCTCTTAACCGACAGTTCATTTAGTACTATCACTACGAAAACACTACATTACTGTTGAATATTTTTAATTATTTCTATAGGGACATTGGTAAGTGCTTCCTCCAGTTTATATCAGTTTGCATGACCTCGTTATCCTCATGCAGCGTGCAATCACTTTTAACTATACCTTTCATTGTATCTTTTACTTAGCATGGATAATATAGGTACTATAGCCCTAGTGTATTTTACTTCATGGATCCATTAGCTTTCATTTTCTAATTTTTGTACCTTCGTTGATAGAAAGTATTTACCTTCTTCATTGGATGCTTTCATGATCTAGTTTACCCCTCCTCTATCCAAACTGAACCTTCCAAGTCTTCGTCATCGAATTGTCTTATCAACCTATCGGCGTTTTGAAATTGACATATACCTTGTAATCTGAACACATTTCCGTTGATATACTCTACATTCCTAACAGGGAAGCTGCACTGTACAAAATTATGATTCAAGTTACTAAAAACCTGTGGTAAAATACTTTGTTCTTGTAAAATATTATTTTACAGGGAATGTGATATTTTCAGGCATATTGTAGGAATGTTGTTGTTTTTCTAACAATGCTCTGGACCCCCTAACATCTAGTATATATACCAACTAACTGAAACATAAAGCTTTACAAAGAGTCTTCTAAAAAGGCATCGACTAAATAATATATTTATTTATTTAAGCTTTGAACAACAGTTTCACTTTAATTATTAATTATAATCTACACAATATAAACTGCCAACAGAAATATACATAGACCTAACCTCACACTAGGATTCCCAGTATCGTTAACGAGTACCGTGGTATCACAATATCCAGACCCCGAACAAATATCTGCAGGACATGCAAACATTTGTCCTGCAGCGCGAATCGAAACCTCTTGCGTCGCAGCTGTCGTCATCAGCACCGAGGTCGTCAAATATGTTTTAAATTCATGCCCATTTAATACAAAATTACTTATCCATGACAACATAATGTTTCAGCAAACGTCCAAAAGCCCAAATCAGAATTGGAAAATAGCAAGGACCGGTCGGGTACAGGCGAGGAGGCTCCGCGCTCCGAACAGACCGACATCAGCATCTCTGGAGAAGAACCGCCAGTATCGCCTGTAAGTTTTATATTTTACTAGCTACTGCCACGGCTTCGCCCGCGTGGTGCCCGAATAAAAAGTAGCGTTCGCAAGAAACGCATTTGCTCGACCGTTTTTTGTCGACTTACGTTGCAGAATTGGCCGCCAGAAAAAGTTTTTTTTTATTTTAACGGGATAATATATAGCTTTTGTCTACTCTAAAGTAACAAAACAAACAAATATTTCCTAGATAGACTCAAAATAGAAAACAATTTGTTTGAGACACTTCACAAAGTGATACGACGTACTAAAAAGTGGAGGAAAAAATGGTGAATATTTTTTTAAAAAGATTTATTATCCAAAGATAATAATAAATCTTTGGATTTTTATATTAGGACATACCAATATACTAAATTGTCTCAATACGTTTAAAAAAAAGGGAGAAATCGGGGTGTCACATATGAAAGGACAGACAGACTAACATGACGAAACTGTAAGTGTTTTTGTAATGCGACTTCAGAACCCAAACAAAATCTACTGCAAACATTAGATTGTTTACTTTACATAATAATAGCCTCTGCCAAATAACTCGGCCGCATGGTACCTCAATAAAAAGTAAGCTACTATCCGTATCTTATCCGTGTTATGAATCATATTTATTCCAAATTTAATTCAAACCATTCATATTGTAAATGGGAATTTTCACGTACCGTATCAGTGTAGGCTACGACTAAGTCAGTCATTCCTAGAGTCTTCATCAGGGTTCATCTAAATCGTTTCAGCCGTTAGATCCAAACTTTTACATTTGTAATATTTGTAGGATAGGATACTGTGGATTCATAATTGAGGACAAACACAATGTATTCAGTTTAGGTCTTATCTGTTACCCAGCAAATGCGGTTGAGCAGACAAAAAACACGAAAACGTTTTCCTGTTTATCCCAATGTACTACGCAGCTATGATTAAACGATTTTAACATTTAAATAATTCTGTCCTCTTCTGTTCTTTGTGTTTCATAGATTCTGTATACTACCAGGGTACCACTTCATATTCAGGGGAAAAACTAAAAGTTACAAAATGGATGCCTACATCAAAACTCGGGCGTATTGGTGACATCACTTCTGTAGTATAACCATAAAAAAATATCACGAAAGAGCTTTAGTCTAGTCGTTGTTCTATGATATAACCAAAATTGAACCTAGATCTTTGCCATCTTTACCTAGAAATTGCCCATCACCGCTAGATTACCAATTTTTTGGTAATCTAGCGACGATGGGCACGTGGAATGCTAACTACTATACAAAACGCGGGCATGTGCCAAACAATGTTTTGATCTTTGGTATCCTCAAAGATCTATCTATGAACTGAGTATGCATTTTATGATGACCATGGGAAATACAGTAGTGAGCGTGTTTGTATGTAGTAATCTTACCACAGAATACGACCTTGGCCTTTAATGTACCAATTGGTACATCCTGAATTATTCATATTTCAGGAGCAAGTGCTGGCCTTTAATTAATAAATAATGCTGGACATTTTCACACAGCATCATCTAGCCCCAAACTAATCAGAGCTTGACTGATATACTACGTATATACTTTTTTTTGTTAATCCCATATTATACTAATAAAACGCCCATCAACAGATCATACAAACATTTATCATGAGGCGGGAAACGAACTCACAACCTTCTGCGTCTCAAGCGGGTCTTCGCCCACTGCGCTACAGAGGTCGTCCAAGGCTACAGAGGCAACCTTTAAAGTAACAATTGTCTGTTTATCTTTCAGGACCAAGATCAGGCAGGCAGCAACGTGAACCCCGAGTCGCGGCCGCCAGACAACGTCGTGTTTACCATCATGAACAACAAAGTCGAGGACCGCGCCACCAGCTTCTTCGCGCAGCCGGGCATTCTTGCTGGTAAGATAATTTACGTTAGTCTGTTACATCCTGAGAAGTGTGCGCATATCGTAACGACTTGGATGCCCTAGTACGGAAGGCGATGGGGCCGGCAGAGAAGGCGGTGGGACGTTCTGAGGGACTATGCTAAGTTACAAATGCGGTCGAAACGGTCATCGTTTTGTCAATTTTTGTATGGGAATCTTGTCGATACGACAAGTTTTGCCATGTTATAAACTCAGCATAGACCCTCTGGACTCACAAGAGACAGTGTGGTGGGAGACCACCAGAGACCGGGATAGATGGATGAACTTCGATCGGATTCATACTCGTAATTTTTCAGAGTTTGAGTACTCGATATGGCAGGTAGACAAACTGTGTTTTCTCTCACAAGAAACGTGTGACAAAAATGCATCGAAGTACATACCAGGGTTAATTTTCGAGTCACTTAAAATAGCAAGATCTTCACTCGTCTCGACTCGTTGATTTGCAAATTTTTTCTGTGAAATTTTCTATGACAAAAGTGGATTTAATTAGAAATTAGATTCAATTGAATACTTATTTTTTCATAAACTTGGATCGAATTATGATTCAGACTTAGGTATTACGAGCCAATAAAAAAGTTAATCAAATATTGACAATCGAATTGTCAGGTTTCTGCGGAACCAAACTTGAGTTAAATCTATGAACACACACACGGGAACTTGTCTGCTCAGTAATTAATATCGTCACCATCATCAACAGTCTGTTGAAGTCCACTGACATAGTGTCATTGTGAACAAACTTCGGCTAACGCCATCGTAATTTAACATTTTTTTTTTTCAAATTCCAGCTGTGATCGGCGGCGCGGTTGTCGGTCTGCTATGCGCGATCCTAGTGGTAATGTTCATAGTTTACCGTATGCGCAAGAAGGATGAGGGCTCGTACGCCCTCGACGAGCCCAAGAGGAGTCCCGCCGCAGCCTCCTACGGCAAGGGACACAACAATCGCGAGTTCTACGCGTGAGACGACTCAGAACAAACTCTGCCACGTGTTTACTAAGCCCACGTACCATCCCCAATTGAACGGTTCAACGGAACGATCCATTCACCTCCAAGGATGCGTTCCGAATGTTCAAACGTTATACTTTTTAATTTCCCGAACGTGGCTAAACTTGTTCTGTGAAAAATCGAAATTAGGCTGAACAAATATTTATTTTATTACATTGACTCGTACGAATTGTACTGTAAAGTGTACAATCCAGGTACAAAATTATTATTTGTCAGAACGAAGCGATGAAATGGAAATATTGATGTAAAATATTTACCTATCGTGTTTTGAGACCAACTTTTGTAACATGCTGTGTGAAATAAAATGTTGAATGAGGTTAATCTTGAAAATTGGAATATCAATGTCTTGTAACTGTATATGGTACTATGTGTCGAATGCAAAGAAGCGTTGTTCTGGATATGAGAGACATTTGTCTTGTAGGTACTCTCTTTATTATAATTGTGCCATTCGCTTTCCTTCTGTATATTGCAACTCTACTCGCCTAGACTAAACTTATCTCGAAATTTATGGACACGTCCATATCTGTTAATTGATTTTAGTGTAAAATTATAGGTAACTTGTGTAGTCGTATGTTAATGTTTAAATATAAGGTACTATCCATATATAGATATTACATAAAATACCACATAAAAATAATTGGATTTCTTTTAAATTCATTAAACGTAACGTATAAAGCCAACTGGTTACCCATAAATGAGTTGGATATTAATTTGAGCACGTTTGCCTCAGAAAATAAACATAATTGACATTCTAGAGTAAAGAAAAGAAAGAAACAAAGAATATTTTTATTTGAATCCAAAAACACAAACATGGGACAATACTGGGAAAGAATTAGCCTATAGTAAATATGTGTTGCTTGTCTATAAAGACGGTTAGGTCCGCTATGCTCGATTCTCGCTATGCTCGGATTCTAAAATACCTAAATAAAAGTTGCATTGCTCGGAATCAGATTCTCGGACTGTGGAAAGGAAAAGGCTTATGTTAAAATATCACATCTAAAATGTATCACATCTAAAATACACATTGTGTTACTGCTTGAACTAACCGAGTAAAGAATCCAATATTTAAACTCAAAATGGTTATCCAGTTGGTGACGCGTACTCTATAATTTATTGAATAACTCGTAGATACTATTTCCTAATTTAGGCTGCTAAAATTGTATGTCATCATATTCATTCATCTTGTGAAATATGAATAAGCCTTTTGCATTTTTGTTCGCTCTATCTAATAAGTACATGTACGTAGTTTTTCTTAACACTTTGCTTTATTTAACAGTACTGCAATATAATATGTATTTTATTACAATAAAATGCATTATACGTCTGCTGACATATGGTTTCATATCATTGTTCGGTTTTTCTCTATAATAATCAAAAACAATTCCAAAACATTTTGTAATTGTTTTTGATTGTATGTCAATACTCGCTCAGTATGATGAAAGACCAATTCAACGTGTTTTCTTATCTATATAAGTTTTATTTGTGTTTTGTAAAATTATTCTTAGGTTGTGCAACGATTGATTTCAATAGATTTATCTTAATTATTATTCGGTGTGTGCCATCTGTATCTTATCAATTTTATGATTTCGTAAAGTTTATTCCATCTAGTGCTTATAGTTCTTATGAAATATGTCGATTCAATACATTTGAATAGAATTTAATAACAGACATAATTATCTGGCTTATCATAATTATAAGTAGGTTATATTAGGAGACAATTTCGTAGCAAACTAATCAACTGATATTACTTCTAGTGGACATGCACAAATGCACGATATTCGTGCCTGAAATTCTCACATAAATAAATAACAACCTTACAAAATATCGTTTGAATTTCTTTATACAGTCATGTGTAAAGTAACGTAAAAACGTTTTATAATGACCAAAACTATACACAGCTACTTTTAAAAAAGAATGGTTTTTAAAGTTTTGTGTATAGTGATGTCAGAAAAGTGTTGTCCACTGCGACGCAATATTAAGTTTCCTTGTAGATATTAAGGTTTGACGAAACTGGCTAAATTGTGTGTAAAATTCTAGAATCGAAAATCCATTTAATATTCTATCTGTAATATAAATATTTACAAAACATTGTCCGGACACTAGGATTCCCATTTGTCGTGGGCATCAGGCAGACCAGGAATAAATATCCGCAAAACATGCAAACCTTTGTCCTTTCAGCGGGAATCCATTCCGCACCTCGTGCGTCTTAGCGGGCTACTCGCCAGCCACAACCGAGATCGGCAATATGTTTTGCTATATGTAGACATACGTATGTAATTCATAATACTTGATTATTTAAAGGTTTTTAAATGGCTTATCGATAAATAATACGAATCGTTTCACCAAATATAGTTGTCTTATTTTTTTCATTGCGGAGCTTATCGTAGAGTTGTTACAGAAATATCTGATTTAGTGAAATAGTGTCCTCGCTAGATGGCAGCACTTAGCGCAAATATATAGTTGTGTCCTCGAAATTTCAAAGTAACACTAATAAAATCAAAATCATGACAAATACTAGATTTTTTTTATTCTTTGACTTTATTCAGTAGATTGCTAGGAATATGAAGATGCTTTATGGTTTGGAGAAATATTTTTGCGCCTAATCTCTACTAAGTACTATTTTGTTGTATATAACGAAAAGTTTCAGTGAATAGTACGTTTACTAAAATATATGGGTAATTCTTTAGAACAATATTATTTTTTCATATAATTTTAAATTACCTAGGGTAGGTATCTAGTTTAAAAGTCATCAGAGTGATAGGCTAGGTAGGCGTTTAATATCTATATCTATTGATGTCCACCTTGTAAATAATTCTCCTTTACACTAAGGTAAATATACAGAATATTATAAATTTCTTAGTTTTATTTCACCATTACGTAGTAAAAAAACATACATTAAAAAAAAACGATAAATATACATTAAATTAAGTAAGTAGTATTTTTTTTTCATTTTAGTTGTTCTTTTCAACACACTACAAAATTAATGTGAATATCCTTTATGAAGATTCGGCTTTTTAAATATTTCCAGTTTTTAAAAGTTCCATTTTTGAAATATTTTTTTTAAAGTAGTATTTTTTTTTAATGGAACGGAAAAATAGCGCAGAGTTTCGTGGTGATCGTTGGATGTATGCGTCAATGCGTTCGTGATGAAAAATTAAAAAAGTTGATATTGCCGCGAATAGTAATTTTATTCTCTCGCAATCGAAGTGATACTCGTAAGTAGTGTTTTAGGGGCCGTTCAAGTATTACGTAAGCACTATTGGGGGGCGGAGGGGTCTTAGTTTTGCTTATTTTGGATGACATGGGGGGTAGGGGAGTCTAGATGATGATTACGTCATCGGTAGTTATTTACTTTTTTACACGAATGGCAACCCTCACATTATCTATGCTTGAAAACGAAACGCATTTTCGAGGATTCCCGCAAGTAATGCATACGTTTAGGCACTCGCTTTAGAACCGATTAGGGGAATTACCGCGCGCTATTTACTTGTCTAAATTTCCTCTGTCAGTGTATTGTTTTGTTTGGATACTATAGCGCGTAGACGTATTGTAAGCATAGCAAAGCAAGTTAACATTTGTGTTACCATTGATTCCATTAGCCAAAGTTTGACGTTTAAATAAGATGTCGTTTCAAATAGACAAATCCAAGTTATACCAAAAATTGTTTGAAAGTTTTAAAAAATCTCATACAAGTACGAAAGTACAAAATGTACAAAAATTATATTTATAATTTTTGAAATTATAAATACTTATTATTTTTTACTACTTACTTATTTACTTTTTTTATTTATGATTACATTATAATCATAAATAAAAAAAGATACATTTATAATTGAAAAATGTTTACGTAAGCATAGGGGGAAGGGGTAAGAGCTTTGCTTACTTTTGCTGACAAGGGGGATGGGGGGGTAAATAATTGTAATAAATCTGCTTACGTAATATTTGAACGGCCCCTTACTTGGGACTAAACCTTTTCATATTATAGTCTATAGCCTACCTAACTAAACATCTAGTACGAAATGGCTTTTAGTCCCTTGTTGAACAATCTACTATATTGTAGTACATTTTTTTTTTTTTTTTTTGTTCTTTATACATTTATTCATACAACTATGTACAAGTAGGTATATACAAAAAATACAGATGAAACAGCTAGCTATCTAAAGACCGTTGCAAGCGATCTATAGATAGCTCAACTGATCCAGATCACTACCAGGCGGAAGCGTTCCCAAAATACTGGCCGCATTGCCACGCTGAATGGCAATGCTAATGCGTTGACCCAGATAAGAGCCAGCTCTCTTGTCACGCGTCGCTTCGACCAGTCGCCCTGAAATAATTTTGAAAACGCGAAGGGCCCCGGTTCCCCACGGACCCAGAGTCTCAACCCCAAAAGGCTCAAATAAGTAGGCTCTGTCGAGACTTCTATATTTGCGCCTCTTGAGATCCTCGGCCGAATCAGCCGCTGCACCGGCTCTAACTGAAGTCCCCGACAGATGAGATGGTGCTAGGGTATCTACGCATGTGGCGTCCCATACCAAAGGCCTTCCCTTCTCCCAAGGGACAAGAGTCATGCCGTCAGGCCGCTTACCATCGTCACGTAGTAGACCATTCGGTTCGAGAATAGCTGGAACGTTGACGCTGGTAAAAGCCCGGCGTATGATATCATTAAGGCTAGCGTGGCGAGAGATCCTACCGGCGGCTCTGGTACACGATAATCCGTGATGACCAAGCTGTTCGACCGCCGTACTATTTTATATTATTTTGTATTACATTAGTATTGTCAACTATATCATTGTTACCTGTTACACTTAATGCTATATGTAATTTCGATGAATAACCGGCAGGCAGCGTGGCCGAGTGGTCTAAGGCGCTGGTTTTAGGCACCAGTCCGAAAGGGCGTGGGTTCGAATCCCACCGCTGTCAAAATACTTTTTGCTTGTTTTTCATATATATTTTTTGGTTTTGATTACCAATGAGTTGAGTCAAACCTTATTTTTTTATTTTCTAACAAGTACCTAATTAATTAGCTTACTGCAGATATTTAGTATGTTATACTATTATTACATACTAAACTGCGTTTATGTAACATTGTGCAAAGCACCTCTGTTTAATAAGCGAGTCAAAATAATATAAATTGTTAAAAGTTCGTTCAGATACAGAATACCCCCTATTCTGTATCAGAACGCTTTTTTTTTTTGGCTGTTTGGCCCACACGGCACAGATGGGGATTCACTCAAAAAATCTTCCTTGTCTATTATCATAACCTTAAGAGTAGCTGTACTTGCTGTGCAGACCTCTTGCTTTATTAAAAGCACTATGATACAGAGCACATTTATTTATTGTCCGGTTCGATAAATAGTACCGTTTATCAAGTACAGTATAAAAGAACACAGCAGTTGCACGTTGTTTCTTGTCCCAAAAAACAATCTGAAACGGAAGTGAACGAGCGGCAGTAATTGCCAACCTTACAAATGTTGCCAGTGGCATTCGGATACGCTACAAACCTATACAGCAAAAATAAAATGTGCTTTTTCTACTAAACTGCCTTTCTGGTTAGGTACATAACTGTTCAGATTCAGATTAATTTATTTGCTTGAACACAATGTAATACAATAGGTCTTAAGATAATTATATAATAAAGTTTAATTATGTTCTACCATATCAATTGGCATGCAAATATCAAAATATACAAAATTATGTCAAAGTTAAATAGTAATTAAAATTAAAATGACATGTGTCTATTAAAAATTCATTAACATTGTAACATTTCCTTATTAGTATTCTTTCAATTTGGTTTTAAATATATTATTATAATTAAGGTTTTTACAGGACTTAGGTATTTTTTTTAGATGATTGACCTTGAAATTATAAAAGGTAGGTAACTAGGTACCTACGAGTGCCTCACCATACATTATGAGATCTCGCTTTAGATATAAATGGTATCACGTTTAGAACACCCAATGTTGTTCTTTTATTTAATCTGTACTTATAAAATCGTTTGTCCTGACTGACTAACTGATATTTAAATGCACAGCCAAAACTACTAAATCTAGAAAGCTGAAATTTGGAACATAGGTTTATTTTATAAAGCAAGCATGTGCTAACAATGGATTTTTGGACATTTTTACTTTAAAATGTGGTGAGGAACTTTGTATGAAAGTCTTTGTGCTTTGAAGTAAGAATCATGAAAAATCTAATTTTAGGCATCATAATCAGATGGCGATGTGTTTCAGGGGTTTTGGAAATGGAGGATGAAAGTTTGTATTGGATTACCTGTCGATTTTTTTTAAAATAGCAATTTGTAAATTGGAATTGTAGCTCTCAACATAAATAAGTAATGATGTGGATTTGAGATTTTCATATTTTAAGGGGAGGAAATTCGTGGTGAAAATTTGTATAGGAGTATCGTTTTTTTTAATGTTTGTTGTAACACCTACACCCGAGACAAATATTAGCTATTTGTCTCGGGTGTGGATGTTTTCTAAATATAAAAAGGTAATTACAAAAAAGTATATAAGTAGTAAGGCATTTTAGTCAGAATACTTTTTATTTAAACGTGTAGAAATTCAGTGCCCAAGTCGAGTTGAACTCAATGATTACTGTAAAACAAAGAACTTTTATTACTAAATAATTAAATTAAAGATCTACAAGCCGAGCCCCGTAAAATTCTCTGATCTGTTGAACTACCCACATATTTATAGAAAAATATATAAACTCTTTAATGCACACCCAAAATAGATTCAAAACACGCTTTTTCTTTATGAAGATAAATGAATGAATGAAATTTATAAATAAATGTTTGCAATGTTTATAGTACACCACAAAATAACAAAATAAACAGAAACGTAATTTATCTAAAAGTAGAATGGGCGGTCTTATCGCTTAAAAGCGATCTCGTGATCGAAGATGATTCGCCAGTTGAATCCTGTTTTATACCACAGAATAGATTAGTATACCTCATACATAAATATCTGCTGACGCCACTTTGTCTGCTACGACAATAAACACTTCTTCTTGGTTCTGTTTTTTTTTAACTTATTCATTTAGTTGATCATTCAAAAAATGCAAAAAACAGAACCAATAAAATACTACCCAGATTTTTTAGCTGACGTAATGGTGGAATGGTATATACTTACATACAAAATAAGTGGTTTTGTGTTGTTTGTTTGATCTACCTACTCTTACTAACTTAGAAACGTATAAATAAAAATTATGCCTGATAACCAGTGTGACATGGTTCATGCAACATTACGTTTTTTCATTTTTTTTTTAATAAATCTCCTTTCGTCATGTAAATACATACATAGCGATGATCTCACACTAGAATTCCCTGTGTCGTGGGTATCAGGAACTACGAGTACCACAACACCCAGACCCTGATCAAATATCTGCAGAACATGCAAACATTTGTCCTGAAGTGAGAATGGATTTTCCAATTGCATCGCAGCTGGCTATTGGTCGCAACGCCACAGAGTGCGTCGAAGTTTTATCGAGGCGAGAGTTTGTCTAGATTTGTCTACAAAATCCTGTTTTGATGATAAAGTCAGAAGGTAGACTTTCTATTTTATTAAACTTCTAAAGTGACAAGTATAGTTACGGCCTGTTTGTAAGCTGTTACCACTACCTATGGATGCTTGTAACAGGGTTTAGTAGTAACAAACATCCATCCATAAGTACTTTCTATTAAGTAGAATCATTTATTTAATAATATATGATTCTACTAATATATTTTATAGTTGACTGAAAACTGTCAAGTACTCTGCCCAGTATGAAGAAGTACATGAAATCAGGTTGGTTGGCCGAAGTTGCATGGAATAAGGCGTCTGTACTAGGCGCGGCTACTGATGTAGTATCCTACATTTTAGAAGTTAAGTTAGACTCAACGTGGCAACACCACCCTGCTTAGCATGAAAACCCAACACAAAAAAAAAAGACAAAAAAAAATCTCCCTCTTTTGTTTGACAGAATAGGTGACAGATATAGTTTTTGTTTTCTCTTTCGTAGACAAAACGTTGTCTTGGTTGCTCATACTAAGTGGGCAGAGGTATAGCTCGCGCGTTGCCGACTCTGAAATATAACGGTGAAAGTCTCTGTAATTTCACCGGCGCTCATACCCTTCGAACCGGAACAACACGGTGGCTAGAAACTCGTCCCCATCACACGCAGGGTGCGTGTGATGTCGTGCGTGTCCTGTGCTAGTCCTGAGTGTGATTTGTTTGCGGA
Source organism: Perizoma affinitatum (assembly GCA_961405105.1). NCBI lineage: Eukaryota > Metazoa > Arthropoda > Insecta > Lepidoptera > Geometridae > Perizoma > Perizoma affinitatum. The sequence continues at coordinate 13,436,546 of OY560189.1, forward strand.
TAGATGGACGAATATTTTGACAGAATGTTTGAAGTTCTGTGAGCGTGATGTATGGCTGTGCGTCTAGCTAATTTATATTATTTTATTGACATCATTTTCAATTCGTATTTCTTTTTATTTTCTTTATTGTTATATCATGAATTATTTTGACTTATATTATTATTATTTTTTAATATTGTTATGTTTATATATTTAATTAATGTTATTGGTGCAACCGTTTTAATTAAAGTAAATAAATAAATACAAATACAAACACAGCAATGCGAACATTACTTTTTGGCAGCAGAAATAGGTATGGTGTTAGTATTTCCCCGGACAAGCTTCTACAGCTATGCTTATTTATATATACTTACCTAGTAGGTACCTATTTACTTGACTAGAAAACTGTAGACGTGTTTGTTAACCGGGATTTTAAGTAAGTTATTACCTATTCAATTACTGGTTTGTTTTGTTAATACAATTATTTTGTTAATAAAAACCTTTTGGAAAAATATATACTTCAATAATATTTTTCGAGTAATACTTGCAAAACGCATGTGCCAAATGTTTGGACGTGTCTCTGACTTCCCGCTAATTGGTATCCTCAAAGATCCACAGATCACTGAGTACGTATCTGACGTCCAAGGGTAATAGTAACAGTCGTGAGCATGTTTTTTTTACGAGGTTAAGTGAAGTTTGCTTCTGTTAATAACTTAAATGATGAACTTCGTATTTCGCACGTTTCCGAAACCAATAAATATAAAGTTGCTTGATTCGCAATTTGATATTTATTGGTTTCGACACCTGTCATTCGGATGTGACTTTCCCGTTTGATAGATAATGGAGTCTTTGCGAATCTCAAAATGTTTGAACTAAGAATTTATTTATTTTACTCGTCTATCAAACAAAGTTAACGACCTATAAATTCTGTTGAGATAGTTTAGCAGGCATCATTAGACAACAGTAAACCAAAACGAAAGTGTGGAGTAGGAACAAACTAGCGAATCACATATGTTTCTTTGTTTGCATGGGGGCATGGGAAAAAAGAGCATGGATAAAAAATGGTTAGTCATTGTGGTAAAAATCATCCCGGGAAGGTTTTGCCGCAATGAGAATTATACCCTGTTTAGCTCCACCGTTTACATACCCCGTGTGAAGGGTATGTAAACGGTGAATGAAAACATCATGAGGAAACCGGCATGCCCTAGACTAGAACCAAACATTCTGGAAGAGATCGCTTCTAAGCGATAAGACCGCCCATTTTACTTTCTTTTAGAATAGGATTTTGTTATTTGTTTAAGATGAACAATAAATAATTTTTTTTCATTCTAAGGCATGTGCCATCGATTAGTGTTCCAATGCGTCACGTAAATACTTACTACTTGCAAAATGCGAGCATATGCCGAATATAATGTTTGGACGTGACTCTGACTACCTGGTATCCTCAAAGATCTACGGACTGAGTAAGTACTTGTTTATTATAAGTAGAGTTAAATTAGTCAGTCCATTCCACACATTCGCTATTCGCTATAGACTAGGACATTATCATCATCATGTCAATTCTAAGGATGTTCGTCATGAGGATACAGTTGTGAGCGTGTTTATTTAGTTTCTGTTTAAAAATACCTAATGTTAAAAAAAAAAGAGTTTGCACTTGTAGTTACTCATGTTAATTGTTGCACACAATTTGCAAACAAAAGTAAAAAATCTGCAAAAGTAGGCTTGAAAAAGCATTACGCTAACTTTCACCGTGGACACTTAGACAAGAAGAAGATTACACCACGCGACTATTTTGTCGTTGTAGGTAATATGTATAATATAGAGACAAACTCATCACGGGGTTCCTTATAAAGTATATTTAGGTATCTAATGAAAATGTAAATAGACTGGTAACACACGAGACGTTGCCCTCTTATTAGAACAGCGATTAATTTCCAAGCATTGTAACTAATCACTGGATCTATTGAGATACAAGCGAATCCTGCTTGAAAATCGTATGCAAAAGGCAAAATGATTGACCATTATAATGTTTAATCTTAGTGATGATGTCATAAAACTGATTTCGGCCACCACTAATCTTCTACTTTAGATGGTAGAGTTCAATGAACCTGTCTTTGAAAACACAAGCATCCCTTAGGTCAAGAAAGTTTTGAAGGAAAAAGCTTCGTATGTATGCTATTTGAAAGTGCGCTTACATTGATGGTAAGAGTAACGGATGTTGTTTTTCTAGATGTCTGCTTTTAAGTTGACCGCGTTTTTTCTCCGAATCGCGCCATCATCTATTGTCCTCTGTTTCTGCTGAACCAACTTTCTGCACTCTAAGCAATATATAGCTATAGCTATATATAACTCTCTTGAGTGATATATAGATATAGCTATATTGCTATCCGTCGAAGTGCCTCATTGATTAGGTATGAATGTTCTAAACGTTGTTATAACTCTGGTTACCTTTAATATACCTAATATAGCTTCTGTCCACGGCTTCGCCCGCGTGGAACCCGGATAAAGAGTAGCCTATGTGTTATTCTGATGTATAAGCTATATTACTGTAAAGTTACATCAACATCCGTTCAGTAGTTTTTGTGTGAAATAGTAACAAACATCCATCCTCACAAACTTTCGCGTTTATAATATCCTACTAGGATAGGATTTTAGAGGGTCATATTGCTGTGTTCCGGTTTAATACTTTGAGATTAATTTCCTGTATATTATTTGAACTTTCTCTGGTCGGCGCTTGGTACTTGTTTTGATTTGATCGATCTTTTAGTATCCTTTTACTAGTTGTTTGTCAACTTTCCCTGTCATAAAAATTGTGTTTGACTTTGATGAAGCATGAAGCAAGTCTTTACTGTCTATAAGTTATAATACTTATTGCTATGAAGTCTGATTTGAAATACCTGGGTGAGAAGGGGGTATCTATCTCACGAAATACAATCTAATGCCGCCATGCAGGAATAATAATCAGAATACCTAATGTTTTTTTTTGAAGCGATGCGTGACAATAGAGCTGGCTCTTATCTGGGTCAACGCATTAGCATTGCCATTCAGCGTGGCAATGCGGCCAGTATTTTGGGAACGCTTCCGCCTGGTAGTGATCTGGATCAGTTGAGCTATCTATAGATCGTTTGCAACGGTATTTAGATAGCTAGCTGTTTCATCTGTATTTTTTGTAAATACCAACTTGTACATAGTTGTATGAATAAATCTGTATGTTATTAAAATTTATTGGTAATTTAATTTACACTTCAATCAGACAAATTAACTATACACACATTTATAAACATTAATTAAAAAAATAGTATACTTAATAACGATTGAAATTGTAAAAAAGTAAATAAGCTACAGTCCTACTGTAGGAACCTACATTCTTATTTAGTTTACTTAATGTTTAAATAAAAATACTTAGCGGATTTTGCAAACAAAGTCCTCCAGTCCTACGTATTTTCGCGAAAATATTTCCCTGAATAGAAATAAAACGAAGTTTCCAATGAATGTACTGATTTATTATAGTTTCTAAGACAGTGATCATACCCTCCACAACCAGGCTCTTTCCACACAGCTGCAGACTTGGCAATGCCATCGGGTGTATTTATTGGCTACACTGTTGGGTGTTCAGGTGACATCAGCCACGGCTCTAAGGCGTATCCAAAGTCCCCCAGAAACCTATCCGGTTTAGGTTATTTCTGAATATTATCAAATTAGTGTGAATAAGTGTATATGAAAATGATTGAATAAATTAACGGATTTTTGTATAAATTATTCAGCTGCCCATTCTTTTGTTGAAAACCATTAGATATCACGCGTTGCATCCTCTGTCCCGAGGAATATAATTCATTTCAGCATAAGTTTAATAAAATACACAGGCAGTTCATTTACTGGAGAGTGTAGTGTAGGTGTACCTTAAGGTAGGTAGGTACCTACCTAATTACTAATGAGAAAATATTAGGCACTGAAATTGTCACTTACATATAACTGCAGTAATGTAGATAAGTTGTAGAGCTACAACTTACCTACATTCTGTGAAATACCTATTCTGCTAAATGGCACTACCTACCATATAACTATTTAGTTAGTACCACATAGTTTTTCTGCTATAGGTCCTCGCATCCATACTCCTAATGAGAGATTTTAGTTACCAAAGAGTACGGGGCAATGGTTTGGCCATTGCCCAGATTACAGTCAGTAAATATCTGACCCAAATTACTGCAGTTATATGTAAGTGACAATTTCGGTGCCTAATACTTTCTCATTACTAAGTAATAGTTGATAATAACCTTCGTATGAAACGGCAATCCACCCCCAGTATTTCGAGGCAGCAAGGCATCATTCAGCTTCGCACACAAATATAATGCCATGACTTTATTGAGCCGAAATAGGCGGTGAAGTTCATTATCCTGGCATCTCAACACCTCCGGTGTAATCTTCTTTCCATAGTTCAATTCTTTGCGTCATGCGATGTATTTGTCAAATGCTCGCGACATTTTGTTTTTATGAGGATAAACTTTCATACCCATCTTTAAGACAGGTTAGTTATTCCCTGTATTACGTCAATCGGAGAGTATTTTATCCACGTTTTTCCGAGTCCATGCTATGTCACGGGAGTAGAGGAACAAAATGTCTACGATATACGTCTTTTTGATCCCTTTCCCCTGTTGCCATGCAGGTGGAGAAGATAATTATTTCTACACTAGGCCAAGTGGGGTAAGTAAATGTTAATACTTTTTAATGATTAGGTATGAATGTTCTAAATGTTGATACACCGGTTACGGAATGAGAGTGCCTAAAACTATATATTTATATAGTTTTAGGCACTTAAGTATATTTTTAATCGATCCAGTTTCTTAAAGTTTATAGATACTGTGGCATGATATTAATGGCATCTGGTAGTACAGGTCATTGACTGGTAAAGGAATAATTAATACCTACCAATAAGGTATATCGCATTAAAAGGTTTAAATTACATACATTAAAGTATTTTTTAATTTTTTTCACGCAAACAATGTACAAGGGCTTAAGTCCTCCCTATGTCCCTATACAGCATTTTCTACCATAATATTCTTCAGTCACCTAGCAATATTCTAATTTAAGTTTGTTTTTACGACAGCTTTTAACATGATATTCTATTAAATTAACATTATAAAACCTAATAACTACAATAAAATAGTTAAATAGTCTGCTATTCAAAATTGATAAAATTTAAATGAACATGACTGCCGGTCACTGCACCGGGTGGTGAAGACTGGTGAAGATCCTTCTGTAAACGCCAATTAATATTAAAAAAGCTATTTAGCGCTCACATTAATCTACCGTAACCCATCAGTTTAATTTATGAGTGTCCATCATAGTAGGTAGGTGAAGTTCACGGCTTATGGGTCAGTTTTGCGCGGGAGGGGGGCTCGATCGGACGTGGTATATAAGCTCGGAGAAATGCTCTCACTGCATCCACTCATCCGTGTCCTCTCTTAGGATAAACAAACTAGACATGGCAGCGAGATTCATAGTTGGTCTGGCAATATTAGCCATTTGTCACTCCAGTCCCGTCCTTAAAAATGGTAAGTCTTGAAATATAATACCTGAAAAAAAAAACTTTTTATCATCAAGGATCTGGTTCAGTCATAAATTGTTGTAAATATATCATCAAAGCTTCATATCAAAAAAGTATCTTTATTTTTTTTAGGTTTTGAAGAAATCCGTGATGGACGCGGTCTGTCAGTAGCCAACGGCTTCGCCAGCGGTTTTGGCAATGATAACATGGCCACCGCTCACGTAAACGGAAACTACGCGAAGTCTACTGGCTCCAGCAACGGTGCTAGTGCCTTACTCGCTCGTGACGGTATCTACCAGCAAGGGCAGGCCATAGCCAACGCCCAAACTTACGGTAACGAGGTGCCTGTCGCCATCGATATCTCTCGGGGCTACTACCACCCTCTGCCGGTGGCGCAACCCGCAGTCATCACCTACAACCAGAACTTCCCCGCTGAGCAGCTGGTCTACCCCGTAGCGCCCGCAATCGCAGAGTCCGTCGCCAACACCAACGAAGCATCAGACTCCTCCCTGTCCTTCGCCACCAACAATGGTCTCGGTTCATCGGAGTCCAACGCTCAGACTTCTGGAATCCACGGAATCACCGCTACCAACACTAAGACCTTCAACGGATACAACAGCGCTGCTTCCAATGCAAACACACGCTTCGGCGCCGCTACCGTCAGCTCTGAGGCTTCCGGTTCTGGTCTCGGCAACGGCTTCGCTAAATCAAATGCGCAGACCAACGGCATCGTCGGCGTCGAGCCTGTAGCTCCCATTGTCAACGAGCCTATTATCATCGCCGCCAAGAACCAGGGTTTCTACAACCCCGCCTACGGCTCAGCGTCTTCCAACGCTAAAGTGAAAGGTTACGGCTCCGCTACCTCCTCCGCCAACACCGGACCAACCCGCAGAAGCATCAGCTGGCACTTCGGCACCGCCTACGATATCCCCGCCGGTTACGGCGCCATCAAGTCTGCTCCCGCCGTCTACCAGGCCGCTCCTGTCGTATATCACGCTGTACCCGCCGAATCAAGCCCCGGCGATGCTAGATCAAACGCTTACTCCCATGGAGCCGGTTCTGCCAAAGCCACCGCCAATTTCAACGGAGGTTTAAGCTCTACCAGGTCCGTGGCCAACTCTAACGTCGGTGGTATCGCCAACGCCAACGCTGACACCAACACCAACGCGAATGGTTTCTACAGGTCCAGCGGCAACGGCGCCGGGTTGAAGAGCGCCGCCAGCACACAAGGTGTAGGTAACGCTGGTTCCAACGCTAACTGGAACAACGGTTACGGCATCGCCGAGTCAGTTGCCAACTCCGTCAGTGGTGCTTCCAAAGCTAATGCTGATGTCAATAACCACAACTACGGTTTGTACCGCTCCGGCGAGAATGCGCCTTGGGGTCAGATCAGCTCGAACGCCCAGACCAGTGGCTCTGGGCAGGCTAAGGGCAACGCGCAAAACTTCCTATCCGGCCTTAAAGTCGCCGACTCCACTGCTAGCAGCAATGGCTGGGGCTTCTCCAGCGCCAACTCCCAGAGCCAGTGAGCAGGTCTAATAGGCAAAAATAAAGCAACCACATCACGACGACTTCCGGTACGAACGAAAACTTGTCTTGATGTAATTGCCGCGTGATAATACGCATTTATTTATTTTAATTTATTATCAATTTATAAAACAAATGCAATGTGTCGTTTTAAATAAATAATCGAACAAAATGTACTTTGTCTAATAAATTATTTAAAACTTACCTACTTTTGAGTTTTTTTTTGACATTCACGCTTCCATTATACTTATTTATTAGTAAGTTAAATTATTACAGACGTCGCGAAATAGTCAATTGCAGGTCGATTATCAGTTTGATAAAAGGCATATATAGTGCTTTTCTCAAAAATATGGAAGGAAATTAAAAAAGGTTTCTTTACATTTACGTTTTTTTTTTAATTCTCTGGAAGCAAGTTGTCCATCACTTTTTTAGCTACTGATCTGGTGAAATGCAATCAATATCCATTTCACTTTCGGAACCTTCAAAACTCATTTTAATTTAGTATCACTAATTTGGTCGTAAGCCAAATTAGTGAAATGATTAAATAAACTATGCTCGAGTATAGATTCAGTTAGTATTTTGTCTAGAAAGTAGCGAATGGCACCTTCATGCCGTATTACTAGAACTTCTAATCAGAGACTGTTGCCTGCCATAGTGGGCCAAATCATCATCATAGTCAATAACCAACGATCCACAAGAAGTGCAAGTTCGATTTCCACTGTGGGGAAAATGATTGCATGAATAAACACCTAATAATCACTTACAACGCTTCTTACCTTCACCAGTGGCCTAACCATGAAGTCTTAAAGCGATTCAGTTCAGACAAAGATGTCACTTTCCGCTTTGCGATTGAGGACGCTATGGCGATGTTAAAGCTTTGTCATTCGCAAAGCGGGATTTTACATCTTTGCCTGAATTGAATCGCAATAAGACTTGATAGTTAGGCCCCAGATTTGCGGAGCTTTATGCTGAGTCCCATCCCTATTTGTGGCTTCTTACCTCATCAGCAGTCCAACTATATTAGTTTTATACTTAGTTAATTAGTAGTTACAAATAATTGATTTATCTATTTATCTATCTACATGTCCTGACTCCACCCCAGTCGAATTATATGTATCTTAAGTGTCAGATAATACTAGTACAATGGTGTCACAACACCTCAGTACTCCTCGTCTTTCCTAAAATACATGGACATAGAATTCTAGTGGCAGGTCTAGACTATACAAGAGTGTTGTGTGGTATTTATTTATCGAATGCAACGACGAACGGTAGCCGTTTCCATCCACCGAATTCCTACAACCACTACGAAAGTAATGTCGGTCTGTCCATCGTAAGTGACTATCGTTCGTTTTCCAGTTCGTAGTTAACCGAACTATTTATTCTAAAACGATTAAATAAATCGTTGAACCCACCTCCATTACACTAGAAAGGATAATACATAATTCGAATAAAAAAGTCTAAGCTAATAAATTATTATACTTAACGAAATGTAAGTTTTGAAACCTTATTAATAGAGAACACCTACTGATTAAATAAATTACCCAGCGGTCAAAGCACCGTAGATGACATCATAGCACCTTATTTACCTACAGCTTTATGTTTTACATAAAATAATGTCTTTCTCCTTAAATTATTATTTTACATAGCCACTTTTATGTATCCGGCCTACCAAAATAAAATAAAAATATTGGAGCACATTTTAGCATATTTTTCAAATAATTCTCATAATTGGACAGAACCGGCTTCTCGTAATAATTTATGACTTGTAAAATTATATACGTGATTCCAAAATGAATGTGTGAGTTTAGGATTTTATTAATCAAACTAGACCGGATTGTTCAGTAGCGATAAATTGATGTTCAAGATCAGAGACACTCATTCAAACAACGCAATAATGTGTTTCTGTATACGTAAATCAACTTATAGGTATTTAAAAAAAAATCTGCTCGAGTCTCTATTTAAACCGGCCAAATTTCGGAAATATCCTCTCCATCGCCTTACTTTTTTAAATCTTGTCGACACCACAATGGCAAAATTGTGGTAACCCACAATTTACATAGCCATTTATCAAAAGTTAAAGTTGAAGTGTTTTTTTTTATTTTTATGAAACATGTTTATTGACGTGTCTTAGAAATCAAAAACCGAAACTTAAAACGTGAAACAGTTCCTCATTCATAACCTAGGGGTCTAGATTTGTCTGCTTTTTTTTAGATTTATGAGGCTTAGTTTTCCTTTCACGCTAACGCAAATTTGACAAGGTAAAACTTGGCAGCAGTCACGTGACATTTTCACAGCTAATGTCATTTTCATACAATTCAATCTTTCCGTAGCCGTTAACGCCAACAGAAAATGGTATTTGTCTACGCTGGACTTCCTAATTTTTCATTTTTACTATATTTGTCAATGTGGGCCAATGAACGGGTCGACCGAACACTGAGCCTTGGCGCGACGGTCAGTCTATCAAAGTCTAAATACAGACACGAAAACATTATTCAAAATAAATAAGTAGGTACACATGATACATTAATAACCTTGAGGTCTTTGGTACAGTTAACTAGATACGGGGTCAACATTCGAAGGACCGCAAAAAATAACAGATCGCTTATCGATGCAAATCTAACATAAACAGGTTCTGTTTAGTTCTGAACTGATGGCTAAAACCATTGACTCAGTTTTTAGATAATTTCGTTCGCTAATCTGGTAATTTGACTTTGATTTTTATTCAATTTAAGTTTAAAACCAGCATACGGCCCATCTGTTAGTAAGCGGTCACCGTAACTTATGGACGCTTCCAACACCAGAGGTTGGTACCTCTGGTGTTGGAAGCGTCGTCGCGCGTTGCCGCTGAGACATAACATGTGAAAAGTCTTATATACCTACCCTTTTAGCTCTTTTACAAGGATCTCTACTATCTCGTATTATTTGACATTGAAAATTATAGCGTGCCCTACATAGAACCAAAAATTCGAAGGCGTGTGCAATCGGATGGTGTTCCAATGAGCGGCGATGGGCTGACAACCTATCACGCGAAATGCGCTAAACGTAGATATGTGTCAAATATAATATTTGGACGTGCTTCTATTTCCCCCCTATTTGGTAACTTGACGGATCTACGTACTGAGAAGAACTGAAGACGTAGTCGTACATTAAAGAGATAACAGTCCTGATCACGTTTTTTAATGGAGTAGGCAAGATGTTTATTGATTTATTAAATTGTTAGATACTCTTGTATTTAATTGTCTATTGCAGCGCCCCTTAGTGTCTTGTGGTCAAAAAAATACTAAACAGAAACTGCTATCAGATAAAAATTGAAAGAGACAAACACACTTGCAATAAACATTTCAATAGGAGAAGCATTTCACAGATAAATGGTAACATTCAAAGAAAATAACTCTTCTATCGTCTCAGAGATGTTAAAAACATCTACTTAAGTATTTTTCCTTGTCAGTGTACAGTAATCGGATTCTCTATCATCTATCGCATCATCTGAAACAATTAGGTTAAACGGGCTAATGCTTTTTGCACTTAACTGTATCTCCTTTGCAGATGATTAGATCGATGTATTGTTACTTATTATCTCGAGTTTATCCTGTTATTGCCACCATAACAGTACCTATTGATTTCTTCAATTTATTTACCGTTAAGGCAAACAATGATTTTGACAATGATGGATAGTTATAAATATCTTAATGACTTTCTATTGTAAAAATGGTTGATTTAAAAAAAAACAAACACGCTCACGACTGTCTTCCGCATGGTGGACATCCTCAGATATATACTCAGTGAGTATATCTTTGAGGATACTTAGTAGGGGGTAGTCAGAGGCACGTCCAAACATTACATTTGGTACATGCCCGCGTGTTGCAAGTAGTAAAAAGTCCAAGTGACAGGTTGCAAGCCCATCGCCGCTTATTGGAACACTGACTGTTGGCACATGCCTTCGAATTTTTGGTTCTAGGGCATGCCGGTTTCCTCACGATGTTTTCCTTCACTTAGGAAGGAAGTCTTTTGTATAGAAAATAAGGCCTATATATAAAAATATTGTAAACTAAATATTATATAACTAAATATTCATAATATTATAAACATAAAATAAATAATGCTGGTCATTTTTCACACAACATCATATAGCCCCCAAAGTAAGCAGAGCTTGTGTGGTAACTACATGACTGATATACTACTTATATACGTTTTTTTTTGTAAATATATACACACTACATGAAAACACACAGACCCGATACAAATATTTGCAGATCATACAAGCCGCGGCCCGGTATGTCCCGCGGCGGGAATTAAACCCGCAACCTTCTGCGTTTCAGGCGGACCCTCGTTCACTGCGCCACAGAGGTTGTCAAATATGCGTCACGTGACTTAAGGACGCCCCTAAACAAACCTATGACACTTGTACATACAAGTAGGTACGGATACAATTTCTCTCTTATTCTTATCGATGTGACTATTTATTCGATATTTGGCGTCACAACGCTACACAAAACGTAAAATATGATGTATACACAAATATATAATTTATGTGTGTACCCTTGTGGGGTCAAACAAGAGGGCATATATCCCCACATGGGAAATATATTTGAGCCGAAGCTTCTTCGTGTCAAAGAACTCAGATTATGGTTACAAGCTGGATCATAATGATTTAGAAGTTTTTTTTAGAGAATTGATTCGAAAGTTACAAATGGCAGATCTTTGAATAATTTGTATACTAACCTATTCGTTTTTTATGGTAATCATTAGATCTTTTGATTTTACTAATGAGAGAATATTAATTTAGATAGAAAGATAGATATATCTTTATTTACACCAGTAAATACAAAAGAAACACGAAAAATAAATTATAATAATACCTAGTGGTACAATGGGCGACCTTATCGCTGAAAGCTATATTAGGTTATTTAATTAATTAGTAAATCTCTTTTTTTTTCTACAAAATTAGGAATGTTTTTCTTTAATCTTTCATATTTTTTGTCGGTCATGTTCTAAGCAACTTTTTTTAAAAGATTCAGAATTATCTATGCCGTTTTGGGGCCTAGTTGGCCTGACTTCCGATCCGAATATCGTGAGTTCGAGCCCAGTCGTGCACCAATCGATTTTACCACGCGACAAAAGTATGTGCACATTGAGTTTTAAGCTAGGTATTTCTCAGCATTCAACACTCATTTATTTTCAAGTATCTAGGTTTGTACCTACCTAAACAATTTTACATTTAGTTTTAAGAAAATAACGGTTCATAGTCATAGGCGTGTGTAAGTAACATCATAATATTTAGAGAACTGGCAAATAAACTTTGAGATTGTATATCTCCAAGTTTCTTAACATAGCCATAAAATTAATAATAAAACTTGTGTTATCTAGCGGCGATAGTGGGTGGGTATTGTATAGGTGTTAATGTATTTAGTGAAATAATATTCAGAGTTTATAATAGGATATCGAATTATATTATTCCAAATCATAAAACATTGACTTCCATTTAGTTTATCAAGTAGGTTTGTAAACATATTCTGATTTATGATATATCCGAATATTTTTATTGAATTAGTATATTTACAAATCTACTAATCTACTTGAAGTTATCACAAGAAACATAAACTATAACATTCCTGCAAATACTTTATAATTTTCCTTAAATATCAACCCTGGTACGAATCGAACCCATGACTGGTTGGTGCGCCGGTTCTGTACTCAGCCACGAGGTCCAGTCTCAATCTTATAGAATAAATAATAATCTCTATATAGCGTTTGAAATTAGTCCAAACAAGAAATCGCCAAAAGGCTTTATACAAATAATTGCCTGTATCAAAGAAGGGCATTCGTGCTTTAAGCAGAGAATCTTTGGGTTGGGCAACCAAATTGTCTGTTACAGGGAAGGGCATTCGTTAAAAAGTCATACCAAACAGAGATATCCCTGTTTGGTCTATACTGCAATTACAGTTTCCCCTGCATGAACGGCTTCAGGTATTTGTGGTAGCTCTGGTTGACGGGCTCGGCGTTGAGCGGACTCTTCATCGCTTCCTCCATCAGCCGTTCGTACACGCGACCGTCGAATGAGCCGAGAGTCGAGTTCAGGATCTGTAAGGATTCATTATTTGAATTATGCAGTAGATTCCCAATGAATACATGCATGCAGTTAGTGTTCCAATAAGCGGCGATGAGCTTGCAATCTGTCATGGGGAATGATAATGTTTTTAGGCAGACTCATTTTGTTGATAACTCGTGAGATAACTATACATTTTTTTCAGGAAAAAATAAAAACCGACTTCAATTAAAGGGAATTTGATAAAAAGTCCAATATTCAATTTCATCCCTTATTTTTTCACCCTTGAAGGTGGTATTTTTTCATAAAATTTATATGGGACCTTTGAAGGAAAAATATTACTATATATATGACAGTACATTATTATATGTCTTCTGTATAATACGTATAATTATGTACATGTCATATACATAGTCCGGCTTTAGGATCCTCTTTGTCTACAAGTATCATGGTATCACAACATCCATACCGAGAAAATTATATAGATCTAGCAAACATCTGTTCCCCAGCAGGAATCGAACCCGTGAATAATTAGTTTATTCATGTTAAATAGGTTTATCATTAATAATAAGGCTTACTTCATCTCGATAGTCGAAGGCATCGACTAGACCCACGGCATTGGGACGAATCTTCTCCAAGAGATCTTCATATGAGTGTTTCAGTTCTGTCACATCACTCTCTGTAATTGACGTGTACTGAAAAAAAACAGAATTACGCCATCATCAAGAAAAAGTTTACTGCTGCACATAAGCCAAAGAGTGCCACGACGAACGATCCTTTGCGATTTCCATCCATACACTTCCCGCAACTTTTAAGATGTCATTGGTCCATCAGGTAACTTCAATCACTGAACACAACATTTTAAAGATGAGGTTGTTTTAGACTCGTTTCCGCCAACTGGGATTAATAGAATTATTCCCATCTGTCACCCTGCTCTATCCCCCTAGGGTGACTGTTGGGAAAAAAGTTCTATCTGTCCCCTCGTCATTAACAGGGGGACAGACAGAACTATTTAATCCTACCTGTCTCCAATAAAAAAAAACATACTCACAGATATGAGTATACCATGTACTCAGAGTTAGATAGATAGAGGTAGTGATATTTACAACGCTATCATTGAATCAACATCATCAACAGCCTGTAGAAGTCAGAAAGCGTGGGCAGGTTATTGTTCAATCATGTGGTTCATACTGCTCTCAACCAATACAGTATCTAAAAGAAACCTACCAAAAGAAGGTCTCCAAGCCTCTCCAGAGCCCAATAGATGGCGTACAGTTCCACAAGTTGGTCGAGCACTGCCTTTAACGGCGCTGATAGAGTGACTCCCTTCCTTTTGATCTCTGCATAATATGTGGACAGGATAAAGGAACGGCAATGGGCCTGGAAATTAATAAAACGCTTGTAGACCACGGTAATATCTATCTAGTATCTACTGAAGAAAGGTTAACAGCAGCTATGAAAACTAAGACTTTTGAAACGAATACTATTTTTTTTTTAACTTATTACGGCATATTTACCTTGATATATTTTCAGGAGGTAACTGAGATTACCAAAGAATAGGAATTTCATTAGAAAATATGGTTTTCAATTATCTAGAGTCTGAAATCCTGTGGTGAGATTGTTTTTGTTAACACAAAAGCTCGGCCTAACTAACTATCTATTGCTATACCCTTAGACAGGGTTACACCATATATTTACCTACCATCTGAAAGCAAAAATGTATTGAGCGATGCCCCAATCATGATTGGGGCATCGTTGGTCGCGGGCCATGTACCGCAGCGACCTGTCTGTTTTATCGTATTTTTCTCGAAAGATGCAAAGCTGGACGCCTGGTGAAATGACTTTGCAGCCACTATGCACAATAAACCACCTCGTTAGATTCTTGAGGCTAGAGGCTTGCAGTGCGACCACCCGAGCGAGCTAGATGCCTAGCTGCCAAGCAGCGCATGTTTACTGTGCGGAAATACTAGGCGACAAGGCAGGCTATACTTAATACTCAAAACATTTATTGCTTTCACATGGTAGGTACATATATGGTGTTTATAGGTAGGTATCTCACATAAACCCTGTCCAGATAGGTAGTTAGGCCGAGCTTTTGTGTTAACAAAAACTATAATAGGTACGATAAAAAATAAAGTTAAGGTAGGCAAAGTATCAAGGTATCTAACTTTTGGGATAAAATAATTAAGTAGGTTTACTCATCTTTAGTCAAGATAGATACTTACGTCACTTTTTATTTATCTATATTTTTTATTTATTTTTATGTTGGTCAGCCTCTGGGCAGTCTTGTCGCCTAGCTGCCTAAACGCTAAGGTGAACTCTAAACATTATAAGGAGGATAATACCTCAGTAGCCGCGACTAGTTGTACAGATGCCTTATTCCATGCATCTTCGGGTGAAAGACCTGTTTTCATGTACTTCTTCATACTGGCCACAGAACTTGAGAGTTTCCTGTTAACCATAAAATATAATTCTAGTGATTCTACTTAATTTAAAGTATGGTGGTTTTTTTTCGATAAATACCGTTCCCCGTTTATGCCTCAGTGTCGGCAACGCGCGAGTGATACCAGTTGTGTTGCAAACGTCTATAGGTTACGGTAACCAATAACCAACAGGTGGGCCGTAAGTTGTTGCCACTGTTTATCAGGATAAACGGTTACAAGGTAACAGGGTATCACGGTGGAGGTAATATAATAATATGTCTAGGAAAATATTGATAGAGAAGGCGTGATATTCTACGAGAGAGAAAAATGACCAGAAGTGAACAATAGTTGACTCATCCAGATCCACTTATCCAGATCACTGGCAGTCGGAAGCGTACCCAAATTGATGGCTGCATTGCCCCGCTGAATGACAATGCTAATGCTTAAACACAGATAAGTGCCAGCTTTCGAATTACGCGTTTCTTCAATAAAGGAAAGTGTATAATTAGGATTTTAATACAACTACATTGCTAAATAAACGTCTGCCTAATGAAGGATTGTCTATATCTTGATTTCTCTATCTTAGAAGAGATGGTACAAGACACGGATTTTTTGGTGGCAAATTGTATAATATGCTTTTTACCCGACAGCAACACGTTGCGAGCTTCTAATGATGCCTTCGACTGTTTTCTCCCATTTCAGCTTACAGCTCCTGTCTGCCAAGTACGCCATAGTTGGACTCAACGGCTTGCCTTGTTCCGCTAACTCCCACGCTTTTACAAGGGACCTTAAATTGATGCAGTGGTTATCAAGACTATTTTCAACTCCCAATGTAGGGTAGCATGTTCAGTGAACAAATCCTCTAAAAATAAATAAAGATTTAAAAACCTCCGACTCATGGGTTATCTACTCTGTAAAACTTGACGACATCAGCACACAAATATAGCATTAGCTGAACTAGATTATAGAAAGACTATCGCCCTGCCCCTTTTGGAGCACGGTGTCTGAATGACAGTAGTCTGTATATACAGAATGTAGTCCCGCAAAAGACGGCTTTGTGTTACATCCATGCTATGATTTAATTCGATGATTGCGAAGCACAAAATAACCTACGTAGATTATTGATCACCAAGGGTCACGCAAGTGGCACTAAAACGAACAAAACAAACACGCTCACGACTGTCTTACCCATGGTGGACATCCTCTGATACATACTCAGCGAGTAGATCTTTGAGGATACCAAGCAGGGGATAGTCAGAGGCACGTGCAAACATTACATTTGGAACATGCCCGCGTTTTGTAAGTTAGCATTCCACGTGACAGGTTGCAAGTCCATCGCCGCTTATTGGAACATTAACTGTTGGCACATGCCTACGAATTTTTGGTTCTAGGGCATGCCGGTTTCCTCAAGATGTTTTCCTTCACCGTTTTAAGCACGTGGGAATGCACACATAACATTTTAGAGTGGAAAAATCCATTAGTGCACGACCGGGTTCGAACACGACTTTTGAGTCTCCTCAACTAACCTAGCAGTTTGAAGCATCAGCACAGTATTCTCCCCTTCATAGGTACAAGCGGCGGTGACAAGTCCGTACATCTGAGGCAGGTTGGATGAGAGCATGTAGCCGTGTCCTCCGCACGCCATGCGACACCTTTCTACTATGCCTGCCGTGTCTGAAGAAGTGACCGCTTTAAGGCAGCAAGCTATTGCGTGCAACTGTAAAAGAATGACAAGAGACTTATGTGAAGGAAATGCGTGAATTTTAAAGATTGAAGATGTTTACGTAAATGCGCGTGACCCGTAATCTGTAACGAACTTTATAATTGTTTTTCTTTGAACTTTTCATGATTAGACATAAATAAAGAAAGAAATGAATGAATAATAAATAAATAATAAATAATGCTGGACATTTTAATACACAGCATCATCTAGCCCCAAACTAAGCAGAGCTTGTATTATGGGAACTGCATGACTGATATACTACATATATACCTTTTATTTTGTAAATACATACGTATTATACATAGAAAACAAACCCGAGACAAACATTGGCTAATCATACAGACATTTGTCCCGCAGCGGGAATCGAACCCGCAACCTTCTGCGTCTCAGGCGGTCATTCGCCAACCGCGCAACTGTTTACAAACTGTTTACAATATTTCAATGGATCACACTAGGGCTAGCCTGTATCGCGGGGTTCCCATCAAAATTTACTAAGTATGTTAATGAAGAAAACAAACGAAACTTAGGTAGTATAGCAGAATAGGTCCGGTAAAATAAAGCTAGATAAAAAAAAACAAGTAAGTACATATAATTTGTATACGTCTAGGATTTTTGTAACTGATGAGGTTTAAGGTGGGTTGGCACCTACGTACAAGATTATGTATGTAGGATTGTGCGTGTGACATTATTAATTTCTCTTCCTTACCTCAGGCAAGTCGTTGGTGTTCCCAGCTTCTAAATCCACGCTGACCTTATAATATAAATCCCAAAGCCACGTTGCGGTCAGCGAGAACGCCTGGCTGGTTGCTATAGCTATGAACAGCTTGTGCTGCTGAGTCACGAAATCCAGGATCTGGGGTTCTGGTTCACTGAAAAAGATTATAATTTAATTAAATGTTATATTCAGCAGATGCAATCATGCAGCACCTACTTTATGTAGGTTCTATTAAAAAATTACTACGCGCGCGAATTGCGTGGCTGAGACGCAACAAGCGCTAGTTCGATTCCCGCTGCGGGCCACATATTTGCATATTAAACAAATATTTGGCTGTTTGGTACTCGTAGTTCCTGCTTGACCCCAGATTAGGATTCCCTGCATCGTACAGGGAATCCTAATCTTGGGTCAGGCAGGACCATGTAAAGACTGTTGTTTTTTTTTTGTAAAATAGGTCTTAGTCTGAAATAAAAAAATAATAATATATATATATGCATATTCTTTAGATATTGGTTCAATAAACGCTGGCACATACCTTTGAATTTTTGGTTCTAATACATTCCAGATCTGTTAACATATTTATTTTTGCTATTTTGAGCATTTCTTAATGTGCACATAAAATGTTCAAATGGAAATATTCACTTTTATCCGGGTACGAGCCCGCGACATTGGATCGAAAATGTTACAATTGTTCAACACTTGTTTGATTACAATTTATTCTGTAAATTGGCCCTTAGACATGTCATTAGAATCCTATAATTATACTAATATTTCAAACGCGAAGGTATATTTATTGGTAATAATCTTCATAGCGACTGAACCGATTTGGTTGATATTTTAGTAAGTCTTGACCTAGAATGCTACATTGGTTACTTGTTATCCGGGTAAATCGTGGATAGATAAAGACAAGCTAGTAAAAATCAAATATCAAATACTTTGGATTCAGCTTTGACTGCCTCCTCACAGCAGCATATCTGATGGCGACAGTAGCAGCTAATGCCAAAAAGTTGGCCATATTATTAACGATCACAACTCTGACGTAGACCATGGTTCCGTAAGTCAGCTTATTGTACGGTGAAGAAATGAAAGTACCATCCTGGAAATGGGAGAATTGATATTTTAGCTAAGAGCTTTAACTATAATGAATATAGTCTGACCAGTAGGCCGTGCCATAAACGTACTTAGATCGATAGCGTGGCATATAGATCGACCACCATTTTATAGTAATTACAGCATACAAAAACATAAATAAAATCACAAAAGAAATGCACAGTGGGCGGTTTTATCGCTGAAAGCGATACTCGATTTCTTCCAGACAAATTTAAGATAAATAAATAAAATAACAAAAATATGCTGGACTTTTTCATTTCCAGCATCATCTAGCCCCAAACAAACTGGAGCTTGTATTATGGGAACTAAATGACTGACATACTACTTATATACTGTTTTTTTGTAAATACATACATAGAAAACACCCAAACCCGAGACAAATATTTGCATATACAAACATTTGTCTCGCAGCGGGAATTGAACCCGCAACCTTCTGCGTTTTAGGCAGGCCTTCGCCCCCAGCACCACAGAGGTCGCCGATAGAGGTAACTATTTAAAAGAATGGGATGATTTTATTGCCTTAGTATTTAACTCACTTTCAAAACCTGAGCATTCTTCATTAGCATCCGATCCCTCGGTATCCTATGCTTATCGAAGCCAAGGAAGCCATTATTGACCGTGTTGAAGCCCAGTTTAGCGCCTATCTCACCCACTTTTATACCAGGTAGGGGCATATGGGTATCTTCTTTACGAATTTGTACCATGAAGGGCTGGATACCGCAGTTTTTACCTTTGACGAACAGTTGTGCCATGACAACACAGTAGTTGGCAGTGTGTGCCACTGGAACAAGATATTTTTTTTAAAACTATTAACATGTGCTCAAAAGGGTGAAGGAAAATATTGTGAAAAAATCGGCAAGTACGATAAACGAAAAATTCAAAACGACGTGCCATTGGATGTTTTGCGGCGATGGGTCCAAATATAACGTTTTGTCGTGCCTCTGATTATAGAGAGATAATATTTGAGGATACCCTTCTTGGTATCCTCAAAGATCATATTCATATTCATTCATATTCATATTTATTCATACTTTGTCATGGTATCACAAAGAACACTTAGTCACGTCAAATTAAAAGAGTATAAACAATAGAAATTACAGAGTAACAAGGATAGTTTGAAAGTTGCAGCTGTATAGGGGCTTTGTCAAATCAAGGTCAGTCTAGATAACAAAGTAATTAAATTAGATAATTTTAATAAGCGGCTGTAAAGCCTTATGAATCTGCACATTAAGTAGGTATCTGAGGTTTCCCATCATGGGGAATACAGTCCCAACTCGAGTGTTCTATAATCTCCCCCTAGCAACGTTTTCTGCTAAGATTGTAAAAAAACGTTTTTCGAGAAAAAGATTACAAACAAACACAATATCGAACGATAGATAACACAATATGGCTTCCTTGCGTGCGTAGGTCAAAACAGAAATGTATTTTCATAGTTTGTTTTTTAATTAAATCTAATTGTAAGGTGAACGGAAGTAAAAAAATACTAGGACTCTCTGTGTAAATACTTGCTTATCTTAAGATCTTGAGAGAACTTAAAAAACTAGTTTCCATGCACTTTCATGATTTCACTGTTTTCTTAGTCACTGTTTTTATTTCAATTTTTAATTCAAAATCATAGCACCGTGCCGTGTAACCAGTGTAATTTGAAATAATACATTTTTAAACCTACATCCGCCGGGCCACCATTTGTAAGAGCTGACCGTGGGGCTGTGAAGGACAAACTCTTCAGTTTTAGGATCATAGGTCGCCGTAGTCTCCAGTCCTCGGATGAATGTACCATGTCCTAGTTCAGTCTGAAAGCACAATAATATGAAGAATTCAACGTCTTGTGAATACCCACATTAATTATTATGCACAAGACTTCTAAAACTCCACACATAGTATCCGTCTGTGGTACTGCTTGAACACATATCGCCCTTTTCGTTGCTATGTCGTAGACTCTCGTAGCAACAGGGAATTCAGGGAACTATTCGGAGCTAACATATTGTTGAAAATTATTGTCTTCAAATATGCGTGATTGGTCTCTGAACTGGCTTTCACAATTTTATTGAGATCTTTCGATCTATCGAAAATAATCTTTAAAGATAAAATGATCCCACATTACTTCAGTAAGGAAGATATAGTCAATGTATAGTCATAATCAAGGAATCGCAATAAGACTAGCGGCGATGGGCTTGCAACCTGTCACGTGGAATGCTTACTACTTGCAAAACGCGGGCATGTACCAACTGTAATGTTTGGACGTGCCTCTGACTACCCCCTACTTGGTATCCTCAAAGATCTACTCACTGAGTATGTATCTGAGGATGTCCACCATGGGGAAGACAGTCGTGAACGTGTTTGTTTGTTTGTTTATAGATAAGACTACGAGCATCTATTGAGCAGGTTTTTGTTTATCAATTCAAATGAAAATAAATATTTATCACAAGCTTTTTTGAGAATATTGTAAAAGAGCTCGTATGTGGAAGTGCTGCCTCCAAGCAGTAATGCTCTCATTACTGTGTTGCGGTTTGAAGGGTATGGTTGTCGGTGAAATTACAGATACATGAGATCTTTCGTCTTGATATTCCTGCCTCTCTGGCTACGCGTGAGTGATACCTCTGGTATTTTTTAAATTTGTTAATTGTTTTTCTTATATATCGCAATTTGTTAAAAAACCGTACACACATTGCCCTTTAAACGATTACCTGTGCATATGTGCCAATGATCTCCATTTTCCTCGCTCTTTTCAGCCAATATTCCTTCTGTTCCTCGGTGGCTTGCCCCATTATCGCTGGTATAAACATTACAAAGTGAAGCGAGAATGGAGTGCTGTCTTTAAACACTGCTGTACTCAGCATGCTTCGGTAGTGTGCTCTGAAAATGAAACCCTTTCAATGAAAATGTGGTCACTACCTTCAAGCGTTTGTTTATTTATTTTTTATTAAGTTAAATAACATTGTTGGACATGCGTCTGACTAGAATAACCGGGTTTTGAAGACGTCCTTTTAGGTAATAGAACGTCTTCAAAACCCGGTTATTCTCAACAGGAAGGGCAATTTATGCATGTATGAGACTGTACCATGAAATATTGATAACCAACCCAATGTGGTAAACACCTATTGCATTTTGGCAATAGGTGTTTACCACATTGGGTATATTTCAACTATCACGTTATATTCTACCTAGAATAGAACAGAATAGAATATTGTTTATTTTTGCAAAAAAGAAACACGATACATATAATCAAATAAGGACAAACAGTAATTGCAAAAAAAGGTCCCAACTCAGCATAATACTGGTTGCAGCAACCAGCGCTGGTCTTCCGTTAGAACCGTTTTTTTAAATTAGAACATCCTCAAAGACCCGGTTATTCTCAACAGGGACGGCGATTTATCCATGAATGAGACTGTTCCATGAAATATTGACAATCGCAACTACGGCAATAGGTATTGTAGTGGATGGAACACTTACGAACCAATGACATAAGGTTGCGGGTGGATTGAAGTCTGTGCATGGAGGTGACTCAAGATCGTTTGTAATGGCAGTTTTTAGGGGAGGTATAGTTCTAGCTATGCGTTTGATGATGAAGTATCGTAGTATTATTTTACCTAGATCTTTCCATTTCGTTCTTGCTAGGGTCGTACAGTTTAGACATCGTCTTTGTATACAGAACCGCTTTCCGAATAGCATTCTCATACTTTTCCTTATGGCTCAAGTATTCTTCAGGGACTTCGTCACGGAGACCTTTGACACTGAGCGCCTTGCTCTCTGCAAATAAATGTATTTTACTAGTGCTAAGGAAGCAAACTACTTATAAAAAGCAAGTTTAAGTGGCCACCACTGGCCACACTTGGAGGCCTAAGTTCAGCAGAGGACTTCATCTGTCCGATGATGAATTAGGTCTACCTATACTGACGAAATTAAAATAAAATCTGCTAGAGTTCACATTAGAAATTCAACTTATTTTATGACTCTTGGTAACTCTGGGTTAAGTCAAAAAGTATTGCGATGCGGTGACCTTGAAAATAGCTTTTGTGACCGATCGTTAAAGAACTAGTGTGGTGACAGGCGTTAGTATGCTAAGCAGAGGCACCTTCATGCACTTTGCCATTAAATTTTGCGTAGGAGACCCGCCATGCACTCTACACTTACTGTTACTCTACCAAACCCTATTGGAAGAAAGCAAATAAAGTATTTTAAAATATGAATTTAAAAATAAAGATCTTAGGAAGAATAGCAATAATTTACTAACCCATGTTCCTTCTGCTCGCTGTAAAATTAGCTCCTCCATCAAGGAAATGCGTCAATTCCTCCACATTGAAACAACACTTATCCCTTTCTCTTTGCAAATCTTCATTCACTTTAGTTACCACCATATTTAACAACAACAATTCTAACAAATGATCGACCTGCCACTTGAAGCGCTACTAAACTAAATACACATACAATTCAGAGGACTTTGCCTCTGATAAGGTTACTGTTTACTTATGACGTAGTAATTCACTAAAACTGAATTGACTTGACGGATCCACTGACTAACAATGCGTGAATGGGTTGCAACTGCAACATATTATTGCTAAAGCTACTTATTATGTAAGGCTTACTTGGGCATAAGTAAATATTTGCGAGACTGATGCCGCACATTGATTTGTCGAGTAGGAAAGATCAAGGTCATTATGAATTCATCCATTAGTACTTTGAGACTGATGCCGCACATTGATTTGTCGAGTAGGAAAGATCAAGTTCATTATGAATTCATCCATCCATTAGTACTTTGAGACTGATGCCGCACATTGATTTGTCGAGTAGGAAAGATCAAGGTCATTATGAATTCATCCATTTGTACTTTGGATTCGACGAGATTGAGTCGTAATCGCACCTATCTACGGTCACAGTTCACAATTCCTAACAATATGAACTAAGTTTTGAACAGTTTTTAAGAACTGCTTCTCAAGAAGAAGGGAAGATCCTAACTTTAAATATATAAATAAGAAGGGTAATTGTGTTGTGTACACATAAATTTGGATTCTGAATTTGTCGAGATCAAGTCATTGTTCGGTCAAGGTTTACAAAATTAGACTCGGATTTGAAGAACTTTTGTCAGAAATCAAGGGATTCCGCGGAAGGTCATCATATTAATCCAACCAGCCCACTTTCACCCTCTGCTGGTATAGGCCTGCTATGTAGAAATTTTTCAGTTAATATTAAAAAAAAAAAAAAAAAAATTTATTCGTTCATTTTCAATAGCTTGCTGCAAAAACTCTTTTATTTCATAACTGAATTAGTTTTTATTACAACAATTTACACGTAACACTCAATATAACATTTTAGGGTATTTTACAACCTTTTAGTTATAGAATTACATATATAACAATTACAATAAGTATTATATCTAACAGTAGCTATGACTATTGTTTTTTAAAATATATCACAGTTTTCCTTGAAAGAATGGCTTCAGGTATTTGTGGTAGCTCTGGTTGACGGGCTCCGCGTTGAGCGGACTCTTCATCGCTTCCTCCATCAGCCGCTCGTACACCCGACCGTCGTATGAACCCAGGGTCGAGTTCAGGATCTAGAGACATGAAAAGGTCAAATAAGAATTTCGTTTAGAAACACCAATGGGTGTTTCTAAACGAAATGCTGAACAAGAGAACCGACTATTTGGCACATTAAATTATTTATTTACCGTATGTTTATTAATTGCAAGATGAATGAAGTGAAAGATGCCTGTATTGTAGCAAGTGGAAATCCGTGGTCTCTGCCTACCCATCCGGGAATTAGACATGACTTTATATATATATGTTTGTAAATTACTGAAATTTCGATATGTATAAAGTATTTCCAGGCATGCTGCCTTGGAAAATTCAGCGGGAAGACAAAGTTTTGAATGGCAAACTCTATTCAGACATTTCACTTGTTACCTATTGTTACCTATAGTGTAGATTCAATTAATTCAACTGTTGAATCTTGATTCTAATCAAGATTCAACAGTTAAATTAAGTAGTATGTACTTGTCTCAGCTGAAATAATATAATAGTGCAATAAAGTATATTCTATTTATCAATAGATAAAATATCGCTCGGCTATTGCGTCAATGCTAACTAATAAAAGAAAAGGATTTTCGATAATGTTTTATCTCAATGATAATAACACCAACACGAAGCAGACCTTGAACTTTCCAGCCCCGAAACAATACAGAAATGTTTATCGTCTATCATCTATCGTTCTTACCCATACGGAATATATATTTGGGTTTATCGAGAACCAGCATCTTCCATGTCTAAGGTTTCGCTATACCTGTTCCAAATATCATCTAAACCGGTTCCGTGGTTATGGAGATCTTTAGCAACAAACATTCAAACGCATCTGCCCTGTCTAAGGTTTCGCTCGCATGGTAGGTTATCATATCAAAAACTATACCTGTTCCAAATATCATCTAAACCGGTTCCGTCGTTATGGAGATCTTTAGCAACAAACATTCAAACAAATATCCTAACATTCAAAGCTTGATCGAGCGAGCTAAGCGAGTGAAGGTTTTTGGGTCTACTTCAAAATCCGGCATTATTTTGTGTATTATTTCGGCATGTATGTGATTTAATGACCAACGATAACTACCGAACCGATTATTCAATCTTTATAAAATTTGGTAGGTATGCAGGTTATATAAATATAATTTTGAATATGCCTAATCGCTAAGGTGTTTTTGAAGAGTTTCGGTAGTTGGGTAAATTAGAGTTAGACTTCGTGATATCTCAGTAAGTGGCAGACTACCTAGTATCCTAATACTAGTAGGATATGATTTGAGTTTTTTGGCAAAACCCTTCAGTGTCCTCTTTCGTACCTCCCCCACGGCGTTGAACTCACCTCGTCGCGAAGATCGAATGCGTCCACGAGTCCAACCGCGTTGGGTCTGATCAGTGTCAGGTGTTCTTCGTAACGCTGCTGTAGTGATATGATATCCGCTTCTGATATTGAGGAATACTAAAAAGATTGAAATAATATTATAACATCCATCATCATCATCGGCAACCTGTAGTAACCCACAGCTGGGTATAAGGCTCCTTATTCTAACACCACTCCTGTCAATAGACAGGAATACTGACAAAACATACTGATATACTGAGGAATTCAGGACTGTCCAGAATACTACGATGTCATCCTAGCTGGTGGTCAGCCAAAGCCCTTTCTGTAACCCTTCGGCCACTATCACAAAAAATCCATCCTGGGATTCCCCAGATTCCCATACTACGTGTACTTACCATGGTACCATAATATCCAGGTCTGGTTATGTACCAGACCTATTAAAGTGGAACCCGTTACCTTTCGCATACACCAAGCTTTATACATCAAGGATTAATTTCACTGTCTATTTGTATTATGTTGGACTTGAAAAAAAACATATCTGCCTATATATGTAAACATTTCAAAATGGCCGGAGTGTCTCGGTGCAAATAAAGTATAATTAGTTATATATTTTAAGCCCTATTTTTCAAATGATAAAAGTTACAAATTATGAGTTTCCTAGAAAACGCATGTTTTCCCTTTACTGCCTTATAAAATATCAGCCGGCATGCCAAAAATGTATTACCTATTCTATCTCCCAGTGGACAAGTTAAAATAGATTTAATGAATAAATAGATGTTTCCAGCAAAGCTTATTTTAAGATGAAAATTGGGGGATGAAATTTCATATAGCCCTTTATCAACTTTCCTTTATTTGAAGTCGTTTTTTTTTCCTGAAAAGTCTGTCATCCTTGAATTTATATTCTGCACGTTGAGTTCACCAACAAAATAAACGTTCGGTCAAGTCTAACCATTGATTTTTTATGACAGGTTCCAATAAAAACATGTGTCAAAAAGCTTTTGGACTTAATCATCCGTTAATGTGTTAGTGAACTTGGGCCTTAGTATTCTTACCCTCAGTAAGTCTCCAGTCCTTTCAAGAGCCCAGTACATCAGGTATATATTAGTCAGTTGTTCCATAACGACCTTCACATTGTAGCTGGAAGTTGCTATCAATCTCATAGTTTCATGTCTGTACGTGCTGCAGATTACGGCTCTGCAATGTGCCTGAATAATAAACAAATAAAGCAATGAGCAATGAGCTCTTACACAGTTTTTTTGCCTTAAACTTATGTATGTAACGTACATAATAACCTGTTTTGTGAGAGACTGATGCCTGAGGTAGGTTTGAACTTGTCACTAGACCTGTGCTTTCGCTTCATGGATTAAACATAAGGAGACATATGAGCACGCATGACAGAACATAGTGAAAAGTACGAAAGTGATCTAATTAGTGGGCAGTAACGTACGTTTTACTTTTAAAATTGCAAGACGGAAACGGATACATAGGTGGCGCCTAGTTTTTATATTGTTTGTAAGCAGATATTTTCAATGTAATTTGCGGTGCGGTTTCTGACGAACTTCTTCCGGCGAAAACTCAGATTTGGAATGCTGAGGTTTTTACAAGTGGTTATAGCATACGAGGTTCTTAAAAAAATAGCACTTTACATTTTTTAAAGTGGAGAGGCATGGTGCGTGTGATTCCTCTGATTTTAGAATTATTATTATCTATTTCAAAATATAGTAATAAAAGCTTACTTTTTTTTTAATCGCCCAAATGCTAACTGTCTTAGATTAAAAATTAAATAATTAAATATTGATGACGGGCCCGTCATCCTTTGATCCTTTGTACCCACCTCAGCGGCAGCAACGAGTTGCACTGTTGTCAGTTCCCAGGCGTCTTCGAATGTCATTCCAGTGTTCACTCGCTTCCTTATGCTAGTCACGCATGCTGATATTTTCCTACAAACATAGAATACTTTTTATTAACGCTTACGACATTATCTGGTATCGTGGTATCCCCTGTTTTAATTTCATAGACATAGACATAGACATAGACATATCATTTATTTTGACTAGCTGTTCGGCTCCCGGAACGAACGGACGTGTTAAGTTAGCCAGCGGTCGATCATTTTTGTGATTTTTGTATTCTACTACGTGATTGGAGGATCCATTAAATTTTCGATTCTCGTTTCTTCTTGAACGTTTTGGACGGCAGGCTCCTCCCAGGAGGTGTGGCTAGAGAGAGACGACAAGGTGGTCGCATCATCCGCTTCGGACACGTGAGTGACCATTGCTACTTTTTGCGGTTGCACGGATTTGACCCTGCGGCCGTCTGAACGTGGAGCGGTGCCACTGGCCCCGACACCAGCGTAACGTGACCAACCGCGACGAAATTTAAGCAACACCATCCAATCTGAGTGCTACGCGGCGCTACAATTTGCACTGTTCATTGCTACGAAAAAACCTACGCCAGTAATCTGCTACGCCGCGTTTCTGCAATTTTCTTTTCATCGCTAATTACAAACTAATCTGCTAAGCAACGTCTTTGCTACCTGCTTCCTGCATCGCAATATAATGGCTTCTACAAGATCGAGTAAAACGAGTCGCACGCCTCCTAGGCCCTTAAGTGAGGCTGTGTCACATCCAGATATATTCAGAACTCCAGAACCACACGAATCAGACCTAATCACATTTAGGAAGCGGAAGTACACAGATGACACTAACCAGTCAATGAATGATATGTTCAACAACATTCTGCAAATGTTTAAAGAGTTAAAAACTAGCCAAGACGAACAATTTTCAAGATTAAGCGAAGAAATCGGTACATTAAAGTCTCAAAATGAAGATCTGATTACCGCAAATACTGAAATAAAAACATCTCTAGCTATTATTACAGAAGAACAGAAGTCATTGAAAGCACGCGTAGAAGTTCTAGAGAAGAAAGACAAATCTTTGCAGGATTACGCATGCGAACTAGAAGATCGGCTGGAAAGTGTCGAAAGAAAACTTAAGGAAAGTAGCGTTGAAATAAACAACCTGCCAACAGAAAATAACGAAGAAATGATGACTACGATTGAGAAGATCCATCAGATCCTTAAACTCGAATATGATCAACGAGATTTACGGAATGCCTACCGCATTGCAACGAAGCCCAACCGCCCAAAACCTATAATTATCGAATATAATACTACACAAAAGAAAATTGCGTTACTACGTGCAGTCAAAGATTTCAATAAGGAGCACAAAGGTAAATTTACTACTAGCTCCATAGGAATTTCAGGAGAAATAAAAAACATCTACATCAACGAGCTCCTGACCAAAAAAGGCAGACACCTCCATTACCTGGCCCGGGATCTCGTGAAGAGATCTAATTGGAAGTTCTGCTGGTCTGCGCGAGGGAAAATCTTCATTAGAAAAGAAGAAGGTCAGCCAGCCATTGAAGTATGCAGCGAATACCAAATAAAAGCTCTAGAAACCACAAAGGCTACTGAGGATTGACTAGGACAATCTAATGACAATTCCTATTCATTAAGGAACCAAATCCCCATTACTTCTATTGTTTATCTTTTGTTTAATATAAGTCATAGAAATATTCTTGTTTCTACTAGTTTAAGGATTAATTATAAATTACATAGTACTAACAAAATATACACCAATGTTGCAATACACCAAACAAACATTATTCACATGCACACGCTCATCACACCTACACTTATGAAAATAACACAAACTCAAATACTCAAATGCATACAATTATTATCAGAAGGTAAGTTCAACAGAAAGAAGCACGGAAAATTGGAGAGCACGCAGATTGACCTGCGTTATTTAATCAATACCCCATGATGACAGACCTGCAAAACCTATTGACAGACATTGACCAAGTCAATGTCTCAAAATCATTTCTGTTGAAAGAACCAGAAAATTGTAAAAAGTATTTGAGTAATAATAAGAATAATCAAATTTCCATGATAACAATGAATATTCGTAGCATTAACAAAAACTTAAATGAATTCCTAGTTTTAATGGATCGTATAGTCTTGGAGTTAGATATGTTAATTTTTACTGAATGCAGATTAAACGAACATTTTAATCCAACTCAGCTTGCTAATTATAACGCATTTTATACAAGGAATTATATTAATCAAAACGATGGGATAGTAGTGTACGTTAAAAATGGTTTCAAGAATGTTAGAGTGTATGAGCCGCAATTTCGAGACGCTAGCTGTTTAATTACGCAACTAGGACAAGAGCTATGTGTTATTTCTATTTACCGCTCACCATCTTTCTGCAACACAACTAACTTCATGAATTCCCTCGATGACATCTTAGTATCGTTGAAAACATGTCCAAATATAATCATAATTGGGGATATTAATATAAATATCTGCGAGAACAACGATGACAGACATTGCGAAGAGTACCTCACTCTACTGGCTAGCCATGGTCTTCTACCGGGACATCTATTCGTCACAAGAGAAGAGTCTTGCCTAGATCACTGTATGATTAAAACAAAAAATAAAGCTACGACATTAGTACTTCCTGCTACCATCACTGACCACTCCCCAGTCTTAGTTCAAATTCCCTTCCAAAATAAAACTACTTGCAACTTAAACAGGACATTTACTCAAATTGATTATAACGCTATATATGAGGCCTTATCTAAGATTGAATGGAGCATTGTTTTGGACTATACTGATTTAGAAAAAGCAACAGAAACATTTTTAAATATTATCACAAATATTTTGCAGAAACACACTTCTGTGAAGCCATTATCAAAGAAAAGAGCAAACATAAAACCCTGGATAACACCAGGGCTAATAAGATGCATGAGACGAAGGGACAAATTACACATTAAATACAAGAAAAACGCAGATAATGAAAACATACGAAAAACTTATATCGGTTATAGAAATACATGTACTAAAATACTTAAAAAAATAAAACGTACTTACGAAAGACAAGAATTACAGAAACACAACCGAAACAGCAAAAAAACATGGAACATTATAAAAAGAATTTGTAATTTTCCCTCGAAAGAAAATCCGGTCGAAAACCTAATTGACCATCAAAAGTCTCCAGTTGAATCCCTAGATCACGTCAATAATTATTTTTGCAGTGTTGGCTCGAATCTTGCCAGGGAGACCCTTTTGGGCTTAAAAGTCTCTGAAAGTGATCTAGCTTTAAAAATTGACACAAATAATTATCTTACATCCTTTGGTTTAATGGCTACAGACCATTTAGAAATTTACGCCACAGTAATGTCTTTGAAAAATGAGTGCGCTCCAGGTTGGGATAAAATTACGACAAAACTACTAAAAACGGCGCTACCACTCCTCTTAATCCCCCTTACCAACATCTGCCAAGCTAGCTTTGACACTGGAATATTTCCTAGAGTACTAAAAAAATCTCTGATATGCCCTATTTTCAAAGGAGGCGATGATGGCGATTTAACAAATTTTAGACCCATATCTCTGTTACCTGCTATTTCGAAAATATTAGAAAAACTAATGAATAAACGGCTAAAAAACTATCTAGAAAAAAAAAGAGCTTCTGTCAAAAAATCAGTTTGGTTTTCGATCTGGACTATGTACTGAAGATGCGGTGTTAAATGTAACAGAACAAATTACTAGATCATTAGACTCTGGCTTTAAAACACTAGGGGTGTTTTTAGATTTGTCAAAAGCTTTTGACACAGTTTCAATCCCCATCCTGTTAGCAAAACTAGAGTCACTCGGAATAAGAGGCACACCTTTACGATGGTTTCAAAGTTATTTAACAAATAGGAAACAGAGAGTTAGGATAGGAGATTATCAGAGTAACGAAGTAGACGTAAATTTTGGAGTACCGCAGGGCAGTATTCTAGGGCCTACATTATTTTTAATGTATATCAATGATCTGTGTGATCTCAAAATACAAAATGGTAGTGTCATTACATATGCAGATGATACGGTCATTCTATTTCATGCAAAAACGTGGAACGAAGTCGAATGTTTGGCGAATAAAGGCTTGTGTACTGTCTCAAACTGGTTAAGAAGTAACCTACTTACTATAAACGTCAATAAGACTAAGTTCATAAAGTTCACTATTAACACCGGTACCCAACCAAAACACCCTCTTAAATTAAAAATACACACGACAACATGTATAAATTCCGATTCCTGCCTATGCTCTAACCTGAAATCTACGGAGGTTATAAGATATCTTGGTATTACCATAGACAAAAATCTGACTTGGGTAGAGCAGATCAAAAAATTATCAGGACGTACCAGGAAGTTAATATATGTCTTCAAACAACTGAGACATGTGTTAAACTTCAAATCATTAATAAACGTTTATCAATGCCTTGCTAAATCCATTCTAACCTACTGTAATCTGGCTTGGGGAACCGCAGCCAGAACCCACTTAATCAAACTTGAAAGAGCCCAAAGAGCGCTTTTGAAAGTTATGACTTTCAAACCTAGGAGACATCCGACTAACCTGCTGTACAAAGAATGCTCAGTGCTTAACGTGAGACAGCTCTACATAAAGGCTTTGATATTAAAACAACATCCCTCAGTAAATGAAAACATGCTGGAAAAGCTAAAAAGCCAACGCAGACAAGACAAAATATTTAAAATTACTAACACCCGTACACATTTTGGAAGGAAATCTCTAACAATTATGGGACCACGAATATATAACCGCATCAGCAAGGACATAACGATAGCTACTCTAAATCGTAACCAGCTAAAAAATAAATTAATCAGCTACCTAACTAATCTAAAATATAACGAAACTGAGAACCTTCTGGAAGTTGTTAAATAACATGCCCACAATATTCGCAATATATGTGTATACACTCAATTATATATTACACTACACGATCACCATTTACACACCTTTCACATGTACACTTACAGCCACACACACAACCTCATCCTCACTCACTTACTCACGCGTGGTTTTTACCTGTGACACCCAGAATCCTATGGGAGTTTTCGAGGTAACTCACACTCGCACCCAATCATACACATACATCTGCAACTTAGCTTATTGGTGGTACTTACCCTATTTAACTTTATCTTTTATATTTAGTGTTACCTAATATTATTTTTAGTATAAAATTTTAATTGTTTACTGTAGACCGTAACTTCCTAAGCTACTACTACTACTTGGTTTATTTTATTTTTTTCTTAACAGTCCAACCATTACCAGTGCTTTGTACATGCATATTTAGATATGTATTATCTGGTTTGGTTTTTGTGGGAGAGTCCGTAGCGAGTCCCTGTGACCCTGCCATACAGGCTATAAAGTCCTAGTGTGGGGAACAGAGCATACCTATGGTACTGTTTTATTAGAATTAGATTATTTAATACTTACCTATGTAGAGATAACAAAATATGTACCTACGACATCTGTTTGAGATATTAATAAACATTTCATTTACCACCACAATACACACAATATAAATTAAACATTTTGAACATTAAAAAAGGTACACAATAAAAGGTTACACAATAAAAAACATAGGAATAATAGGTTGAAAAAATAATAATTATTGAAACATAGAAATAAATAAGTATGACTTATGTGTGCTGCAGTAGCAAATTGGCCTAGGCTCAGCATAATGCCGACTGTTGTGAACAGAAGGCGCTGTTATTCTGCCTAGAGAAAATTGTTAAGTTTTAGAATATTATGGACTATTACCTATTCTCCTGCTGACGTTTCGTTGACCGTTTAAAGGTCCTCATGAATGATACCAAACCACGATAATTTAATATCATAGATAGTGAGTCTTTAATTGTGTCCCAGAGTCCAGTAAATAACAATTCACCGGGAATCGAACCTGTATCTTAGCTTTGAATGAACATTACATTTAACTAAATAAAAGTGGAAAATTAATAATGACTCAGCTTCAATTCACGGTGGAACGCTTTGCTGATTATAAGTGGAGATGGGCTTCTTAATCCCGCTAATAAATTAAAAAAAATACTTTTATCAAAGAAGCCACTGTCTTATACATTGCCCATAACACTTTGTTACAACTTAGGACTTAAAATTCAGGATACCTAGACTTCTAAAATATAAATTACCCAGCAGATACTGCCTGGAACGATCTGATGATTCCATCGGGACTACCGTCCCAAGACACCTTCCTTCCTTTCACTGCGTTAATAAAATAGGATACCGTAGGGGTCACAGAATTTCCCGTTTCTGCCTGCTCCCAGGCTTTTAGTAGAAACCTGAAAGAAGAACAAGTGTGATGATAAGGCTTGTTTTGTGTACCTAATCTGTGGATGACGCTGTGAGTCATACATTTACCTAACATTGTTCACTTTAGTTTGTAATTAATAATCTAATGTATGACTGTTTGTCGTTCCTAAAACAATAAAATAAAATTTGTTACGGATGTGGCGACAACTATCCTGAACTACCTGAGCTGGTAGTACCTACCCAACGAAGCCCTGATTACCCAACTAGTTTGCTCTGATTACCCAACTAGAAATCAGAGCAAACGCCTCCAAACATATTATTGCAATACTCAATTAAGTGACAATGGCGAGGCACATAAAGTGTTGCATCTTCATAATCTTCATCAGCCTGAAGAATTCCACTGCTGGACATGGGACCCCGAAGAGTGACCCGACGAACAATCTTGAGCCACACTTGATTTTTTGCAATGCCATCAGCCTATAGGCTGGAGAGCCTTCCCACACTGTGTTGTCCGGTTCATTTTTCCTCAATTGGTCCAATGGTCGGTTCTATGAGCTACATGGCCTACCTATTGCCAGTTTTTGTAGCTTAGTAGGTATTATGATGTGTATAGTATGTAACTATGTAGGTATATTGTCTATTATGTATATTGCGTATATAATAGTATATTCATAGTATGTAAGTACACCAATTAAACCGTTTTCTTACAGTCCGTCCTATTCAAAGGTTGTCTGGTAGAGATCGCTATTTAGCCATAAGACCGTCCATTCTACAACATTATCAAAGTTTGTAGTAACTAAGCACATGCTGTTATTTGATGTGCAATAAAGTAGTTTGTATCTTCTATCTTGCTCGTTCTGAGCGCCGCCATGACATCTTCTTCCGATGACGGTTCTTCTACAGATTTCTTTGTTTGTTTTTTTTCTTATTTATAAAACTACTGGCCTCCCACGGCTTCGCCTGCATGGTACCCGGATAAAAAATAGCCTATGTGTTATTCTGATGTATAAGCTATATTACTGTAAAGTTTCATAAAAATCCGTTCAGTAGTTTTTGCGTGAAAGAGTAACAAACATCTATCCATCCTCACAAACTTTCGCGTTTATATTATTAGTAGGATTGTTGTGATCGCTTGATCCAAAATGCCGTGATCTTTCCTATGATTTGTTATCAGATAGGTTTTATAAATGTTATCTATGAAATCCACACCTAGCTGTTTGAAGCAGCAACACTGTGTAGTCCCCTTCATAAGTCCTCGTGGCTGTGACGAAGGAGTACAGGAATGGTAGATTGGATGACAGCATGTACCCATGACCACCACAAGCCAATCTGCACTGCTCTATGAGGGCAGCTGAATCTGAGGTGCTGATGGCTTTCAAACAGCTTGAGAGTGCATGTAACTGAAATTAAAAAAAAAACATGTTACGAATAAAAAAATAAAAAACTTCCAACAGGCATATTGCCATAGTCCTGACCCCACACTAGGATTCCTTATGGCGGGGGTATCAGCTACGAGTACAGTGATGTGGTAACACCCAGATCCGGAACAAATACCTTCAGAACATACAAACGTTTGTCCCGCAGCGGGAATCGAATCCGCACCTCTTGCATCGCAGCCGGCTACTAGTCCGCAGCTCCATCGAGGTCGTCTCTAAGACAACAAGACGAATGGTCAAAGTCAAAATCAGTAGGATTTTATTCTTTGTAATCACAAGGATCATTTAAGGAACGTCAACTTATAAACTAAATGAATTTATATTTTTAACTGGTTAATCTAATATCATGTTTTTTTATCCATACTGGTAGAATATACATTTATTCATACAACTATGTACAAGTAGGTATATACAAAAAATACAGATGAAACAGCTAGCTATCTAAAGACGATCGTAGCAAACGATCTATAGATAGCTCAACTGATCCAGATCACTACCAGACGGAAGCGTTCACAAAATACTGGCCGCATTGCCACGCTGAATGGCAATGCTAATGCGTTGACCCAGATAAGAGCCAGCTCTCTTGTCACGCGTCGCGTCGTATCATGTTAGCTATATATATTGCATGTGTTTGTTATTTCGGTGAATATATGTAGATCTGAATATGTTGTTTTGTTAAACAAGGAGATTTGCTTCATGCATTGGCATGAAGTTTATTGAACTATTTATTTAGTTTGGTAACATTACCAAACTATATAAATAGTTAGATACATACATAGTTAAATAATAGTAATAATATTCACCCCTATTATTTGGACATGAATAAAACATTTCAGACGACCTCTGTGGCGCAGTGGGCGAAGGCTCGTCTGAGACGCAGAAGGTAGCCGGTTCGATTCCCGCTGCGGGACAAATGTTTGTACGATTAGCTAATGTTTGTCTCGGGTCTGGGTGTTTTCTATGTATAACAAGTATGTATTTACAAAAAAAAGTAGGTATATAAGTAGTATATCAATCATGTAGTTCCCATAATACAAGCTCTGCTTAGTTT
The DNA here is from genome assembly GCA_961405105.1 of Perizoma affinitatum. Lineage (NCBI taxonomy): Eukaryota > Metazoa > Arthropoda > Insecta > Lepidoptera > Geometridae > Perizoma > Perizoma affinitatum. The sequence continues at coordinate 13,473,121 of OY560189.1, forward strand.
GGGGCTAGATGATGCTGTGTTAAAAGTGTATTATAAATTTTTATCAGTATTCTAATTATTTAAAATTTTAAAATGATTTATGTCGATTCCTTTCCCGCTTGGTTTTTTAGAATCACTTAACTCGCCTTAAGTGAAGTGTGGTGTCAAACGGACATGGTGAACTCATTCACAATTTATTACCTACTTATTTTTCAATGAACTTGAACCATCGACCTAGTGTCTAGACAAACTTACCATGGTTTTAAGACGCTACTAACTATTGTACTCAGTTTGTAAAATAAATAAGATCTACATTAAAAAAAAACTACCTATATTTATATCATCACTGCAGATAGAAACAAAATTAAATCAACATTATCTTACCTCCAATTGACAATGAAACATGATCTATATCTTCTAGTAAGTAAGTCGCTATAATCTTGAAGGTAAGCAGGTACTTAATACACTTTTCACGTAGAGAAATTCTTATATTGCTGTCAAGGACGTAATTTTAATACCCGTCTACATCAAGTATACTGTTACCTCTGGTAAGCTGTCAGTGTGCCCCTCCCGCAGGTCTTTGAGAACAGCTGTGAAAGTCAGCCATAGCCAATCGCTGGTGATCTTCAGCGCATGCGCAGTGGCGATACAGATGAACAACTTGTGCTGCTGGGTCATGTAGTCCAGGATTTGCGGTTCCGGTTGGCTGAAAACTTAGTTTTTTAATATCTTACTATAATATACATAGACCTAAGTACCCTATAGGATTCTCCATGGTATCACACCACGCCGACCGGCTGCAACATACAAACATTTGGACTGATGGCATCTGAAAGGTTGTTGGTAGCTGGTGGTACACCTCCCTCTAAGAGTCGCATAGCACTCTTTAAGGGAGGTGTACACGTGGATGTCTATATACTTTTGATGATGACGATAAATTACTAGTGGGCGGGTACTTGGCAAGGTAAGTGTCACTGATGAACAAAGGAAGTCACTGAATGATGGTCTAGAGATATGCGGCGGCCTCGAGACCACCTGATTAATGATTGAAGATATTGTGATGGCATTCAGGTGAGCAGTGGATTCGGCTGGCACAATAGTTACGGGCACATTAGATTTTTCACACGTCATGTCTAAGGGCCCTCCGGTGCTACGAGCGATAATACATTACAGTGACAAACTACCAACATGAGGACGGCATATATGTTTTCCACGTCAGTTGTATAAAAAAAGGGCGGAATAAATAAAAGGCTTTACCAAATTGTTACCGGCTGATTAGATAAAAACAACATCTGAAACATTAAAATGGTGCGGAAATATAACGCTGCTGGAACCAAACAATTCAACACTCACCCTGGTCTTGGTTCCGACTGCCTCCTAACAGCAGAATACCGCACTGCAATCGTGACCGCTTTGGCTAGATTGAAAGCCGCTTCACTGACAAGCACCACCCTCACGAAAACCATGGTGCCGTAGGTTAGTTTCCCATGCCTTGCAACTTTTACGTATGTACCATCCTGAAAACAAGAAATGTGCAACTCCAAAATAGGTAAACTTTGCATAACGGAAGATGCATAACAAGGATTGCACTTAGCTGCAGATCATTCATCTTCATTCAGTCAATTGGTTAAATTTAGTTCGTGCAATTAACAAATAATGTTCCAGCTCACAAGTTTGCTGTGATATCTGGTATTTACCAAACATATCCCAAGCACTAATGCATAAAAAAAAACAAACAAACAAAAAAAACACGCTCTCGACTGTTTTCCCCATGGTGGACATCCTCAGATACATACTCAGTGAGTAGATCTTTGAGGATACCAAGTAGGGGGTAGTCAGAGGCACGTCCAAACATTACATTTGGTACATACCCGTGTTTTGCAAGTAGTAAGCATTCCATTCATTCATTCGTCACAAGTTGCAAGCCCATCGCCGCTTATTGGAACACTAACTATTGGCACATGCCTTCGAATTTTTGGTTCTAGGGCATGCCGGTTTCCTCACGTTTTTTTCCTTCACCGTTTTGAGCACGTGTTAATGCGCACATTATTGCACTACCGGGTTCGAACCCACGACCTCCGGATCAGAAGTCGGGGTACTAGGCCAACACGGCTCTCACTACGCGTTAAAATTACTTACTATCGTTTACTGACCTTCAAAACTTCAGCATTCTTCATCATCATATGTTCTCTCGGTATTCTATACTTGTCAAAACCAAGGAATCCATTGTCAGCTGTATTAAAACCCATTTTGGGACCGATATCTCCTACTTTGATACCGGGAAGGGGTTTATGGGTTTCTTCATCTCGTATCTGAACTATGAAGGGGTGCACGCCGTGGCATTCGCCTTTAGTGTATAACTGTGCAACCACTATGCAGTAGTTTACTGTTTTACCCACTGAAAGTACGAGATAGATTTACCTAATGTTTATCCATTCTTAGTCTGACTACGCTAATAGTTTCGTTACGTAAATATATACTTTAAGAGATTTCTGATGTGCATCCTCTATCATAATTTTCAAGAGCGTTTGATCCAAAGACGAGCTTAACTACAAAGGATAGATACTCACGTCCACCAGCCCACCATTTGTAAGAGGTCAGAGTGGGGCTGTGCAGCACGAACTGTTCTGTTTCAGGATCGTAAGTGGCTGTGGTCTCCAAGCCCCTTATGAATGTTCCATGGCCAAGTTCCGTCTAAAAACGAAAATGTGTTGTTATGTTATGTTATGTTATGTTATGTTATGTTATGTTATGTTATGTTATGTTATGTTATGTTATGTTATGTTATGTTATGTTATGTTATGTTATGTTATGTTATGTTATGTTATGTTATGTTATGTTATGTTATGTTATGTTATGTTATGTTATGTTATGTTATGTTATGTTATGTTATGTTATGTTATGTTATGTTATGTTATGTTATGTTATGTTATGTTATGTTATGTTATGTTATGTTATGTTATGTTATGTTATGTTATGTTATGGTATGCTATGCTATGCTATGGTATGCTATGCTATGCTATGCTATGTTATGTTATGTTATGTTCAGTTGTCTGGATAAATCTGGTGATATATTAAGATCCAAGTTGCAGCGTGATCAAAATTGTATGCCTCTATCCTTTATTTAGTTTAAAAAAAAGACAGGGCTGTTAGCGTACTGCTCAAGTATGTGAGCGATTATTAATAAACTCACGCCTGCTTCAAACGGTAAATAGCAGGATGAATAACGCGAAAGGTAAAAATCAATGACATAAAATCTTTCAATCGAATTAACATGTGAGTCACAACATTCGATCGATATAACCTGACCCGATTGCATTGAAAATGAACCCGTTAAAACTAAACTGAACATGAACTATAGAAGATTTACAATTCTAATTAGGTTCCGTATACATAGTCGGAACAATGTACCCACCTGGGCATAGGTCCCGATGATTTGCATGTCCAAGGCCCGCGGTAACCAGTAGGCTTGCTGGTCAGCAGTGCATTGACCCATGATGGTTGGAACAAACATCCCCAGGTGAAGGAGAAATGGCGAGATGTCCTTGAAGAAGGCATCGGCCGTGCGACGTATTGCTGAAGAGCTAGAAAACCAGGAACTACTAATAAAAAACGAACTCTTTAAACTGAAGGTCAAATTCTAATTACCTGCTATTTCTATAGTGCATTGACATACGGTGGAGACAAACATCAAGAAGAAGCAGGAAAAGATATCCGGCAATGTATAATATATTTTTTGTATGTACAAGATCGCTACAGAACTAGTGATTTTCATAAAATTTACATTGATGGTTGGACGAAAACGGATAAGCTACACAGAAAAGAAGAATCCCATTTCCCGGTCAATTAGGTCGTCTATTACGAACTGCTTTGAAGGGTTATAGAAGATTTAAACACAATCTCTATTGTCAGTATGCGATTAGCTTAGGCACAGACTGTTAGTATGAGACAACTAACTTTAATGCACACGGGCACAAATTCTCTATAAAAGTAGATTAATTTTTATACCCAAGGGCTTCCAATCCAGTAAACTCCAGAAGCTCATCCTTGACAATTTTACTGTAGAGGACGGATTTCCTGATAGCGTTTTCGTATTTTTCCGTGGGACTCAAACATTCTTCCGGTATCTTGTCTATAGACGCTCCTCCATTCAAAGCGATATCCTCTGAAATTCACATAAAATATTCAAATTGACGACTGGTATGTTGAAAATAATACGAATAAGTTCTACTTAATAACAAAGTCAATGGTTGTGATTTTATTGAGATTCAGGATTGCAGGATGATAAATTTTCTTCCTCACCTATTTTCCTTCTCGCAATCGTGTTCTTTTCACCACCGTCAACTATGAAGGTCACTTCTTGTATATCAAAATTGCATCGTTGCCTCTCCCTGACCAAATCCTCATTAACTTCCAGTTTATTTTTCACTTCACTCATTTTTATACTGTGCGTTACTATTTCGAGAAATTAATAAAACCAGTTAGTGTTATACTCACACTGACTCTGTCTTTATATTAAATTATAATATTAAAAACTGGAAATTGTCTTAGTATGTGTAATTATTTATACGTACAAATAAATTTATACGAAATTTTCGTACAAGTTGCAAGCGAAAACTGAACACGAGCGCCTCTAGCTACAATAGTCAATTTATGCACATAGTAGATACTTGATATGTATGGATTAGCTTCATACATACCACCTAAAAGTGACCACTGACCAAGGTATCAAGCAGTGGTGATAAGTTGTTTCAGTAAATAATAGTTTTATTGATAACATGGAGCCAAATCATCTGTAAGTTATTACTCCAATAATCTTCAGAGGATTAGTTGGTATGAACTAAGCGTATCTCAAAGATAATGCAATTTATAGAATTTTGATTAGATATAATTTTATATTGCAATTCGATTAGTGTTTTCAAAATTCTTTCAGGGCGACTGGTCTAAGCGACGCGTGACAAGAGAGCTGGCTCTTATCTGGGTCAACGCATTAGCATTGGCATTCAGCGTGGCAATGCGGCCAGTATTTTGGGAACGCTTCCGCCTGGTAGTGATCTGGTCTGTTTGATCTGTATTTTTTGTATATACCTACTTGTACATAGTTGTATGAATAAATGTATATAATTAATTAGTGCAATTATTGTACATAGCATCTTTATAAAATACAAGCTTCTGCCCACGACTTCGCCCGCATGGTACCCGGATAAAAAATATCATATGTTATTCTGATGTATAAGCTATATAAAGTATCATCAAAATCCGTTCAGTAGTTTTGCGTGAAAGAGTAACAAACATCCATCCTCACAAACTTTCGCGTTTATAATAGTAGTAGGAATTAGGATGGGATGATATGGTATGATATTATAGTAGTAGGATTCGCCCGCGAGGTACCCGGATAAAAAGTAGCCTAGGTGTTATTCTAATGTTAACTATATTATTTTTTTATTGGCTTTTAGTGGCTTTCGTATCACTGCGGCCGTTAGGCCTATTGTGATCGCCACTTGTTTCCTTTTCCCCGCAGGGGGTGTTCATAATTCACCTCTCAGCCCTGCCGCTGTTAGAAACTGCAGGATCTTTTTGGGTGTGATGAGTTGCAGTTCATCTGGGCTAAGAATGTGTTTTCCCAGATGAAGACTACGCTTATGTATCAGTGGTCCACACTCTCCTAACAGATGAAGGGGCGATTCGTCTGCCTCATTGCAGAGTCAAGCAATTAAGTAATAAGCTATATTAAGTAAAGTTTCCGTTCAGTAGTTTTTGCGTGAAAGAGTAACAAACATCCATCCTCACGAACTTTCGCGTTTATAATAGTAGTAGGAAGTAAAATAACGTATTTAGCAAGTGAGTACGCATTTGGTATTTTAATGTAAGCTATAAAGCTGTGTAATTTTAGTCGAAAACTACTTTGATATACTCGTAGTAGTTTTGAAAATGTTTTGTGTAAATTATTACTTACGTGATTCATTGGTATTGTTTTGCAGGACTTTTTAACGACCAAACTTTCTTGTTATCGAGCTATAACAGCCTGAAAATATAGGTCGAAATCAAATCCCAGATGCTCCATGACAATACCCAACTTTATTGGTACTTAAAAAACAAAAATAAATCTCATTTATAAAATAGTGTCTTATGTTATTTCTTTATACAGTAAACTATTGATTGATGCTTATTCTAGGTGTGTAATATAATGATTTATCACAGTTTGGACGCCATCATCAATGGCTTCAGGTATTTGTGGTAGCTCTGGTTGACGGGCTCGGCGTTGAGCGGACTCTTCATCGCTTCCTCCATCAGCCGCTCATACACCCGACCGTCGTATGCGCCTAATGTAGAGTTCAAGATCTGAAAGAAACCGTTTTATATATCGATGTTTTTCTCTTGACGGAAATCATTGTGGTTTATAATCTACCCTGGTACGCGGAAAAAAAACTATAATTACTTAACTAAATTAAGACAAACAATTATTTCCTGCTCGGTTTTTTTGATAGGGACGAAACAAAGCTTCCTTTCTTTGTTCTATACAAGACTCGACTTCACCCGCATGATACCCGGATAAAAATAACCTGTTTGTTATTCTAGTACCCTTACTATCCCTGTTCCGAGTTTTATTAAATTCGGTCCAGCCGTTACGGAGATAATTAGCAATAAACATCTAAACATCCAAACTTTGACATTTATAATATTAAATAGGATTTTACACAAAAAATAACACTTACAAAGGACAAAATGATAGTCTTTTTAAAAACAAAAAAAAATCAAGAACATTTTTCCCGCCGCGGAACAAATGTTTGCATATGCAAATATTTGTCTCGGGATCTGGATGTTTTCTATGTATAATATGTATGTATTTACAACAAAAAAAAAAGTATATAAGTAGTATATCAGTCATGTAGTTCCCATAACACAAGCTCTGCTTTGCCCAACAGCTTACTTTGGGGCTAGATGATGCTGTGTGAAAAATGTCCTGCTTTATTATTATTATTATAGTACCGTGGAAAGATGCGCCTCTAAGAGGCTCTTTTTTAAACAAATCCGTATTGAACTATGTCATACCTCGTCTCTAATGTCGAATCCATCTACGATCCCAACGGCATTTGGCCTCAGCAATGCGAGGAGTTGTTCGTATCTCGATTGCAGTATATTCAGGTCGTTCTTTGATATTGTCGAATACTACAAGAAGTCACACGTTAAAAACACATCAAATATATAGAAGATTAAAGTGTTATATATAAAACACATGAGCCAATATTAGCACACCATGGAAGATTGAATACGTCGAGGTCGGCCGAGAAAGCTGCCGACCTCGACGCTGCCTTGCGTCTCTCGTTGGCGGGATGATCTGGCGCTTTCGCTAGAGGATGGTGAAATTAGCTAAGGATAGGGAGAGTTGGAAAGATTTAGTGTAGACCTTTTTCCAGCAGTGGGACGAGACAGTATAGAAAAACAAAATCCAATACATTTGAATCACTGCAAAATTAACTCTACGTTTTCATGAGAAATTCTAAAGCCACGGCATGTTTTCAATGTCTTTTGCAGCGCCCCCTAGTGACTTGTGTGATAAAATCTGCCCTCATTCTTTCATTCTCATTCTTGAAATCATACAAGTCGATTGCAAAAAAACTAATTTTAATCGCAGATAAATGGTAACATACAAACGAACCACCTCATACGTCCAACGCAAAATACGAACTCCTGGCGTCGCTGGTAAAACTTTTGCTTAAATTTAAATATTTTTTTTCTTGGTCAACCTGCCAGAGTCATAGACCTGCTACTTCATCATCAACAGCCTGTAGAAATCCACTGCTGGAAGATGGACCTGCCTAAAATAATGGCATGACAAACTGCCTAGGGTGTACAAATACCTCACGCTTAGAGTTCCTTTCACGTTAACGCAAATTTGACAAAAAAAACTGTGCAGCAAACACATGAAATCCCAACAGCTAATGTCATTTCCATACAACAGAAAGTGGTCGTTGTCTAAGGGGTGAGGGCATTAACGCCTGCGGAAAGGTTGAATTGTGACATAAGCATAAGCTTTAAAGGTGTCACGTGACTGCTGTTTTTCCTCGGCAAATTTGCGTTAGCGTGAAAGAAAAACTAAGCGTGAGGTATTTGTCTAGACGCCCTGGCATTTTGTTTCCACTGATTTTCCGCAGCCTTTGCGATGTCGATTAGCGGCCTTCCTAAACTGTGTCATCATCCGGTATGTATTCACCATTCAAGAGCCTATCTTCCCCTCTAGTTGTCGTTACCAAGAACTTTTATGTTAGAATGATGAAAAAATATTTACAAGTAGAAGATCTCCGCGTTTCTCTAGCGCCCAGAAGATGATGTATAATTCTACCAACTGGTGCAAGACTTGAGCTAGGTTCGGAGACACGGTGGTGGAGAGACGCTGAATCTCAAGCCACGCTACCTCGCAAAGTATAGCACGACAATGAGCCTGAAAAAAGAAATATATTATGTAGCTATACTTTTCAATGCATTTGAATGAAAAGTTCACAATTTTCTTTAAAAATGTAATCCAACTAATTTTAAGGTTGATTAGGTAAAAGTTTGAAGGGCATTTGAAAGAAAAGTTCACAATTTTCTTTAAAAATTCAATCCAACTAACGATTTTAAGGTGATTAGGTAAAAGTTTGAAGGGATGAATCTAGGAATTTATTCTGAGCCAATCTGCTACCGAATTCGGTGGCACAGCGGTATTGCAGATAAGTCGCGGGTTAGATCCCCATAGATGTTAATATTTTTTGGGATATGATATGATCTTAGTAAAAATGTATAAAAAATACCACCAATTTAATTACCTCACTAGCATTTACAAGTTGTACGGAGGCTAGATTCCAAGCGTCCTCATGATCCATCCCTGTCTTTTCATGAGCTTGCAGTGTATCAAACGCTGCTTTAGTTTTCCTAAGAATAAACAACTTTATGAGAGTGATGTTTTAATTTAGCAAGTGAGCAAAGCGAGTGAAATCTCCTGGTCGACTTGAATAAATCGACCCTTTATGAGATATTATAGGGTGTGTGTGTGTGTGTGTGTCGAAAACTTTAGAATGGTTAATACAATCGTCATGGAATTTGAAATGTGGTAATTAATTCTAGAAATAATATAAAAATAATTGTAAGGTTAAAATCTGTGGGTTTTTATTAATTGAACACAATTAGAAATTAATGTGGCGGGGATTTTTTAAAAAGTTTGAAGGTTTTCGATATAGTGGGGGTGAAATAAAATATCAGGTCGGGTGTTATGTAAAATAACTTTGATAGCATATTTCAAAAATATTTAATTGCTGTCCTAAGTTAACAGTTTCTATCCTGTAGGTACTATATCATCAGACCTCACGTGCCCACGTTATTTTGCTAACTTACTCTTCCGAATAAAAATCAAAAGAAAAATTACACTCAAAAAAACGGCTAGTCGTAATTAAGATATTAAGACGTTTGAATTTTACGGGACAAATAACAATCCCTCAGTAATAAAACTTATATGGTGGTCCCATATAAGGGTATCGGACTCGGGATCATTCTCTATAAAACAACAACAAGAATCATCAAAATCGCTTAACAATGGGCGATAATTTAAGATAATAATCATACACGCAAAAAACAGCCTAACTGAGAACCTCCTTTTTTTTTTGAAGTCGGTTAAAAATTTTCCTAAGAGTCTTATGGTAAGCTATAAAAAAAAACAGCCGAACTGAGGACCTCCTCTTTTTTTTTAAGTAGGTTCAAAATGGTCCTAAGAGTCTTATGGTACTAGCAAGCTATGTCACTAGCTCTTAAATAAAGTTTTCTTACCCGGCCGCAACCGCCTTTAGGCCTTTAATAAAACCCTCGGGCTTATTTATCCATCTATGGCTCTTGTTGTTGAAGAAATCAACCAGGTAGGACACTGTCGGCGTCATGGCAGTACCCCCTATTGCTTGCTTCCATGCTTTTACTAGGTATCTGCGAATTACAAAACACCTTCTAGAAACATCTTCATCTTCAAATACAGGCATGCTTAGTTTTCCTTTCACGCAAATGCGTTAAGGGAATACTAGGCAGCATTCATGTGACATTTAACAGCTTTAACAGCTAACGTCATTATAACTTTTGTAAATATCGTGGTTATAAACATAATTACTTAAAATATACTTAAAGTACTTAAAATATATTTTTTTGATTTGCGAGTTTAAACGTTTGATCACTCACAAATCATGGTAAATATCCAGTTTTTAGTAAAAATTAAGCTAATATACTTTCCATACAACTCAATCTTTCCGCAAGCGTTAACGCTAAACGAAACTGGTTTTTGTCTGAGGGTTCAGATATTATATAGTATAGCGTAGGTTTTAAAAACTGCGTAAGAGCTATGCTATGCGGGCTATGGAAGAAGCTATGCTTGGCGTTTCACTGTGAAGTCTGAATTGAGAAGAACCGATACAGTTCTTAGATTTAAATTATTACTCTAATAACATTTTATTCCAAAGTTTACCACAGCTTAAAAAAGATAAGTATTTAGCAACCTACAAAATCGATCTCGAAGTTGCAGCGCCCTAACGGGGTTCATGTACCAATTTTCATGTATACAATTTTACAATTCATGTAATTATTGTAAATTTATGTATTTTATATTTAATAATTATTATTGTTTGTATATAGTTAGGACCCCTCTCAGGTAAAGCTTTACCCGAGCAGGCCTAGGCCTCCTCCAGTTCTTTGCAGCGGCTATTTACACTTTAGTATTAGATAGACCGACGAAATAAACAAATTCCTAAAATCAGAAGACTGGACAACTAAACCCGACTTAATTTATCGGCCGATAGAAAGTCAGTCTGCGGGGTGGTGGGGTGGGGGGGGGGGGGTCTTAGATTACAGCATTACCTGGCTGTTTGTAGCATGAGAACTGTATATTCCCCCTCATAGGTGATTGTGGCTGTGACAAGACCGCTTATGATCGGCAGGTTGGATGACGTCATGAATCCATGGCCTCCGCACGCCAGGCGGAACTCATCGACCCTGGCGGTCGCGTCGCGGGAGCACACTGCTTTCAGGCAACAGGCTAGCGCGTGAAGCTGAAATTAACAATTGAACGAATGAATGAATGAAAGTACTTTATTGTCAAGAAAATTACAAAAATAACAAGAACTTTACATAACTTAAAGTACAATGGGTGGTCTTATCGCTAAAAAGTGATCTCAGTTGTTTCATTCATGGAGTATTCGTTAACAAAGTTAACCCTCTTATTCAAAAAACTATCGTGCATTTGATTTATCGTATTGTCAAAACGGGAATTTCCACGTAACGTACTATTGGTGAAGGCATCGACCAAATTTCGACTCATTCCGAGAGTCACCCGTCCGTCTTTTATTTATTTTTGCTTGCCTCCTAAGGGTCGTAGAGTGATGTTAAATAGCCTATAACCTTCTTCAAGATCTGTGCTATCAAAAAAATGTTTTTTCAAGATAGTTCTAGATATTAGCGCATTCAAACTAACAACAAAGAAACTCTTCAGCCTTATTATTAGTATAGATGTTTTGAGGAATAAACCTCACCTCAGGCAGCTGATCCATGTTTCCTTTGCCGATCGCCTTGAGCACCTTCGCGTAGGTGTCCCATAGCCACATGCCAGCGATCCGGAACACGTGGCTGGTGGCGACACCTATGAACAGCTTGTGCTGCTGTGTCACGTAGTCAATTATCTGAGGCTCGGGTTGGCTGGAATTGTAAAAAACATTTTAGTTTTGAATCGACTTCAAAATGGAGGAGTTTCTCAATATGTCTGTAGGTTCTTTTTTGTGTGTATGTTACGCGGTATCTTCGTCAATTGTGAACCGATTTTAATTATTTTTGTTTTAACGGGTATGGTAGACTTCAAGGAAAAAAATCCCACCCTTAAATGGGTGACAAGATGGGGGTGAAAATTCATTTTGGTTTTTATCAACTTGCGTCGTTTATTAATCTGAGAAAAACCGATAAATATACGTTTACAGTGGCGGATTTTATCTAAACTTACATAATCATTTACAATGTTTACAACATGGCAATTTTCATGAAGTTATGGCAAAGACATTATTTAGACTCATTCCAAGAGTCTAAAAAATTGAATCACATTTTTTTTTAATAATTATAATACTCTGCCTACCCCACCGGGAAACAGGAGTATCTTTATGTATGTTATATATATGTATATATATTTCTGATTTAGACTATTGTCTCACCCCGGCTTCGGCTGCGACTGGTGTCGTACGGCGGAATAGCGGACAGCAATAGTGGCGGCCCGCGCTATCTCGTATGCAACATCCGTGACAATGGTCACCCGCACGAACACCATAGTTCCATAGGTCAGCTTGTCGTTCTTAGATTTTACGTAAGTTCCATCCTGAATAATAAAAAAAAGAATTACAATCATCGGCTTTACCCGCGATGTAGGGAGCCCATAATATAGGTTAATTATGCGTTTTCAATAAATAGATTTTTATAAAAAAAAAACTAAAATCAGGATATTTACCAAGATGTGTTTGATATCCTGTTTTAAGTAAAAATTATGTTCATAACCATGATGGTTTCAAAAGTTATATGTGTATTTGTATGTTTGTCTGTTATCATTTTTATCTCCGAAATGGCCTGAATTTCAGATTTCAGATTTATTTCACCATACAACATTGGTTGTTACCTATACTAGGCAAGTTATTTCGTTTATAAATTTGGTTTCAATATAACACATAAATAAATAATGCTGGACATATTCACACAGCATCATCTAGCCCCAAAGTAAACAGAGCTTGTGTTATGGAAACTAAATGACTGTTAAACTACTTATGTATATATTTTTTTGTATATACATACATATTATACATAGAAAACACCCAGATCCAGAGACAAATATTTGAATGTACAAACATAGATAGATAGATAGATAAACTCTTTATTGCACACCAAAGTAAAACATTGATTTATACGAGTACCTACACTTTATCAGTCAGTGTGTACCTACGAGTCTGATTATTTTGTTCTAATTCGTCAATGATAAACAACCCAAGCTGTAATAATAATTAGAAAATCTCTTTGGACTTTTGAATTTGAAGTTTAATATGTTATATAATAATTCCCATCTGATATCTACGCACTGATCTACGTATTTAAATACCTACGTAGATCAGTGCGTAGATATCTGAAGATACAAGTAGAGGGTAATCTGAGGCACGTTCAAACGTTTTTGCAAGTAAGTTCACATTCCACGTGACAGTTTGCAAGCCCATCGCCGCCGTATTTTTTTACACTAACCTATGGCATATCGAACTGTTGGTTTAAGGGAATACCAGTTTCTTGATGTTTTCCATCACAGTTTTAAGCACATGTTAATACTCACGTCGTTATTTGGTTGATACTTTTTAGATACTTTTTAATTTTTAGTTTAATTCTATGACTTACTAATATTCTTTCACAATGAATGAGTTCACCTTGTTCGATTGGCACCACACTATTGTAGCTGAATGAATAATCATCAAAAAAAACAAGCAGAGTTTGTTGGCTAATTCTTTCAGGCTTGGTGCATAAATTCACTTTAAATTTTTAAATTAACGTCGATTTGAAGCTAACGTTTCAGTATGTTCCTTGTGATTTCAATAAATAAACCTACACCGTTAACTTTAATTCACATTAACAACTTTGACCCGATCAGCAAACGGGGTTCTAGGACTACACGGGTCTTAAAAATAGATAGATTAAAAATCTTACCTCTAAAACCTGAGCATTCTTCATCAGCATGTTTTTCCTCGGTATCCTGTACTGCTCGAAGCCAAGGAAGCCGTTATTAGCTGTCTGGAAGCCCAGCTTGGGTCCGATCTCGCCGACTTTGACGCCTGGGAGCGGCATGTGTGTGTCCGTGTCTCTGATTTGCACGAGGAATGGGTGTACACCGTAGCATTGCCCTTTGGTATACAGCTGCGCAACAACTATGCAATGATTTGCTGTGTGCGCCACTGGAAATAATATTGAACATCATCAAAATAAAAACAACATGCCCTCGTTTTGGAACCATCCTCGAAGACATTCGAAGAATCGATTGCAAAAAATCGCTTTACAATCCGATAAGCCTTTTTGAAGACAAATGGTATGAGTCAAACGAACAATCTCTTACGCCAAACTTATATATGGGGATAAAAAACCAGCAAGGTCGCTTTGGTACCGCCAAATTTTTGTGTTAAAAGTAATAAATAAATAATGCTGGACATTTTCACACAGCATCATCTAGCCTCAAACTAAGCAGAGCTTGTAATATGGGAACTACATGATTGATATACTATTATATAATTTATTTTCTAATTAAACATGTTTTATACATAGGAAACACCCAGACCCGAAACAAATATTTTCCGATCATACAAACATTTTGCACGTGGCGGGAATCGAAAAGTCAGAAGGAATTATAAATAAATAAATGGTATCTTACGTCCTCCTGGCCACCATTTGTATGACGTCAGAGTAGGACTATTTATTATGAACTCCTCAGTATTAGAGTCGTAAGTCGCTGTTGTCTCAAGTCCTCTCAGAAAAGTTCCATGGCCCAATTCCGTCTGCAAAACAAAACCACGATATTTAATAATCAAATTAAATGTAGCTGAGAAAGGGTTCTTGGCTCAGAATTCTTTAAATCGGGACACGCAATGTTTAGAAATCTTTAAGGCCCAGAACCTCAGTGAATTGAACTCAATTCACTAACAAAATAAACAGAACGTCATGTCTAACCATTGAATACGATGCCAGATTCTAAGAAAGCATGTGTCTAAAAGCTTTGAAAAAGATGGTCAAAAAGATGGATTTCACTACTAGTTATGTTGGTAAACTCGGGTCCGGAAAGATGTTTAGAACCAATGATTAGGAAAGGATCTTATTTTCGGGATTATTTTTTTCGATTTAATCTGCACAACATTCCTCTCTTCTCCACACATATTTGATAATATTGGCTTAAGTGATTTTTGCAGACCCAGCACCATTCTAAGGACACTGGCGGATAAGTTCTCCGTTTGTACACCACTAGATAGTCCTACATGCAACCCCGTAACTTTGGTCGGGTCGTTGTTATTGTATTTTTTATGGAAGCTGCTTCTGAGTCTAGGAAGTTCTCACCTGTGCGTAAGTTCCGATGATCTGCATTGTCCACGCCTTTGGCAACCATTCAGCTAACTGTTCTTCTGAACACTGGTTCACTATTGTCGGCACAAACATACCCATGTGAAGCATGAACGGTGAGACGTCCTTTACCACTCCTAATTGCACTTTGTATTTGTTTGTTGGGCTGTAAAATTATATAGATATTAATTAATAATGGCTTCGGCCTTTCCTTGATTTCACAAACGATACCAATTATATAGATAGATTAACACTTTATTGTACATTGTACACTAGCTTCTGCCTACGGCTGCGCCCGTGTGGGAAGTAGATCATGTCGTGTTATTCTAGGTCACGAACTATGCTTGTTCCAAATTTCATCGACATCGGTCCAGCCGTTACGGAGATAATTATCAACAAACATCCAAACTTTGTCATTTCTTATATTAGTAGGATAATAATACCTCGAAAATAAAAAAAATCTAAATTAGGATGGAAAGGAATAATTTAAATAACTTGGACGGTATGGTGCGTTTCATAGTTGTTATATTATATGTATACAATAGCATAGTTACTTCTGTTCCTACGTTCCGCCAGACAAAAGAGAGAGACAGGTATTTTATTTCTTCTATGCTATGTTCTGACGCGTAGTCTTATTGGCTATCCCCAACGAACGTTCACTCCAAATCTATTTTTTTTTTATTTACACTTCCGCACAAACAATGTAGTGTTAGGAGGACTTAATGCTAAAGCATTTTCTACCAGTCATCCTGGGCGTGCAAAAAGATGGTTTGGCGTGTCCAGTATGACTTTAGATAACATAAAAAATAATATATATAAAATATTGTATAAACTTTTTCTCACACGTCCGTGTCAGTGACGGTGCCGTGCTGTACTGTTACACGGATACTGCACGGATACTGCAGGGATAGGTATCAATAGACCTATAAAACTTAACAAGGTTCATCATCAGCCGAAAAAGGAAACTGCTGAACATATTACGTCTCTCCCAATACGCGCCATTGACTCCGATCTACGGCTCTTCTTTTCAAGCTTTTTTCACTTACTTAAAGACATCGAGACTGAGATCGTTAAGGACATGTTCCTTCAGAACGTTGACGAGTAGGCACGCTTTTCTGATGGAGTTCTCGTAACGCTCTTTGTGACTGAGGTACTCCTCCGGAACCTCGTCTTTCAGCTCTTTCACGCTGAGAACCAGCTCCTCTGGAAAATCAATGATGACGTGAGAATACGCGTACGCAGCAGTAGTGATGTAACCGGCTGATTAGATAAATCCTCATTGTTTCAAGAACTATTTCATCATTGAAATTTTGCCTGTTTAATTTACAACTTGAAACTCTAGTGACTTTGGTAGGTGTAAAAAAGCGTTTAGTATTCCTCGTTCTTGTGCCGATGATATGAAGATATTGAGACCAATTACCTCCTTGCTAGCTTGATCCTTTATTTTCTCCAAGAAGATCTCAATTTTATTTATCTATTATAATAGGAAATAATAGATAAATAAAAAAAATAAAAAAAAAAAAAAAAAAAATCGTCAAATTCTTCAAGGCTTGGTCGGCGTTAATTCACTTTAAGATGTTAAATTCACATAATAGGTGAACCATTGAGCTGCGTTATGATAGCCTGATATCATAGCAATGCGCCTTTAAGAGACGGGTGCGCACATTAACAAGCAATCAGTTTAAAACAATGAACCCAACTGCATTTATATATAACAAATGACACTTCGTACTATTATATCCTACGAATCCATTACACCGCATTTGTATTAATCCAACAACGGACAAGATAAAGGATTTATGTCTCGTCAGAAATCAAATATGGTGGTTTGTAGCCGCCATATTAGATTTCTTGACAAGTTATCCATATAAATATCCTATGTTAGTCCAGTGATCAAAACAAATCCAATGATTTGTTTTTTTTTTAATTAATCAAATTCCATCAAGCTACAACGAGAGTCAAATGAACAGACATACATACGTATACCCGAAAAACAATACCCTTCTTTTGGACAATAAAAAGTAGCCGTACCTACCTACTTACAAATTTTGAACGCAAGCAGCATAGGCAAAACTGTGACCCTAACACCATAATACCGCGCTAGCAAAAAATGATTTAAAAAGAACATGTTTTTGCATTTTCTCACTTAACTTTGTTGTTTTACTTTCCAAAATGTTAGAGTTAAGTGTTATTTTAGAGGTTAGGTACTTAGGTATTTTGCCATTTTATTTATCAAGAGACAATAACAAGACTAAATAATATAAAGAATTATTTACAGCGGTTTTACGAATGCCACAAACTAAATAGACTCAGCTTAAAAATATTAGTAATGCGTATTTTCGGCATGAGCCCCTTCATCACTCACCAATCTTCTTCCTCTCCTTAGTATTCTTTTCTCCATAGTCTACCAGGTGGATAAGTTCTTGTATATCGAAGGAGCACTTCTGTCTTTCTCTCACCAGATCTTCGTTCATTTTATTCAGCGTCATTGTGAGTACACGTCTACGCAGCAGCGAGGTTCAATCTGGAATGATATCGCTTTGTTTTATTACAAGTTGCGGATAGATATCAGTCAAATCTACAACTACTTATCTATTTTCAATAATACCTACTTCCATCTTGAGTTCAATGTACAATTTCGTTGTATTATTGCTTTTATCATCTCTAGCCTGTAAGTATATCTGTTGGTGCTGAGACAGATACTTAGTTAGATTTTACAAGCTTTTAATAGTTGGTTAAATTGCCTTGTTAGGTAGTATGTAGGTCAAATCTTGCAACTGAATTTTAAACCAGTTATCCCCAACCGATTAAGCTGTTTTTATTTCAGCATAGCTGAATTAGAAGACAAAGCTTAATATTCTGTGACTATCGTTTCTTAACGATAAATTTTAACAATATAAGAATAATAATTAATTTATTATTAATTATAATTATTATTAATAATAAATTAACGAATGAGAACGCTTCCGCCTGGTAGTGATCTGGATCAGTTGATCCAGATCACTATCTATATATCGTTGGCAACGGTCTTTAGATAGCTAGCTGTTTCATCTATATTTTTGTATATACCTTGTACATAGATGTATGAATAAATGTGCATTTATTATTTATTTCAGTAATTTATTAAGTACCATTAGTTTAAAAAAAATATAATTTTATCTATTGTCATTTATAAATTATGAATTAAATTTGAAAAAAAAATACGTTTATTAGACTTGTTCAAATTAATCTATAATATTTAAATAGTTTTGTAGGCTTTAAAAGTTGGCTATGGAAGATATTTTATAACATCTTGTATTGCACCCACTTTTGGAAATAAAAAATATTTCTATTTCTAGGTGCCTATATCAAAATTGTTAACCATAATATCTCTCACGGAACCAGCTCTGTTAACTTTATAAATACCTACATAAACAAACAGGCTTCAAATAACAAATTACTCTTCATACTATTACCTGTCACTCTCAAGGCTAAGGCGAATCCAAAAATGATTTAAAAAAGACTAAAGATTTTGGATTCGTCAGAAATCAGTGGTTCAGAGAAGAGATCACATAGATTGGACTATAAACTGTGATGAATTAGAATCTCAGTTATTGGACTCAAACACATTTTATCAAAGGTACTAGGACTCTATAAGTCAGAAAAGTTCCTCAAAGCGCCATCTTTTAAGAGTCTACATAACTAACATAACTCTTGTTTTGTAAGAAGTTCACCACAGATATTATAATACGTTTCACTATCACTCACATGTGGTAAGGCTATTCGCTGCACAATGGCAAAGTAAACAAAGTCCACAATCGAGTTCTATTGTTGACAAAATAAGATTATTCCTCCTTCACTGACCTTAAGATCAATTATTCATAGCAAAATATTTACTTACGGAAAGACGATCGGCAACTAAACACAATCAGTTAAATAATTACACTACATCACTCGTAAAAACAGACGACTGTCTACGGTTGCAAGCGAAAACAAACTAGCTAAACTCTGGGTACCTCACTCGCACAGTATAATATTAAACAGTGATTCATACATCAATAAAGTGATGAGCTGTGAACACTACTCACGGGCACAGTTTCTTGATAAGTATGATAATTGATAACACGGATTTTGAATACATGCGGAAAAAAAGTCCATAATATTAGTTTCAGTCCGAAAAATAATAAATTAATTGGGAACGCTTCCGCATGGTAGTGTTCTGGATCAGTTGAGCTATCTATAGATCGTTTGCAACGGTCTTTAGATAGCTAGTTGTTTCATCTGTATTTTTTATATATACCTACTTGTACATAGTTGTATGAATAAATGTTTCAGTCCTGAGTAAGTACATACTACAGCCAGGTTAAACTGACATAGACCGCCATTTTAGTAAAGATAGTTTAATCACGGTAGGTATAAAGTTTAGGAAGGTGACCCACTTTCTAAAAAGACGACCAGTTTGTCTTTCCATAAACAGTCTGATCTATCTCCATGATTAAAAATAATCCAGGATTAAAATTTTCGCAAATCATTCCAATGATGTGAGATAAATCAGAGTTGAGATACTGCATACCTATTGGCTTACAATGTTTCTTGGTTATTCGCGCTCTCGAGGAAGTGATTGCACCTATCTATTAACAAATGTAGGAACCATTCGCAACTTCTACAAGTTATGTGGTAACGATGCTTCGATGATGCTGGCCAGTTAGGTAATACATTATATGAATGTAAACTTGATAAACTAGCTTCGGTTTAGAATTCACATAAAAAGTTAAACATCTAAGTACAGATTAAACTATAGCGGCTGGATATAATATTAAAAACGGATAATCAAAAACAGAAAACAGATATTTTTTAGTTAGATTGTTAGGTATATGTCAAAAATAACTGTTCGTATTTATTTTGTATGGTCAGTACCGAGATTGGTTACTCCCTATATGTTCCACGATGCCAAGTTAGTAAAAAGCACGGTTAAGTCTTCAAAAATAACATTAATCTGATAAAAAACTTTTTATCCCTAATAGTCACAAAACAGGTTATTATATACATAGTTACTTAATTTTAAGACAAGGAAAAAAACCTTTGTGAGAGTAAATAAATGATTTATTTATTATTATTATTATATTCATTTGCTATACCTACTTATGATATAAATAATTCACTATCTACCTATGAATTCAAAGCAATGCGTCTTAAATTATCCCTGTAAGTAAATATTCCTAATAACTACCCTCTTGTATTGCGAACAGTTTCTATAAGGTAATGATTTTAGTCCACAACCATGGACAACCAGTTTCAAAAGGCATTAACACCTATCTATTTAATTTTCCTGTACATTCCTTAGGAATGTATATGAAAATAAAAAACCGAAAAATTGAAAAAATTGAACCGAAAAAAATGAAAAATTGTTAATAGATTTTTTTTTGTAATTTTTTTACACAGCTTAAAATACTCAGAGCTTGTGTTTTGAAAATACATAACTGATAATGGATACTTAAAACTTTTTTTTTTAATTCTTTATACATAGAATATTTGACATTATACATAGAAAACACCCAACACATATATATTATTAGTTTGATAATTTATTACATCATACGAAATCCATATATATGAAACTATTACCGCGTACTTATCAAGTATTAAAAAAAATGAGAATTATTTCACAGTTTACGTAGTAAGTACTTTCTACAGTTGCCTTAGGACTCTTCAAAGTTTTCTTAAGACTATATAAACACCCAACAGTCACGTACTGTTTTGTCTTGACCCCACATTAAGATAACCTGTGTCATGGGTATCAGGAACAACGAGTACCATGGTATCAAACATTTGTCACACAACCGACTACACACCCGCCGCGCCAACGAGATCGCAGAAGATTTCTTGGAACTATTTCACAGCTCTATTAAAATTACTTTTACAGTTTTACAAAACAAACAAACACGCTCACAACTGTATTCTCCAGGATGTACATCCTCCGATACATACTCAGTGCGTAAATCTTTTAGATTCCAACTGCACCAAATGCACAATGCAAACAATATGGCACATCACATGCCCGCGTTTTGCAAATAGTTAGCATTCCACGTGATAGGTTACAAGTCCATCACTGCATATTGGAACAATGGCACATGTTTTCGAATTATTGGATCTAGGGCATACCGATTTCCTCACTATGTTTCCTTCACCGTTTCGAGCACGGATTAAAGACCTACATACATTTTTCGAGTGGCAAAATCCATTTGTTCACCGTGTTCGAACCCACGACCTCAGGAATCGGAAGTCTTTTTACAGCCCACTATATTAAACTGTCAAGCCAAGTGTCGGCTTGATACAGTTTAATATTATTCCAAATTACAGTTTCCCCTGCATGAACGGCTTCAGGTATTTGTGGTAGCTCTGGTTGACGGGCTCGGCGTTGAGCGGACTCTTCATCGCTTCCTCCATCAGCCGCTCGTACACACGACCGTCATATGAACCCAGAGTCGATTGGAGCAACTGTAAACAATATTCATTTCAGATGTACCGCTGGCGCCGTCTCTTTTATGTTATAATAGGCTCTACTCTACCCAGAGCATCACCCGCGTGGTTCTCAAATAAGTAGGCTATGTGTTATTTTAGGTCACGAACTATACCTGTTTCATATTTCATCCAAAACTGTTCAACCGATACGGAGATCATTAGCAACAAACACCTAGAAACATTTTATGTTGTTTTGAACAAACGTTCGCCATGACGTGTGGAACGCTCCTTTCGGCTTTATAGGGACATTCTGTTACAAAACATAAATAATAACAATAGCTAAATACTGTTAAGATTTTCATAGGCCCTTTAACTGGTAGAATATTAGTAGGATACAAACGAGCATATTTATTTTGTCGGCGACCGACGCGACGGTATCGTTGGGGATTCAATACATTGACGCAAACTTTGACAACCACTTGAGAACCTTTTCCCTTAGCTCCCCACAGCCACCAATGCACACCTCATTGCAATATCTTCCTCCGCACCTAACCACATAATCTCGGACCTAGCGTTTCGGTAATGATAGGCAAAAAATCAAATTTTGTATTGATTTCTCTACCAAACAAGGTCGTGTGAATAGCCGGCTAAGCATATTTGTTTTACCGACGCGACGGTATCGTTTGGGATTCAATACATTGACGCAAACTTTGACAACCACTTGAGAACCTTTTCCCTTAGCTTCATCATCTTTTCACCCTTAGGTGTGATATAAAAATATATGGGACCATCCTTAAAGTATACTCTACCCGTTAAAAAAAGAATCAATAAAATAGGTTCACAAATGGGAAGATATCTCGTAACTTACACACAAAAAACCCATACAGACTAATTGTGAACCTCCTCCTTTTATAGGTCGGTTGAAAAGGAACACTCTAGAATAGTTTCGTAGAACTTAAAAAAAATACTCTTACCTCATCCAATACATCAAAGGCATCCACAAGGCCTACTGCGTTTGGCCTAATTTTAATCAATAGCTCCTCATACCAAGCTTGCAAAAAGTTCAAATCCTGTTCAGAAAATGTTGTAAACTGAAACAATAAATAAATAAATAATTAAAAATCACATTACAATCGATAACCTCAGTGGCGCGGCGGGCGAGTGGCCGGCAACTAATGTTTGATTGAATGAAAAAAATAATGCAAATTCTTTATAGTTGTTAAATAATTTAAATAAAACTAGCTTATGACTGTTTTCCCCATGATGGAGAACCTCAGATACGTACTCAGGACGTAGATCTCTGAAGATATGAAGTAGGGGGTAGTCAGAGATACGTCCAAACATTATATTGGCACATGTCCGCGTTGTAGTAGTTAGCATAAACACACTAAATCTGACATATTAAAATTAAAAATACAATTGGCGGTCTTATTGCTAAAAGCGATGTTTGCACGTGCTACAGATATTTGTTCCGAGTCTGAGTTGTGGTACCACGTTACTCATAGTTCCTGACACCCACGACACAGGGAATTCCAGTGCGGGGTCAGAACTATGCATTAAACGTTTATTTAATATCATGCAAACTTATTCAGCTGTCGGTCTAGTGATGTTAGACACTGCGTTTATTTAAAAAAAAACATCATAGTCATCATCATCCGCAATCTGTAGAAGTCTGCTGGACATAGGCCTTTGCATCTACAACCACCAACTTCCCGCAACCTTTGAGATGCCATTGATCCATCGGATTATTGTATGATGTGGGCCTATCCTATGATAAATGATAAATAATGTTGGCATTTTTCACACATCATCTAGCCCAAAACTTGTGTCAGTCATGTTGTGCCCATAGCTTGTGTTATGGGCACAACATGACTGATATAATAATAATGTGTTTGTAAATACATATTATACACAGAAACACCCAGACCCGATACAAATATTTGCAATTCATAGATTTTGAAGCTTACTCGTAGTAAATCATTGAGTTTCTCCAAAGCCCAGTATACAGAGTACAGCTCGACCAACTGATGAAGCACTGCTCTCATTTGGGGCGAGGAGTTGGCTGTTCTTCTGCAGACTTCTTCGTGGAAGGTCGATATGATGATGACGCGGCAATGGGCCTGAGGATGGAAACAAATAAGATAATGCAGCATTAGGGGTTCTACTTCAGTTACATAATTTAAAAATAAATCAAAAATAACTTATTTTCAAAAGGTTTACAAAGTAACAAGAGATTTCATTGTTATGCTACAGAATTAAAGTCAAAATTCATTTATTCATTAACTCCCAAGGATCCCTTTGAAACGTCGGTTTCATCTACTGACTGTTCCTCCGCGACCAAGCCAGGAAAGAAAGGCAAGAAAACAAGGCTGGTTATTCTTTTTAATTATCCTTTTACAAAACAACGAGTTGGAGCATGGAGCATGAGCGATATCAGAAAGAAATAAAGCAGTTTTTTTAACTATTCATACCTAAGTACGGCCTTCGGAGGGCAAAAGTAATTACGTTTTTTACGAGACAGAAACTTTATATTTTAGAATATTATTACGACTATACCACGTAAAGAATAGTAAAGTCTATTCTCCTGCTGCCGTTTCAGTTCCTGTCTCACGGCCGTCGAGTGTGGTCGCGGACGGTGCTCATGAAGGACGTCTAAACGGTCAACGAAACGTCAGCAGGAGAATAGTAAAGTACGTGGTATAGTCATAGTAATATTCTAAAATGATATCAAACCACGATTATTTAAATTCCATGAGATACTTTACAGGTAAACTTTGTATCTTATACCTTTGTATCTTATAAACTGGCTCACTGATAATTAGACTCATTCATTCTAATCAAAGGCGTTACATCTGGCTAACTCAATAAAATCTCATAAAAATAAGCCACATATAAACAATAGCTAAAATTAAATCAATGCTAGGAACATTAGAACAAATAGAAAATTAAACAATGGGTAAGTCATACCTGCGACATTGTGTCTTACATCTATGTACAAGTAGGTATATACAAAAAATACAGATGAAACAGCTAGCTATCTAAAGACCGTTGCAAATGATCTATAGATAGCTCAACTGATCCAGATCACTACCAGGCGGAAGCGTTCCCAAAATACTGGCCGCATTGCCACGCTGAATGGCAATGCATTTTATTTTCAAATTCGAATGGTACAAATTCTTTAGTTTTACTTATAAACTAACAACTACAAGGTGTGGTATGGGAATAGAGGATGCGTCTACTCACTTCAGCTGCCGAAACCAGTTGCACGGAAGCCTTGTTCCAAGCGTCTTCCGCTGAAACTCCTGATGCAATCCGTCTCTGCATGTCATCAACGCATGATGATATTTTCCTAAAATATATCAAACTCTGAACTATCATCAAGGCGTTAGAATTATGATAATAACCAAAGATTTGTGAGATTATAAGTATCAATATTTTGACAAAATAAATGTCTCACCTCATTGCAACCGTTTGGAATCCACGGATAATGCCGTCCACTGAATTCTCCCAATTTTTAGGGAATCCTTCAGATATAGTTGCCTTCAGATAAGCGACTGTTGGCGTCATGGCTTGACTGTTGATTTGTTGCCATGTCTTTACTAGAAATCTGAAAAAGAACAATAAAATAAATATTGCCAACAGATAAATTCAAAGTCATGACCCCACACTAGGCGGCTCAGTGGGCGATAGCCAGGTGAGACGAAAGAGATGCAGGTTATATTTGTTCCGGGTTTAGGTGTTTGGGTTACTATATTACTCGTAGTTCCTGATACTAATAATGACTTTTAAGTGTTACGAATATTTCAACCGTGTTGAGTGTTGACCTAGTGGGTGATACCCCGACTTCTGGATTCTACCAATGGATTATTCCACTCGAAAAATTAATGTGCGCATTAACACGTGCTCAAAACGGTGAAGGAAACATCGTGAGAACACCGGCGTGGCCCTAGAACCAAAAATTCGAAGGCATGCGCCTTCAGTTAGTGTTCCAATAAGCGGCGATGAGCTTGCAACCTGTCACGTGGAATGCTAACTTGCAAAACTCGGGCACGTACCAAATGTAATGTTTGGAAGTGTCTCTGACCACCCCCTACTTGGTATCCTCAAAAATCTAATCACTGAGTATGTATCTAAGGATGTCCACCATGGGGAAGACAATCGTGAGCGTGTTTGTTTTTGTTTTGAATATTTAATACTAAACAAATATAGTTGTTTTGCCCATTTATCATCAGGAAGGGTCACGGAGACGGGAATTACCTGGCAGTCTGGAGAAGCAAGACGGTATTATCACCTTCATAAGTACATGACGCAGTAACCAGAGAGTAGGTGAGCGGCAGATTAGATGACTGCATGTACCCGTGCCCTCCACAAGCCAACCGACACTTCTCGACTATTGAAGCGGTGTCGTAAGTACTGACAGCTTTAAGGCAGCAGGCTAAGGCGTGAAGCTAGAAGAAAAATCAAAATAATGCTAGTATGTAAGCTCGATAGATAGATTGACGAACTCTGTCTGTAATGGGCGAAGGTCCGCCTGAGACGCAGAAGGGTACGATTCCGCGGTACAAATGTTTGTATAATCTCAAATATGTACTTGTCTCGGGTGTATAATATGTTTTCGATATTAACTGATAAGTAATATTAATTTTATAGGTGCTTACATAAAAACAATAGTAATAAAATGGTTTATTTTATTCTAAATGTTGAATATTTGATAAGAAAAATATTCAATTTTTAATAATATTTCAACATAATATTACACCTTATTAAATATTATAAGTTTGCAAAGGAAACGCAAACTTTTTATTATGTATTTTTTTAAAATGACCTAGCGCTGTACCTCGGGTAATCTCGCCAAGTTCCCGCCAGTGAGTTGTTCATTGATGTCATTGAAGGTATCCCAAAGCATGTTTGCCGTGAGTTTCATCGCGTGACACGCGGCTATGCCGACGAATATCTTGTGTTGTTGCGTAACGAAGTCAAGGATCTGGCATTCGGGTTTACTGGAAATCAAATTTAAGTGACACTGTCGATACAATTCAGACTTAAGGCACAAAGCAAGGCAAGGGTCCAAAGCTATAAAAATTAGGGTATTTTTATAGCATCGTGTAAGAAATTAGACTGACGATACGACAACATTATTATGCTTACTTATTAAGATTTTTGAGGTGTTGATTAACGAAACACTGTGACTCTTTCTATAACACATTTATTTCAAATTCAACCGTAGAAAACAAAACACTGTTTAGCTAAGCATCATCATCTTCTTGTACTTATCCCACATTTATTTTTATTAAGGCACAAACGGTTTACAATATAAATATTAATTTTAAAAACTAAGCATTCTTACACCAATTAAGCTGCCGCTAATAGTAACACTATATAAATAATTTTGAACACTATATTTTAATTACGTGGGGTCGGCACAACATGTTTTCATCTTCCACTCTCCTCTATCAGCCGTCATCTCAGTTTCAATCCTTTCTTAACCATGTCATCCTTGACAAAATCCATCCATCTTTTCTTTGGCCTACCTCTGCTTTTATTTTCATCCACATTCATATTTAACACTCTTCTCGTAAATGTAACAACATTCTTCCCTCCTCATGACGAGCAACAGATTTTTAGTAGTTGCTTAGCTCAGCTAGTCAACTGCTATAAATCTTTTTTTCTTTATTTCTTAAAATATAAAAGTGACTGTTGTGTGGTATAAAAACGTACTTTTCGTGTATTTGGGACTGTCTCCGCACGGCGGAGTATCGGGTAGCGATGGTGACCGCTTTAGATAGGTAGTTGACGGTATCGTATACAATGACGACTCTGACGAACACCATGCCTCCATAGCCCAGTTTGCTGTTCCGAGATTTAACATAGGTACCATCCTAGTAAGGAAAAAAAAATCTTGGCATAACCTTGTATGTTTATGTTTTTTTTGTATGTTATTACGTTGCAAACAGGCGGTTAACGTCGCCTATTGACATCTGCAATCACCTGGGGCATTAATGATGCGCTGCCTGCTCCGAAGGACTCTGAATTCCTGTGTTTTTTCTAGAAAACAGACTTCTTTTCCTATTATTATATAATATACAGGGTTACAGGAAAAATCGTGCTAGATCCGTTAAGGGCGTGGAGTACCCATCATTTCTGACTTATTTCACTATGAAACACCCTACCCTAAACTTAACCCTTTTCGAGATATTCGACTTTAAATTTTTTTTCAATTCAATTCAATTCAATTCAATTCAATTCATTTATTGCGAAACATGGGTACAAGCAGTAGATAGTACAGTAATAGTAAGACCAGCCATGATCTGCTTTACAGCATGCAAAATTTTATATAAAAAATAAGTAGTTATAAATCTAAATCTAAAGAGTCATGTAAGTATTCGATTATACAACCAGGCTAGCTAATGTCACAATATTGTATGTAATGAAAAAAAAAATGTATATAAAATGTCAAATTCTTAAAATTATCTAAAATTTGTCAAAAAGATATTCATTTATACTGTAGTACGCCTTTAGTAATAAAAGTTTCTTAAGTTTCAATTTGAATAAGCTTAATGTATTAATTTCGAGAATGTCAGTAGGCAAATGATTAAAAATACGAGGCGCCATGCAGAAAACACTGTTGTTAAACATTGCTGTCTTGCTTGGAGGACAACATATTTTCGTGTTCTGTCGTTTACTTTTAAACTTTTTAAATAAATACATGTTGCTTTTTACAAATAAGGCCATCTCATATATGTACATAGAGGGTAATGTCAAAATATTCAACTGGACAAAGTACGGTTTGCAACTTTCGATTTGCCTTATCTTACAAATAGCCCTGACACATTTCTTTTGCACTTTAAAAACCTTTTCCTTACCAGTTGAATTGCCCCAGAACAGAATTTTTTTATTGAAAATTGCCGATTTTTAGGCTACTACATTTATTTTTGTTTATTTTGTGTATCTTATTATTATTATTATTGCATTTTTACATGTGTAATAAGATGCTTTAGGACGTCAATCATTAAAATAGTGCATAAGTTAATTGAATAGACCGTAGTAGACAAGTGAAAGTAAAGAAATAAAAAAAATATTAGAAAGTTTATTTTTCTCTAAGGGATATCTAAAAAAAATATTATGGCAATTGTTCGGCAGATCTTTTTTAAAATATCTACGTTTTATCAGCTATCTAACGAGGTATAACAATCTAGGGATTGTATTACATTTTGTGGAAAAAAAGTAGTTGGGACGCTCCAGGTAGCAGTTCTAACGGTCCCGCACCCCGGTCGTCGAGTGCCGGATGTGGCCGTTTTTGACAGAGTTTATCGAAGACTTCGAGAAACTGGCTCTGTTTTGAGACGAAATACAGACATGGGCCGACCACAAATTGACGACGAAGAACAGGACAATGAGATAGTGCAACGCTTTCGAGCGGATCCGACTACTTCCACTAATATTGTTGCCCGTGATCTAAGACTTTCGCAATGGAGAGTGTGGTTTACAGTGCATACTGCTGGCCTATACCCGTACCATTACACGCCGGTAAATGTTATTGAAGAAGGAGACCCCGCGAGAAGATTGTACTTTTGCAGATTTATGCTGAATGCTGATGTAGAAGACCCAGATTTTCTAAGAAATATCTTGTGGACGGATGAGTCCAAATTTGATAAAGATGGCATAACTAACTATCACAACGTCCATTACTGGGCCCCGAAAGAACTAAGGAATCCCAATAAGAAAAGAGTGAAGGGGTCCCAACGAAGATTCAGCGTGAATGTGTGGATGGGCATTATCTCCAATCATTTGATTGGACCTTACTTTTCACCGGATAATCTAAATGGGGAAAGATACAAAAATTTCCTGAGAACAGACTTGAGTGATTTGCTGGATGATCTGCCACTCAACCTGATCAGGGACATGTGGTTCCAACACGATGGCTGTCCTGCCCATTTCAGGAGAAGTGTCAGAGACTGGCTGGACACAAATTATCTAAACAATGGATAGGACGAGGTGGGCCGTTGCCATGGCCAGCAAGAAGTCCGGACCTAACCCCCATGGATTTTCATGTGTGGGGGTGCATGAAAAGTCTAGTGTACGGCGAGCCGAATCCAGTTTCGTCTGTGGAAGACTTAAGAGAAAGGATTGTGGATGCAGCAAATAAAATGAGGACCACGTTGACCACTGGAGTAGTGAAGACTGGTCTCCGTAGAAGGATGCGACAATGTATCAGAAATAGAGGCCATATTGAACATGAACTGTAGAATAAGAAAAAGTTGTGTGAAAACCTTTAATAAATGACATTTCATGCTTACCTATGTTTTATTTTACTTTTTAGGGCGAAGTATGAATTTTCTTCTCCACTGTCGCCTATGAAACTAATTTTTTTTCAATGCATTTGAATAAAACCCTAGATTATTATACCTCGTTAGATAGCTGATGAAACGTAGATATTTTAAAAAAGATCTGCCGAACAATTGCCATAATATTTTTTTTAGATATCCCTTAGAGAAAAATAAACTTTCTAATATTTTTTTTATTTCTTTACTGTCACTTGTCTACTACGGTCTATTCAATTAACTTATGCACTATTTTAATTATTGACGTCCTAAAGCATCTTATTACACATGTAAAAATGCAATAATAATAATAAGATACACAAAATAAACAAAAATAAATGTAGTAGCCTAAAAATCGGCAATTTTCAATAAAAAAATTAAAAGTCGAATATCTCGAAAAGGGTTAAGTTTAGGGTAGGGTGTTTCATAGTGAAATAAGTCAGAAATGATGGGTACTCCACGCCCTTAACGGATCTAGCACGATTTTTCCTGTAACCCTGTATATATAGTAGGAGCCGTGTTGGCCTAGTGGGCGATACCACGACTTCTGATCTGGAGGTCGTGGGCTCGAACCCGGTCGTGCAACAATGGATTTTTCCACTCGAAAAATTGATGTGCGCATTAACACGTGCTCAAAACGGTGAAGGAAACCAGCATGCCCTAGAACCAAAAATTCGAAGGCATGTGCTAACAGTAAGTGTTCCAATAAACGGCGATGGGCTTGCAACCTGTCACGTGGAATGCTTCCTACTTGCAAAACGCGGGCATGTATCAAATGTAATGTTTGGACGTGCCTATAGTCAGACCCTACTTGGTATCCTCTAAGATCTACTCACTGAGTATGTACCTGAGGATGTCCACCATGGGGAAGACAGTCGTGAGCTTGGTTGTTTTTTTTTTAGTATATACATATATTCATACAACTATGTACAAGTAGGTATATACAAAATGAAACCTAATCTAAAGACTATCTATAGATAGCTCAACTGATCCAGATCACTACCAGACGAAAGCGTTCCCAAAATACTGGCCGTATTGCCACTCTGAATGGCAATGCTAATGCGTTGACCCAGATAAGAGCCAGCTCTCTTGTCACGCGGCGCTTCTACAAGTCGCCCTGAAAGGATTTTGAAAACTCGAAGGTTCCCCACGAACCCAGAGTCTCAACCCCAAAAGGCTCAAATAAGTAAGCTCTGTCGAGACATCTATATCTGCGCCTCTTCCATATAGTTAAATTGTTTTTTTACTGTTTTTAAAGCTGTTACAATACAAATAAATCATTGTTCTCACCTCCAAAACTTGCGCGTGTTTCATGAGCATATGCCGCCTCGGTATCCTCACATGCTCAAAGCCCAGGAATCCATTGTTCACTGAGTTCAGTCCCATCCTGGCTCCTATCTCCCCTATCTTGATCCCTTTCAGGGGCATGTGAGTATCCTCATCCCTGACTTGGACGATGAATGGGTGGATCCCGTGGCATTGTCCTTTCGTGTAGACTTGGGCTATTACAATGACGTAGTTGGCTGTGTGACCCACTGAAAAACATTTTTTTATAATTAAATTAACATGGCAATTTTTAAATTCAAGCCACAGACGCTTAGGTATATAGGTAGATGAGCAAATAGAATAAATATAAAAGGAAATGTTAAGTGGATAAAACAAATAAATATTATTAAGTTACTGACTACCTAAATAGTTAAAGTAGAGCGATGTTTCGATCATTAACCGATCCTGATATACCGTCATCGAAAAGACAACGATATCGACGCAACGCACTGAAACTTACGGCGCACGTTTTATATGTCGTTACTACGAGTACATCATCTAAAGTGGAATACGTCAGAGAATACACCTAGGACAATTAAACTCATTCTAAGACGTCATCCTGAATGAGATGCAGAGTCGTCATATCATGGAAGGAATATTGGCCGCACAAAGATATCTTCAAAAGCTAACTCCTTATCCACCTTAAGAAAAAAACTTATGAGAAAACTCTGCATCACTAGGTTCTCTACGTCAAAGTTGGCCTTTGACTACTCCTTATCCACCTAAGAAAAAACTAATGAAAAAACTCTGCATCACTAGGTTCTCTACGACAAAGTTGGCCTTTGACCAGGTCAAAGGCCAACTTTGACTGACAGCCATATAATTATTATACTTAGTTAATTCGGAAACTAAGTAATAACGTAATTCAAAAGAGCATCAGAGAAACAATTATTTCAAGATCTAAAACATATACTTAATTGATAACTAATACAAGGTGTCCAGAAAGGGTATCGGGTATTTGTAAGTTCAATAAAACAAAAGTTATTTGTATGCAATAAAAAAGTTTATTGTTTATTATTAGCATATGAATTGGAGAATTATTTGAAAAGATGATGTTATCCAAATGATGACCGTTACGTTGCTGGCACTCTTCTAAACGGGAACGAAGATTAGCGATAACACGTTGACACATAGCTATCGATATTGCTGCCATTTCTGACCTGATGTTTTGCTTCAACTGGGTTAGATTCGTCGGATTATTTTGATAAACCTTACTTTTAAGGTATCCCCATGCAAAATAGTCAAGCGGGCTAAGGTCGGAGCTTCTGGAAGGCCAGTTGATGTTACCCCTTCGCGAAATGACTTTATAATTCGTTAACAACTTCCATTGAGTCATTTGAGGTATAACAAGTGGCCCCATCTTGCTGGAACCACGTTCTTGAGTTGAAACCTGCAAACTCCTGCAAGTCTGGGACCAAAAAATTTCGCAACATATCGCAATAACGGTCACTATTCACATTAATTGCTCGGCCTCGTTGATCTTCATGAAAATAAGGACCAATTATGCCTTTAGCACACATAGCGGCCCAAACAACGACCTTTGGGCTATGCAGGGGTCGTTCATGCTTTCGTCTCGGATTCTCCACTGCCCAGTACCGACAATTCTACTTATTAACATAACCATTCAGGTGAAAATTTGCTTCGTCACTGAACAGTATGTTGTTAAAGTTGTTAAATCGCTGCAGCATTTCGTTCGCAAAATTCAGTCGATTAGCATAGTCCGTATCCTTTAATTCTTGAACCAATTGAATTTTATAGGCTTTTAGATGCAAGTCTTTCTTTAAAATCGAATGTAAAGACGATTTTTTGATGTTCAACGCTTGGCTTCGCTTTCGGATGGATAAAGACGGATTTTGACGAACCGACGCCTCAACTTCTTTAATTGTTTCTTCATCGCGAACTGAACGCGGACGACCAGAGTTTTGAATTTTAACTGTCGCACCTGTATTCTCGAACATCCTGATCCATTTCCTAATGCTATCGTCACTTGACGCGTGGCGTGTGCTATATTCCACACGATAGAGACGTTGAGCAGTCACTATTGAATCACCATTACGATAATACGCTCGTACGCAAAATGCGCGATGCGTCCCCGAGTACTGTTCCATCGTGACTAAAACTTCACAAAATGGCGGACGCCACGAACCCCTCCCCGCTCTCTTTAGACGCCCCGTTTCGAATATGGCGCGAAAACAAATACCCGATACCCTTTCTGGACACCTTGTATAAAGAAGATTTATAATTAAAGCAAATAAGGCTACACAGTGGTGGTGAATCGGACTTCATCTCTACTACATGTTGGCATGCCGCAGCGCTGCTTTTCAGCTGAGACCAGTGTTGACCTCACGGATAAAAAAACAAACAAAACAACAAACACGCTCACGACTGTCTTTCCCCATGGTGGACATCCTCAGATACATACTCAGTGAGAAGAACTTTGAGGATACCAAGTTGGGGGTAGTCAGAGGCACGTCCAAACATTACATTTGGTACATGCCCGCGTTTTGCAAGTAGTAAGCATTCCACGTGACAGGTTGCAAGCCCATCGCCGTTCGTATTTATCTTAAAACGATAAATACGATCTTATACAGAACAGCAAACGATAAAATTCTTACAACAGCTAACTATTCATATATAACAGGCCTACGCCCAACTACAGGCGCAGTGAGCGAAGGCTCGCCTGAGACGCAGAAGGTTGCGGGTTCGATTCCCGCCGCGGGAATTTGTCCCTACAAATATATTTTCAAAGTTTTTGTATCCACAAATATTTGTCTCGGGATCTGGGTGTTTTCTACGTATAATATATATGTATTTACAAAAAAAAATTATATAAGTAGTATATCAGTCATGTAGTTCGAAGGCATGTGCCAACAGTTAGCGTTCCAATAAGCGGCTAGATGATGCTGTGTGAAAATTGTATAGCATTATTTTTTTTTTGTTGTCGTTTATTGGATAAATGTTACTTACAGGATCCAGCCCACCATTTGTAGGAAGATAGCTTGGGGCTGTTTAGTACGAACTCTTTGGTCTCGGAGTCATATGTCGCCGTGGTCTCTAGACCTCTGATAAATGTCCCATGTCCTAACTCCGTCTGAAAACAAATGGTTTTTGGAACTATCACAGTTAAGTTGGCGTTGCTTGCCTAGGATCTAAGTTGCAAGTATCCGCCAGATCGACATTGGGTGACCGGTAGGGACAAACATAGAACTCAGGATATGAATAACAAACGAACAATGGTTGAGATTGTTTTTTACCACAAACGATAAAAAGGCTGTTTTTGGTGAAAATGTAATGAAATTAACAAAAAAGTTGATAGTAAATACCTACCTAAAAGTAGATAGTAAGTGTCTATTAAACTCTGTGACGCAGTGGGCGAAGGTCCGCCTGAGACGCAGAAGGTTTCAGGTTCAATTCCCGCCGTGGGACAAATGTTTGTATGATGTGTGATGTGTCTCGGGGTCTGGGTGATTTCATGTATAGTATGTATGTATTTACAAAAAAATGCATATAAGTAGTATATCATTGATGTAGTTCCCATAACACAAGCTCTGCTTACTTTGGGGCTAGATGCTGTGTGAAAAAATGACCAGCAGTATAAAAAAAAAGTGCCGTTACGAAAACAACTCGATAGGTACAACACTTTATAAGTAGGTAGCATGTAGGTACTTAACAGTTATCACCTACTTGGCAAATAAGTTTACTAGTCCCCAGAACATTATACTCTTCTACTCTACTAGTGCGAGAACCTTTCTTCCCTAAGACTACGTTCTCCACGTTTTGGTTATAGCTGAAAACCAGCGTCGGGTGGAAACATGTGAATGTTACCAGTTCGTTATAGTACAGACAGACTTACTCAGACAAGAACAATTTTGTTGTTGTTTTAGTTATAAGTACCTTAAATAATACTTTACCTAAGTACTTCTATATTGAGTACCTCCCTACTTTTAATTTTTATTTTTCTATAATTTCTTAGGAACTGCAGACAGTAACTGACCGTTGTTAGTAATAAGTAACATCATGCAGTAAAATAAAAGTACCGTACTATCGGTGAAGACACCGACCAAATTTCGACTCATTCCGAGAGTCTTCATCACGGTGAGTGATCGCGACTCTCTCCCTCCGCGTCGAAACTTAGTCGGATCACCGATAATGAAAATTCCCGTTTTTACAATATGAATAATCAAATTCGCGATAGTTTTTGGAATAAAATATTAAAGTATTACCAAAACCATTATCCAGTTGTCGGCTTAAGTACACTCATTAATTCTCTTCTTATTGTATATTCCAATTATAAGTTACGGAATATAATATATTCCGTTTTACCTGTGCATAGCTTCCAATAATGTTGCACTCCCAAGCTCTAGGCAGCCAGTAGCCTCTCTGCTCATCATCACACTGGCTCATCAGAACCGGAATGAACATGATATAGTGCAGACCCAGCGGTGTACCATCGTGGGAGACGGATGAACTCAGGAGACTACTCATAAGCTCCCTGAAAAGAGTTTTCAAGATATTTTGAAATTGTTTACTAGCGTTACTATTTTGTTAACTATCGTCTTCAATTTTGACAATAGCAGCGTCCTGCCAGGGTTATTTGTCTTACTTCAGTCTATCCTCAATCCGTCTTGGGAAGACACGCATTTAAAAAAACATTTTCCGAATTAAATTCTAAATAAAACAATTCAATTGGCCCACACAAACTACTAACTTTAACGCTTCCGCCTGGTAGTGATCTGGATCAGTTTAGCTATCTATAGATCGTTTGCAACGGTCTTTAGATAGCTAGCTGTTTCATCTGTATTACTTGTATGAATAATATTTAACAATTTAAATGCTCTTTTCTTTTTAAAAAGTGAATATCCGTGTCCCGGATAACAGTACGTAGGTACCTATATAGGTATGCGTACTTAAGATCAAAGCTAAAAAGTGATGTATCTACATGTATGCTATAAATAAATGAATGAATGAATATGTCCCTACCTACTATGTGCCGACTATTTCAGTTAAATTCATGCAAATGTGAGTTCATGAGTACAATACAATGAAAACAAAAGTTCGAGTCGCTTTAACAAGATCAAAGGTCTTCAATAATATAAATACATTGCAGTGTCAATGAGTATATGAGTTGTCGGAGATAGGAATAACTTGTGATCGGCAACACCAAAATATATTAACTATACTTATAATCACTTCTGGAATTAAGACAGTCAATGATTATGTAGATATCACTTAACAAGACTTTTGATTAAGATTTATGGGCTTTTATAAACAGAGAACAAGACATGTTTCCAATCACAATTGGTTGTCCTACCTGTTGCACCACCGTATTTCTGGTAAATTAAAAAAAACTCAATAAAGTAGGTAGGTCCTTCATTACAGAATAACAGTCGCCGTCTTGCTGAAGTAAAATCACTTAGTTTATAAAAGTACCTTTATTCAGCGTGGCAATGCGGCCAGTATTTTGGGAACGCTTCCGCCTGGTAGTGATCTGGATCAGTTGAGTTATCTATAGATCGTTTGCAACGGTCTTTAGATAGCTAGCTGTTTCATCTATATTTTTTGTATATACCTACTTGTACATAGATGTATGAATAAATGTATATAAAAAAAACGTAAAAGTACCTATAATCAGAAAGATTGCTGTTTCCCTCATTTTGTAATCGCCTCAGGAGTCTAAAGAGCGCCACGGCTTTTCTCACCGCTTCTTCGTATTTCTCCTTGTGACTAAGATATGCATCAGATATCCCTCCGAATAGCTCGTCCTTGATGGACAGTAGCGCTTTCTCTGTAAAAAAAAAACATTTGAATTAATGATTTTATCAAACTCATTTGAATTGACGACCTCTGTGGCGCAGTGTGCGAAGGTCCGCCTAAAACGCAGAAGGTTGCGGTTTCGATTCCCGCTGCTGTATAACTGTATATATATGTGGTTAGGTAACCCAATTATTGTGGAAGGTTATTTCCTTCATTTTGTCATCACACTACGTGAGATCCGAGCAAAAGAAGTAATAGCGTGTGCGCGCGATTCGACGCGGTGGGTTGGGGCCGAGGGCGTTCGTGGCACAGCTAGTAATAGGTACTATACTGCTCTACCATCTAGAAGCTGCCCTAAGTAATCTTAAAACATGATGTGCAAACGTCAAACGCTAATTACCGATGAAAAATCGGTGCAAGTCTGTATGTCCAACTTTATCTCTGAGCATAGTTTTCGGAAGTTAGCTTTAAACCACTGCTGTGTACACTCAATGAAAAAGTTCCAACAGAGTTCGCACTAAAAAACAAATTTTTTGGAAGCCGAACGAAGCGTTTATGTTCTAGCTGGGAACTACAAAAGCAGGCAGTGGTACAAAATCTACCACAACAAAGTTACATGAAAAAAACCGCTCTTGATTAGTAAAATGTGTTGAAATATGAAAAAAAGTTGCTGCGGGGTGGCAAGCCGCATTTTTTCCACAAGCGCCGATACCAGCAGCACTACGAAATTCGCGTTTTATGGTAACCCTTATTCATCCCATCTTATACATATATCTATGTACAAGCAATTGAAAAAAACGCATTACAATCCAATAAGACGTTTCGGGCATAAATGGTAGCAGACAAAAAAACAACGTCTTATGGCAAACGCAATAAACTTAGTTAAAGGCTCCTTACGTCGCGTCGGTCCCGGGTACAATAGTCAGAAAGTGGTCAGCACCTACCTCTTTCCTTCCTAGCTGTGGTCTTGTCAGGTCCTCCGTCGATGAACTCAGTCATCTCCTGGACGCTGAAGCAGCAGCTGTCCCTTTCCCTTTGCAGGTCTTCGTTTACGGCACTCATATTTTACTTTGAACTAAAGTAGACTACCCTGCTCTACCGAAGATAAAGAACTCTTCAGCAACTAGGTAAATACTTTCAACGTTTCAACCAACTACAAAATAACAGACAAATATCGTTAATATTTTAAGACAACTTTCATCCGCTTATCTCGGTTAGTTGGTCATTGACCGCATTGACCAGCTAGGATGACATAGCGGTTGAATCTGTGGACCAATTTGACGATATTGCTTGCAGTGCAGATTTAAGTTTAAATAGCAGACAGTAAAAAACCGACCAAGAGTCGGACTTGATTATCTTCTGTCCAAGGCTTCGAACGTGTGGTTCCTAGACTAATTTTACCTGAATTATTCTACACAGTCACGAACTATACCTGCCTCAGATTTCATCCAAATCGGTTCAGTCGTAACAGAGATTGTTAGCAACAAACATCCATACTTTCACATTTATAATATTAGGAGGATTTGCCATGCTAGCCTGGATAATTTTACAGCCCATGACAGACTACAGACGGCCGGCATGGACTTATGGACTTAGTAACGACAAATCAGTTCCTTAAAATAGTTACAACGATCATTAAATTATTGTTAGGTATGTAGGCACCTACAAATATAGCTACCTACTGATATACTAAGAGCTCTAAAATAAGTACCTGATGTTAGGTAACAGTATACCTAAATAATAACTAACGAAATGGTGGAGTAGGTAATTATCTACCTGGTAGGTGTACGAAATCGGTTGGATTTGGTAGTCTAAAAAACGATGTTTGAAAACGATGATGAAATCAGAGCGCACTACGCCCGTCGACACACACACGGCACACAATGCTCAGAGTTAAACTGAGCTTGTTTTTACTTTTGCTTGATTGGCCAAGCATTGTAACTACCTACCTAGTTGTAGCATGGTAAGTAACCTATGTAAATACTTATAATAGTTTAGATTTTTTGCAAGAACTTTAAATGCTCGAAAATGATAGAGAATTTGCAAATTCCAGATGTTGTTCGGCGCATAATTTTGTTATTCCGTAAATACCTAGGTAAATAAGGAATTAATGTTTGCCAGAAACATTACTGTCGGTTCCTATATAACATTAGCCGATGTCCGCGGTTTTACTCGCATGGGATAGGTAATTTAGGTGCATTAAAAATAATTGTATGCCTTACACCCTTATGGGCTTTTTTTTAATACCCTGATACGAATTCAGTTATTTTGTACAAAGTTGTTCAGCCCTTTTCACCCCCTTAGGGGTAGAATTTCCAAATGACCCCCTACATCATAAAAGGAATATACCCTCCAAGTTTCATGCTTCTAGGACTTATGGCTTAGGCTGTGCGTTGATCCGCCAATCAGTAACGGAACAGTTTTATATACTTATATTAACCATAGCTAGAGACACAACTACGCGTGAAAAATAAAAATGTAAAAGGATGTACCTATTGAACATTCTACCTTTTAAAATTTCGGAAATAAGTACCTATGCTTCTAAACTAAATTATAAATTTAGACATCTTACTAACTCACCTTTTCTAATATTACATAAGTGAATTGTTTTCGTCCAAACTACCTATTTAGATAATAAAATGTAAAACAATAGTTTTCGGGATGACTTACTTAGTTCAGAGTTCAACATTTTGGTAGGTAGTACGATAAAAGTTGACTAACTAGGTAGTCTGCCTACAACATGTATTTCTCTACCATGTTAGATATGTCTAGTAGAACCAATGTAAGATTTACATTGGTTCTACTAGACATTTTCTTTGACTTTTCTATAGCTACATCGCATTCACATGTTTAAGATTTTGCGAATTTTCTGTAGTGATTAGCACACAACTACTACAGAGCAAAGATACCTAATACTTTTTGTTTACCTACTGATATTTTATTATTTATTATTACAGTATAAGTTTTGTGACTGCTGGTGCGTCAGGTACATAATAATTTATAAATATATGATTTATGTTACGAGGTCACAAATAGTTATATTTTTTTACTACTAAGTGACTGAAGAAATATTTTTTCGCCTCTTGCGGTAGAACCACAGATATTATATTTTTTTCTAGTGGGAAAATCCATTGGCACGCCCGGTTTCGAACGGCCTCCGGATTGGCCGGAAGTCGGGATACCGCCTGCTAGTAAAAATATAAAGATACATTTTACAAATTATTTATTTGCTTTCTTTTTTTAATGAAACTAAAAGCAACTCTCACAGCGTTTCTTGGCGTTTGTTGGTATATTGTTGTATACGTCAGAGGGTTTTGTTAATAAATTTAAAAGTTGGTAGGTACCTATTGCCGCGAAATCTCTAAGAATGAGAAGTTACCTAGTACCTAGTATATTT
Source organism: Perizoma affinitatum (assembly GCA_961405105.1). Lineage (NCBI taxonomy): Eukaryota > Metazoa > Arthropoda > Insecta > Lepidoptera > Geometridae > Perizoma > Perizoma affinitatum. Next base: position 13,513,459 of record OY560189.1, read on the forward strand.
TATTTCTGCAACTGTCGGTAACTGCTTACCAACAGGTGGGTCATATTACTTGTTTGCCACTTTAGCAGTACAAAAAAAATGTGTATGTGAAATAAAAAGTGGCTTCGTTAATGCTTATAATACCTATGTATAAAAAATAAAGACTGATTACCTATTTAGAAATTATTTGTTTTTTTAATTAGTGTAAATAAATGGATCAGGGCATTCCTGGAACTCTTGTCCAAAAATCCCCTTAGATTCCCCTTTGGGTACCAGAAGGGGGATATCTGGACAAAAAGTCCAGAAATCCCCTTCACAAGGGCTTTGTGGGATAAGCCTATTAGATCTACATATTTAAAATCAGCAAAAGGTTCGGAAATTAAAGAACAAAATCGACCCAAAGGATTTATTGGACCATTTTCTTATTACAGGATAAAGCTAATCACTTCTTAGCAGTAACGGCTGCCTCGTCTTCCCTCGCGAAGGATTGTAGGAGCTCCTCTTTCTTGGCGGCGATGCGCTCTTCACGGCGCTTGCGGGCTTCCTTCACCTTGTTACGACGAGCCTCGGCCTGGTCACTGGAAAAAGAAACAACAGACTGTTAGATTCTTCAGTAGAAGTGTGTAATTGGCATAAGCAAGGCGCGGGGTACGACGCGTGAGACGCATTATGGGTCTGTTTCAGTAACTAGTATTTTAGTGAGATCGTGGAAGTAATTTTTCCACAATCTCACTTCTCGTGCCGGCAGCTATACCGATTACAATGTTTAGCGATTAATGAAGTTTTTTCTTGTTGGTGTACTAAAATAAATATATAAAGAACAGAGCCTATCATTATTTTATCATTTATCATTGTAGCATTTTTACTCATAGTTACCTATTTAAAACAGTTATTTACAGTAAAATAGAATAAACTAAATAAGCATAAGGCACTAGAAAAATTCTCCTGATACAGAATAAAATACAGAAATGCTAAATAATGTTTCTTAATGTAAGAATATAAATGTTTCGAATGTTATGTAAAATTTTGACTACCATATTATTTACTTTTTTATTTCTTATATACAGGTATGATTTTGATTTCTGAAGCAACATCCAAATGGATTCCGCTAACAATATAAACCTCAGGCGTATTTTACAGAAATGCGGCCAAGGCGACATCTCTAGAATCTATTTAGTATCTTTCATATGAATATGATTCTGAGGACTACTTATGAAAATCACCTAATGTATGAAAAAAGCAATGTGAAATCAATGTGTTCATATGTTGAACAAACACCAAATTGTCCAAGTAGTCTCTCGAGGTCTTCGCTTGAAAACTTTCCATTGTCCCCTGATGTGGCCGAAAATCGGGGGTCAACGGGAATAACTCGCTTATTCACTATTCTCTACCACTACCAACACAAATACTAATTATTGTACCTCGCTTCTGCTCGGATAAAAGTAGCAAAAAATTATTAATGAGCCATGTTCCAAATAGCATCCAAATCAGGGTATCTAGACAAATACCACTTTCTGTTGGCGTAAAGCCTGTGGAAATAGGTTTGGAATGATTTGGCAGCACCGGATTAGATACATTCAGCTGCATTATGGCATTGCTGATCTTCACGCCCTCAGTCCACGCGCCGCTCAGGCTACTCTCGATTCCATAAGGTACCATGGTTCTCTTAGTTCCTGATACCCAAGATACACAAACTTAGTGTGGAGTCAGCAGGAGTATACAGGACTTTGGTGTTACATTACCTGTGGAAATGTCACAAGACAGCTGCCAAGTTTTACCATGACAAATTTGTGTTAGAGTGATAGGAAAAGTAAGTGTGAGGTATTTATCTAGAACCCAGTAAAGCCTTCTGGAGATTGCTACAAACAAAAATACTTTCACATTTTAAAGAACATGGATTAAAATTACCTGAGCATCTTAGTCCTGGCCTTCTCAGCCTTCTTCCTGTGGATGTATTCCATAAGCACACGCTTGTTCTTGAACACATTACCCTTCGCCTTCATGTACAGCAGGTGGTATAGATGCCTGTCAATCTTCTTGGCTGTTCTGTATTTGAGCAGTAGCTTACGGAGGACTCTCTGTCTTTGTACCCAGAGTTCCTAAAACAAGCAAACAATTTAGATGTAAAGTATAAATCTCACCCACCCAACATTACAAGTCCTAACCCCACACTAAGGGTCCCCATATCATGGAACTACAAATACTATGGTACAACTGTCTGGTAGTCAGACCTGGAACAAATATTTGCAAAACCTGCAAACATTTGGTCTACAGCAGGAATCAAACCCCTACCTTTTGCGTGACCACCCTACTCACCATAAAATGAGCATCCTCAAACCATTTTATGATATTAATATATTTTAGGTAACTTATTTTAGTGTCCGCAGTGTAACTTTTAAGTTTTAAAATGCTTTTGCATAATTGAGTGTTGGAAAGAATACAAATATACTTATTTTTTTTAACACATACATAGTCCTGCGTCCTGATCCCACACTAGGCCTGCCACATTGCCTGTGTTGTGGATATAAGGAACTATGAATACTTAGGTACCACAACATCCAGACCTAAAACAAATACTTGCAGAACATGCAAACATTTGATACACAGCAGGAATTGAACCTCTTGCATCACAGCTGGTTACTCGCCCGCCACACCATCGAGGTTGTCTATTATGGCTGACATAATTTTAAGTGGTCACCACTGCCTATTACAACACCAGGGGCATTACTGCTGCATTTTCTGACTGACAAAGTTGAATAATATTGTGTGCTGATAAAAGATCAGGATTATTCAATCTAATAAGTAACAAATGTTTAATTCTTACCTTTTGTGGCATTCTGGCATTGGCTGTACCTTTTCTTTTACCAAAGCCACAGTGACGACCCTTTCTACGGGCTTCTGTGTTCTTGCGGACGCGGGCACGCGAGTGCACGGCCACTGGCTTCTTGATCACCAGACCATCCTTGATCATTTTACGGATGTTCTGGCCTGGAACAGAATTTAATTCATGGTTACATCTGGAACATCTTGATTAGTAAAGGATTGTTTATTTGTTGTGTGACCTGATGTTCTATGGGAGTTTTACAACATATCAATTCAGTCACAGTTTTGTTAATTTTTATTATCCATGGAATTCTATGTGATTAGGTCCCTGCTTCAACATGTTCTTTCGTGGTTTGTAACCTGACCTAGCTGAGGGCCTGGCTCAGGAAATATCTATGGCAAAGAAGCTTCTTTCAGGCAAGTGGTAGAGCATAATTCAGAAGGAATTACTGCTGATGATAAAATTTTAATTGTTGTACTGTAAATAGTTATTTGTAGTTGGAATCTTAGAAAGTATCTACCTAGATAACCATGACGCAAGTATGTATCGTTCCTACTGGAAGGACTAGGACTCTAGTCAGTGAGTAATTGAGTATTCAGGGTATATCTCCCCCATAATTTAGCAAATTCCAGTATTAATTCGTTCAAACTTATTCCATAAACTTTTTTTTGGCATTTAAATGCCAAAAATGCTAATTATATTTACTTCAGCAGGCGCGGCTGCGCGATGTAAATATCAGAGGTTACTCACGGGAGTTTGTGTTGGCGATTTCATTGATCTCGTTGGGATCAAGCCATACTTTCTTTTTACCACATCTCATCACCGAGGCAGCAAGCCTCTTCTGCAGCTTTAGGGAACTGAAAAATAATAATTATACTGATAAAACACATTGACCACATGGCTTCAGACATCACCGACACTGCTCAACATGGAAAAAAATGTAGCGACGATGAAGAAAGTATTATCACACACAGATTTCAGTCTAGGGACACTAAATAATTACTTTATTAGCACGAAACATCACGGAAAACATATTTTTTCTCATAAACTAACCTCATCGTGGATCGGTGAATTCCAACGCATACAAGAAAGAAAAATGGCCGCACTTAGAGATGCCAGTCTGAGATCGAAGAATCGATTTTTTTGGGTCAACAAATCTAGTACCTATCCAAAAATCGAAACATTATTAAAAAATAAAGCGTTAAATTATTAAAAAATGATTATTAATAAACTTAAAAGTATACCATAAGTAATTAACCGACACAAATTCGTTATTATTTGTATACATAATTAAGTGTACTTAATTAGAGGTATACAATATTATAATTAGATCGATTTATAGTCAATTTTACCAATATTAACTAAAATGAATTCTAAAGTACAATTTCTGCGACGACTACTAAAAATTTAAGAGGATTTTTCTGCAATTAAACAATGGTTTTATTTTTTGTGATTAAAAATTGATGCAATGATTCAATTGAATGGGGCCAAGAATTTATCCACCAAAATATAGATTTTTCAGAAACTGTTCTTTTGAGCTCTGATTTTTTGGTGAATCGATTTCCTACGATTATTTTTTTCAATAGAATAGAGTCGCCATCCCTATCTGACACTGATTTCGATTATCTCGATTGTTCATCGATGTAATCGATATTTCTTTGCCAATAAACGACTTATTTAATTAAACGACAAAGTGTTTGTGGCAAGCAAGCACTAAACAACAAAACTCAAAAGATGGCAAGTGAAAACGTTTAAATTGTTTACTAATCGCCAATCAATAGAAATAGGAATCATTTACATATCAAATTATTCTTATTTGGCACATTTGTTCTATCGGAGGTAAAGTAGAAGACAACCAGAATGACGTTGATATTTTTTACCCGACTACCCAAAAGGAGGGTAATGTAGTTTACGCAGGTAACTTACCTATTTTTATGTCAATGTCGATTCGACTGACTTGACAAACAACCTTAGCCAAAACTGGCCAACGTTTCGCTTGGGTAGGTATCCAAACGGAATACCCTGCAAGCCAGGATGCATCCAAAGCTCACAAAGTTGAAGCTAGAAAAATGAACCTTATGTTATTTTTTTAAGTGATTCTTACCCGCACTTCAATACAGTCAAAGTGTAGACGATCAAGATGGAACGAAAAACAACTTCATTTCACTAACAGACAGACAAAGCAAGAGAGGATGTAGATTGTTTTTGTAAACATTCACAAAAGAAAATCGGCGAACTCATTGTTTTCCAGTTAAAAATGAACTCCGTTTCCGTTTTTTCCTGAATATAAAATAATATTCTGCATGTTCTTTTCAATAGAAAGTACGTCGAATTGCAATCAAAGCGATAGGAGGCTCGATAAGTTATCGTAGCCAATCCGCATCCAACGCACTTGTGCTCATTCTAAAAACTTGTTTTGTACGCAGCTAAAGGCTGTTATGAGGCACACTATAGGTACACTCAAGACTAAACGAACATAACAGTACCGTAGTAGCCTCATTAGAAGGTGGTTGCGTTGCGTGGTTTTCCGTTCTCTTATTTCGCAACAATGACAGACTCTAAAGTTAATCCCGACTTGAGAAATGAGAGGGCAAAATGCTCTTTCGATACAACTGAACTAACGAATTTGATCGACGGAGGTGCTCCTATGACAATGGAGAGGAAAAAACTAGGTAAGTGCCCACTTATCTTACTTATAATAAATATACGGAATAAACTGTGTTCGGATAAAGTCCGAAGAGTAAATCTGTAGATGATTAACTCATCCACATAGCTCTTAGAATTTGGCAATGTGCAGGCCATATAGCTTGTAGAAATGTCAACTAGAGAAGAAAGGTTCTTGATTGGTGACCACAAATCAGTGTAGGCTCCCCACATGACGGACAGATGACATCTCAAAAGTTGCAGGAAGTCAGTGGATGTAGGTTGCCCAAGATTGTTCGCCATGGCACTCTTTAGGACATGCCTATGTCCAGCAGTTAACTTCAGGATGATTATGTTGATTGGAATACAGCACTAACCCAATACCATAACAACTATTTTGCATGCCTATTTCCAGCAGTTGACTTCTTCAGGATGATGATGTTAATTGGAATACAGCACTAACCCATTACCATAACAACTATTTTGCATGCCTATTTCCAGCAGTTGACTTCTTCAGGATGATGATGTTAATTGGAATACAGCACTAACCCAATACCATAACAACTATTTTGTTTAACTGACAAAAATAAAACAATATTGTTTATTTTATGGTATAGGTACCTACTATTGACAAAGCAATCGGGGCTAGTGAGTTTGATGTGCTTGTTATGAGGTAAAAGATCACAGTTCAAAACTCAAACATTTATCTTATCAATCCACACAGCTACACAGTACATCTAAGTGAAGCTATTCACTAAGTATGTTTTTATGATTCACAAGTTATGAGTAAGTATGTCCAAATGCAAATTCAACCTATCATTTTGGGAAAATATTTTAAATTTTAGATTATTCTGATGTCTGGTTACTGAGATCTCGCTATCCATCTAAATAAAAATATACAGAATTATTATTATCTTGAAGATCAAGAATATTCAAATTATATTATATAAAAAAAATTGCCTTATATTAATAAAGTTCCTCTTTTTGACTGGATTTTGTAAAACAACAAACACACTAAACTATATTCCCCATGATGTACTACTAGTGTTTAGATTTTTGAGGATACCAAGTAGGAGGTAGTCAGAGGCATGTCCAAACATTACATTTGGCTCATGCCCGCATTTATGCATATTGTTAGCATTCCACATGACAGATTGCAAGCCCATCACTGCTTATTTTAATATATAATACCACATAAATTCTAAAAATCAAACAACCATTGGATCAAAACACCAAAAATCAATCTTAAATTACTTCTGTCTGCAAACATATTTGCAAATCTTGAAAATATTTTTCCAAAGCAGAAATTGAACCTGCAACTCTCGCATTTCATATTTCTATCACCCTCAGTACAATAGTGCAAGGCAAAGATGCCTCTCTACCTTGCTAGCAATTTCATGACATTATTTTCAGAGGATAAGGTCCTGAGAGAAGGCATCCACCATGAGGATGTACCATCTGAGTACCTCAGCCATAAAGAAAAGTATGAACTAGCGGTGAAAAAGGCCTGCATGCTTTTCAAACTCATCAGGAAGTGGCAGGAGGAAGAAAACACTGGGATGGAGAACTTTAGGTTTGTTTTGTAAAAATTTTTTGGTAAAAATAAAATATACATAAGACCATATAAATAAGTAAATAACAGCCAACAAATAATATAGCCAATAGTTTCTGTTACCCATGATATAGGGAATCATATTGTAATATTGTATAGTGGGCGATACCCCGACTTCTGATCCGGAGGTCGTGCACCAATGTATTTTTCCACTCGAAAAATGTATGTGCACTTTAACACGTGCTCAAAACGGTGAAGGAAAACATCGTGAGGAAACCGGCATTCCCTTGAATCAAAAATTCGAAGGCAGGTGCCAACAGTTAGTGTTCCTATAAGCGGCGATGGGCTTGCACCTGTCACGTGGAATGCTAACTTGCAAAACGTGGGCATGTACCAAATGGACGTGCCTCTGACTACCCCCTACTTGGTATCCTCAAAGATCTACTCACTGAGTATGCATCTGAGGATGTTCACCATGGGGAATACAGTCGTGAGCGTGTTTGTTTTTTTTACTATTGTTTTATAGTATACAGGGTGTAATCGTTAAGTGTGCACAGGCGATTATTCCGTAACTATTGCAGATATTAAAAAACTTTAAACTGATATCGAAAGTACTTTACCTAATGAGTAAAATGACATTAATAACTTTTTAAAAATAAAACGAGAAATATCCAAAAAAAATACATTAATCACTCCCATACATTTAGTATGAGATAGTAGAAAGGTTTTAGTTTCCTTATTTTAAGTGGAATAGTACCTACTCATTTTACCCTTGTCATTTTATAATTATGTACGATATGAAGGTATTAATGAATTTCAAGTAGATACACGTGTAGATTAATTATCTTACCACTTCAAATTTATAATAAACCTTGTTTCAATATTGTATTGATTTGAACTAGCTGAAAAGCAACATACTAAATAAAAACAAAAAGAAAGATACTCTTTGGTGTTCGTTCTAAATTCAAATTCTTTATCGCGGGTTCTCGTTCCCGCCAATTTATTGTATTTTTCAATTTGCGTTAATAATCGTGATTGTTGCATTTATTGATTGAAAAATGGCATATTCCAATACAGAAAAGAGGGACATGTTAAAAATGTACTACAAACATGATTGTAACAATAGGGCGGCCATTATCGCCTACAAAAGAGAGTACCCAGATAGAGAAGTTCCTTCTGGTACGTATTTACGTAAGTTGGATAACAATTTGATAAATTATGGATCTTTTAACAGAAAAAAAGGTTCGAGAACAAGAGCTCCGGAATTTGATAATGACTTAGATAACAATATTATTAACTACGTAGTAGATAATCCACAAGAATCAACGCGTTCAGTGGCCTGATCATTTCCAGTGTCCCACAATTATGTACACAAGTTATTAAAAAAACACAACTTCAAAGCATTTAAGATAAAACCTACTCAAACGCTGCACAATGATGATCCTGCTCGTCGGCTGGTCTATTGCAATTGGCTAGTCAATAATTATGTCAATGTAAGGTCAATTTTATGGACCGATGAAAGTAATGTTTCAAACTGCGGCATTTACAATAGAAAAAACTCGCATTATTGGTCAATTGACAATCCTCGCTTAACTACTGAAGTTAGAGCTCAGGTGCGATTCTCAATTAATGTGTGGTGTGGTATTCTTGGAGATCGGATCATTGGGCCATATTTTTACAGTGGAACCTTAAATGGACAGAGATATTTCTCCTTTGTACAAAACGATATGCCAAGTCTCTTAGAACCAATTCCAGACGATGAAAGAAGGTCGATAATTTTTCAACAAGATGGAGCACCTGCACATAATACAAATGTTGTAATGAATTTCTTACGAAACAATTATAATGGCTTAATAGCCAATAATAGTGCAACCCCTTGGCCTGCCAGATCCCCGGATCTCACGCCTTGTGATTTCTTCCTATGGGGATTTGTCAAAGACCACGTGTACGCTGAGAGAGTACACAGCCTAGAAGAGTTACAGAATCGTGTACGTCGTGCAATTGCTTTAATTACTCCGCAAATGTTAAGGAAAGTTCATTTAGAAACTGTAAATAGAGCTCGTCATTGTATTGCACAAGGAGGACGTCACTTCGAACATATGCTTTGAACACAAAATTTTGTACTTACTAAGAAATAAAATGTATGGGAGTGATTAATGTAATTTTTTTGGATATTTCTCGTTTTATTTTTAAAAAGTTATTAAAGTCATTTTACTCATTAGGTAAAGTACTTTCGATATCAGTTTAAAGTTTTTTGATATCTGCAATAGTTACGGAATAATCGCCTGTGCACACTTAACGATTACACCCTGTATAGTTAAAAACATTGTTATAACTTTTTAAACTATCATGGTTATGAACAAAAGATATACTAGAAAATCGGGATATTTGTGCGTTTGAATCAATTGCCGAAATATCGGGAAATATTCAAACTCACAAATCGTATCCCGTTTTTTAAATACATTGTTATTGTGACGTAAAATGCCGAGGATGAGATGGCGGGAGGAGCGCGACGACGCGCATCTGGAATTTTGGACTGTGACAGCGTTAAATCACGAGGAGCGGAAGGAGGGCAGGGAGACGTCTGGTTGGTACAAATATGCTGAATGAATAATAATCAATATTAATCATTATTATTATTGTGTGTGCCACCATTTTTCCCCACTACAATTCTAAAGCGGCTTTTCTCCCATAGGGCAGTACTAGGTGGCTCACTGGGCTCGGCGGTCCTTCAGGACGGCTCGCCCTTGACCCTGCACTATGTAATGTTCATCCCTACCCTGATGGGTCAAGCTTCAGTGGAACAGCAGGCTTACTGGATCGGCAGGGCTTTCAACCTTGACATCATCGGTACTTATGCCCAGGTACAAATAATACTAATACATTTATTTACCAAAAAAATGAGAAATACCAATAGCATGTAAACTAAGGTTTACCCGAAAGGTAAAGACCACCTATAACCTTAAATATAGCCAAATAAAAAAATATTAATTAATTTATATCATAAGAAACTACAATATTTTGACGAGGAAATACAAAAGGTTTGTTGTTCTTTAACTAATTTTGCTGTTAGATGTTGCAAACTAACACAAAACAGGGCAAAAACGACAAATGAATAAAGAAAAACATTAACGAAAAATCTGTGGGTCTAGTACAGTATGTTATATTCAATTAACACAGGTTCGTATGAAATAATGGCGAATTCTGGTGTCCTAGTCTTTAGGCTCTCTGACATAGCTTAGCGCACTGCAACAGTTCGTCCTCTGGAGTACAAAACGCCCAGTTTTATTTACTAAATAAAACCCGCACGATACCCGTATAAAAAGTGTGATATTGTACGTGACGAAATATACTTAAACTTTTCCATGTTGAAGCCGTTTCAAAGATTATAATAAAAAAACTTACGCACATATTTTTTCAATTTCAATTTCAATAGCCTTTATTGACAACTTATACTAGTTTTATAATCTATATCTATAGTATAAGTTTAGACATACATACATAAACTCACGCCTGTTTCCCGGAGGGGTAGGCAGAGACGTCTTTTACCTCTTTTGCTTCATTCACTCTCATGACATTCTTCATACATGCTCGCCGGTTTAGGGTACTCTTGACCTGACCTTTTTCCAGAAAGTTTAGACATCGGTATAATATTTTTTTTTGCTTTCCAGCATACGCTTCCTCCAGACTTTTCCAAAGCATGTATACAATTCTTATAATGTTTTAGACGGAACTCGGACATGGGACCTTCGTTCGAGGTTTGGAGACCACGGCGACCTACGACCCTAAAACCAAGGAGTTTGTGCTACACAGCCCCACACTGACCGCATACAAATGGTGGCCGGGAGGATGTGAGTATTCTATGCATAAACATCTCATAGTATAAACAATTTGTGTGATGTTTATATTATAAAAACGTTAACTTTCACGTACCGTACCATAGTGGACGGTACGGTCGCGTCGTGCACTCCCTCACCCTGATAAAGACTCTCGGTATGAGTCGAAACTTAGTCGGTACCTTCACGACACCGGTACGTGAAAATTTCCGCTTTTACAATATGAATAATGAAATTCACGATTTTTAGTTTTTGGAATAAAATTTGTATGATGTTTTTAACTTTTACTAAAAAGTAATAAAAACCAGGACGCCGTACACGGACCCAGGCTTTGTCAATCGGGTTATGAAATAAACGAAGTGAAATACTAATATTTAAAAAAAAAAACTCAGACTGACAGATACAGTGTGATTCCCTGTAACAGAAACTACGAGTACCGTGGTACCACAACACCGAGACCAAAAAAAATGTCATTAGAATCGAACCCGCACTTGCGTATCAGCTGGCTACTCGCCTAATTCAAACACGTACCAAATCTTCAATCATCGCTGCTTAGCTGATTGCGGTAATGCCAAGGATAACAAAACGCATCACCGATCAAAGGTGAAAAAACTGTGACTATATACAAGGCCTGCAATTTCAAAATGTTAGGTTGATAAGAGTAGATTAGACACTGAAATACTTCTATCCGATAATTATGTAATCACAAAAAACATATGAGTAATGTAATAATTAAATACCATGTATGAAAACTATGAGTAAGTAGATTAAAGTATATAATCTTGTGAAAACAGTAACGTGGAATGAAGAGGAAATTAAGGTAGGTAGGTACTTCGTTGTAGTTTTGGAAAAGCCCCTGTACAGCTGCTTACAATTATTTGCAACTACTTATTTATTTATTTATTGGTCACGGGATGACTGGAGTATACGGAGCTATCGTCGAGAAATAAAGACAGTAGCCGCAACTACCCTCATTTCATCTTCAGGATCAGAAAAGTCCATGTTCACACTACGACACACTACACTAACCGTATCACCGCACTGCACAATCGGATCGCGACGCGAACACCTGTTTATCACGGGATTCCAGGACGCAGAGAGTCTATAGCCGTCTTCACGATTAAAATTGGGGTACTTTTTGGTTTCAATCGCTTCCCGCACTATTCTCTTATAATATAGGCGTTCACCAGATAGCACCTTAGGGTCATGAAGCTCGATCCAGTGGTTTGGTCCTGAGTTCACTAGGTGCTCTGCTATGGCCGACTTATTGATCTGGCGATTTTTGACAGCTGCAATGTGCTCTTTGACCCTTTCAGCAATTGTCCGTTCGTTTGTTTTTTTTTTTTGTTTTGGCAAAATTATGATTTGAGCAATATATATATCGGCGCAAAGGCGTTATTCTGCTTCACCGTACAGACCTCGAAAGCCTCTGTACAAACAAGAATAAATTTGAAGAACATCTCCTGGAGTTTACTTTCGTCATCAACTATGAGCGACCAGCATGCTGGTAAAGATAGTGACGTTGGCATTGCTGACGTCACACTTTTTAAAGACCACCTTGGAGCTTCTGCTCCGTCATATATATATATATATATCTCCTGATACCCAAGATACAGGGAATTCTAGTTCTAGACTACGCATGTGTCTATTGGGTGTTTTTTTTTATACTACTAATGAGGCAAACAAACTGAAGGTCAATCGTCCACCTGGTTATAGCCTATGTACGCGTTTTTGTATTATGTAAACAACGTTTTGTAATGCTCAAAAAATCTGGATAACATAATTATAAGTTTAACGGGTCTTTATCGCGTTTACCTTTTTTATTTTATTCCCGACGTTTCGACTGTATTGCAACAGCCGTGAATAAAATAAAAAAGGTAAACGCGATAAAGACCCGTTAAACTTATAATTATCAAAAAACTGGTTGATGGAATTACACATCCTTAGTAATAATGTCGTATGTTGTTGATATACTTGGATAAATAGTGAGGCAGGTATAACAGATAACTAGGTAAACACAATATTTGTTTAGAAAAATAACTTTAATCCATTTATCGAATCGATAGTGAGTTAATCAAGTCAAATCACCCTTTACCTCTGCTAAGTATAGAGTTATCAAAAAATTACAGAACAATGATAATAATCCACACGACCACCATTGGATTCGCTTAAGATTGTAATTATTCATGAAATAGTCTGAAAAGACTCGACGGGGGAAGAGAAGCCAACACTTTCTATTTCTTTTCGAATTACTGTTAGGTGTGAAGGGTATGCGAGCCGGTGAAATTATCACTTGAGAATTTCAACTTTCGTCTTTAGGGCAGGCAACACATCATCAATGCTGCAAGTGTCATGGTTACAGTAACCACTAACCTGCATTGAACGTTTGCTTGTTTGCCTCAATCTAGTGATTTCACTGTTATGATAAGTATAAATTACTAGCGACCCGTTCCGACTTCGCACGGGTCATTATGGGTCATCCAAATTTACGACTTTTCTGTTGGATTTTCTGTCATACCATATGTATACGAAAACAAAAAAAAAACAAATCGGTCGTGCCGTTCTCAAGTGATGATCAATTTATTTATTTATGCGGCAAATTATTTATATTTATAAAGATCAGAAAAATACTTAGGTACACGTTAAAATACTTCTACTAAAATACGACTAATAAAATAAAACTTGTCTGCCAAATAAATTTTCATTGAATATACTAACCATATTAAACATTATTTAGCCCCCTTGTGACTTTGGCGATAAAACATATCTAAGAATCATACAAACAGTCATACAAACCGAGTGTAAAAAACTGCATTTAAATCGAATAGGCCCTTTTGGAGATACACACCATTTAGGTATCTCCAAAACGGCCTATTCTATATACCAGACAGACAAATAATCAGGCTCATTAGATTGCGTGTTGAAAAAATCATTAAAATCTTCTCAAACATGCGAACGCCAAATGCTGAGCATAAAGAAGTTTATTTGTCAAACCAAAGTCCAAATTAAGTTACGTCATCTACCACCGATCAGAGGTTACAATACCCGAGTATATCTGTGCCCGAGTTAATTATAGATAGGTATTGTTCTCAACCATTTCGATGACAGCGATCCTAACTTAAAACTAGAAATATAGGTAAATATAGGCTTGCAACCTGTCACGTGTAATGCTTACTACTTGCAAAACGCGGGCATGTACCAAATGTAATGTTTGGATGTGCCTCTGACTACCCCCTACTTGGTATCCTCAAAGATCTACTCACTGAGTATGTATCTGTGTTGTCCACCATGGGGAAGACAGTCGTGAGCGTGTTTGTTTGTTTTGTTTAATATAATGTCACATACTCATTAGGCTATAAAAACAATTACACATTAACCATTTGTTTAACTTTCTCATAAATGTAATACGTGAGGTATTTGTCTAGACACCCTGGAGTATTTCGTGTAGGCTTTCTTCGTAGTGCTATTATCCGTGGCACTCTCTACCACGCGTATTGGCGACAGCGTAGCAATATCAATAGCTTGGGGCTAGGAAAAGTCGAATAATGTTTACCTTACAATTCAAGACAGACTAGAGCTTTGATTTTTAAATTCTTTACGATGGAAATTAGCTTTGAATTACGTTTGTTTTTATCTTAGTTTGAAATCTATATAGAATACTTCAAACATTACGTGTTTTTTTCCACGAATTCATTACTATGTGTCTTGCGTCATAAAAAAGACAAAACCTTAAATTGTTCGTTCAGAAATAAAATAAATATTATCTTAGTAATTGGAATCTTACAATTTAAGTTTTACTCGTCTATTTTTATGTGCATTCTTTGGCTTTCGAAACCAGAAAAGCGAAACGTCATTTAGGCAAGTAGATTGTTGTTGAAAGGACAATTAAAATTAACAAATAATTATCATAGTACAAAATATTCTACCATTCTACAGAATAATGAATGTGCAAGATTGTAACAAAATATTTTTTGCAAAATTTAAATCCTTAGTCACGTTTTCTATCGCTACCCCTAGTGACTTGTGATGATAAAACCACTTTTAAAGTCATTTTCGGATACAAATAGTTACAACATAACATAACATCGGCGGGTCTAGAGTTAGATAGATAAAAAATGTTTTTTTTGCATAATATAAAACAAGTACATGGGCGAACTTAACGCTAATTAGCATTTTCTTCCAGCTAACCTTTATGTAATAAAGATTGGGGCGATAGTACCTTTGATTAAAAAAATAAGAGTTTTTTTATTAAATTAAATAACTAGCTGAGCGGCCTTGTCGCCAGATATCTTCCACGATGCAAAGGCATATACGACCTCCTTACGTCGCTGGTAAAATGACAATTTTATCTAGCTTCTATATAGCTATTCTATTCTATATAGCTTACGTATATTTTTTGTCCACAGTGGCTCACACTGCCAACTACTGTATAGTGATGGCGCAACTCTTCACCAATGGCAAATGCCACGGGATCCACGCTTTCATCGTCCAACTTAGAGACGAGGAAACTCACATGCCACTAAAAGGCATCAAAGTGGGTGAGATCGGCGCCAAACTCGGCATGAATGGCACAAACAATGGATTCCTAGGCTTCGATCAAGTCAGGATACCAAGGGAACACATGCTTATGAAGAACTCTAAAGTGCTTGAGGTGAGAATTTGTAATATTCCAAAAAATCAATCTCGGCAGGAACAGAACCCGCGGCCTCCCGCTTGGGGGCTTTACTGACCAAGCTACGAGATCGTTACCAGCTCGGTCGAAATTTTTAAGATGTATCGAGAAATCTACAGTGGTAACTTTATAAGCAGTTTTCCACGCCTGCTCAATGACTAATGTTACATTTAGTATAATTGACGAGAGATGTCGCTTGAGTGTTGGTCAACACTTTAAAGAACAAAGGTATCGTTTCGGTCTCGAAGCAGACCTACCCGTGGTCAGACGAATTTAACATAAGAATTTTGTTTATGACTGTACTGAATATAATTAAGTTTGTAAAAAGTTTGGAAATGTAGTTCCCATAGTACAAGCTTAGTTTTGGGCTAGATGAGTTGTGTAAAAAAATGTCCAGCATTATTGACTGTCGACTCAAAATAAACATATTAAAAAACCTTGGGCATTACTTAATTACCTATATATGAAACTGTAACACCTAATATATATATATTCTTTATGAACGTACGACCTATGTTTTTTTTAAGGACGGCACCTACATGAACTCTCCCAGCTCTAAACTCACGTACGGCACCATGATGTTCGTCCGAGTGGTGCTAGTGAATGATATGTGCAACTACATGTCCAAAGCAGTCACGATTGCGACGCGATACTCCGCCGTCAGGCACCAGTCCCAACCGAAGCCTGAGTAAGTTACACCGTGGCATGTGCTTGCTGAAAATCAACGTTGCGTCTATATTATGCGTTCAATGTATAGTAATGTATAGTATAACTACATGTCCAAAGCAGTCACGATTGCGACGCGATACTCCGCCGTCAGGCACCAGTCCCAACCGAAGCCTGAGTAAGTTACACCGTGGCATGTGCTTGCTGAAAATCAACGTTGCGTCTATATTATGCGTTCAATGTATAGTAATGTATAGTATAACTACATGTCCAAAGCAGTCACGATTGCAACGCGATACTCCGCCGTCAGGCACCAGTCCCAACCGAAGCCTGAGTAAGTTACACCGTGGCATGTGCTTGCTGAAAATCAACGTTGCGTCTATATTATGCGTTCAATGTATAGTAATGTATAGTATAACTACATGTCCAAAGCAGTCACGATTGCGACGCGATACTCCGCCGTCAGGCACCAGTCCCAACCGAAGCCTGAGTAAGTTACACCGTGGCATGTGCTTGCTGAAAATCAACGTTGCGTCTATATTATGCGTTCAATGTATAGTAATGTATAGTATAACTACATGTCCAAAGCAGTCACGATTGCGACGCGATACTCCGCCGTCAGGCACCAGTCCCAACCGAAGCCTGAGTAAGTTACACCGTGGCATGTGCTTGCTGAAAATCAACGTTGCGTCTATATTATGCGTTCAATGTATAGTAATGTATAGTATAACTACATGTCCAAAGCAGTCACGATTGCGACGCGATACTCCGCCGTCAGGCACCAGTCCCAACCGAAGCCTGAGTAAGTTACACCGTGGCATGTGCTTGCTGAAAATCAACGTTGCGTCTATATTATGCGTTCAATGTATAGTAATGTATAGTATAACTACATGTCCAAAGCAGTCACGATTGCGACGCGATACTCCGCCGTCAGGCACCAGTCCCAACCGAAGCCTGAGTAAGTTACACCGTGGCATGTGCTTGCTGAAAATCAACGTTGCGTCTATATTATGCGTTCAATGTATAGTAATGTATAGTATAACTACATGTCCAAAGCAGTCACGATTGCGACGCGATACTCCGCCGTCAGGCACCAGTCCCAACCGAAGCCTGAGTAAGTTACACCGTGGCATGTGCTTGCTGAAAATCAACGTTGCGTCTATATTATGCGTTCAATGTATAGTAATGTATAGTATAACTACATGTCCAAAGCAGTCACGATTGCGACGCGATACTCCGCCGTCAGGCACCAGTCCTAACCGAAGCCTGAGTAAGTTACACCGTGGCATGTGCTTGCTGAAAATCAACGTTGCGTCTATATTATGCGTTCAATGTATAGTAATGTATAGTATAACTACATGTCCAAAGCAGTCACGATTGCGACGCGATACTCCGCCGTCAGGCACCAGTCCCAACCGAAGCCTGAGTAAGTTACACCTTGGCAGATGCAAGTCTGAGTAAGTTACACCTTGGCAGATGCAAGCACGAGTAAGTTACACCTTGCCAGATGCAAACCATAGTAAGTTACACCTTGGCAGATGCAAGCCTGAGTAAATTAAACCTTGGCAGATGCAAGCTTGAGTAAGTTACACCTTGGCGGATGCAAGCTTGAGTAAGTTACACCTTGACAGATGCAAGCCAGAGTAAGTTACACCTTGGCAGATGCAAGCCAGAGTAAGTTACACCTTGGCAGATGCAAGCCTGAGTAAGTTACACCTTGGCAGAAACTTGCTGAGAGTCAGCATTGCGTCTATGTTATGCGGCACACGCAGAAGGTTGCGGGTTCGATTCCCGCCGTCAAATTTTTGTCTCTGGTCTAGGTGTTTTCATTTATAGTATGTATGCATTTACAAAAAAAAATGTATATGTAGTATATTAGTCATGGAGTTCCTATAACACAATCTCAGATGATGCTGTGTGAATATGTTTAGCATTATTATTATTATTATTACAAAACAAATTACAAAGTTAAGATTGTTATTTTTATTATTTACTTAGCACACAAAAAGTAATACCTAGAAAGTACACTAATAATTAGTTACGATAGGTAAACACTAAAAAATATGTAAATTTAAACAGATTATCTGCATGACGAACGTTTTTCAAGCACAAAGCGAAGTAGTACGTATCACGATTAATTAACAGCGATTACTTGCTGCCTATTTAATTTATTTTGAAGACAAGACAATATAATTGTTTTGGAATGACTAATGCAAATTATTATTGTTAGATATAAATAGGTTTGCAGGTAGATAAATAAATATAGCATTTATTTACTCTCACAAAGATTTTTAAAGGAGTTTTTGCCTTAAACTTAATAGTTGTTGTGTGAGAGAATGTTGCTTGAGAGCTAACCTACCTTAGTTTTGAAAAACCTGTATACACGTTACAAATGCCAGCATTTTGCTGAGTGTGCTCCTTTTGCCGGAATAAAGTCATGGCAATTGCTTAGGTAGATATAGTTCGTTTTATTATTTATAAGTACCTACTTAATTATGTAACTTGATGCTGTTATGACCATAATTTCAGGCAATAAATAATATTTCTATTTCTAAATGTTTGTACGTTGTTGTACTCGTTCCAGCTCCTTATACTTTATACCCACGATCCACGGAATTTTAGAGTAGGGCAGGGGCGGATCCAGGGAAGGGGTACAGGGGCACGCTACCCTACTAGACATTTTTTTACACAGCATCATCTAGCCCCAAACTAAGCAGAGCTTGTATTATGGGAACGACATGACTGATTTACTACTTACTTTTTTTTTGTAAATATCATTTGGTCATATAATTAGAAACACTTACCTGGAATTCAATTTTACTTACAAAATAACGTATTAACCTATTTTTTATGTATTTATATGGATGTATCTGTTCTTATTAAGTGTTATTATACCAGTTTAGTAATACAAAACAATAGTAATTTTATAAAATTAAAACGTTTTATTAAAAAGCAATTAAAGTATAATTGGCTGGCCCGGACAACTAATTAGAAAAAAAATATAGTAAAAACAAACTAATGAAGAAAACCACAATTAATTTAGATAAATACTGTAAATACTTCATTAACAACTGATTAGTATTTGGTATATTTTCTAGCGAAGGCTTGACGCTTTTCTCTATGTTGTCTGGTAAGAAGTGGCACTTTCCTAGCAGGTCTTCTAAACAATTTTCTTACTGCCTTCGGACTAGTCTTATGGACCAAATTATCCCATTCACGCCTCCCTTATTTACATGTTTCGTCAATCTCTTTAGACATTGACTTTTATGTTTTCTATGTATAATATGTATGTATTTACAAAAAAAAGTATATATAAGTAGTATATCAGTCATTTAGTTCCCATAATACAAGCTCTACTTAGTTTGGGGTTAAATGATGCTGTGTGAAAAATGACCAGCATTAATTATTTATTTATTCCCCAGCGAGCCGGAGCCCCAGATCCTGGATTACGTGACGCAACAGCACAAGCTGTTCATTGGCATTGCGACCGTGCACGCTTTCAAGCTGAGCGCTGAGTGGTTATGGAATATGTATAATAACGTCACGGCCGAGCTGGAGACGGGCGATCTCGACAGACTGCCCGAGGTAACATTACAGATTATATATTATAAAATTAAAAAAACACGATCACGACTGTCTTCCCCATGGTGGGCATCCTAAGATACATACTCAGTGAGTAGATTTTTGAGGATACTAATTAGGGGGTAGTCAGAGGCACGTCCAAACATTACATTTGGTACATGCCCGCGTTTTGCAAGTTAGCATTCCACGTGACAGGTTGCAAGCCCATCGCCGCTTATAGGAACACTAACACTATGGTTCAAGGGCATGCCGGTTTCCTCACGATGTCCTCCTGTGTTTCCTCACGACAACAAGTCTGGTTGGAGCATTTTAAATCCCAAGAGTATATTATACTTAATATAATGTTGTCAGCTGCACGCGCTTTCGTGCTGCCTGAAGGCGGTGACGACGAGCGACGCGGCCGCGTGCGTGGAGCGCTGTCGGCTCGCGTGCGGCGGACACGGCTACATGCTCGCCAGCAACCTGCCGCTCACCTACGGCCTCGTCACCGCCGCCATCACGTACGAGGGCGAGAACACAGTGCTGCTGCTGCAGACTGCCAGGTACTGAGACGCAGAAGGTTGCGGGTTCGATTCCCGCTGCGTGACAAATGTTTGCACGATTAGCTAATGTTTGTCTCGGGTCTGGGTGTTTTATACGTATAATATGTACGTATTTACAAAAAAATATATAAGTAGTATATCAGTCATGTAGCTCCCATAACGCAAGCTCTGCTTACTTTGGGGCTAGATGATGCTGTGTGAAAAAAAAAGGTCCAGCAATATTTATTTTTATTTGATTTATTTATGACTGATGCTAGTTTCGTTCTTGCAGGTATCTGGTGAAAGCGTGGCAACAGTCGATCGGCGGCAACAACCTGACGCCGACCGTCGCGTATTTGAACTCTGTGGGCGCGGGCCGGCGCTCCCCGCCCTGGGACAACACCATCGAGGGCATCATCTATGGCTTCCAGCGCGTCGCCGCCGGGTTAGTGGCGGCCTCGTTAATCTACATATTATAAAGTTTTACCCTCATATTCTATACTAGTTTCTGCCCGCGTGTTATGTTGATAAACCACCAATTTTTGAGTGTATTAAACCAGGGAATATTTTTTTTTATACAACTTTCAGAATTTTATTACACACCTAGGGGTAGTTTAAAAAAAATAAAATTACTTTTTTTATTATTTATTTTAAAGTTTATTTGTACCGAGTTTTTAGCAAATCTAACCAAGTATAAACATTTCCATAGAAACTTTACTACCCTGTTTAACCCCCTTAGGGGTTGATTTTCGAAAAATTTTCCTACGTGTTATTCCAGAACCTCAACTATCTACATAGTTGGTATCATACAATACCAAATTTCATCAAAACCGGTTAAGTAGATACGTGGTACATTCACACACACAGATTTTAGCATGATTTATTATATTAGTAGGATAGAAGATTCATATCTCTTTATACATTAATGAAGAGATATGAATTTACTACTTGTTATAAATTTGGTGGTGTTACGTAATAGATGATTACTTACTCAAAATGACAAAATCAAATTCTTTAATTTGTTAAGTGACATTGTCTTTTTCCATTGCATGAAATTATAGTTATTCAGTTTAATTTAATTGTATCATAAATCATAAATTACTGTCTATCAATATAAATTGGAATTATATAGTGGACCAAACACTAGAATACATCTATATTATTTGTGCTTTCATGTATAGTATGTATGTATTTACAAAAAAAAATATATAAGTAGTTTATCAGTCATGTAGTTCCAATAACACAAGCTCTGCTTACTTTGGGGCTAGATGATGCTGTGTGAAAAATGACCAGCTTTATTTAATTTACTTATTTAATCTTACCTATGTTTCAGAATAAATGAATTCTGACTTCATATTATTTTATTTGCAGTAAAATCGGTCTCTGCGTGGAAAACATTGAAAAAAGGCAAAAGGGTGGGATGTCTTATGAAGACGCGTGGAACATGACTTCGACACAACTCACTTCGGCTTCGGAGGTATTTAAATAATCTAATAATAATATTAAAGTTACCAAGAACTAATATAAATTAGTTCTTGGTAAAATACAAACTATATTTTTTCCAGTGCCAACCTACATATACATTTAACGACATTTGTTCGTTCGTTTATCACTGAATAGAATAGACTGAAAATTATTTGACACATCACAAAGCGCAGAAAACACTTAAGAATGCGGCGAAAGCCGCTCGCAACTTCATTTCGAGGCGCGCCTAAAAATCGGCCTGAATATCTATTTTTGGCTGTGTGTTTGCGCGATAGCCATATTAGCCGTACATAATTTGTTATAAATATGGTGGTGTTCCGCAATACCAAAAATTATGACAAACTTGTTGTATGTTTCACATCGTGTTGTTTTTATGTAACTAGACAATATAAGCTATTTGTCCCTAATCAAGTAAGATATTGTCGTTTTTAATACGAAACAAATAAGATGAAAACATGTCATGTATGACGTAGAAATATGCAAAATGGGATTCGTTTACATTTAATTTAGGGTAAATATTTTGAAAAAATATATATTGAGATACCTAGATGAATACTATTCGAATACAAATAATAGCATAATATGGTGGAAATAAGCTCTAATTACAAATTATTTTGGTATTACGTTTGTATGGGCAATTCATCCTCCGCTGGCCTCTTAAGTACAAAATAAAATATGTAGACAATAGATAGCAGTAATGTAAGCAGACAAAAAAGAAGATTTTTGTGGTAATCAGTCCCATCTGTGCCGTGTGTGGTCAAACAGGGTGTCTAGACAAATACCACTTTCTGTTGGCGTTAACGCCTGCGGAAAGATTGAATTGTATGAAAATGACATTAGCTGTGGATATGTCACGTGACAGCTGCCAAGTTTTGCCATGACAAATTTGCGTTAGCGTGAATGGAAAAGTAAGTGTGATATTTGTCTAGGCCCCAGATCTTTTCACAGATCCACTGGTTATTTTATGGTCACCCTGGTATGATGGCACTGAAAAGGGTATTGTAAACTGCAATAAACCAATTATTGTAATCCACAGTCTCACTGCCGCGCCATTCTTCTATCTACATACTACACGGAAACAGAGAAGCAGATTATCAACACCTCGCCAGCCTTGAAGGAGGTTCTTCACCAATTAGTGGATCTTTACGTCGTGTATTGGGCACTGGAACGCGTTGGCGATTTACTGAGGGTAACAAAACTGTTCCTTTGAATAATGCAAGTCATGAAATGCCATGATGAAGAGTTACTAAATTAGGTACGAAATTTCAGCGAAATCGACGAAAAACAGTGTTAGTTAGCCGTCTTTTCTGATTAAAAATGATATCCAGTCAGACAATCATTAGATGTACAGAAATTTATGCGAACGATAAAGGTCGGTGTCCTTATATGATAGTCAATAAAAATACATAGTGACGATTTATTAGATAAATAAGACAAATAAACTTAGACAAACATACCTACATACATGAATATTTATACTTATGATATTAATATAATATATATTTATATTTAATCAAAATGCCATATAAAATCTATCAGATAGTGGACTCATAAGTTTTGGATATGGATAAATAGGGACTGTGCAAGTACTTACTTTAATTTCTACTAATACGCTACTGCGTTACTATTATAAACGCGAAAGTTTGTGAGGATGGATGTTTGTTACTCTTTCACGCATAAACTAGAACGGATTTTGATGACACTTTACAGTAATATAAAGTGTCATCAGAATAACTACTACTTTTAATCCGGGTACAACGCGGGCGAAACCGTGGGCAGAAACAGAGGTTAGCTATTATGTAAGTCATAAAAGGTCAAAAAAATAACTAGAATCGTGATAGTTGTGATTTCAGATTACCAAACATGTATTATTCTGTATGTATGTATTCTACATAAGATGATTACGATCTACGAGATGATTTATTGGTTTTCAATTGTCTGAAGTCTGGAATCCTACGGTGAGACGAAAACTGTAGTTTCATTTATTTTTCCGCGATACTGTATTTTGTGTGCTGAGATCGAATTTTAATGGAAGTGACATTGAAACCTGTAGTTGTGGGTATCATTCTTAATACGTTCGTTCGATTCCGAGATAAACGGAAACTGCTTTTGAATTTTGTTCTATTTTTTTACAGTTCACATCGATATCGGAGCGTGACATTGAAAAACTTCAACACTGGTACGAAGAGTTGCTGACGAAACTGCGCCCCAATGCGGTTGGACTCGTCGACTCCTTCGATATCAGAGACGAGGTATGTATGTGTGTGGACATACATATTTTTTTTCCGCATTCAAACTTACACGCATTAATTATGCGTGTAAGTTTCTGGCTAGATAGAAAGCCAGCATAGACGGGGTGTATTATAATATCTGTGACGAGGTATATAAGGTTGGAACCAACGACCTTCGGATCGGAAGTCGGGTTGCCGCCCACTGGTCCAACACGGATCTCTAAAAACATAAAGAAGAATTTCTTTCTCATTATGACTAAGGTTCCATATGAAGGTACTATACCTTTGTTAAGCCGAATTATAACCCGGCTGGATGAAAACAGCGCTGTTTTTTAAATCGGCTGGTTATGTTATGTAAAAAAGCGGATTATATGTATATCTGCGACATTTCTAACTAACAATTTATTTCTATCCACAGATCCTACATTCGGCTCTTGGCGCGTACGACGGGCGTGTCTATGAGCGACTCATGGAAGACGCACTCAAGAGTCCGCTTAATGCCGAGCCCGTCAACAAGAGTTTCCACAAATACCTGAAGCCATTGATGCAAGGAAAACTGTGATAGATTTATAAATAACAATAAAATTTGTGATATATGATCCGTGTAAGAAAAAAATGTTGATAATGGCACACACAATACTTGTGGTTGTTCCCACTGATTTTGAACAATAGCATGGCCACGGGTAATAGTAGCTTGATGTTAATGACTATACAAAACGGTTCAAGTAAACTGACTGCTGATCCAAATAAATCAATAAACATCCAATACATAGTCCGGATCCCACAAATATTCTCTGTATTGTGGATATTAGGCACTACGAGTAACATGGCACAGATATTATAATACTAGTAACCATGGTATCGCATCACCTAGACCAGATCAAATATTTTAATTCATATTCTAATTTTGAGGTCGGCTGGTTGGTTATCTTTATTATTTTAAGGCTGTTAATATGTTTAATCATAATGCTGAATTTGTGTTGTTAGCAAAAAAAAACTTATTAAGTAGGTATAGGTAGGTAGGTATTAATTATTTTTGTAAATCGGAATATGGTGTGGTTGCTGGAAAATAATCAGTGTAAGTACTTGGTGGTGGTGGTGGGTGACACATTCCTTAAAATCAAGATAAAAACAGTATTGAGTAAGTCTATGAGATTGTTTATTGAGATTGTATGTACAAAAAAATATGAATTACATTATACATTTTATATTTTGTTGAATTTTGTATTTATTCATACTTACCTACTACTATTATTAAGTCTGACAAAAATATCCATAGAGAAAATAACCATGGAATTAAAATTATCGTGGTTTGGTATCATTTTAGAATATTATTACGACTTTAATAATCTCCTGCTGACGTTCCGTTGAACGTCGTTCCCCGTTTCACGACCGTCGAGCGTGGTCGCGGACGGTGCTCATGAGGAAGGACCTCTAAAAGGTCAGGAGAATAGTAAAGTACGTGGTATAGTCGTAATAATATTCTAAGAAGAGGAAATAACCACTTGAAAATATCTTGGGCTGCCTTAGAAGTAGTAGTGTCTTAATTATAATTTGCAAGGAAAAGTCTGTGGAAGACCACAAAGATATAAAAGTTAAGTAAGTAACAAAATTACATGTTTGTTTTATTGGCATTGGTCGCTAGTGGGACGCAATAGAAAATTTAAATTGACTGACATTGTGGGACTCTGGGTGGGCTTCCCGTCTGGGTGACGCTTTTCCATACTCGACCTTAGCTCCACTTAGGGCCTCCCGCGAACTTTTGTAGCTTGACAGTCTATGACAAAAATTTCATCCCTCGACATCTTCCCGATAGTACAATATAAAAGGAATAATTATGTAGCTACTCGTAATCTTGCGTCCGTCTAGCCACGCGTCGCGCATCGTTGCAGCAAGTCCAACCGGGATTTCTTTTATCACCAGTATTTAGATAGATAGATAGAAAATTCTTTATTGCACAACTAAACATAGGCGAACTTAATGCTAGATAGCATTCTCTTCCAGCTAACCTTTGTGTATTATGGAAAATTCTTGAGGTAGTGCATGAATAAGAAAAAATATAAATTATAGATCTATACTATTATTGACTTGACTTCTTGATTATGATGGCAAAAATCTTGAAACGGAAATTCCGTTAACGCTAACGCTGTGTTCAATTAGGACTATTAAAATTAAATATAAAATAGATATTTTTCAAGTTATTACGTTGCGGTGCGATTGCCAGGTTATTATATTTATTAAAGAAATAAAGATGTTTATTATTGGTATGGTTACATACTATAAAATGATAAATTATTATTTCCTCTGTGACAACTGTCATCCCTGCCTCCGGCGAGGGAAACAGGAACTTACCATTACATGTAGGTAAATAGCAAAGCAATTAGTGAAAGACTAGCGTGAAAATAGCTCCAGCACAATATAACTCAAAAATACAAATCTTTATTTGCGTTTTATCACTAATTAAGCTATGTGTATGTTGTAGGACATGGCAAACAATACGAATTTGTGCCGTGCGTGTCTCACTACTAAGGAGTCGTTTACATACGTTTTGTGTGACAATGTATCTGCTGATACATACTGCTTCTGCACTTCTGTTGAGGTAAAACTTACAATTTGTGGATTTAGAGAATATGAATTCCAATCCTATTCCGGTACAAACAGGTACCTACCTATTTTGATAAACATGCCTCGGTTTTTAGATCCATCAAAATGAAGAACTGCCTAAAACCCTGTGTAATAGCTGCTATGAGCTGCTAGAAAGATATTCTGACTTCAAAAAGACTTGCATTCAGTCACAACATACGTTGATTGAACTCCAAAATAGTATAAGGCCTGAGAATCATTTAAAAGATGCATTTTGTGATAATCTGGACACCAAAGATTATTGTGCTAGTGTGAAGGTTGAAAATGAAACAAATGATTTTCATGGTAATAATAACATTATACTCTGTTTTTTTAACTTAGATCAATTAGTAAACAAGGAAATGCCACTGTTAAATTGACTAACTTAGGGGAGCAAAACATGTTTTACTAAAGATGTTGTTAGCACATGCCTACATCTTCACATTGGTAATACCTAGTATAGTATTATACTTTCTGTGGCGAAACTGATATATTATAAGTTCAGCCATTACCAGTATTAAGTAACAAACATTATAAAATTTTTCATCATAGGTAATTATTAATGGCTAATATATCCTAGCCATTTTTTCGGTGTGACCGTTCGAATCTTCTAACAATTGTTCCACCTCAATAATTCAAAGACTAAGAACATCCATATTCATATCACATCCATATCTAGTTTGGGGCTAGATGATGCTGTGTGAAAAATGACCAACATTATTTATTTTATTTTATTTATTTATATTGGGAAACAGAAGAGAGTCCATTTTTAAGACACATAATCAACCAAACCTATGCAAAATGTGTTAAATATCAGTGTCATAGAATGTTTTCTACAAAATTATTTATTTCCTCATAACTTTGTCTAATTAATCAGTCACACAAAAAGAAATATGTTTTCTAAACTATAAGATCTTAGCATAATTTTTTTTTGATAAATATGAATAAACTACTTTAAAAAAGTAAATTTATTGATCTGGTATCCACTTTGTTTAAAATTAATTGAAGTTACAAAAATCAGAGTATAGGTAAAACCTTATGTAAGTTTGATTTGAGTTTTCTTTACTTACACACTTCAGATTCAATGTTTTTAATAATGCAGAGCTGTAGTACACCTCTCAGTTATATCACTTTACTACTTAATTTAGTATCCTTTAATAACAGTTATAATCTGAGAAAGTGCAACAATGTGTGGATAAACACATCACATCTGGCTATTTGACTGCCTTGCCAGGAAAGTCCTCATAAGAGTTTTTTTTTTACAGATTACTTGAATGCAGGAGATTTTTTAGGTGATACAGAGCCAATAATAAAACATAAAAGCAAAAAGAAGTCAAAGAGGTATAATTTTGAAGTTTTTAGCAACTGATCCATTTTAAGTTTTGTATCAATGTGTGATTTTAAATCAAGGCACAATTTCACGGTTTTCAGGAAAGTTAAATTAAAAGAAAAAACTATCATAAGAGAACATTTTAAGTTCACATGTGATGTATGCAATAAGAAGTTTAAATATGAAGATAGATTTGAAGCACATAAACTATTTCATCAGGGTAAAACAGTAAGTATATTTTGTTTAAAATTCTGCATTATTTCCGTTGTCACTAAAGTTGAACTTGCACATTCTCTCTTACTTCCGATTCTCGACTACGCCAACATCTGTTACTTGGATCTAGCAGAGGAACAGCTTGATAAAATGGAGCATTTTCAATTTTTTTCAACCAGATAAATTTTTGGTCTTAAGTTTTGTGTGGTATATTTTACGTTTTTGTTCATTATTATTTTTTAAATCTATATTTCACATCATATGACAAATATCAGATTTAAATGTATAATTGATTAATATATATTTGGGTATGGTATTATATAAAATAATGTTTAATTTGTATTTTATGTTTATTCTCTGGCATTAACACTGTCATTATTTTAAATAGTTCTCTCCATCCTAAGGTTGTCTGAAAGAAATCGCTTTCAGCGATAAGACCGCCAATTGTGCGTTTCTTTATTTTTTTTACTGTAAATTGGTGTTATGCACAATAAAGAGTTTATCTATCTATCTATTATTTCCATATGTTTAGTTTAATTTTGTATGGAATGGTAAGATGACTGCACCATGTCAAAGCCAGACGTAACTGCTGTGTAGTAGCGCCTTTATGTAATGCCTATCCCAGATTAGACAATGTTTGAACAATACATGTGTGGGGTGACATGTGCACAGCTTTTCCTTTGGATGAGCATCTTTGCAAATGGCTTTGTTTCGGACTACAGCAATAATGTCTCAGATTAGGCTTGTACAGGTTGTTTCTGTATAAGCCACATCACAGAAAAAATTGTGTTAGGTAAAAAAAACTTGAAAGTTAAAAGGTATAGAAGATTAGGTTTTTGTAATAAAAAAAAATTGATATAAATTTTAGTTGCATTGAACATGGACTATCACTATCAAAGACCTTGTTGCTCAATTAACTTTAATGCAGTCAACTATGTGTGAATGTCATCTTTTGTTCCAGGCCACAATAAACTGTACAAAATGTTCCAAAATCTTCATGACATGGAGCGGTCTGCAAAGGCACACAGACAGTGAGCACACACAAGTGAAATTGAACACTCTCAAATGCCTGAAATGCGGGAAGATATTTAAGAACCGGCAAACATTGAAGATACATGAGAAACTGCATGAGAATGGAGAACGGAATCTATATGTCTGTGATATCTGTGGCAAGAATTTTTCTACACCTTTTACCTTGAAAGTAAGTATAAAATACCTTATTATTAGACATTGGAAAAATGAAAATGCTTTATACACCATAATAATAAATAATGATGGTCATTTTTTCACACGTCGTCTAGCCCCAAACTAAGCATAGCTTGTACTATGGGAACTACATAACTGATATAATACGGCGGGAATCGAACACGCAACCTTCTGCGCCTCAGGCGGGCCTTCGCCCTCTGCGCCACAGAGGTCGTCCATAAACAAATAACAAAATAAACATAACCTTCTTTTATTAAAGTACAATTTTATCGCTTAGAAGCGATCTTTCTAGACACTGTTTAATTATTTTTTTTATGGGTTGGAATGTAGGTATGCTACAAGAGTGTTCTTCAAGGGGTAAAAAGTTCAATATGAAATTGAAGTCAGTTTTTAACTGTTTCCTGATTAATTTTGTGTATTTTTTTGATTTTTCAGGGTCACCTAGAAATCCACAACGAGCACCGGGAACGTAGCTACTCTTGTGAACACTGCGGCAAAAAGTTCTTCACCAACGGCATGCTGATGACGCACGTCGCACGACTGCACACCGGCAAACGGTTCATCTGCCAGCTATGCAGTTACCCTTTCACGGACAAATACAACTTGTCCAAACACCTCCTTATACATCAGGTATGTATTTGTAGGGACTAATTTTAGGGTAGTCTGATAATGTAGGCATGTTTTTATGCTTTTTGGGGTAGTCCGTTAAAGGTGTCTAGACAATACTACGCCTGCGGAAATATTGAATTGTATGGAAATTACATTAGCTGTGAAGTCATGTGACTACTGCTAAGTTTTTCTTTGACAAATTAGCGTGAAAGGAAAATTAAGCGTGACGTATTAGTCTAGAACCCAAGGAAATAATAGAAATCTGAGCTTTATATCGTGTCACGACATTTTGCGAAGACGCGTGGGCAACCCGAGGGCAAGCGGCCTGTGCTACTTTCATTGGAGTTTAAAACGTTCTCTCTGTGTCATGGCATGATATAAACCTCAGTCGATAATATATGTATAGTGTGCAACGGCCTTTATATTTATATTTAATCGCGATACATTCGTAATTTTATGAAGATTATAGATTTTTCTTTTGTTCTATTCTAATGACAAATTATTAACCTATCGATTAATAATGGTTTGCGATTGCTTGTTACTATTTTCCAACAGCTAAACTGGTTTTGACGGGCGTGTTTGTATTGCTTGCCTTTTTTTATTTATTTACTAAATCTAATCAACAAAATGGCTAATTGCAGAACTGCTTTCTATGGTTTTTGTGTTGGATTCATGTTTGATTTTGTGGCATTGATGATTCTTGCTTGGATATTTTTATATGGTTTGTTTTTAACATTTTTATCACTTTTTAAATAACAATGAACACTTACTTTTCCTAACTTATTTGAGAATTGATTATTAAGGGGCTTTTAACTCTTTTATTTGTTGGCTTTCTTGCACAGTTTTCACGCACTAATGATTTATCTCATCAATGCCTATTTTTATTTCAAACTGTTTAAAAAATCACTTTATTCTTTATTCTATTGTAGAACTGATTATTTGAATAATAGGCTCTGTTCTGTGAACAAATTATTTCATTTCAGGGTGTGAAGAACTTTAAATGCGATATCTGTGAAAAAACATTCGGCACACATTCAACTCTAGTCATACACAAACGCATCCACTCAGGAGAAAGGCCTTTCAGTTGCAGTTACTGTCCAAAGGCATTTATATCGAAGAATAGGCTGGTGGACCATCAAAGGATACATACGGGGGAGAGGCCGTTTGGATGCAATGTTTGCAGTCAGGCGTTCACACAGCATGGATCCCTAAGAAGACACATGAAAATACATAATAAAGTACCTTTGATAGGGATGTAAATAATCTACCTGTTATATCTTGATCATAAATCTGAGATTCCTAAGGCAGCAGTCGACTATAGTAACACTTAATAGATCAATGTCTTAGCGACAGCAACTTTTTATGGAATTATCAGCATGTTGCTGCATTGTTTTTGCCGTTCGCAGTTGTGGCGAATGTAACTAAGATACATAAAAAAATATTTTATAGCATAATTCAAACTGCGATTGATTGTCATTAAAACCTTTTAATACACATAAAGTTATTTTTCTTCATTCAATATTATGTATCATCTTATTTACATTCATAATTGACTTTCGTAAAGCTAGCCATAACGTAAATTTATTTTATCCTTACATTTGAAATATCACATAACTCAATTTCAATAATTCGACATACAACACCATCTATTGTCTTTATGATGATTTTTTTAAAACCTCATGATTCATTTTCTATTTGTTAGTCAAAAACAATGCGAACGTCGTTTTCTGACTGTTCGTGGCGCATTTTTATCCAGGGGAACGGAGCATTTTGTGATACAGTTGTTTTCCAACATTGATAATTTCACACATTCCAATATGCGTAAGCGTCATGTATAGTCACAGGCGATTCGTCGCTTTTATAACTCCACATGGTACTCATTTCTGTATATCCTTTCTACAGAAACGGAGCTTTAATTTTATGGTAGGTTTTTCTACAACATTTTAAATGACCGTGTATCACGCATTCCAATCTGGATAAGCGACGCCTATAGCCGTCACAGGTTGTTGCAAAACAGGCGGTTCATCGTTTTTATGGCTCTTCATATGCCGATTCAGGGCGCATTTCTGTATAAAAGCTTGGGAGCAAAGCCGGCATTTGTGTGGTTTCTCTCCTGTGTGGATCATTCTATGGTTTCTCATGTCCTTGTGGGCCATGAAGCGTTTCGGACAAATGTCGCATGCGTAGGGACGTTCGCCTAAAAAATAAATAACCATCAACCTTCTCCATGCATATCGAGCCGGCCTTCGGACAGCCTAAAGATTCGGATATCAGAGTTGGCCACAAGCTCATACGAAATTACAATGATCCCGCTGGAAATCGGGCCTACTCTACAATAGCTAGAATAACGGAATGTAATCAACAGCTATCTATCTTAAAAACGTCTCGTTTCCCTATGAAAAACTGTCAAAACTTGTTGACAAGTTTTCAAGGAAAAACAGACCGAAGTTCAAGAAAGAACGAGAAAAAGTTTTCAAGGTTACGACTAAGAGAACCCATTAAGTAAGGAGAAGGTTCTATAATTTCAATAGGTATTTAAGTTTTGTGGAAATAGTTATATTCTATAACCACATGTTTTCTTAAAAGAAAACAAGACTTAAGCAACAACAACTTAAGCTAAAAAATAATCTCACCTGTATGTGACCTCAAATGCACTATTTTGAAACTCTTCGTCTTAAACGATTTGTCGCAAAATTCACAGGAGAAAGGTTTGTCATTGGAATGAGATCGCATGTGTTTGAAGAGGTCGCTCTGTAAAAAAACAAAAAAATAAAATATGTCCTTGTGTAAGAGTCTTACAATGTGTTAAGGATAGGATAATTTGTGTATCCCGAATCACAGGCTATGTAGCTCGCAGAACCGACAGCACTTTAGAGATCCCGGAGCCCCTTGACATGCATCGAGGCCGGCCAACGGGGGGGTTTTAGTGAGTCCACGAGTCCGTGAATATCACATAACCCTATCACAACCAAAACCAATGTGGTAGGGTTTCCCACACGTCAACAAAAAAAAATGGCCCCGAGGGGCTGATGACATCTCAAATGTTGGCAAAAGTCGGTGAATGGTGATCGCCCGAGATCAATAATAAATAAATAATGCTGGTTTTTTTTTCACACGGCATTTCTAGCCCCAAAGTAAGCAGATCTTGTGTTATGGGAACTACATGACTGATATATACTACTTATATGTATACAGTTCTTTGTAAGTGGTCTTTTTTTACATATTATACATAGAAAACACTCAGAACCGAGACAAATATTTGAAGATCATACAAACATTTGTCCCGCGGCGGGAATCGAACCCGCATCGACGAAGATCATACGTCATGGCTCTCTTTAGGGGTTGACCCTATGTCCAGCAGTGGACTTCTATAGTCATGAGAATAGAAGTTGTGTAACCTTGGTATAGTTTCTTTTTTATTTGGGGGTAGTTATACACTTCATTCACCTTGATATAGAACCGCATATCGCAGAGAGTGCAGGCCTGGCTCTTAATGCCGGTGTGTCGGATGAGGTGCGTCTTTAGATTACCGGCCTGCGCGAATTTCTTACCGCATTGTGCGCAATTGTAGTTTTTCTCTTTGTTGTGCGTTTGTAAATGTGACTGAAAAGTAAGAAAACACTATGTGATAAGGATAACTACAACTTGGTCATATAGATCCAAAATCAGGCTACACCATTTTAACTTTTTTCTTCTCTTCTATCCACATATGGATGGATCTTAAAGTAATATGTTTAATTTTGATCCGTCAAGATGAAATAAAAAAAAACATTATATACTTTAACATACCTATACATAGGCTTGACCCCACACTAGGATTCCCTGTGTCGTAGTTATCAGGAACTAAGAGTACCTTCATACCACAGCACTCAGATCCAGGGAAAATGCAAATACTTGTCCGGCAACCTTACTGTCTCTTTATGTGTGATCCTTTATTCCGCTATGCTTTTTCCGCATGTCCAACCCTACCAGTGACGCTACCATGGTACCTACTAGATTTGGGGCTAGATGATGCTGTGTAAAAAATAAAATAAAAAGCTAGAGCATGTTTTACCTTGAGATTGTATCGCTGAACGAACTTAGCGTCGCACATATGGCACGCGTGGTCCTTCACTCCGCTATGGATGAGCTCATGCGTCTTCAAAACATTCAGATACGCGAAGCTCTTCCCGCATGTCCGACATTGGTACTTGCGCACGCCTGTGTGAGTGCGCGAGTGGCTGTGTAGGTTCCGTAGCGTGCGGAATGTCTTATCGCATGTGTCGCACTTTATGTCTGGCTAAGGGAGTATCAGAGCAATTTAAAAAAATTGTGATTTGGTCTTACAATTAATAATACAAAGATCCAACATTGCTCGGGAAATGGGATACGCGCTAGCAATGTTCCATAACCTTTTATGCTGTTAATTTGGTGTTCATCAAATTCAGTATTCCTTGACAAACAAAACAAAATAGTAGCGTCATTATTGCCATAGACATGGAAATATTTTACCTTTTTCCCAAAATGACTTCTCAGGTGAGCTTCAAAATTCTCATACTTCTGGAAAGATCTATCGCATTTTGGACATTGCATTCTGGTTCTCTTTTTCAGTGGCATTGGTTCCCCTTTTCTTCGCCTTCTTCTTACGCTTAAAATGAAAAATAAAATAGGAATTAAATATCTGTATCTTATCAAAGCAAGGGGTCCACTACTGGAGGTTCCGATAAATAGTATTATGACAAACAATATTGGGCCACTTCCATCCATGGACTCCTGCAACCTCTAAGATGTCATGTGTCCATGGGTTGGGGAGATACCTAAGATGCGTTGACTGGACAGTAAAAGAAAAAAATTAAGCTCTGCCATTAAAAAGTCTTAAAAACTGTCCCCATGCTGGAGAATAGCTGGGGACTGGAAAAAAAACACTATGGCCCATATTCTAGAATAAATCAAGACCAGCAGACCATGAGAGTAGAATAGATGAACCTTTTCAGTTCAGGACCTCATCTAAAACACATGTCATATTTGACACCTCGGCATGTGAGTCCATTGTTATTTCAACTTACGAGACAGGCATTTCAACTTTCAGCTCAGATTCATTGTCACTTGTGGATGATGATTGCTCACACACATCATTGCTGTCTGCTGATGCCTCATCAACACTATAGCTGTCTACTTGCTGGAACTCTATTTTCACAGACTGAAAATAGAACAAAACACATCATTTGAATTTTAAGTTAAAAGAACAGCATCAGCATAAATATGTTGAAAATAAGGCTTCTTCCCGTTTCCTTACATGTAAACTTACTGAAAAAAGCAAATGAAACCTACCTGTGAAGCTTTCTCAATGTTATACAAGTTGATCTTAAACTGGCTTAATGCATTGGGGGTAAAATTAAGTGAAGGTGACAACATGTTTTTGTGGGTAGTTAATACAAAATCAATGTGCTTTTCCAAATGAGGGTAATTTATCATAATCAGATCTTTAATAATCTTTAAATAATCACTAAAATATTTTGTAATACTAAGCTGTAATACTTTGTGATACAAACAACAAAGTCTGTACCTGACTGTTTAAATGTTGCTTCAGTATAACATTTGACTTCAAAGCCATCTTTTTAAAACTATAAAGTGTTTTTAGCAAGTCCGCACAGGTGTCGCACATTTGTTTGGGTAATTCATCACTGTCTGAAACCTGTAAATAAACAAGAACTTCTTTTAATATAATAAACTTAACTATTTACACAACTGTTTTAGCATTCATAGCGGTGATATAGTTCATAGAGGTTTTTATTCAAATTTTGGATTTCACATCACTGGCATAAGTGTGTGTTACCTGTTAAATAAAATTTGTTTTAAGTTGAATAGAAGTAGAAATGTTAAATCAAGTCCATTCAATCAAGTATTTATTTTGTAAATAAAGGTACATAGGTTGGTGGTGCTTAGTATAGCTCCTCTTTATTCTGCCACCATGGTCGTAAATTACAAAATTTACCTAACTACATAATATTACATATATGACATTAATTTAAATTTTAAGTAAATGAGTGAAAAATATAAACCAAGGTCCTTGTCATCAATGTATTCATTTATATCGTAATAGCTTTTCTTGTGAATAAGGCTTAAAACCTAGTCACTTATACAATCAGCAAGATCAAAATTATATTCCCGCTTCATTCAGAACTTATAACATCAGTTCCCAGTAGGAGCTGTTTAAGTTTACAGTCAAAATTCGTAATAGATTACTTTGCTAGAGCTACTTGGATCATAGTAGATTTAAGTCTTACCTCAACAGAAGTGCAATATTTAAATATATCAGAGAATAGCAGTGATTCTCGTGTTGATGGCGAAAACAAGCTTGTAAAAGGGCCCGTGTCCACCAGACATGCACGACACATTTTTTGAACATCTATAGCTTCAGCCATGTCCGGGTGGACCGTGTTTGATACCTTTTAGATAAGATAATAGAACGCAAGATGCGAGATTGGTTTAATCCTATCAATACACTAACATAGTCTTGTTTTGCTATTTTCCATTTCATCTCGTTAACTATCTTTCGTTTATCGCATTCCCATCCAACACTGAGGATTTTTTTACATCACAATAAAGTACTATGTGATCACATTCACAATCACACAAATCCAATCAATCGTAGTAATCAAACCAAACATTTTTTGACAGTGCCAGACCAGACAGACCCTATCTGAAAGTTACTCAGTGACGAAAGTTTGACAAGTCAAATGATCATCAAAAGCCTTTTTTATAATTTTATTTGTCTTCCGACATCGGTATAGTGAAGTACATAAGTGCCATCAGCAAAATGAAATGCAAAGACTGGTACCATAGACAAAAAATTAATTTCAGAATTCATAGAAATAAACACTACTAAAAGTAAATTAACAAAACAAAAGACAAAGTAGCGCGGCCATCGCCCCACTGGGTCAGTTTAACCGGGCCTGCAATCGTAGTGGTTACTTTACTTTCTCTATGGCAGTCTGGCAGGTCTGGCCAGACGTACCTATACAGCAAGATTCAATTTTTTTTTTCCTAAAATTAACAAACTGATTTCTTTACCGTTAATAAATCAATAGCTAGCTATGAACTTAGTTTACGTATTTTCAATAGGTTCGTAGGTAGGTAAGTAGGTAGGTACCTAATAAGGTTAGTTTTTGAAATCCTAAAATACATGTCTCCTTAATTTTTAATACTAGCTTACTATTTATGCCAAAATTCATACTAAATTTTGGTAAATTAAAGTTTATCACAACACGCGGCCTCTTGCGGCATCCGCATTGGTCGTTTTTCGGTTTTACTCTCGAAACCTCGAATTTTAAATTAGTTTAACAGTTTGTGTGTATTTATTTTCCTTACATTTTAATGCAGATATAATTAAAGTGTCGTTGTTTACAAGTTAAACTCAATTTTCTGTCAAAACCAGCTTCCTAAAATAAATAGTGTAGGATACAATTTCAATAAATAACCTAGATTTAATCAAACATTTATTTTGACTCTTCAGAGATAAGAATGCATTCAAAGATGACCTTGAGATGAGATATCTCTTGAAGGCGCATAATTAGCTCAATTATGCGCCTTCAAGAGATAACACAAAATCCAGTTATCTTCCGCAACCACCATGTTGTTCCAACCTAACCTTGGTTCTCCCTTCTCATTCGATTCAACACTAATTAGACATTTACCTATTACTTAATTGTTGTTAGGTAAGAAGTACCTAAGTACTTAACTATCATTGTAGTAGTAGGTAGCTACTACTTTACTCTAATACCGACTTAATCAACATAATATGTACTGCACTTTAAAACCAAATAATACCATAGATTATAATAATATCATACCTATTAAGAACCTGTTTGTGAATCCTAACTGTTCATGAATAATTTACTGGCACTCATAGAGGTACGATAAAACCCGCGTATCGCTACGAAACTAGAGTTTTACTCGGATTGATACGATTCATCAGTCTAGAACTGAAATAGGTAGGTATAGGCAATATGAATGCCTAGCTCTAGCTAGTTTATAGCTTTTGCGCATTGCAGTGGTTGGATCGATAACGCTCCGAAGGTGTTGGCTTCGCACCGTACCTTCAGAGATAACTAGTCACTTCATTTTAACATCAATTTCGAATTATTTCAATGAGCGTGTTGTGTTAATATTTGTATTCAACAAACATAGTTGTTATTATCAGCAGAGGAGACGGACAGTCAATGAGCGCTTGCCTTGGAGGTACGACGTGTGAGTTTTTGTCGTGTTTTTCTGTTTCCGAACTTCCCGAAATGGATAAAATAGACGCTGCAGACGCAGTCCCCATTAAAAAAGTGGTTCGTGATGAAAGAATTCTACTCATGAAAGAAGTTTTCTACCACGAGTTTAGGAGTCCAGCAATGTTTTATGTAAAAGTACCGGGGCGTGTCAATTTAATCGGAGAGCATATTGATTATTGTGGCTTCCCAGTGTTGCCAATGGCGTTAGAGCAAGCCATACTTATCGCAGGTGCGACTATTGACAAAAAAGTAATAATTATAAAAAATGTGGATCGTAAAACACATTCTGAATATAAAGTGCCATTGAAAGACATAAAAGAAATAAAAATTGAACCAAAGAGGGATGGAAAGCCGTTTTGGTACAACTATGTTTTGTGTGGAGTTAAAGGTGCTTTGGAATATTTAGATAATAAGTTTGATCGTGGGTTGCAAATATTAATAGATGGAAATATTCCTCCAGCTGCAGGACTTTCCAGCTCTTCTGCTTTAGTAAGCGCATCCTGTCTTGCATTTCTTTATGCACAAAAGGTCCAAATCACAAAGTTGGATATTGCCTCGCTGTGTGCTGCAAGTGAGAGATATATCGGGACACAAGGAGGAGGAATGGACCAAGCAATAGCGTTTCTTGCTCAAAAAAACCGCGCACATTATATCACTTTTTTACCATTGAAAGCCACTCCAGTTTCTTTACCTGATAATGCTACCTTCGTAGTTGCTCACAGTTTGGTGAAAGCAAATAAAGCCGCGAACAATGGGTACAATACCCGTGTTGTTGAATGCAGGCTGGCAGCAAAGATGATATCTATTCTAGATGAGATAGAAACTGGTTCTAAAATTGTAACTCTTAGCCAACTGCAGGAATGTGGGGATCGAAGCCTCGAAGATATGATAGAACTGGTTCACAAGGTTTTGCCAGAAGAAACCTATTCTAAGAGCAATATAAGTAAAGTTTTGGAAATCAGTGAAAAACAACTGAGCGATTTGTATGGGACACCAAATACAAAACAATTGAAAAAATTCAAACTGAAGCAGCGGGCTTTGCATGTTTATGGAGAAGCACTGAGGGTTGAAAATTTCCGGAAATTATGTTCAGAATCGAATTCGAATGATAATAACATTATAAGCATGTTGGGAAATATAATGTCTGAAAGTCATGAGAGTCTCAAAAATCTGTATGAATGCTCACACAATGATTTAGATTTACTTGTGGATTTATCTAAGAAGTTCGGGGTACATGCTCGTCTCACAGGAGCTGGATGGGGCGGGTGCATTGTTGCTATTTGTCACAAAGACGAAGTTCGTAAATATATGGACTACTTAACTGATGAGTTTTATGTCAAGCATTGCAAGGTCAACAGGGAAAATGTCCCTTCTTATTTATTTGCTACAAGTCCTAATGAAGGTGCCATTATATACGAAAATTAGTTTAAAAATGTGGTAAATATACCAGGCAATCTAAAAAAAAACAGTAAACAGAGTTACTGTTCTACAAACATCGCATAAAAAATTATTTTTACCACTTCCTAATCAAAACGCATTTATGTCATAAAATAAGTACCTACAAACTTAATTTGTTTTCAATCTATTTATTAAGTGTAGGTATGCTACGTACTAGTTACTTTCTAATAGTGTTCTGCATTTATACTTATCTTACTTGTCATAATTTCATACGAATAGTTTTAAATTTTAATCTTGCTATTTTTGTCAATATACCTATATATTTTTGTGAATATTTACATAGAATTAAGTAAATATTGTAATTTATTGTTCAGAATGTGTCTAACTCAGCCAACTTACCTAAAATAGTTATTTTAATGCCTAACTCGAAATTTAGAGTTGATTGTTTTATTAGTTTAAATAACTACCTATGTAATCGAATGAGCGTAGGTTATTATTAGGAGATATCTACATGTATTTTAATATTTTAAAGTCTGTTTCGTACCCCATACCTAATACAATCATAACAAGTAAAGGTAAAGGTACCTAAATATAATTATTATCTAGTAAGTGGTTTATTTGATCTCCTACATATTTCTTACTACTATTAACTTTACGGTCTAGTTGCTCTGCATTTATTAGCATTCTTTGTGTATATCATATCTAATCTATTAAATATTGGAATCTATAGTAAATACTTATCCTGCTGTTACAAATGTCGTGTACAATATTATAATTCTTACTAGCTGTTGCCAGCGTCTTTGTACGCGTGTTTTAAAAAAACCCATATTCCCATACAAACTTTCGCCATTAAAATGTAAAAATCCAAAAACCTTGAAACACGTCCTTATTTATTTATATATAACGTTTATATTGGAGGTATTCTAATAAATGTATCTAGAATACGGATTTATTCTAGTATTTTAGATTTTATTACAGTAATACGATAAAAGTTATGTGCACTTACACTTGTACACCAAATTGTACATGGTACCTATCACATCTGCACATGTTCAATAATCAAAGTACCTACTCTGTGTTGTCGAGCACAATTTAAAAATGCGTAAGATTTTATTGTGCTTCCAATATCCCACTCCCGAAGATAGACGAAGATTTTTGAAGTGCATAACTTTTATCGTAGTACTCTACCTATTTTTAAAATAATTAACCACTTTTTTAAATATCTTGATGTTGTAAACCGTAGTAATATTATAATATGGTATAATTGTGTATCTAACCTAGTTATATAATGATGTTGGATCTATTTATCCAAACCTACCTTTGAGAAAAAAAATATTTTTTATTAATTTATGTTATATATGTATCTTTAAATATTTATCTTGGTAGATAAATATTTTACCTACTTTTCTATTGTTTTAAATGTTTGCCCCGTACAATTTATTTTTTATTTATATGTTTTTATTGGTGTATTATAAATGTGTCTAGAATACTGATTATTCATGTTATTTACCCTTTGAGAATACTTTTAAACCTCTTGATGTTGTGTTGAGTAGGTATAGTACTAATTTATAATAATATTGTGTACCTAAACTATAGTAGTTAAATCATTATGTACGAGCTATTTATCCACTACCTATCTTTGAGAATAATGTATGTTATTAAAAATAACCGTCTAGGTACCTACCTACACCATTTTACCTAGAGTAGGCGCGCTTATCTGAGAAACGTTAGAGGGCGCGTGATTAGCATTTTGCCGCACATACTAAAATTAACATTTTCCGCACACAAAGTGAAAAAATATATACCAATAATATAAATGAAGAAAATAACAAATTTACATTAGCTATTATAAAAAAAAACATTCACCTTCCGCTACTGTAGCATGACACGTAAATAGATGTCAAAAAAAACAACCTTTTTTCCAAAAGCAGAAAAATGCTCATTGCGTGCCTACTTTTTGGGGCTCTTGGTTTAACAATTTATGAGTACAAGAAATAAAAAAACACGCTCACGATTGTATTCCCCATCCCATCCTCAGATCATACTCAGCACTGAGTATGATCTGAGGATGGGATAGGATAGGTCTTTGAGGATAACAAATGGGGGGTAGTCAGAGGCACATTTGGCATATGCCTGCATTTTGCAAGTTGGTAGTTAGCATTACACATGGTAGGTTGCAATCCCATAGCCGGCCCTTTAGGTTCAATGAATGTAGGTAGGTACCTATTTCAAATAAATGCTTATTAGAATATATTTTTGGTTTAATTTTAGTGTTCAGTATTTTAGAAGCAATAATGACCATTAAACGGTCTCAATCCCCCTTCCATATTATCCTACTAATAATATTGTGAATGCCAAAGTTTGGATGTTTATTGCTAATAATCTCCGTAAAATCTGGGATGTTGAACAGGTACTTAAGTTAGCTCGTGAGCTAGAATTACACTATAGGATAGGTACTAATTAACCGGGTACCACGCGAGTGAATCTTGTAAACAGATACCTAATTGAATGAGTTATTGAGTGACACAAGACAATCCTTAAGGTTTGATTAAAAAAATATTGACCAGTGGTATGAGGCAAACGTCATAGAAATTTAATTAAATATTGGACAAACCCATTGGATAACATAATGACACACAAAAGGGTTCTATTTTCGCCATTTGGCTTTGAAGTCCTAAAAATCGGAATAATCACTAGACGATACTTTAGTATTATAGGTACCCACCCTATACCAATACGCCCTACCCTCCGCTCCTAAAACGAGCGTTTTATTTTTCCTAGCTAGCATTCTTAGATAATTCTTAGTTGTTTTAGAAGAGAAACAATCATAGATAATTAAACAAGATTAAAAGAAATATTATTTATAGAAAAGGTAACTTTTGAATCAATAGGTAAGTAGTCCAAAAGTTAGCTTTTGGACTTGGACTTCGAGCTTTAAACGAGCCCATAACTACATGTTCGGAACGATATCATAGTTGATGCATATAATTATTATATAAATCAATTCTACTATGTTGGGGTCTAGTATATCAGTGGTAGGGCCCAACTTCGTTGGCTGACCTCTGTCTGAGTATAGGCAAGTGATTAGTTTCTCTATGATCTATATTATAGGTATTACGGTATTAGGTACTGGTGTTTCATTTTCCCTTTTTAAAATACCCTCATACTGTGTGCGCCGCGTGTCGCCCGGTGGGTGGCCCGCATTCTGTGCTTTCGTTTACACGAAGCCAATTGAGACTTACCTACCGCTCTCAGTTTAGCTGCGTGTAATAATAGAATACATTTATCAATATGGCGTGTTTCTAGAAAACCAAGCAATTTCCCAAATTAACTTAAACTTCTTAATTAAGGCTTCTGTGGCTAGTTTTAAGAATTCTACAAGTGTCTGAAATCTTTGCTAGAAGATTTTGAGAGGCAGTAGGTTTACTTGATTTGTCAATTTCAATTGATTTGATTGTCAGTACCTACTGACCACTCGATCTGTGAATGTGGCCTGGAAGAAGGAAACATGGATCACGTCATAATCTTCAGCTGTCCCAAACGC
The DNA here is from genome assembly GCA_961405105.1 of Perizoma affinitatum. NCBI lineage: Eukaryota > Metazoa > Arthropoda > Insecta > Lepidoptera > Geometridae > Perizoma > Perizoma affinitatum. The sequence goes on from OY560189.1 coordinate 13,556,630, forward strand.
CTGTTGGGACAGCTGACAGATATTATCTTTACGATATTCTCCCGATAATCTTGCTGATTCCCAGTTTTTATCTAGCTGATCATATTCACAATAAACTTACATCAACTTCAACTTCTTAATTACGGCTTCTGTGGCTAGTTGTCACAATTCTACCAGTGTCCGTTTGATATATTCTTAGACAATACAGAGGTGTGAATTATGAATATTTTCAGTGTAATGAAAGAAAATCGACCACAATTTGGTAACCAATTTGAATTTCTAAAACAAAGAGACAACACAAATATAAAACGATACAAAGGTAGTTAGATTTGATTAGTAAGTATGATGTATGTACAATGGATTTTACAATTTTATTTTTTCATATCAATAAATTTCCATAATATAATAATTGATTAAAGATGAGGGAGAAAGGACGGGGGATTTGAGGAGGGATGATATCGTTTAAAGAGTGACGAATCTTCGGACAGAAACACATCTCCTAAAGTTTATGACATTAGCATGAAACGGACATTGGCAGAATTGTGACAGTTACAAAAGCCATAGTCAAGAGAAGTGAAGGTAAAACCTAGGTCCAACTATTTTTGATTTGATAAAATTCTGATGAGGGAGGATGATGAAACGTGAAAAATAAGTAATGAGATTTTGTGTTGAAACAAATAGGTATGTAATTGTTGTTATTTGTAGAATACTAAGGGGATTACCTAGAAAACTATTCGTGCTGCAAGTCTGCTGTAAAATTTGCGGCTACCTTCAATTCATGCTTACTTTTGTAAGGATACAACTTACCATGCTGAAGTATTTTAAATTAACTAGCAATGGTTATGTCCTTATTTACCAATATTAAAGCTTTTGGGGTTAGGTCGAACACTGGCTTATCTCCTAGGTCAACAAAATTATTGCTTACCAAGTCCATGCAAGTGATGACTGAACAATATTTCTGTATGAATCTACTTGTTTTACATATTCATGATACAAATTTTATATGCTTTCTAAGGATTTAATCATGGTAATGTATATTTTTTCTCATTCCTATCACTCTTGGCTTCCTAAACATTAGGGGCCTTAACTATCAGGTTTTTAAACAATTGATCTGTTCCAGGGCATGTTAGCTTCGCCAACTTCTGACGCAGCTAACTTACTCTTTTGATCCTTATACAGGCTTGTTAAAGAATAGGTTTATTAACTAAACACTGCTGTGTCTCTTGTTGATATGAGTCATTTCAATTTCAACAGTCAAAAATGAAACACCCTGTTTATCAAAACAACTGTTAAAAAATCTTATAAGTAAGGCCTTTTTTTATTCACTTCATTAAAAGTTTTTTTAGCTAGAGGTCAAAATTATGTCATTAAATTTTGGTCAGATATAAATGGTTATGCTGGAATGTATCATTTTTCTGTACAAATAAAATGGTGTAAGTCATTATTGCTACTAATACGAGCCATGGCTAAAAGCCATTTATTAATTATTTGATAATGTTCATGGCTCAGTGAGTGAGTAGCATTTTGAGCTACAACAGGTGCATGTTTAATTCCCTTTCAGAGACAAACATTTGCATGAGCTTTAAAAATGTATACAGGTCTTGGTATTGTGGTAACATATATTATTATGTGGTGTGAGGCCAGGACAATGATTGACTGTAGAATGCTATGCCACTCCAATATCTAAACAAGATAATTTTGACTAAACTATAATTTCTCTTCAGGATTATGCGCACAAGAGAAGGCATAAAAAGGAAAAAAATCACCAGTCATACAAGCATATTTTAGAGAAACGAAGAAGAGAACAACTTTCTGAAGAACAAGCTGAAGCTTCTTCGTCACAAGTCCAAGCAACAGCCAATGAAGAAAATAATGATTTACTAAGCAGGAAAGTCTCAACCTGCGTATTAAGAAAGACTTTAGACAAAAAATCTAAAAGAGTCAAGATGTCATCTAAAGAGAACAAAACTAGAGAAGATGTGGCAGCTGCTAGGGAAATCAAGAAACTAGCAAAACAGAAGACCAAAAACAAGGAACACGGAAGCTTAACAATGGAAGAGGTAAAAGCAATAGTAAAGGAGAGAAAAAATAGTGCTTCAGAAACATCCAAAGATGTCAAACCAGTTAAAGAAAGGAAGAAAAGCCATTCGGAGACTGAACACAGAGGCAAAGATGAAGTTGACAAAGCTGCCGTTGCACCGGTTGATATCAAACTGAGTGAGACAGTTGCATCAAAAATTGGGCACAGCGAGAAAAGAAGAGACCAAATTCAAGCAGAAAGAGCAGCAAAAAAGGCAGCAAAACAAACTCAAAAGAAAGGCAAGGCAGCGGGGGACACTAACCCTTCAACTGCTGCTAAAGAAAAGGATATGACAGTCAAAGATGTTGTTGAAACACTGAGAGATATAAAGGAAGTTGTCAATGAAGTCAAAGAAATCACAGCTGAAGTTAAAGCCCTCGATATCAAGGGGAAGCAAGGTTCTGATGAAAAACAGGTAGTAAACTTTAATTGTTTTTATATTATAAATAAATAAATAAATAATGCTGGACATTTTTCACACAGCATCATCTAGCCCCAAAGTAAGCAGAGCTTGTGTTATGGGAACTACATGACTGATATACTACTAATATACTTTTTTTTTGTAAATACATAAACACCCAGATCCCGAAACAAATATTTGCAGATGCAAACATTTGTCCCGCGGCGGGAATCGAACCCGCAACCTTCTGCGTCTCAGGCGGGCCTTCGCCCACAGCGCCACAGAGGTTGTCTAAGATTATCTAAACAAACATTCTATTAATTGTAGATGAACTGGGGTTGAACTAATGCTTCCTGCCTATTTGAGAATGTTCACACAGAAATGAAAAAAACATCAAATAGTTACACATTCTGCCTTAACTTAAATTAGGTGTAAAGATATTTTATTCTCAACAGACACAGTCACTTACATGAGTATAGTTATTTAGCTTAATGTATTTATAAAAGTAAAATAAAGGCATGGTGTTGTTCGGTCTGTCTGTAGTGATTACAGTTTTGCACAAATGAAAAGGTTGGTAGGGTAAATTGGGTGGGCCTTTAAATGGGTGTCAGCACAATTAACCCCCATGCTAAACAAATTTATTATTAATTAGTTAATTACTAAGTAGATAAGAAAGTCTAATTTATTGATTACTTTAAAATGCAAAAAAAAATAAAAGAAAAAGAAAACACTCTGTGCGTAATTTGTCTTCCAATTAACGGTGATCTTTGCAGAAACGCGAGCACGTGCCTAATGTAATGTTTGGACGTGGCTCTGAAAGTTCTATTCACTGAGGATGTCTATCATGGAGAATACAGTCGTTAGCGTATTTCTTTATAATACATTTATACAAATACATTTTAATTCTTGACACTTCTACACAATAACTTAATACCAATAATGTCACCAGGCTGAATCAGGGAAGTCGAAAGCAGAGCTAAAGGCAGAAAGACGAGCGAAACAAGAGGCGCAAAGGGCCGCAAAACAAGCCACTACTGATGCAGCCAAACCAAAGGAACCAGCTATTAAAGCAAAGGAGGCTCCTAAGACAGTTAAACTTACAGCAGACGCTAAGAAAACTAGCAAGGTTAGTGAGTGGAAGTCAGTAGGTATTTATTTATTTATTGAAATCACAAGTATCATAAAGGTCATAATAATTTCATTGGTTAGAGATTTAAGAGATAACTTTTTAGGCAACTGATTAAAGTAGTTCCATTTATAAATATTCACCCAATAGGAAATACACAATGTTCTGACCCGCCCACTATTCCCTGTGTCGTGGGTATCAGGATCTATGATGTTCCTCATAGTTTCACAGCACCTGGACCTGAAACAAATATCTTTAGGACATGCAAACATTTGTCCCGCAGCGGGAATCAAACCTGCACTTCTTGCGTCTTAGCCGGCTAGTCGCCCACCACTCCTCCGAGGTTGTTAAGGGTTGTTTGTTGTATTTCTTTCCAAGGCGAAGTTGTTTACCTTCATAAATGACAATATGACAATAAGCAGGCCATCTGCTTCATAATATCACCGATTTTTAATACCTTATGCTAGGCCAGTGTTCTGACCATTTAGAGCTTTTCGCCCTGAAAAGAGCCATGTGACAAATTCAATTGTCCCCACGATGGGGCCGAAGATCAGGGACAGCGGGAATAACCATCATTTCTAGGCTGTGTAAATTTGTACATTGTTTGAACAACTGAAATATAGCTGTGTGTTATCAAAGTAGCTACCTACCTACCTTTACCCAGTAAGTATATGTAATTTCTAGGCTAACTATATATTTACGTGATTGCATGCATTTTAATGTTGCTGTTTAATTTATTTCTTATTGCAATGCTAACGAAGGACCCTTCCACCGAGTCAACAGTAATGGTAATCTCATTTAATATATCATTTTCACCAACATTTCCTAAAATTATCATCTTTTTTCTTATACCACCAAGGTAGCAGCGGTTAAGGTAGACTATACAGGGTATACAGATCAATCATCAAGAAATCTACGCATATGTTCATCTTAACGAGTTACATTGGGGGAAAATAATTGCTGGGAAACGACTTAAATTTTTAGGCATTAAATAAACATGCTGTTTAGACACACATGTAACATGCGCTACAAACGCTTCTTTAGATACCACGCTGACCGCGCGTTTGTTTACGTGCCAATCAATGTCGTGGTGTGCGTGTTTGATATTCATTGCATTTTTGCAACTTCAAATGCGTAATTTGTAAAGATAAATCGAAAAATTTGCATATCTTTGTTTGGACCAAAGTTTAATTATAACACTTTGAATTAATTCCCGTAAAGAGCTAAAATAAAAATTCAAACTTCGACCTTCAATATCTCCAGAACCAGTTGATTCCCAGGAATGTGGCTTTCGGCTTGGTAGGTCTTATCACACCCGTTATAAACATTACCAACATATCCTAAAATTAGATAGTGCATCATGTAATTTCCTAACAGTAAAAATACAAACTACTGTTGTGAAACTTATAACTTTATTGTGACTTAATTCTATAACAAAGAGAGAGATAGGTTATAAGAAATATGAATATGGTCAGATTGTTTGTCCAGGGGTTTAAGACAAATACCACTTTCTGTTGTCATTAACGCCTCCGGATAGTTTGAATTGTATTGGAATTACCTTGACATTACCTTGACAAATTTGCGTGAGGTATTTGTCTAGACCCCTAGAACAGACGAACCAATTCCCCAACCTGACTGGAGTTTGTTAAATGTGGGGTCATCCTATTAACTGTAAGACAAAAACTTTTAAATATTTGAATTTAAAATTTCATTCATTGTTCTTGTGGGGAAAAGAACAGTTGAAAGAAGCAAAAAAAAAAAACTAAAAGTACAATGGGCGTCTTATCGCTTAAAGGACTCTTCAATGACAGCCTTTGGATGGAGAGGAATCTTTATGAATTCATAAATGGTCCGACACTTTCTTGGGAAGTTAATCAATTGATTACTTTGTCCTTCTACACCATCTGATACCACTACCAATTGATATTTAAGTTCTTTTTTATAAGTATATTATTATATATCATATATATTATTTTTATGTTATATATAGTCATACTGGAAATGCCAAACCAATCTTTTTGCACGCCCAGGATGACTGGTAGAAAATGCTTTAGCATTAAGTCCTCCTAGCACTACATTGTTTGTGCGGAAGTATAAATAAATAATGGTTTGAATTTAACACCACACCTTAAGCTTGTCATATTTGTTGCAGGCTATGTCACCAAAGCCTAAAACGGTGAAGAAAGTGAATACGCAGAACAGGCACCGTGTAAGCTGGTTCGGACAGGAGTACAATGACAATGTGAAGTGCTTGAAGACATTGCCTGTCAATGGCCAGTAAGTAATTTTTTTTAAACCATAAAAGATTTTAATTACCAACGTGAAGAAATGTGATCACCATACCTCAACCAGCACCGTAATTACACTAACAAAATGGTTATTTCCATTTTGAACAACTCATGTCTAATACTTATAAATAAATAAATAAATAATGTTGCACATTTTTCAAACAGCATCATCTAGCCCCAAAGTAAGCAGAGCTTGTGTTATGGGAACTACATGACTGATATACTACTTATATATATTTTTTTTTTTGTAAATACATACATAACATACATAGAAAACACCGAGACCCGAGACAAATATTCGCACATACAAACTTTTGTCTTATAAAACTTTAGAATGTAGGTATCTGAACTTTCCCATTTTAAAGTTTGGACATTGCTAAGCTTTGTAAAATAAGTGCCGTACTCTCAATCCCATTGTAATTTTGCTAGTGTTATAAGGGGGCAGCTGACCTTGGTTCTAATTGGTGCTCGTCAATGAAGGTTTTAGGTCAATTTGCTCATCCAATTGAAGTATTAAGAGCCACTTAAAGCCAATTCACCTCTACAGATATTGAATGATAAACGAAGAAAACACTCAAAACTTTAATGATTTAAAAATAAGTGAAATCTAAAAGGGAGTTTTATGATATCTCAAATATATTATGTAATGCAGTCAAGGTGACTGTTTCTTAAGCTATAGACTGATATATTAATTATATACTTTTTTTTGTTACTTCTTACTTAATATACATAGAACCAGTCCCGAGACAATAATAGTAGATTATACAAAGATTAGTCCCGTGGCGGGAATCGAACCCGCAACTTAGGGAATCAAGTTTCCGCCCTTTTTTTTTCCCCATTTTTTTTTTGTAAATACATGGCACAGTGCCATGTATTTACATTATAGGTAGTATATCAGTCATGTAGTTCCCATAATACAAGCTCTGTGTATTTTGGGGCTAGATGATGCCGTGTGAAAATGTCCAGTATTTTTCATATTGTAAAAACGGGATTTTTCACGTATCGGTGAAGGGTCGCGGAGGGAGAGCTTCGCGATCACTCACCCTGATGTATTGAATGGCACCCGGAATGAGTCGAAACTTAGCCTTAGTAAGGTACGTGAAAATTCCCGTTTTTTAAATAAGAATATTCACGGTAGTTTTTGTCCAGCATTTATTTATTTCAACCTTTGTTTTTTTCAGTATTCACCCAGCCTTCATAAAACTGGGCGTTCAGCTGTCCACGAGGGTAGTCAGAGGCTCGAACGCACGATGCATTGCTCTTCTCGACGCTTTGAAGAAGGTATGTTAGATTGATTCGCGTTAATCACTGGCATATAAGACTTTTTACACGTTACGTCTCAAGGTCCGCAACGCGCAAGTGATACCTCTGGTGTTGCAAGCGTCCATAGGTTACTGTAACTGTCCTGATCTTCTCTCAGAAACTAAACTCAAAACGCCCTAGCTGGCAGCTATGTGACAAACAAACAAAACCAACACGCTTCTGACTGTCTTCCTCATGGTGGACATCCTCAGATACATACTCAGTGACTAGATCTTTGAGGATACCAAGTAGGGGGTAGTCAGAGGCACGTTACATTTGATACATGCCCGCGTTTTGCAAGTTAGCATTCCACGTGACAGGTTGCAAGCTCATCGCCGATAAGCGGCGATTGGAACACTAACCTAACCAAACTATATATTCAACCCTGTTCCACTAATTACAGACAAAACTCCTTCGTACCAACCGCCAACATATTCAACACACATTATTCTATGCATACCGACCTATATGTAGTTTTTTTTAAGAAATCAGTGGTTATAAGTTTCGTTCCGTTTAAGTTTTTTTAAATTGGCTTTTGTCTTTACCTCTTTGTAAGTAATTGTAAGTAATTAATACTTAATATAGGCCTTCTTTATTACTAATAACAGTACTAGTTATACGAGGAAACCCCAAACTAAACAGATATTGATAATTGAACTATTTGTGAAAACTGGCAAAGGCTCATACACTTCGTAGCTCATTAGTGTTATTAAAACTGTTTGTTTTCCAACTATGTATAAAATAAAATAATCGCTTACCAACAGGGTGTCCAGATATATACCACTTTCAGTTAGCGTTAACACCTGCAGAAAGATTTAAATTTATGGAAAATCATTTGCTGTGGAAATGTCACGTGACTGCTGCCAAGTTTTACCTTGACAAATTTAAATTAGCGTGAAAGGAAAGCTAAGCGTGAGGTATTTGTCTAGACTCCCAGGTGGGCCGTAAGTTTATTTGCCACTTGTAGTTGTAAAAAAACATATCACGTTGCCACTAGAATAATATGGGCTAAAAAATATTTTCTCGTTAGTTATAAAGTTGTAAAATCAGCCGTTTTTGGATGTTTTTGTGGGCAATATCAATATCACTTTGGGGATATCTCATATGTTCTGGGTCATCATCTAAAATCGAATGTATTCTAAATATGTCATCAAAATTGATTCTGCCGTTCTGGCATTTATAATTTTAACTATAAGAATACGTCTTTATGGCGCTTACCTTTTTTACTATTTCGACACCCGTATAAAACATTCAGTAATTAAAATTCTAAAAATACAATTTATAGTTTTATTAAGATTAGAACTCTTCAACAGATGACCAAAGACTACATGCTGCCGGCCAAGACAGAGTTCAGTCGCGGTCTCGACTCGCACTTGACCGAAACCATCGAGTTCCTAGCCACCATGCGCCAGTCCTCGGCTTCTGAGAAGAACGCCATCAAGTTCTTCCGCCACCATCTCATGCAGCTGCCCAACAATGTCAATGAATACGAGGTGAGTCGGAAATACTATATCTACATAAATATAGTATATCCGATAAATATGGTATATGTATTAATGTATATATATACGGCCAGTTAGTACTGACTAACTGCTCACCAATACGACGTCTTGTCTACGAAAGAGACAAAAACTATTTATGTTGCCTATTCTGTCAAACAAATGAGAGGGACAAAATATTTTTAATCTTAGACAAAACTGTTGTCTAGGGTCTTCATGCTAAGAAGGCTGGAGAGACGAATGGGACTCCTAATACAAAGACTGGTCAATAGATAGGCGTGGAAGAAAGTAAGGGAGGCCTTTGTCCTGCAGTGGGTGGGACAGGTTAGGCTTATAATAATAATAGTAGGAATACTAACAGCACATATAACAGAAACACATAATAATAATATAATGTTTTCTCATGTATGTCATTCCCATACAATTCTAATGGCGAAGTTGGAGTTGGACTAAATGACGAAGTAACTCTTGTTGTTAGGGTTCCGTAGTCAACAAGGAATCCTTATAGTTTCGCCATGTCCGTCTGTCTGTCTGTCCGCGGCTTAGCTCAGTAGAAAGCTGTAATTTGGCATGGATACAGGAAAACTGTTTTTTATCGTCTATCCCATGGTGTGGAGTGTGGTTGGATAGGTCGTTGCGAAATATTAAGCTCTAGTGCTAATTTTTGTGAGAGTTAAATGTCCATGTACTTGGCGAAGTATAAAGGAAATTTTCATACAAATTTCTGTTTTAAATATAAGTTTATAGGCCTGTCCTACACTGCACATAGCCCTATACGCACTTGTCCGGTTTTTTCAATCATCGATATGATCTAATCTAAGCTTACTTCTAAGATCTAAGGTAGAGCACAGATAAAAAAGTATGGCGTAAGTTTGTATGGCGAAATTTAAATTAAATGTAACTGTTTTTCACAGGCGAAGAAAACCCTGCAAGACGAGATCGACCGCTACATTCGAGAGCAGATCGACGTGGCCGGCGAGGCCATCAGCGCAGACGTCAGGAAGAAGATCTCTCACGGCGACACCATTCTCACCTATGGATAGTAAGTTTTATCTACGAGTACTTGCAATGTAACTTTGGTGTTAATTTTGTTTGAGCGATGTTTTAAGACATGAAAAGGAAGTGTAGGGTCAATATTGTGTTGAATGTGATAGTTGTTTTGTACTCCTTAGTTCGTCCCTCGTGGAGCGTTGCCTGGTGGACGCGCACGCGGCCGGCATCGAGTTCCGCAGCATCGTGTGCGGAGCGCGCGGCGCGGGCAGCGCGGCCGGAGCGCGCGAGCTCACGCGCCGCCTGCGCGCGCGCAGCCTGCCCGTCGACGTCGTCGACATCACCTCGCTCGGCACCATCATGCAGACCGTGAGTACCGGCATCGTGTGCTTGCGGCGCGGTCAGTTGGTACGGTGTATAATTGGGTATGTGTTGATTGCAGGTGAACAAGGTGCTGCTGGGCGCGAGCTCGATCCTGAACAACGGGTCGGTGCTGGCGGCGGTGGGCACGGGCGTGGTGGCGCGTCAGGCTCGCGCTCGCAACGTGCCCGTGCTCGTCGCCTGCGAAACGCACAAGTTCAGCGAGCGCGTGCAGACAGACGCCTTCGTCTACAACGAGCTGGGTAAGCTCCTCATCATCACTCTATACCCATAGGCACATATGACTGCAACTTTATCTGTAGGACAAGCAAAACACATCAGTTATCTTCCAGAGATCATCACAGGTTTTAAAAATAATATTCTCGAACTCGTCGTACGAGAGATGGACGCATTCGTCTAAAAGCTAGTCAAGCTGCTTGTCATTTGTCTTTATCACCAGCATTTTTCTTTAGGGCAGCAATCCGGAAGGTATTGCTGATGGGCAATGGTAACCGCTTACCATCTACCATCTAGGGGCCGATGCCGGTTTGCCTCCTATATATTCCTTCCATAGAACATTGCAGGCTGTTCATACTTTGTTGTTATCTTAAATTGTTTTTAGATGTGAAAACCTTTAATTGGCATCCTGTTTTTATAAGTTTTAGTATAAGTTGCATGCATTGTTGGATTCCCTAAATAGTAAATATCATTATTGCCTTGTCCCAGGTGACCCCAACGATCTGAACGACGTCGGCAACGATGACTGGGCGCTGAAGGACTGGCGGAGCATGCCGCTCGCGATCCTCAACCTGGCCTATGACGTCACCCCGCCCAGCCACGTGACCGCCGTCGTCACAGAGCTCGCCATACTCCCGTGCACCAGCGCCCCCGTCGTGCTGAGGTTCCGAGGCACCGCGTACGGCATCTAGAATCACTGAATAGAGGGCGTGTACCATCGTTAAGTGTTCCAATAAGCGGCTATCGGCTTGCAATCTGTCACGTGGAATGCTTATTCTAAGCGGGTGAACTAAGAGCTACACTGACGTCCCGCATTATCCCCCTTTTTAACTGACCCCAATCAGTCAGACTCCTTGAAATAGCGGAGGACTCTGCGTTGATGACAGCAGTGTTCCAATATAACCGACCTATTGGGAGTTGTTGAGGAAGAAAAGCAATATTTGGCGTGGAATTCCGTGTTGGCCTAGTGGGCGATACCCCGACTTCTGATCCGGAGGTCGTGGGTTGGTCGTGCACCAATGGATTTTTCCACTCGAAAAATGTATGTGCGCATTAACACGTGCTCAAAACGGTGAACGAAATCATCGTAAGGAAACCAGCATGCCCTAGAACCAAAAATTCGAAGGCATGTGCCAATAGTTAGTGTTCCAATAATGCGGCGATGAGCTTGCAACCTGTCACGTGGAATGCTTACTACTTGCAAAACGCGGGCATGTACCAAATGTAATGTTTGGACGTGCCTCTCACGATCTAATCCTCAAAGATCTACTCACTGAGTTTGTATCTGAGGATGTCTTCCACGGGGGAGACAGTCGTGAGCGTGTTTGTTTTTCGTTTTGAATGCAGTTAGCGTTACTATGAAAAATGTGGGCGTGTGCCAAATATTATGCTTGAATTTGTCTACTATACTTATTTTGTATCCTCATGGATCTGCATACTCAGTATGTATCTGAATTACCATCATGGGGATTACAGTCATGTTTTTTTTGAGCGGTGAACTTTATAAAAGCCACAAGTAGCTTATAAAAAATGTTTACTCTTTAGTTGATTCGTTGAATTTAATATTTCTGCACAAAAAATCTAGTGCTATTCTAGGACTTTGCTATCATTCGTTTGTCGTGGCATGGGTTCCTTCTTGGTCAGCTTTTGGTTGTATTAATGTAGTTAATGGGACTCCACTGTGTTGCGACGGACTTTAGAGGGGTCCATTTCTCCATTTTCTGTGGGTTCTTCATTCAGCGGTCAAGTACTTCCCTATAAAGTTCAGTGCGAACTTTTTGTATGTCAAAAAAAAACTGTTTTTTTTTTTGACAGATAGTTTATTTTTCTCGAGTTTTGAGCCAGCTCGAAATACGTACTAGTATAATATAAAGGTGGATTTATGTCAGCGAAATAGTTTTGTTCTGTATTCTTTTTTGACTGTTGGTAAAAAAGCCAGTGTGGTGGATACAGTGTATCTCACAGAGGCTCAAGAGAGGATGAGACGTTTGGAACTGAAAATGAATGGTCTGAATGAAATGGTTAGCTATTAAATTGTACATAACTTTTGGATACGGACAAAGGGCCTATTTTGTACGTGTTTTGGATCTACTTACTTCTTGAAAAAAAGCTTTTTAGAACTAGATTTGTCAGATCAAGCCAAATTAAATTTGGGATTTAATGTCGGGCGGATATCTAATTCCCTCTAGTGATCTGACATTATATTATACTAAAACTTACTTACTTTCTTTTAAGGTAAGTGTCCACAGGTCCTAGTACGGATCGCATCAAACGGTTTAATTAGGCGTACTTTATTCACTATATCCGCAGCATTTGTAATGCCGACGCGACGGTGATTTAGCAATTGCTCAGTTTTACCGCTGAGTCGACCCGCGTGGTCCGTCCTGGGTGTCTAGACAAATATTGTATGGAAATTATATTAGCTGTGGAAATTTCACGTGACTGCTGCAAAGTTTTACCTTGACAAATTTGCGTTAGCGTTAAAGGAAAACTAAGCGTGAGGTATTTGTCTAGACCTGTGTGGATTAGTGGACGCGCCTGTACGATTATCTATACAAATTATAAAATCTGTTTGATATGATACGTCCCATTCTGACCTGTGAAAACAACTTTACGCAAAGTTTAGACACCACATTAGATGTAAAATCATCTCTGATATTAAATTTTTGACATATGTATTGGATTCATTGGATATTGTTTTAAAAGTAGAGATTTTCATATTTGGATTACTTGTATTTAGTGGGAATTATTTATCAATACCTAGTATTAAAATATCTGTGTCCATATTTAGTCGATAGTTTTAATTCCTTCCTAGATTTACTAATAGAATACAAAAAAACAATGTATTGTATGCTGGCGACTTGCCCATTCAACTTTTTCTTTCTAATTTTCTTAAGGAAAATGAAGCCCAAGGCTCATTAGGGCAGGAATGTTATGGATATGAAATTTCTGATCTGGAAGGATACGAATAATATTATACCGGTTTCAGATACGGTCACGAATATGAAATCATTTCGGATTATCCGTTCGTTAAAGTTACGGATATTAGATTTTTTAAGGAATTGTAAAAGTAAAATACAAATTGGTAATGATTTGACTTTATTTCTAGGTAATAGCAAAAAGCTTTCATAACATGTTATTTAGACTCCGCCCCTACTCAAAATTATTTGAAACCTTTATATTGGATTCGCATAAAGATAGTTTTTTTCTTTCGTATTTCCAATAGTTTCAGTTATGGTTACAGAGCTCCATAACATCCCTGATTAGGACTACATTAAGTATATTTAATGGTGCAAGTTAAAAGATTGATTTAAATAATTTTAAAATTTATTTCATGTTTATTGAAATATCTGCCGAAAGATTGGTATCTTTAATAATCTATCTTCGAGGCGAGCGCTCAAATTTTATGAAGTGTAGGTACATCAATGTGTAGAAAAATAAAATAACCTAATAAAGACCTTGTTTTTGTTTGCAACAAGAGGGTAACCCTGTAGGGTCGGTATTTCACTGTGCTATGAGAATAACCATGCAAGACTAAACACAACTTTTATCTATTTATATCTCTTAACAATAAAGTGATTGAATGGAAACAATTTGCTAAGTTAATAACACTTTATTACCGCAGACAATATTCAAACATCACTTAAATGCATAGAACTAGAAGTGTTATGTGATTGAATGGAAACAATCTGCTAAATTGATAACCCTTTATTACAGCAGACAATATTCAAACATCACTTAAATGCATAGAACTAGAAGTGATAAGTGATTGAATGGAAACAATTTGCTAAATTGATAACACTTTATTACCGCAGACAATATTCAGACATCACTTAAATGCATAGAACTAGAAGTGTTACATGACAAAATTAAATACAAACATTTATAAATTAATTATTCATTATGATGAGCAGACTTGTGGATAGAGAAATCTAATCTTACATAAATAATGACTAATAAGAACAAAGCATACAGGAAGCCTACAACTAGTAATGGCTCCTGGAACATCAGGAGATGGGGGAATGTGTAACGAAGCTGGAAATCTTGGATGTGATTCTCTACAACATTTTTCTTCACAAATTTGATGACCGGACGGCCCTTGGTATCTAAATATGTGAAGTGCAGACTGTCAGGTACCCTAGTCACCGGGTAAGGAGAGTTTAGCTTGATTCCAGTTGAACCTTCTGGCAAGATAACCTTGGTCACTACTTCATCAACTTGCATATCATCAAAGATATGGTCAACCGACCTCATCTTCAGAAGGTAGTCATTTCCAGAGTGGTACAAGTATTCATAGCTTGGGACATTGTATCCAAGAGTATAGTGGGTCCTCCAGCCTCCGAAAAGAGGGTATCTGGGTCTGAGGTCCAATTCAACAGAGTCTTTCTTGACTTTCATGTTGGAAGTGGAGATGTTACCGTTGGTGTCACGGTAATAGACATCAGATGCAGAAGCGGGGAGCAGGGTCTTGTAGGAGCGGACACTGGCTGGGCCACTGTGGTGGTCTTGCTGGTAGTCATAGCGGGAGAAAGCTCCTTTCAGCTTAGCTCCAGTGTGCTCCACTTCAACCACCTCTTCAACAGCGATGTTTCCCCAGTGGGACACTTCAATCAGCCTCTCAATGCGAGTCACAGTCAAGAATGGAGAGTTATTCTTGTAGTGAATGCTTAACTCCTTCTCAGTAAATGGTCCAGTGTTTGGGTATGGACCATAGACAATAGAACCATCTTGTAGAGAGAATGGCTTTACTTTGGTGAATGCTTCCACGCTCTTTGTGTTCATGTTGACCACTGTTTTCTGTGACGTGACATAATATGGCGTGTACGCATACAAGTTACCGCTGTATTTGACCAGCTGGTCCTCCTGCTGTGTGATGGCCGTGGGGTACGGCTGGAGAGCCTTCGTGAACACCGCTTCAGTAACGACGTACACAGTCGAGCCGGCGTTGAGCGCTTCTCTCAGTTCAACACGCCAAAACTTCACATAATTATATCCTTTCACTGTGGTTTCCGCAATGCGAAGATCTTTGCTGTTGCTATCCTTGGCTCCAATGTATGCCAAATTACTCTTGGCAGACGCTTCTACGGCTACCAAAAAGTTCTTAACCGGCGATTTCCCTGTGTTCTCCAAGGTTATTTTCGAGACGATTTTCACAAGCTGAGTGGAGATATCAATCGTTCTATCAACATTTCTCAGTTTTAGCTCACTTGCAATATTATCAACATTGACGCTGTTACTATTTATTGCTAAATATAGCACGAAGAAAACACAAAATTGTAATTTCGCCATTGCCGGTGTAACAAAATCACAATTTTTTTGACATTTGAAGAATTTTTGACAACGTTTATCCGGAAGTACACGTCATCGATTGAAAACAGGGGCATATCATAGAATTTGTCTATGATTATGTTCGGATACTGTTGTTTCGGAACTTTTACGGTAAATTATTGGTATTATCGGTTGCCCAATTATATACACTTCAGTCACGTCCAAAGAAAGGTAGGTAGATAGATAGATAGATAGAAAATACTTTATTGCACACCAAATATTTCAGCTTAAATATACGTAGTTTAGTAGAAGTCTTCATTTGAATAAAACACACGTCAGCCACGTCACAATAGTACTTATATCACGAAGACTAGTCAGGGATACTAAGTTATAACATCACAACCGGGCAGTAACCGGCACCAGACTTATTGTATGTAATACTGGGATGCTAACGCACCGATATGCGGCACGTTGAAACGTTTATATTTGAAAGAGGTTGGTAAACTATAAATTATTATGTACCACCTCCACCTCTGAAGCCAGGAAGGCATCTAGGCAATTCCCTATGACCTAGAAGTTTTAGCCTCTAGGTCTAGAGAATAAGCTAGAGTAATTAGTGACAGCTAGAAGGGCTTGCCTGCAGCTATATAAAAAAAAATCTGCTGACTGATCTTTGACTTGACAGATGGGCTGACATGTGTGCATGTTTACTCGTCATTCACTCATTCATTTTTATCTATAATAAATAGAGTGAGTGGTATATTAAAAAGTTAATTCATTCAAATTTCAATCAATTTCATTTCATTCGTTTAATTGTTTTCATGGGAGATTGTCGCGTAGTCGTAGCTTTCGCATCGGCAAAATAAATATATGTTTGAAATTTACTAGTCCTATTGTATTTTTACGAAACTTCCATAAATCCAGAATTATATATTCCCGATTATTTCTAAAGGTACTAATAAAAAACCGTGCAGTGAAAATACCACTCATCAAATCGCCGCGAGCCCGCGACCCTTTGATCAAGTAGCAGGAGGACCCCGCAGGAAGTGCCATTTATCAGAATGTTACGTGCAACCTTGCGCTTGGGATTTATTTTACTGGGTAAGATAATTTATTACTTTTATAAATAAAGTTTATCAAGAAACGGAGAAATCAGCAGTTATTTTGTTTCCAGTATTGAACCAGTTGCTGATACCTTCCGCGGCTCTCTGGTCCAATGGAAAAGGCTATGGAAACAATGAAAATGGCTACAAAAACCCCTCTAACCCAAAGACATTTGCAGGCACTTCATCAGGTCTTCCTTCTCAGCACACAACCCGCAAGGGCTTAGGTATATCTGCTTGGGGAATTGTGGTATTGATTGTTAGTATTATTGTGGTAGGAATGGCTCTGTATTACTTCTCTGTATGCTATCCTATGTGTCGGGGTAATAGTACAAGCAACAGATATGATAAAATGCCTAAATTGGGACTACCCATGAAGGCATGAAACTGCAAAAATAGGATATCATAAACATATCTATAACAAGAGTTATTCAGAGATGGTGGGTTGTGATTACAATGTAACCTATAAGATTTTTTTAAATATTACCTACTTTTTTATACATCATTGGGGTGTAAAACTTAAGACTGCTTTGGACCAAACTGGTGTAAAAACCTGATTATGTTTGTATTATGTAAGTGTAAAGAATGTAATAAGTAACTGATCACTCAGTGAACTAAGTATCTCAGATTAATGCCATAACAATGCTAACCATCCCTGGTAATGTAGTTTTTCCTCAATTACCGTAACTGTCAATCTGAATATACTTACAGGAAAACAAACAAGGTTATATCTAATCAAAACACCACATGTAATTTTTCACATGACTTGTGAATACCTGGAACAGTAGGTATATGTAATGTTCACCAGAAATCCTTGATAAAGAGTTAGGGTTAAAATGAGTTGACTCAAGGTAAACAAGAAATTTGGCACATATCAGATAAGACAAAAATCTGAGTAAGTTAAATTAACAAACAAAAATATCTCACATTCTATCTCGTATAGCAGAGCACAAGGCCTTAGCCTAGTTTATGAATAATAAAAACTGGCAAATTAATTATTAAGTTAGAATTTGCCTTGTTTACTATGTTTTGAATAACTGTATGAATACTAAGAATAGTGTATTTAGCTTAAGTTATAGTAAGTAGATATTTAACTACAGTATTATTTGCGTTTTTGCATGAAATCACAATTAGAGAAGACTGTGTGTACAACTTTTAGAAATTTACCAGTTTATATGATTGTATTTTTTAGATTTAATAAAAGGCTCAAAATATATTTTATTCATGCTGAGGCAGCTTGTTTCTCTTTTAGTAATATAAAAATAATCCCCAATATATATGTATATAAGGTAAGTATAAATGCTACAGTTGGAAAGGGTAGACCTTGGTGAATGTAGTCTGAGCAAATTGGTGACGTTCTGGAGAAAGGTCAGGCCAAGAGTCTACCCTATACAAGCGAGCATGCATACAGAATGTGATGAAAGTGATACGGATTTCTACTGGATTGTAGCTAGTAGAAATTCGTGGTATCTGCCTACCCCTCCGGAACACGCGTGAGTGTATGTATGTATTCAGAGACCTCTGTGGCGCAGTGGGCGAAGGCCCGCTTGAGACGCAGATGGTTGCGGGTTCGATTCCCGCCGCCGGACCAATGTTTGTATCTGCAAATATTTGTCTCGGGATCTGGGTGTTTTCTAAGTATAATATGTGTGTATTTACAAAAAAAAATATATAAGTAGTATATCAGTCATGTAGTTCCCAAACACAAGATCTGCTTAATTTGGGGCTAGTTGATGTGTGACAATGTCCAGCATTATTATACTCTTCAAACTTTCGCGATTAGATTAATTATAAGTTTAACGGGTCTTTACGGGAAGACTTAACCTCTCGTATGCCGCGACTCGAACAGTGACGGTACCGTAGTGTGCCGGGAAATATTGAGTGTTCACGCGTTCGCGCAACATTTACTTTGACATCAAATATCTTTATGAAAAGAAAACGTGTCGTTAATCTGATTTTTGTTTGAAAAAGCCCATGAATGCTAGTTTTGATAGATGCATAATTTACTAGAATAGCATGGATAATAAATTTATTATAACTCATTATTTCCTAAGAGGAGGAAATAAAAACATACTCTAGTAAAACACATATAATAGATATTAAAAAAATGTGTATTTTCACTTTTTCGTGTTTTATATATTCTTTGTTATATTGTGTAAGTAATTACACTGTAAAATAGCTACTCCTTGTGAAATATTTTAAAAAAATATAAGTTTCTTTAGAGTACATTTTTTTAGGATTTCTAAGCGCGGATCCGCGTTCCGGCATAGACCTGTTCATTTGTATACAGGAGGGTTCAAAAAACAAAATTTATATAATTACAAATTTTATAATAAAAAGGTTATAGATTATATATTTGTAGGTTTCCATCTCATCTTCTCATAATAAATATTATAAACGCGAAAGTTTGTGAAGATGTATGGATGGATGTATGGATGTTTGTTACTCTTTTACGTAAAAATTACTGAATGGATTTTAATGAAACTACAATAAAGTTTAGTATTAAAAAGCACTTTAAAAGTATTATTTATGTCAGTGCGACGGAAAAAATGAGGCTTCAGCTTTGGATGGGTAGGCAAGCGACACACGGCACATACATTCATTTTCACGAAGTGAGTCTCCTTCCATGGCCATTTCAAATCATAAATGCATAAACGGTAGTCTTCTCTGTTGAGATAATTATCAACATTTAAGATAACCACCATTGCTTGCTTATAACCTTTAACAAATAAAAAAATGTGTAGGTACCTATAGAAAAGTATATGTACTAGAGGTTATAAAAACAAAGTGTAGCGCCGACTCGATTCCCATTTAAACAAATTGAAAACCATAATAAATAAGTACTTACCTAAATTAGTTTTACATGGGCACTTACGTATGAAACAAAAAAGACGTGTTCCAAATCAATGCACTTTGTTCTAATACTAGGCGTCAATCTATTTTACCACATCCTGTATCAGAACTTTCAAAAAGCCGGAACGCGGATCCGCGCTCAAATCGGTATGAATAAGTCTCAACTAGAATTTAGACGAAATAGTACATTTCGATGTTGATATTTATATTTCATTGATTTCTGTATAAAATGAACTTCAAAATAACATATAATACTCGTATGTACTAAAATAATTATACTAAGATACAAGTAATTCAAATTTACACTTGTTGCGGCTAATGGCCAGTCCCTAAGATTACGTCGATTTATCAGGTGTTTTTAAGCACCCAGTCATAATATTTTTATTTTCAATACTTTTATGATATCGAAACACATAAATAAACACAAAGTTTAACTTACCTTTTCTGGAAAAATCAGCCAAAAACTTAATTTTCGTATCGGTCACGTACACCTTCGAACACGAGTAACGACGAATGATTCAAACACTTTTTCCGCGAATTTGGAACGAGACTGAATGGTTTGATTGAGTTGAGAACATAACTTCACTCAATAGCAATGCCTTTCTTTAATTTGTTACCTTATCTGTACTGTAATTTAGTTGAAAATTGCAAAAAATCGAGAGGAGTCGGTTCAGCGCGGATGTACGTTCCGGCAGTTAAAAGGTATTGCGCGGTTCCACGTTCCGGCATACGAGAGGTTAATGACGGGATGCCATCCCGTGACCACGGCTGTTGCAATACAGTCGAAACGTCGGGAAAATAATAAAATAGGTAAATGCGATAAAGACCCGTTACACATATAATTATACCTTCATGTAGTTAAATGATACTATCTATCTATAAAAATAATAAAGTTTGTTTGTTTTTTGTTTGAAATTGCTGATCTCGGAACCAGTGGAGTTTGAAAAAATATTTTCCATTAGTTAGCCCAATTCTTGAGGAAGATTATAGGCTTAATAATAATTTAATGCTACCTACGACCCTTAGGAGCCGAGCAAAAGAAGTAATAGGGCGGCATACCACGACTAATCAAAGGTCAAATGATTGTTTCCCCCTGTGTAAGGTACCTAATTGAGTTTCTGCTAGTTTTGGTCTACTAGCAAATAGGTGGTGCATAGACTACAGCATAATGACCATGTAAAGAACTGAGATGAAAGTCAATAGGTTTTTATTAATTTAAATCTTAAGGATCATAGAAACAAAATCACAAAAGGGTAGAATTTCTGTTTTGAGACATTAAATAAATTGTTACCTATTGGGGGTCCATTTTGGTTATTAGACACTAAATGTGTTAATCCAATAATCATGGTTACAAAATAAAAGAAATATTAATTTATTTTAAATTTATTAGCGATAAAATTACCACACATGTGTATTTAAAACTTACTGGAAGAAATACAGTTAGTTTCTCAAACTACAGTTCAGCCACATGATTACAAAAAACGTACTAGGCGCATTACAAAATAGGCACATTTACGAAAAATTGTGATGACTTGAATAAAAAAATATAAAACAAAGCGATAGGAAGATACATTATAATTACTGGGTTTTCATCAATTATAAATAAATGTAGCATTTTAATAAGGAATGCATCTTTATGTAAAAAAGTTATGATACCATTTATTCTTCTGACCGAACTGCTACAATTTATTGGATTTAATTATACGATCAGAATAATAATAAAATCAGCCGTCTAGTTTAAACACTTGAATTGGCTCACTTAGATTACGTTTATCGAGAAATAACGTCATTACGACAGAAAAACCTTAACAATTGGCTAATCAAAAATCCCACGGTAGAAAGTTCTTGGGAACAATTAAAGAAAGAAGTCAAAATGAACGAGCTATTGGCCTTGGCCTAAAGTTATTTTACTTCGATATATAAGTACCTACAAACATTAATTTTGAGCTTATTGTGATAATATAATGACAGATTTTTCACAGAGAAACTAGTTAAATCTGTCTTTCTGTATTTGTAATGTTCCATCTCTGGTATCACTTTAGGTCAGATTCCCGTGCTTAGGCTCTATCCAGACAGACGCATGACTTAAAATAACGCGTCAAGCATCCATCTGGATAGAGCCTTAGAGTCATGTCGAATAATATTTCCATACAAAATCGCTTCTGTCAAAACTATCTAACTTCTATTTTTAATTTTTCGATAACACTATTGGCACGCGAATCGGATCCCAGCGCCCAGCCTTTCTTAGATAAGTCCTTATAGCTCGTCCTTCTCGAGGTCTACGTCTGAGAGGTCGATGTCTTCTTCCAGCGGCAGCTCGCCGTCCATGCCGTCCCAGGGGTCTGTGGACGTGACCTTGGGCATCTCCGCGCCGCGCACCGGGGCGGTCTGACCACGACCAAACGATAGATCCCTGAAACATTTGAAAATTAGTTTCCTTCCATGAACACTCAGGTTATGGAATAATCTAACTGCTGAGTTTTTCCCAAATGGCTACAGTATGAGGTTCTTTAAAAATACCGTTTTAAAGCCTCTGATGTTGCAAGCGTCCATAGGCTACAGTAACCGCTTACCAACAGGTTGGGGGGCTAAGCTTGCTTGCCAATTTGGTGGTAAAAAAAAAGTATTTTCAGCCCCTGACGCAAAAACATGGATGTTTTAAATATTAAGCCTGTGTGTCTGACTCTGGCGTGGCTCCCAGATGGACTGTTTTCAATTGTTTGGTTTTATTAGAGGGCAGCCCCAATAAAAAGACGAAGTTGAAAACCAACAAAAGGGCAATGCGAGAATATGTTAGGCTTAGCAATGTTCAAAACTTGAGAAGGAGACAGTTTTCGACCCAGACATTCCCATTTTCAAGTTTTTCTGGAATAAGTCAAGTATCGTCTCGTCAGAGACAAGTCCAAACAATGTGTTATTAATATGTAATATTTAAGATAGACGCTATAACTATAAATATAACACGTAAATTTTTACACAATATTAAAAGACTCATGACTTCATGGAATATTCCATGAAGTCATGCAAAACGCAGTATAATCGGTTAAAGTTAAAGCCGTTTCGAAGAAAAAAACTTAACAGACAAGCTTTTGCTGACATTGACGTTTGAACCAGATCTAACAATTCATTTTGCGCTTCATTGCGCTAAATATGCAACCTTCAAACGAAGATTGTTCACAAATTTTACAAGATAATATAAGAGGTACTAAGTTCGGAGTTTTTAGGCCGCCCGATGACCTTCGACATGCCTTAACGGCTGTTACAGCAAGGACATCTTAACGTGCCCTCCAAAGCACGGGACCGTTCAGTTAGGCGCGTCGCTCACTGGTTAGTCTAGGCACGATTGAGGCCGCGACGTAAGCAGCCAGTTTAATGTGTTTGGGGTAGAGGTCGTTGGTTTGTTTGTCTATAACTATTTTACTCCGATACGGCTTAATTGTATTGCGACGGCCTCGGGGGCTAGATGATGCTGAGTGAAAAAAAGTAATTTATCAATATTTTTTAAGTTTTAAAGCATAATCTTGATTCTATTGAATGTGACAATGATGTCACATTCAATAGCCCCCTGTTACAATACACGACTTCCTGACCGTTTTTAAATTATTCAAAACACGTGCCTGAGAATTCTAATCTGAACTAACCATTATGCTGGGGACACGGACACACTAGAGACACACACGTTTTAATTTCATTTCTGCCTTTGATTACATATATCAAAACACGGTGTTCGGTACCAGCCTAAAGTTACCTTACAATAAATTGCCCATCTTCAAATCCATTCCAGTACATTAATTACATAAATAAACTTAAATAATTTTTGTTTAATTAATATTACTCAAAGTCACTTTGAAACGTCAGTTTTATCTACTGCCTGTTCTTCCGCGACCAAGCCAGGAAAGAAGGCAAGAAAACAAGTTATTATTTTTAATGATCCTTTTACTAAACGAGTTGGAGCATTTTCAATCCCAAGAGTTTGTATCATCTAAATAATCAGACCTTTTTATAAAGTTGTTTTCTAATTACGTTTTTAAATTTGTTAATTGTCAATTTTTGTATATGAAGTTTGTTATAATAGCGTACACCTTGCCCTTTAAACGATTTACTAACTTTATGGAGTTAAGTCTACAAGTGGCAACAGCGAGTTTATCTTTATTTCTGGTATTAACATTGTGATTATCGCTTTTTTTCTCAAACAAATTAATATTTTGGTGAACATACATCAGATTTTCATAGATGTATTGACAAGTAATTTATTTCTTTAAACTTCAGACGAAGTGATTCTGGGACTCATATTATAAATAGCTCGAACAGCCCTCTGCTGCAGCACAAAAACGTTATTTATATCTGCAGCACTCCCCCACAGCAGTATACCGTACGACATAATGCTGTGGAAGTAGCTGAAGTAAACTAGTCTAGCTGTGTCTACGTCTGTATAAAGACGGATCTTTTTGACTGCATATGCCGCAGAACTGAGTCTCTTCGATAATTTATCAATGTGAGGGCCCCATTGAAGCTTATTATCTAGTGTGATACCTGATAATACGGTGGTGTCCACAAGAGACAACTCTTCATCTTTGATTTTGATATTTGCACAAATTATTGCTGTCAAACTAGAGTTTAGCATTAGAAAATTCAACACAGAATCACTATCAAGGAGATTTAAAAAGTAGAGGTTTTAAGACTAGTAGAGCTTCTGTGAAAAGTCTCGTCCGGAGATATGCTACGACCATGTCTATATCTACCGCCAAGCAGTAATGTTCTCATCGCTATGTTCTCGTTCGAAGGGCCGGTGAGATCTTTCATCTTGATATCTCAGTGAGGTAGCGCGTGAGTATTACCTCTGGCATTGCAAGCGTCCAAAAATATTGCCTTTGATTTTGATTTATTACAAATGTAAAACAGTTGATTACTAAACTGCTTTGTCTCTCTCAGATTCAACAGTAAAACATCACTGTTTAGCTAAACTTATGTTTAAAAAACAGCAGTTACCGTTGCCTATCGATATTAGCATCACCAGGGGCAATGCTGATGCGTTGCCTGCCCGAAGTTTAGTAAAAGTCTCATGGTCGTGTCTTTAATTTTCAAAGTGACCTAAATGACGAATTTGATGACAGGTGCTGTTAATAATACATAAAAATATAAAAAAAACACGCCCCTTATTTATAATTATTTAGCATTTACGTGTTATTAAAATGTTTCTTGAAGATTATTAATTAACGAGGGTAGATTTCGAGCGTTTATTTTTTTTAATACCAAACAATGGATATTAACAACAACATGCCCCTGAAGGCATGAGGGCTGCATAATTTTATCATAGTATCGTTTTCAAGTTCATGCCCTATTCTATTTATCAAATATTCGACGGTATTCTTGCTTATTCGAATTTTTTAATTAAAAATCTTTAATCTTTAGAGAAATAATCTTGTACGAAAAACTCGTCGGCGCTGTATCATTTCCTTGTTTGTGAGGATGGATGTTTGTTAATCTTTCATGCAAAAACTACTGAACGGATTTTGATGAAACTTTACAGTAATATAGCTTATACATCAGAATAACACATAGGCTACTTTTTATCCGGATACCGATAACCATCACATTATGCGTATGTCAGTAGGTACACCGACCATAATGATTAAGAAAAAAATAAAACTCACCTCAGGAACTCATTAATGCCAGTCTCCGAGAATGATCCCCTGAGGGTGGAGAACTTGAGTTTCTTAGCGTTGACGACGGCCATGGCGGGGTAGCCAAAACCTCCCATCTCCAGGGCTTCTTCGAGCGCGGGCTGCGAGCCGGCCTCCGCCCAGATCCATCTAAAACAACAGAAAACGCTTAATACCCGACTGCACAAAAGGAGGGTAATGTTTTTTGAGTGTATGTATGTCTGTTCCTTTGGCTCTTGCTTTTGAATGCAGACGCCTTTACCGTGATAAAAATGAAAAAAAAAATCATTGATTTACGTTGCAAAATTGGTCGAATTTAAACATATTGATGTAAATGTATACTAACATTACAAAGAGGTAAAGTTTGGATGTAAGAGGTAATCTCCAAAACTTCTCATCCGATTTTAAAAATTCTTTCACCATTTTTTAGAAAGGACCTTCAGGGTGGACATAGGCTGTATATTATCCCGTTAAAATAAAATGGGTTTTCGTGGAAACCAATTTTACAACGTAAGTCGACGAAAAAACGGTCAGGCGAATGTGTTTCTTACGAACGCTAGATTAACATTAAAAGCTACTTTTCATCCGGATACGCGCGGGTGAATCCTTGGGCAGTAGCTAGTATACAGTAGCTAATATACAGTAGCTAGTATACAGTAGCTAGTAGCATTAAACAAATGAACTGGACGCATATCTTGAGGAGTGTGCCCAATTAACCAGAAATGGAGATAAATGGAATGAGTGAAGGGAGGCCTTTGCCCTGCAGTAAGATAGTACAGATTAAAAAAAAAACATACATTTGTCCCGCGGCGGGAATCTAACCCGCAATCTTCTGCGTCACAGACGGGCTTTTGCACAATGCGCCACAGAGGTCGTCAAACTCACCCCCACATCTTGTTCTTGTACTTGTCGCCGAGGCGTGCCAGGATGGACAGGTATTCGTTGCGGCATGCCGCGTTGCAATCCAGGATGTGAGGCAGGATCGACAGCACGCATAAAGGCTTCTCTCCGCAAGCTGTTAGAGTATCTTGGCTCACCGCCTGAAAGTTTACAAACACTTAATATTATTATAACCAAAATAATTTGGGGTCTAAATCTTCATTAAATTCAACCAATATTTTGTCAGTTTAATGTATGCCTGTCTTTTAAAGTTTACAATTACCTAATTATACTATGTAAACCTCACTAGTGATTTGTCTAAGGGCATGTTTATGCGGATTCTTCATTGGCTTAACTTAGGCTCCGAATTTAAACTGATATTTTTCGATATAAATTTTAGGCGTGATTAAAAACACCTAAGGTTAATTTAATAAAATAAATATTCTGGGAATGATAAATGATCTAACTACTGGTATTTTTACCTTATTATGAATCTTTATGTTTTGCATAGTGTAATAGTACATTATTGCAGGGGCCGCAAAATAATAATTTGTCATAGTATAATTTTATCAATACGAGACAGCAATTGTCATTTACACCGGGGCATAATATAGTGCTTTTCTCAACAACAAAAAACCGCAAGTAAATAAAAAAACTTTCCATACATTATAAATTAAAATAATATTCAACTCATATTAGAGCAAATTATTGAACGAATTTCATCATTGAAATGGGGCAAATAAAGAAAAAGTTTTGTTATTAGTTATTGCATGTACAACCTAGCCCGCCGGCAATGAATTTCCATACAACATTGCCGGCGAGTTTTTTTTTGTTCCAAATACAAAAAAACACTACAGCAAAGAATATTCATACAAAAATTCCTGTGCGTTTTTTGTTCGAAGCTGAATTGTGTATATACATCGCGTGTTTTTTTTTAATGGAAAGTAATCACCAATTTCCTCAAAGTGGTAAGTTTTTTAGCAAAATAAACTGATATATTTTTAAATAATTGCTACACATTGCTATTACATTCCCTTATCCCATATAACAAGATCATGAAAATATTATAAAACAAACGAGCAAGTTTATATAACGTAACCAAAACAAATGCTTCAGTAATCTTTACGACTTAACAAGATTGGTTTGAAAACATTCAGTCGCCACACCGGTTTTAATTTCATGGGTTTATGTATCAGTAACATGCGTGAAGTCTATGTATAACAAAGTAGAGGAAATGTGTAAGAAATATATCTTGATTGGCTTGCTAGAATTAATTAGTTAATTGAAAATCAATATATTAAACTAAAGTAGTTATTTTAAGCAATTTAATAAACTTTATCTTTAGTCTTCAAGCTCAGATGGCTGATAAATGTGAAATATAAAATCTCCATTATATTTCACAATATATTTATTGAAGATCTAATTTATTGTGAAAAATAATTGCCTACCTAATTAGTTAATTTAAGGGGACTAAGTCTCAGTGTTATTTAATTGTCTATATTTTTATTATTAAGTATTTTTCTGTGTATTGTTAAAAGTCAAAAATGGAATTATTTTGTAACACAAATCTGCGTGATCGTACTCCAGTTGCAGCGCCCTTGCAGGTCTTCATGTGCCTACCTGCCTATTTAATGTATAACTAAGACCTATACAAACTATATTTGTGCATGAGAGCAATTAATGAAATTAATTGAAATTATTGTGATGTACCTACCTGTATTATTTCTGGTGCGGGCACATTCTCAGCCAGTTTCTCGAGAGCCCAGGAGACGATGTCGCTGGAAGTCCTTCCGCCATTATAATCCTCCACACTGTCGGCTGTCTTCTTGCCTGAATTGAACATCTTGATGGTTGGGTAGCCCTGTACTTGGTAACGGCCCGCCATCATCGTGTGGACGGTTGCATCGAGGGCACCAAGTTTCACCTGAAGACATTAAACAATTCTGAGTTCAAACTTCTTTTAGGATTGGTAAGTAGTAGACCTCTATGGCAAGTTTTTTTTTGTTAATAATGAGGTTTTACAACTAAATCTAGTGGGTTACATTTTAACAGGTTCTCAAATTGGCGTTATTTTTATATTATTATCTAAATCACAAAAACGTTGTGATTATTTACATTAAAAATAACACAAAGCAATTGTGTTATTAAAATTAATCATAAAAAAAAGTTTTGTAGTATACTCGGATATCAACTTCGCAATAGAATCAAAGAAGAAACAGAATTCACTTCCATCTTGGTACGTACAATCAACATAGGTTCATGAATGGATACTATATAGTGTACCATCCCCCCACCCAATAGACCGATGGCATCTTAATAAGTTGGTTGATCAAGATGTTCATCATGGAACTTTTTAGGACAGTGGATGGTACAGGCTGCTGATGGTGATTGCAGTCTGCATGGTTATGTTTGGCACATAGAGTCAGAATTCCGCATGACCGGTTGCCCATCACAGCTTATTAGAACACTAACCGTTGGCACATAGCTTCGAATGTGTTGTTTTAAAGCATGCCAAGTTAATCACCAGGTATGCACATTTTTCACATTGAAAAATTTATTCATGAATGTGTTCGAACCTACCAACCTCACTTAAAAAAAAACTAACAACCATAAAAACCACAACCAAATAATACCAATCAACACTATTTACATACCTTTCCTTTCAGCTCAGTGGCTGCCTTGGCCCAGTGGGGCTCCAAGTTTTTGCAGTGTCCACACCAGGGTGCGTAGAACTCCACAAGCCAGAGGTCTTCGCTGTCCAAAACCAGCTCCTTGAAGTTGCTATCCGTGAGGGTGATAACGTCCGACTGAAAAGAAGAAAAGAAACAGTTTTCATAAATAATTGTAACTCATTATAAAAAATGTGTAGGACTTATTTCATTTAACCAACATTTCTGTTTGTGATTAAGAAACTTTAAGAGTATTGGCACCTAAAAAGAAAGAAAGAAAATATATTTTTTTGACACACATTTTACAGAGAGAAGTTAGAGAGGAAGGAACATAAAAGCTAGCTAACCTAGCTTTCAGGAAACAAACCCTTTGGAATAGATCTTTACTACCTAGTGCCTGATCATTTCTACTCAGGAGACCAGACATATTTAGCCCTGTTTAGTGTGATTAAATTATGTAGATACAAGCTATGCCGCGGCCGCCCTTGGTCGTCGACCGACCCACCGGCTTTTGCTCGGCTCATAAGGAATTGGGCTATATAATGCATATTATAATGTTTATTTTTCAAATCCGACCGTTAGTTCCAGATATTAGTGTGTTTAAACAAAAAATAAAAACTATATTATTATTACAGATTATGTCCACTCAGATTACAGATTCATGAGTATACTTAACAAGTAGCTGGTAATCAGAAGGATGTCTAAACATTATATTCCATATAGGTACTATGCAGGAACTAAACTATTATATAAAGAAATATTTCAAAATATTTTTATGTTGACTTAAAAGGAGGTCATGTCATTACGTGTCCCAATAGCCATCAATGGCGGGGCCGCGTAGGATGTGCCATGTGGGCGGTAACATTTAGAAATCTTACAATGTACCTACTCCTACATGATTAATAGAAAGTTCTAGTGTTAAACCACTTTTTCGAGCATTGATTCATTAAATATGAATCAATGCTCGAAAAAGTGGTTTAGCATATCTGTTTTCAAATTTTGTAATCAGAAAATGTGAAACACAATAAAATAATTAAGTTATATTCATAATATCTAACCAGTAATTGAAGTAGGGAAAAATTGAATTACGGAAACAAGCACATATTCCACCCAAACTGAGCTATGTAGCGGAGATTGAGAAAAACAAAAATAATAGAATAACATTCTAAAAAACGTGATTTCATTTTAATTTGATTCAATTTATTCATCTCTCTGTTCTGTGTAGTGTCTCTATTATTAAAACAAAAGGTGTTTCAATAACAAGAATTAAACGTTAACGTAAAAATTTAATTTAATTATTATAACAATTATTTAGATTCTAATATGAGCAATTATATATTAATATAATTGCTCATATTTTCGTTTAATGTTCTAAATTTTAGAACATTAAACGAAAATATGAGCAATTAAAAATCACAGGTGAGTCTTGTGGCCAGGAGTTAGATTTGATTATGCATTCTTGTTGTACCCCATATAATTACCCTACAATCAGGCTCTATTTTTGAGTCAGTTAGACAGGAAGTGAATAATGTGATGGTGGTGTTATCTCAACTGATAACTGCACCGAGAATACCCAAGAATAATAAGTTTATCAAAATTAGTACATAAACATTAACATAAGAAGTATGTTTAACAATGATAAGCTTCATTTGGTGTCATTACCCTGAGAATTCAAACTGACGCATTTTAAAACAACACAATAGTAAATGGGCTCTGATATAATGAAAAACTCATAACCACAGTACTGTATAAAAGAAAGCCTAATAAACCAAAAATATTTACATGCCTTACTGTTCCTTAAACTTTTATAAAAATAGTACTTTTCAAACTTTCGCTATTAGATAAAATAATTATAAGTTTAATGGGTCTTTAACGCATTTACTTTTTTTATATTTTTTTTTTTACTTTTTTGATTCTGTAGATGAAATGAAGGTAGTTGTGGCTACTGTCTTTATTTTTCGACGATAGCTCCGTATACTCCAGTTATGCCATGACCACAGCTGTTGCAATACAGTCGAAATGTCGGGAAAATTATAAAAAGGTAAATGTGGTAAAAAACCATTCAAATTACAATTATCTAAAAATAATTTTATCAATCATATTAAAACACTACTTACCATACATTTTGAACTTGTATCTTGAAAAAATTATATTTATATACATATAAAATCACATTACTTGTGTTAGCAATAAATCTATTTAACGCAATAAAAAATCTAGTCTTTGAAGTCAGTAAAACCCCTTTATTAATTTTTTAATATTGCTTCACAATGTTAAATCGATAATTGTATGTCTGCCTTTTGAAATTCCCATACTTTTTAGAAAAAAGTTTTGATTTAATTATTCTAGGTGCATCATTGTAAATATTATTCATTCTTCTACGGAACAAATGTGACTGAAGAGACTGTAGTTTCTTACTGTTGTTTGGAGGTGTGGAAAGGTACAGGTGGTTACTGGAATATTTCACTGGCCTTGTCCTTTGTTTCCATGGTATATTATGACCGTAGATTGTCTTACTCCGCAGCTAATAGTGAAGTTGTTTTCAAATAATGTTAAATTAAGTGGAGGGTAGTCATTGATATTAAATAACATTTATTTATATTTTGTAGTAGAATTAACATTAGAAATATTAAGTTTTTGAGTAATGGAACTACTTATCACTATAAAATAATATTAAATGCTACTTTCAACTTTTTGATTGTTGTTATTTTTTAGGTTTATAATTTTGCAACATAGCATGTAAAGTCTTTAAAAAGTTGGTCTTCCTATAGGTAGGAGCCCTGCTAGAGCCTATGTTAATAGGTGAAGTTCCAGCTTTCACAGTCACAATCTCAGATGTGCGCTGTTTCTTGGAGCTTTGTGTCGTATCAATGAAAGTTTTACTTATATCATAACCATCAGATAAAGAACTGCTATTCTTAGTCAAGAATAGCAGTTTTTTGGTTAAATCATCTGTTGCTCTTAACACAGGTGTAGAATATTTTATAATATTATTTAAAGGTTTATGGTAATTTACCTTGTCTGAGGAAGAGCTGGCCTTCTTGCCAAGATTGTCATATGCCTTTTCTTTGGCAGCCTTGAGGGCAGCATCAACAAATGCCTCAGCATTCCTTTGACCCTGGTAGGGAGAGTGTTTGCTGCCGGTGAACATTTTGATTGTGGGGAATCCTGTGACACCATATTTCTGTGTGAAGCTCTTGTGTTCGTCTGCGTCTACTGCTCCTACTTTGGCAATGCCCTGTAAATATAAAAATCAATTTTAAATAAAAATGTAAATTAAACTTTAAAACAATAAAGTTTTAAACTTCTAAGAGCAAAGGATGTGCATCCTTTGATTACCTTCAGGGCTCTGGCAGCCTTCTTGTATTCAGGAACGAGGTTTTTACAGTGACCACACCATGGGGCAAAGAACTCAACAATCCACACTTCATCAGAATTCGTGACTAATCGATCAAAGTTATTGGGTGTAAGCTCCACTACATCGGAAGTTGAGTCGTAGAGTCCATAGGACCCCACTGCACACAGTAAGATGCCTGAAAAACAAAGAGAAATGCCTTAAATCACCGGTACATTACTTGATAACATTGCATTCACGGTATAATCGTATGTTTGCTAAATATACCTAGATAAATTAGATGTAGCATTTTCTTAAATTTAACGCTATTTTACACAATTACAATAAAAAACCGGCTATAAAATGAGATCGCACTGATGAAACACCAGTCACCGAATTCAGAAAGGAAATTTGAAACACGTCAGTCTTCGGTTGTGTTTGACGTTTTGAATAAAAAGTACTCTGTGCGTCTTGTCTATACTGACTGTTTGACTGTTAATTTGTGTATGACTATTATTTATTTGACAACCATACAGTGTGGCCAGATGGAAGAATAAATTTCCCTGCGCACACATATTTTAATGAAATGATTGTTAATCCTTGTTAGTGACGTATGACGATGCGTAGATTATAAATTAGCTATATGAATGTATTGATTTTACAAAACAAAAGTGGTACTTAGGTTACAAAACAATTAGTTTATTACCTATCAATTTAAAATTACTCGATAAGTTTTTAATTTAATAAATGTAAATAACACTAAATACGCAAAAATATTTAAACAAACTAACCTTTACATACTTACGTTCTATATTAAATGGTACAGGCATGTATGAGATGAGTTACTGTTTAGAGTGAAACACAGCAATAGAGATCGATATCCATTGACATTCATCGGGCAACACAATCTCTGAGATTAAAAACGATTGTTTAGCATATCATAGGACAGGGGATGACTAGGGGATGTAAAACTAATCTACCCCTTATCCTGTATCTGAAAGGCACTCGGTGATGAACGTTTGCCAAGTCAAATGCTCATCACAAGCCTGTATTCTAAGACCATATTAATAGTTACTATGTGCCAAGTGAAAATCATCAGATAAAGATAAAGAATAGGGGGCTGGGTTGGCAGATTGAAGAAACCTTAAACTTTTTTCCAAGCATTTCGTTACCATATTTATTCCATTAAATAACTGCATGCATAGATTTTATACGGTTGTTTAGCTAAATAATATTTGGTTTTCTTTAGGGCCCTGAATGTATCTCTCGCACTTAGAGGAAGTTGCTCTAATCTGGCTACACTGCAACCATTAGCCAATGAACACGACACAACAAAGAAAATACGGCACTTCTCAAGCAATAAACCCATTTTGTCGATGGATTTCGTGGATATACTTCATTGGTCAATTTGAATTTTAGCGCTCGCTACACTTTCACAGACAATAGGTACTCGGTTGAGGGACCCAAACTTGTTTCAATCATTCTCTACATCACTCATTCAAATCATAGACAAGAAAAAAATTATATTCCACACTACACAATTTGGTTGTCCTTCAAATTGTTCCATGTCGAGTCTAGGGCATTGATGCAATAATCAAGCAATAATGGTTTGTTTACCTACACGAAATATGACAGACAGTTATGAACACAACTTAACAGGAATCTGGCTGTACATACATAGCTACTGAATATCTGTTTACACGTTTAATGAATAAGTACTTATCTGGCTGCGTATGAACACATTTTTTTATGGCGGGTGAATCTGACTGACGAGGCAGTAGTAATTTACTCTGGACGAGACCTCCCACTCTTATATGTTCATTACTACAATAAAATTGTATGTTTTATTCCAAATCAAATCGACCCAGTCAGATTGTGGATATAATAAGCTTATTCCACAAATCCCCTGCGACAATATCCTGCGAAGGGGATTTATGGACTTTTTGTCCAAAAATCTCCTTCCAGTACTCAAAAGGTAAGCTAAGGGTATTTGTGGACAAGAATTCCAGAAATCCCCTGATCCATTTATTTACACTGTAATAAAAAAAATACATATTATTATACTAAATCGGTAATCACAGTTATTTTTTTTTTATACATAGGTATATAATCATTAACGATGCCACTTATTAACTAACATCAATACCTTTTTTTTTTAATAATTTACATGCCTCAGTCTAGCCGCTATTTGGAATCTTCATAGATCTTCGCACTAAGTATGTATCTGAGGATGCCCATCCTGGGAATATAGTCGTGAGCGTGTTTGTTTTGTTTTATAACAAACCTAATAACGTATAGGTTAATATAACTTATGCCTTGTATGGGGTTTACCCCATATTTTCAGTTTTTTGTTATACTACTAAAGTGGCAAACAAGCATACGACATGTTGGCAAGCGGCTATGGACGATTGCAAAAGCAAAAGTAACAACCGCGCGCTGTCACCCCTGAGACATATCGGATCAATAGTTTCACGTGCCTTTAATTTTACCGGCACCCATAGCCTTCAAATCGGACACAGCAATGCGAGTATTTCTGCTTGGCCGCAGATATAAACCGTGTTATCGTAATAATTCTCTGGGTGAGCTATTTCACAAGGAGCTCTACTACTTATACAAAATGCAATAAAGCAAATAAGTATCTCTACTTTGCAATAAAGTATTTTTTATCTTCAAAGCATCTTTCGATGTAGGCACACCAAATTTTATCTCGATCCGTTTCGAACTAAAAGAGAAACTGGGGTATGTCACATAGATGGTCATACAAACAGACGGCCACCATGACGAAAACAAAAAGGGTTAGGGGCCCGGGAATGTATTTTAATGAGCTTTGTCGGATAAGGGCATATTTTTAGGAAATTACTTTACTTTACTTAAACCGTTTCGTTACCTACCTTCCAAATTAAATATTATATGTAGGTATTAGACAGAGCGAGAGGACAGTATTCCAATGAACCCATCGGAAAAAACCCGCAATTTAATCACACAATTAAATTGTACCGTGTGGATCAAAAAAATGGCTAATGTGTCATTTAATGTTTTGAACCGAATCGGGCGTCATGAGCCGGAATAAATGGCTGATATTTTTATATTATATTAGCCAATCATTGGTCTTCATTAGAAATACGCAATATTTCAAAAAAGATAATTATTAATTTTGGCAGTCTTTGATATATTGCTAGGCCTAATTTTTCTGATAAAAGTTAGTTTATTTACTAATAATTTATCCGTTGACAACTTGACAGGCTATGATCACGCGCGGTCTTTATTTTGGGACATTTTCGGCGGGAAATCTGTGTAAACGCATTGGCGGTTCTGGGATAGTGAATTTACGCTGGCTTTCAACTAGTAAAATAAGCCACAAAATGTGTTCCACCATCACAAAACCATTCACTGTTCTCGTCGAAGGTAATATTGGAAGCGGAAAAACAACTTTTTTGGAACATTTCCGCCAATTTGAAGACATAACATTGCTGACAGAGCCCGTTGAAGAGTGGCGCGATCTCAAAGGGTACAATCTACTGGTGAGGATTCATACCTTATGTTTTGCTTATTTTATATGATAACTATTAATGAAAACTTTGTTCATTTTCATGGCTCATATAGAGCCATAATATATATAATATTCTGAGGCATGAAGTCCTACTAATATTAGAAACGTGAAAGTTTGTGAGGATGGATGTTTGTTACTCTTTCACGCAAAAACTACTGAAGGGATTTTGATGAAACTTTACAGTAATATAGCTTTTACATCAGAATAACATATAGGAAACTTTTTATCCGGGTGCTGCTGGCGAAGCCGTGGGCAGAAAGAAGCTAGTACTTTATAAAGCTTTCTATTAAATTGCATTAACGCAACTAACATTTTTTTTTAGGATCTAATGTACAAAGACACTGCTAAATGGGCTATGACTTTCCAATCATATGTGGCTCTGACCATGCTAGACATGCATCGGAGACCAACCCTGACCCCTGTGAAACTGATGGAGAGATCTCTGTTCAGTGCACGGTACTGCTTTGTGGAACACATGAATAGAAGTGGTACCATCCATCCAGCAGAGTTTGCTGTCCTCGATGAGTGGTTCCGGTTTATTCAGCATCAGATTCCAATTGAAGCTGATCTTATTGGTAAGCCTTAATAATTAATGATAATTAATGATAGTGACATGGTTTTGTCTTATTGAATTTGAAGTATCTTATGGCAAAATTCAGGATAATTATTCCAAGGATGATGAGTAATTAACTGCATTATGGCTCACTACTTCTGAGGAGGTGATCTCATCAACAAATAATGAATTTCTAGGCTACCCATACATCAAGTGAGATTAAACTTTATTAGAAAATGTGATAGTGTCCAGCTATTTTAATCTTCTCATACTACTGCCAACTCACATCTTGCACTGCACTTCTTCAGCAATAGAGTTGTCAACAACTGAAATATACTACCAGAAGATGTTTCTGCTACCTCTGTCAATGCATTCAAGAACAAACTACATAACATGCTACAAAATAATGATACAGTGCTTATAACAGAACATACTTTTAATTTCAACACTGGAACCTTTGCCATAAGCGCAAGTTTCTTGTTGATGTTGTGTATCTGATTCATGTGTTGGTTTTGAGGTAATGTTCACATTATCCTGGTGGGAGTCACCACTGAGTGATGCTAAGTGTGGTCGATTAAACAGTTCTGGATGAAAAATCTGTTGGTTTAGGATTTTTGGTTTATGTGGTTCTGTAGGTTCTTTAGATTGGAGTCCTCTAAAAAAAAACATTTTAAACATAAAATATATTTACCAACTTAACCAAAGAATTTCAAATAATTTAAATGAATGAACAGATTTTTGAACCTGTTTTCCTTGAAAGTTGTGTAAATGCTTTTTGGCATAGGGCAGGAAGGTTATTTTAAAAGGTCCCAATGAGATGATAAAGCTATACATTATATCTACTTTTGAAGTGCTGTACTAACTAATCAAAACTGCATAAAATGGTGAAGCAAAACATGGTGATGAAACCAGCATGCCCTTGAACAAAAAATTAGACTTGCAACTTGTAATGTTGAATGCTTAAGTTTCTTGTGGGAATGTGTAACATTGCTGAATAAACATTCTGTCTATTCTAGTGTATCTAAAAGCAACTCCATCTCGTGTGTATGAGAGGATAAAAAAGAGGGCCCGTTGTGAAGAGCAATGTGTACCACTGTCCTACATTGAAGAGTTACACACATTACATGAAGACTGGCTTATCAACAGAGTACATGGGGAATGTCCAGCACCTGTGAGTATAGTTAAATAAAGTAAAATACGAATGCAGGAGAAATTAAATCTAGCAGGGCAATCACACTATGAAAGGCTATGATTCATCTCATCCGTTTTTTAACCGTTCTGTTACT
Organism: Perizoma affinitatum; assembly: GCA_961405105.1. Lineage (NCBI taxonomy): Eukaryota > Metazoa > Arthropoda > Insecta > Lepidoptera > Geometridae > Perizoma > Perizoma affinitatum. The sequence goes on from OY560189.1 coordinate 13,594,049, forward strand.
TATAACTTATAATCAGATAATCTGTGGATTGATTGCCATCTTAATTGCCTTGGGTTAGTGTGATCACCCTGCAGATCACTCAATGAAAACTTATTTGAGACAATCTAATTGTTGCAAGTTTTTTTTTGTTTTTCATAATATTTACATTTAGTAGTTTTTGTGTCTAAAATGGGCATTAATAATATAATTTAACTAAGATATGAGTAAATAAGTTAAGCTGAGATACTTCACAGCCTGATTGCCTCAAACATCAGAAACAGTTTAAAATTTTGGAGGAACTTTACAGATGTCAACAAGATTTTCAAAAAAGATGTATCAGGGCCATGTTTCGTATGAAAGTGATGGATACTTGTAAGCCCCTTTTCAAAAAGTACAGCATACTCACCCTTCGCTGTATATTTTGGAAACAGCTATGTTTGTCAGACACAATCCCAATTTGACGCCGTAACACGTAATAGACGAGACCAATTAAAAATTTGCAATCTTAACTGTAAAAAAATGCTGCTGCAGTTTCTTTGCAATGGCACCAGTCATTTATAACAAAATCCCGCACTATAGGGAACTGCCTACTGCGATGTTTCGGAGAAAGCTAAAGACCATACTACCTGATAAATGCTATTATACAGTAAAGAATTTATTAATGATAAGAATTTTGATAAATAATCATATTATACCTTATTATTTTTTATTAAATTTATTTATGTAACTTTATTTATGGACATTATTCATCACTGCTAAAGACACGTTAAATTGGAACAACCTAAACATATAACTGTAAAAGAACGACCTACTTTAAGATTAGTATTTAAGTTTTTATTGTTCTCATATAAGTGACATCTGTTTGTCTTTTTGAGAATATAGTTATTTAAACCTAAACCTAAACCTATTCCATATTGTATTTTTTAGAAAAATAATTGCATGCCCCTAAAGGGCAAATTACATTGTTACGCATTTTGTATGTACCATCTTTTTCACGTGTAATTGTAATAAATATGCTTTTACTTTACTTCAACCACATAATTATCTATCTCATCAGGTGCTTGTGCTTGATGCGGACTTGGATCTCTCTCAAATCACAGAAGAATACAAGAAAAGTGAGCACCAAATACTGAGAAAGGCTGTTGATGTAGTCATGAGATCCCCTGCAAAGCATAGCCCAAAGAAACCAATCTCAACAACACCTATCAAGATTGCTCCTCAAATGAGGATTTTATAACGCTATGCATGGTCCATTTTATTGAAGCTGGAAAGTTTGGAAACATAATGTGACAGATTTTGGCAACAAAATCAGATACCAATCTGTGTGGAAATGGTAGACTGTAATAGGTACCTATGCTTTATGTACTAAGTACTACAATTCTAGACTATTCTAAACATTATATAGCACTACATGCTTGTAATTTTTAGGTTTAATTTATTTAACAATGTTTTGACTTTTTTATCTCCAAATAATTTATTTGGAGTTAATGTTACATAATTGTAGCTGATAATGTTTTAACTTATAAGTTTATAACAGAGTAAATTTGGTACTGTATGACCACAATTTACAAAAAAAACTAGCAAAATTAAACAAAAATTTATCTAAGTAGGTATATACCTACTTCTTGAATATCTTTTTATTGAGACTACATTTAACTTCTCTTCATCCTTGTTTATCATGTATTTTATCAATGGTTTAAAAATATATGAATCCTTTTAAAGGATTTACAAGTAACATATTACACCTACATGTAATAAGAAAACAATGATGTCTAGTTTTTTATATATTTCTAAGGACGTAAATTACTAATTTGAATGCCCAGTTAGTATTTCTTTAATAACATAATTATGATGGTGGTTTTATATCCAAAACTTAAAACTTTGCATTTACATTTCTTGGACGAAGGACGAGAAAAAATAGTATATTGATGTAGAAGAGCTACATGTATTGAGAAAACAATGAAGTCTGTTTTTTTTTTATATTTTTAATTATTAAAATTACTAATTTGAATGCCCAGTTAGTATTTCTTTAATAACATAATTATAATGGTTTTGTAGGATTTTAATTATATATTTTAAAACACATAGACAGAACTAAATTGTACTAAAGCATACTTACTGCATTTTTTTTTTAATTTATTTCTTAAGTTGCTTTTTAGGGATTCATACCTCAAAAGGAAAAAACGGAAACTAGAATCACTTTGTTGTCCATCCGTCCGTCTGTGTCTGTCTGCAAGACAGTTTTTCTCAGGAATGTGTGGCGGTTGAAATTAATATCAAATATGTAGATCTATGGTCCCTTCGAGCTCTAAAAATATAATTATTTTAATTATATAAATATATATATATAAAATATTTATGTATTGAGTTTCTAAGTCAACTCAATACATAAATACGGCCATTTATTCGACATATTTGATACTCGCAAATAAATAAAAACCTATAGGGTACTTCCTAGAATATGTAAAGGAAAAAGTCCGTTAATTTGTAACTCAAACATATTTTTTATTTTGTTTATAAGTACCTTCCTATTAGTTAGAATCTTTTTATAACTACTTGCACACATTAATTAAGTATTAGTAGTTAGTACACACCCAGTCATTATTACAATCTCATAAAATCCTCTCCATCCAAAGGGTGTCTGGAAGAGATCGCTTCAATGCGATAAGACAGCCCCATATACTTTTTTTGTTTAAGTTGTAAGTATCTATTTTTCTTACGGTGATGTACAAATAAAGTATTTTCATTAATTAATTCATAATTTATTATCTCCTAGTTTTTGTTTTTCGTTTATTTCATGCATAGTTGCTACATACTCATATACTCGTCTTAAAACCGCTGCGAGTTTAAGTATAGCAGCAATTCCTCTTCAAAATCAGAAAGCTATCTATTAAAGTACTCTGTGGCTAGTTCTGTGTTACTGCGACGACAACAGAGTACTCTTCTAGAACGACATATTGATGCAAAATGAAGTAAACATTGCAAAGATGTGCATTGTACTAAAAAACGTTCCGCAGTTGTTTCGCTACCGCAATGTTTTCGAACGATTCACTTCGCTGTTTTCAAACGCGCACAGACGTGTCGGTATGCTATTAGACGTTCGGGGATTCCTGTGATTTAGACTGTGATTTTGACATTAGACTGTATTGTATACCTAGATCTTTCGTATGGGTGGGTATTTTTTACTCATTCGTAATGTCAGAAAGGTCGTGCGTGAGATCATGTCTACGAAAATTTGCATACCGTTGGTTTTAGTCCTAGAATAGAATCTCCTATCTATTGGAGATAACCACTACGTTTAATCTAGCATATTTTGTAACAAATAAGTAAATTAATTTGTCTTTAAATAATAGCTGTGGTGTTGTTGCGGCAAATTTTTTACTTCAGTTGATACTGAAATTGTGTCTAGGTATGTAATTTTCAAGTACCTATTTTCGTATAGTAAATTCGAGTGCCGGATTTATACTTTTCATAAGTATAGACCACTTAATTCGTGTCGCCCTTTCTTCCGAGAAGTTGCTTAATAAGTAAGTACTCTGTTTTCCCAAATTCTTCTTTTTACCAAATTATTTTAAGTATTTAACCCACTACTTGTGACGTAAGTACATGTCTGTGAGACTGAGTGGTTCGAAATCATTGAAATGGCGGATGAAAAAGATATTAAATGTGACTTTTTTGACGTTTCCAGGGAAGCCTGCTGCGTCGTCGCAAGGTATGTACCTCTACCCAAGTAATTATAATTTATCAATTGTTAATTAATGCATTTTATATGAGCCTTGTTAGAAAGCCCTAAAGAGTCCGATCCCGAGGGGGGTTCGAACCCGGTCATACACCAATGGATTTTTCCACTTTAAAAATACGTGCTCAAAAATAAAAAATCTAATCACTGAGTAGGTACCTACCTAGTATCTGAGGATGTCCCTCATGACTCATGAGGAATACAGACATGAGCGTGTTTTTTGTAGATTACCTGTCTTTTGGCTGCCTGTCTGATAAGTATTTAAATTAGAAACTAGATTTGTTAAAAATAATGTTACAAGGCGGTAAATGGTCCTGAAATGATTGTAGCTCATAATACCTACCTACAGAAAATTTGTCATTAACACGGTTTACGAAGTTATAGAAATAATTTTAAAAAAGTAACAATAATAATAGATTAATAAAAGTCCAACCGACACATACCTACCTAGGTAGGTACATAGTCCTGACCCCTAGGACACTAGGATACTCTGTCGTGGGTATCAGGAACTACGAGTAGGTACCACAATATCCAGACCCGAAACAAACTGCAGAACATTCAAACATTTGTCCCACAGCGGAAATCGAACCTCTGCGTCGCAGCCGGCTGCACGCCCGCCACACATTTTGACATTGTTTCGTCAACAGCTCAGACATTTATTTATTGACGAGATAAGTTATAAAATTCTTGATAGATACCTACCTACCACAACATCCGGATATTTACAGATCATGTAAACATTCGGTCCTTCCTATAGAAACAAAACCCGCAGCGCTCGCTTCTCATACGATTTTCGCCAACACTTCAATGACTTCAGACAGAGGGTCATTGATTAAAACAATAAATGTAATACTAGATACCTACCTACTAACGTTCCCCGAATTGTTTTGTTATCATTGCTATTCTAGTAAGGGAGTGGTCACAGACAGTGGCGGATCTAGGATTATGGTTTATGAGGGGCTTGATCCAGCTGAGGGTAGACGTTATCCAGGATTTTGGTTTGGGAGGGGCATGACCCAGCTAAAGTAGGCAAGGTAAACAGTTTTGTTTGTCAGGGGTGCACCCAATGTATCCGCTAAAAAATATATACCAGCAGTAATTCTGGCATAATATTCAAAATTGTCATTAATAATAATAATGCTGGCCAAGTGGACATTTTCACACAGCATCATCTAGCCCCAAAGTAGTTATGTAAGCAAAGCTTGTGTATAAAGTAAGTGGGTACATACCTAGAATTCTTACATATACAATTGCGAAAAGCTTATCATTTGATTAGCATGAAGTCATCATGAAATGGTAGTACGTAAGTATTATCCAAATGCTTTGCGCTATGTGTTTAGCGCGTTCTTATCATAAACGTGTACCTACTACCATGGACGAAAAAATATTTTTTCGTCCATGCTACTACCTAGTACTTACCCCTTTATATTTTACTAGCTGTTGCAAGAGAGGCTTTGCACTCGTGGACTCGTGTTTAAAAAGAAAACCATATTCCAATACACACTTTCATCCCCCCTTAAAATGTGAAAATACAAAAAAAACTGTATTATTCATGATGATGACAATTCAAATTTCAAGACCCTACCTGTAAAAAATATTGTATAATACTCTTATACAAAGTTTCACCCCCCATTTTCCCCCTTTAAATGTCAATATCCAAAAACCCTGAAACACGTTGTTATTTATTTATGGTCAGTAGCTGTAATACAAATTTTCATGTTTTTAACTTCAAATACTTTCATACAACTCCCCCATTTCCTCCTTTCCAAAAAATATTTCTTAGCAAATGCACTATGAACTGTGAAAGTTTGTATGGGAGTATCGGTTCTTTAAAGTTAGCAAATAGAAAATTGGAGTTGTAGCTAATCATCATAAATAAATAAATTAGATTTTCAGTTTTTTTGAATTTACACATTTTATGGGTTTTTTCATGTTTTTTTTTTCAAAACAAGACCATACGTGCAACAGCTAGTGTTTTCTATTTTTGGAGATCTCGATTGACAATCTTTAAAAAGAAGGTACGTGTAGTACCTAATAATACTTTGTTTATCAATAATACTTATAAATGAGATGTCTTTTCATTTTTATTGATCGGGCTGACATTTTATTATTTCGATACATCAAAAAATTCAGCAAAATAAAATATTATTATTAAAAAATGTTAACTCATTCACATTGGCGGTTTTTTTAAATCCGCTAGTCCTAGTTATTCTCAAAAAAGTTTATTAATAATATTTCCTATAACAGATTCTAGGCGCAGATAATCTCGGCGGTAATTTTCGGCGAGAAATCCAAACGTATTGGCGGTTCTGTGAGTTGGTGAATTTACGTTGGCTTTGAACCGGGTAAATAAGCCACAAAATGTGTTCCAACATCAAAAAACCATTCACTGTTCTCGTCGAAGGGAATATTGGCAGCGGTAAAACTACTTTTTTGGAACATTTCCGCCAATTTGAAGACATAACATTGCTGACAGAGCCTGTTGAAGATTGGCGTGATCTCAAAGGATACAATCTACTAGTGAGATTCCATTCATACTTCGTTTATTTCGTAATAATAATAATATATTTTATTTCGGATAACATGATCCAATGTAATGCCTACCATAAAACCCTTTTTCATTTTCTTCCGCCGAATCGAACACCTATTGTAATACAGAAATACCTATTAAGGGCAAATAATTCATACTGTTTTAAAAGACTTGGTCACTTATATTTTTTTTAAGGACCTTATGTGGAAAGACACGTCCAGATGGGCTATGACTTTCCAATCCTATGTGGCTCTGACCATGTTAGACATGCATCGGAAACCAACTCTGACCCCTGTGAAACTGATGGAGAGATCTCTGTTCAGTGCACGGTACTGCTTCGTGGAACACATGAAGAGAAGTGGAACCCTCCACCCGGTTGAGTATGCCGTCCTTGAGGAGTGGTTCCGGTATATTCAGCAACAGTTTCCATTTGAAGCTGATCTTATCGGTAAGCCTTACTTAAATACTCAGTTCAATAAAAACATGTAGGTACCTAATATGAATTGTAGTAACAAAAGGTTTTGTCCCTTATTTGTCTTATATTTATAGCAGGATAACATTTCCAAGGATGATCTTCTCTATTAAAGTGCATCAGAGTTTAATCTAAACTTGTAAAATTGTGCTTACTGACTGACTGACTGATCTATCAACGCACAGCCAAAACTACTAAGTTTAAGAAAGCTGAAATTTGGAACATAGGTTTATTTCATAACGTAAGCATGTGCTAAGATAGGATTTTTGGAAATTTCTACTTTTAGGTTGGAAACAGTATGGGTTTAGAATGGGGCAAGTATTGAGGATGCGGTATTCGAATCGTATGCTTACTATGGGGCTAGATGATGCTGTGTGAAAATATCCAGCATTATTATTATATATAATACACCAGGATGAAGGTAGAAATTTTGTATCAATATTCATGGAACTAAGGTTTTTGATACTATTTCTATCCCAACAATACTTTTAGAGTTTAATCTAAACTTGTAAAATTGTGCTTACTGACTGACTGACTGATCTATCAACGCACAGCCAAAACTACTAAGTTTAAGAAAGCTGAAATTTGGAACATAGGTTTATTTCATAACGTAAGCATGTGCTAAGATAGGATTTTTGGAAATTTCTACTTTTAGGTTGGAAACAGTATGGGTTTAGAATGGGGCAAGTATTGAGGATGCGGTATTCGAATCGTATGCTTACTATGGGGCTAGATGATGCTGTGTGAAAATATCCAGCATTATTATTATATATAATACACCAGGATGAAGGTAGAAATTTTGTATCAATATTCATGGAACTAAGGTTTTTGATACTATTTCTATCCCAACAATACTTTTAGCTAAACTAGAGTCGATTGGGTTGAGAGGGACACGATAACAATAGTTCAAGAACTACCTTACCGATAGGACACTAAGAACTAGAGTCGACATTACATGTGGATTGAGTAGTGAAGCTGAAAGTACCTCAAGGCAATATATCCAACTCTCTTTGTAGCCTACATCAATGAGCTCTGCGACACGCAACTGCACAATGCCGAAATCATAACATACCGTATGTCGATGAGACTGTTATCCGTAGACCGTAGCGACTGCGAGCACTGTATCGGATTGGTTTTTCAATAATCATCAATAATTGGTTTATTTACAAATATTTCTTAAACAAAATATGAGTACCTACCTATAAACTTTAGTACTAAAACTTTACTGCAAACTATGAATTCTAAGCAACCTATCCCGTTTAAGTTATAAAGTTTTTACGTATCCATCTTGTATTAAGCTTTTTGTTAGTTTGTCTCTAACAATTTACAATAAAAAATTACAATAATAACATTAAGCTGCAATTGAGAGTCCGAGGCAAGTCGCTCTAAATGAAATCCGTTTATTTCCATAGAATTAAAATAACAACGTAAACAGGTCCAAAATTTACTGTGGCCCAACAGGACCTGACACAGGCTCAATAGCTAGGAGACAATAGCTAGTGCGGGAAACAGAGCTCATCAAGCGATTAAATCATCAAACTCTGAACTTTACTATATTGTAAATGATAACACCATTATATTTGGCAGTCCATAGATTAAGATTTAATTAACTTATTATCTTTGAACGTTATGTACTATGTATAAAATATCAGAAAACTTAATTAGTTCTCCCTCAGTTAACTCCTAAAAACTGACCTGATCTTTTTTTATAAGTAACGGTTTTCTTGTTTCTAAAATATGTAAGTAGGGACAAGACAAATTTTCTATATGTTGCAGTATATCTAAAATCAACCCCAGCCTGTGCGTATGAGAGGGTCAAAAAGAGAGCTCGTTCTGAAGAGCAATGTGTACCTCTGTCTTACGTTGAAGAGATACACTCGGTACATGAAGACTGGCTTATCAACAGATTACATGGGGAAATTCCAGCACCTGTGAGTATAATTTTGAATACAATCGAAAGATCTGCTGATCATAGATCAAGTGTGATAAAAACATTATATGCTCAATGGAAATACATTTTGATCTGGTTTAATTAATCATTTGTTGTAAGATAATATCAGTGAGTGACCTATCTCTAATTTGTATTATTATGAAATTCCCTAATGCTGGTCAACCCTAACTCACCTATTATCTCATTTAGTAATTTTTGTACAAAAAACTGTTATTTGGAGTCTACTATTTCTTGTTGAAAATAACCTAGGTGATTATAAATAGATACTAAGATTAGTATCTATTTAGATACTAATGCTAAGTAATTTTTATGATTTGATAAGTCAAGCTGAGGTACTTCAACCATATCTAATTATATTAATAGGTACTTGTACTTGATGCGAACTTGGATCTCTCTCAAATCATGGAAGAATACAAGAAAAGCGAGCACCAAATACTGAGAAAGGCTGTTGATGCTGTCATGAGTTCTCCTGCGAAGCATAGCCCAAAGAAAACAATCTCGACAACATCTATCAAGATTGCTCCTCAATTGAGGATATTATAATGCTATACACAATCACGTCTAACAAGAAAGTTTTTGAAACTTAGCCTGAAGGTTTTTAGCAACTAAATCAGACACCAAACCAAGTGTGGTAGTGGTGGACTATAATAGGTGGTATACCTATGCTATAAGTACTAGGTACCACAGTTCTAGACTATTCTAGCTAAACCCTCATGGACCTACGTTTATTATTTTTTAGATAGATTTATTTTACAGTATTTTACATTTCTGATTTACAGACCTTTAGTTGATTAAGTTATAATAGAGTGTGTCTGATCACACAAATTGTCGCTGAATTCAACATTACATTTAAAACTTAATAAGATAAGTAGTAATGATTTACTTTAAACTTCTCTACCTCCTATTTAATATGTATTACATAAATATATTTTATCATTTTAAAGGACTTACAAGTACCTAAGTACCTACCTACCTAGCAAAATGTTAACTTTTTTTTTCTTTAGATGTACTTATTTAAATTATATATTTGAATATTAATTGAATTACTAAATGCTAAAAACTGGTAGCATTTAATTGGTATTATATTTACATTGAGTCGCGTAAATGCAAAGTTTTGGATCGACTCGAGGTTTTATTCCCAGAAAAGAAAACATTTTCTCGTCTATTTAGTTGTCGGTATGTACAATAAAGCAAATTTGTATCTACCAAAAGTGAGTATGTACGAGTTTAAAAGTACGTAGCGAATGCTGCTGTGGTAACCTCAATGGATGAAGGTACAGATATCGTCGTGCATTTTTTAATCTTAATTTACAAATGGCAGATGTACTTAGAAAATATATTCAATTTTATTTCTTTATAAAATAAATGAGTATGATAAAAATCGTGTATTTCTTTTGTACAAATTGCAAATAGGAATTATTAAGAAGATACTTAGGAATATGAGATTCCTACACTTCTTAAGATGATAGTGGTTAGGGTGTTCTTATAAACTATATTTGTCTGGATTTCGGAAACAAAAAAATATCAGTGAACAGCATGATTTAATTAAGTACTTAGGTACTCAGGTAGGTACTAGATTGAATTAATTTCTAATTATTCCATCATCATCATCAAAAGGGTATAACATGTCTACTGCTGGAGTCACGCCGCAAGAGGATAATTCTACACTACCTACGTCGTGAATATACCTACTCGAATAAAACATATTTGCCTCTAATCGGCATGTTTTATGCGGGTTTAAACACTGCTAAATCGTAATTTTTGGGAAACATTTAAATTTAATGCTTTAGGTACATAAGTGTCTTCTTACTTTTAAATTGTCAAATTAATAAAAACGGCGATGAAATGAACCTACTGGGTGTCTAGACAAATACCTACCGCTTTCTGTGTTAACGCCTGCTGAAATATTGTATTATATGGTAATTACCTTAGCTGCGGAAATGTCTATGACTTTTGCCAAGTCTCAACCTAAGCGTGAGGTATTTGTCTAGACCCCAGATTCTGATTGATTAATTTATCAACCGTTGGGATTATATTAGGATCATATATATTTGCGTGGCGAAATATTGTAGGCGCTAATCAATAGTAAAATCGTTTGAACACTGAGTAAGCTCACACAGTGTTTAACGATAACGTATAGGAACGTCATGGCTGTGTCATATCTGAGCACGGGTCGGAACGCTTTTACTATTGATTAGCGCCTACAATATTTCGCCACGCAAATACGTTAACTGGTAGGTACGTAAGTCTGTAGACCTAAGTGCTACGTATTCCAGATTCCTATAATATACCTAGGACGTATTCCGGATTCGTATATTATATGCCGAAAGACGCGGAGTATAAAAAAAAAAAATTCCAGCATTATTATTGATTAAGAATTATTATTACGAAGAATAATTATTTTAAAAAAATAAGGCGATGGGTAGGAGTTTACCGAAATTTGGCCGTTTTAAAATAGAACGAGAATCAAACAGTTTTTTTTTAAAGTAAATGATTTACTTATAAGCACAGAAAGGAACAACACAAATACAGAGACAAAACATTAAAATTTTATTAAAATTTCATTGGCAATGGCAATTGAAAATGAATTCTGTCGTTTTTAACTGGATGTCACTGTCAGTCAGCTGGATGGAATGGATGAAGGCCATCCGGTCCGTCCGTCTGTCAGTCAGACATACATACATGTTTACGTAAATAATGCTGTACGCTGTTTTTAATCAAAATTTATACAAAAACATTAATTTAGCGTAATGTGCAGCAAATAAATAAATAAATTTGTCTTTACCTAGAAGCTGTGATGAGTTCTTGTTGCGGTAATGAGTTAATATTTAGTTCCGTTGCTAATGAAATTGTGTCTAGTAATTTTGAAGTATTTTCGTATTTATGGAATGTTGTGTACGATTATTGGGGCTATCTCGGTGCTTCAATCATCGGAATAGTCGTACTGGCTGTAACACGCAAGATTGGTGTCGGGTTGTAGCCGCAGCCTGATAGCAAACTCTCTTGAAAGTAAAAGTAATGTTGTCTGTAATCCAGTAAGCCTGCTGCGTCGCAAGGTATGTAATTTACACATAATTTGTCCATGTTTCTACGGTTTTTCTAATATAATCTTTTGTATTTTGCACTTACAAAAATAATCAATTTGGAAACAGTTTGTTTTTTTAAAGTATTTACCTATTGAGCTCCATTAAAAATTTAAATATATAATGCAGTATAGGGCCCTGTCAATATAATGTACAGATATCAAATGGTAGCATCTGTACAGTGCAGAGACTTTGCCATTGATTAAGGTTTGCAAGTCAAAGTATTATAACTACACAAGTAGAGATGTATCATGTAGGTATTGTTATTGCTCAAATACCTACATAAAAAAATAAATAATGCTGGACATTTTTCACACAGCATCATCTAGTCCCAAAGTAAGCAGAGCTTGTGTTAAGGGAACTATATGACTGATATGTTTTTTTTGTAAATACATACATATTATACTCAAATATCTATTAAGCTTTGTGGGAAGTTATGCATTTCAGAAATCTACCCAGATCATAAACATACAGTTGCAGATCATGTATAACTTTTCCCATAGTGGAACAGAAGCCTCATGTTTCAGCCGGATTATCTATTTCTAAGCCTTCCCCACTGCTTTTGCAGTGTGTCCTTGTGACACATTGGTCTCCTCCAGTTCCATACATAACTGGACACCAATAGTAATTTAAAAATGAAAAACACAAACTAAAATGGTGCTATGTTATATAATAATATTATAGATGCAGCATGAAAATATTGAGCAAGTAACATACACCTAGTGCTATGGTTGCAGAGAAACATTTAAGTATAATACTATCATGCCAGGAACTTATAATTTATTTTTAAATCAACTAGCCCTGTGGGGGTTCCTATTCCTACTGTGCTTGTGTAATAAAACTCCTTTTCTTGTTCCAGTGGACTGTATTGGTTATATGATGCTTAAGGTTAGGTACATTGATATTGACTTGATCTTGATTTACGGTGAAAGTGGCCCTACTTATATTGGTAAAAATGTTGTTTCCTTAGGTCCTAATGCAACAAGTGTTTTTCTTGACTAAATATTTCTAAATGTTATTACACAACCCCTACTTTTTCTGTATTAAGGTACTTTAAAAGTGAAATGTAGGGAATTTTAAAGCATCAATAAAATAGGACAAAGGCAAAATAAACAGTTTACATGCAGCTAATTAAAAGCCCGTTGATGAAATCTGCATTATTGTAGAGGCCGTAAAATAGGCAATTGCAGGTTGAGAATCAGTGTGAAGGCCGAGCCGCAGGCAAGGACCTCATGATACGAGACAGGCAATTGACATTTCCGACGAGACATATATAGTGCTTTTCTCAAAAAATGCAAGGAAATAAAAAAGTTTCTTAGTAGAATTACGTAATACTTTTACTTAATTTTCTTTGACTTCGCTGGAAGCAGGTTCTCCATCGCTAATTTGGCTTCCAACTTTAGATCTGGTGGAGTGCAGTCAATATCCATTTCACTTTCGAAAGCTTCGGAACTCATTTTTATTTATGTATTAATTATCAAAATTACGGAATCGAGACGAACTTTTGCTTTACAGACATTTATTTTTTAATTTTGGTTACTGTTTGTGCCGAACGTTTAAGGCATCTGTGATAAAGGCGTCTGCATACGGACACTTGGAAGCAACCTATTTGTACCAAGCTCGATGAAAGAGATCCGAATTCAAATGAGGCAAAAAAGTTTTGTCGTACGTAAACTTTTGGGGTCTTGCACCCAGCACGCCGGCAATGGATGTTTCTTGTTCCAAATTCAAAACGAATCTCTTTTGACCCAGTTTGTTATTTGTTATATTTGTTATTTGTTCCCAGTTTTTTTATTTGTTATATATTTATATTTAACAAAAAATAAGTGAAAGCAGTACTCCCCATTCATGTTAAGCAACTGATTAACAACATGAAATAACCTAGAAATCGAGTTCTACAATAAGAACTCTTATCAATTCGAGAGTATCTTATCATTCAAATAATGCGAAATCATAATGAGGTGGTTGTTAAATTAAAGATAGAAAAATATCTCCATATTTTCTGAAACAATACCACAAATAATAGTGTGTTTAAACTTTCATGTTTTTTTTTTAATTCAAGGAACATTGTGGCTTTATTTTCGAAAAAAAGACGAATACTGTTGTGTTTGGGCTCTCATTTTTCTAAGTTTTTAAGACTACTAGGGTCTGATGATGGAGTGGAAAGATTCATGCATGAAAGGGCTGTTCTTAGTTTACACACTGCCATACACATGAACCGTCCTCCTAATTACACTAAAAATAGCAATAGGGACGAGAGATCGGCAATCGTTTTACCACGGGCTAAGCAACGTCCAAAACGTCTGGAAAATGGGAATGCTTCGGTCGAGAAGTGACCCCATTTTAAGTTGTTAGTGTAATTAGGGGGCTGGCCCCTAATGCAGGTTAACCAGGAAAAAACCCAGTGACCTGGGAACGAGTAGCTTTATAATAGTGGTTAAAGCCGATGAAAGTGAGACGCGCGCAGCGAGTTTATCACACTAATATTACCTCATTGGACTCGCCCACTTTTTCACTTTCCTCGGGTGCGTAAGGCCAGAAAGCGTGAAGTCTTGTCACAATCGTTATCTTATTCATTTGTGCTTTAGATTTGCGTTGATTCTAATCTTTATGTGTAGAAATCAAGGTCTTTTCGTCAGTAAAATATTACTCTCTGCGGTGTAATTTCTAGCATCAAAGTGTTAGTTCGCCTTTTCCATCAATTAAATGTATGAAAATACTTTATTGTACACGATAAACAAATAACAAAATAGTATTATGAAATTACAATAAACGGTCTTATTGCTTAGAAGAGATATCTTCCAGATAAAATTTATAAGTATTATATTAATAAAATGGCATAAATACCGTTTTAGAAAAAAAAACTTGCCTATAAAGTCTATGAACATTACACCGGAATGAGGCCAGGTCACAAGAAGGAAAACCGTTTGACACAGTCTGAGTTTTGAATTACCTGACATTACTGTATGATTATTAGTATTTACCGGCAAGAGATCCTCAGTTGCTTTATGTATTTCCAAACTTACCCACTTCAGTACGGTACATAAGTAAACGACTTACAAAAACATTGGCGCACGGACCGGATAGCGGGGAATTTAAGCGTACCAATATCGTATCAAAATTTAATTATGGGTATACTACTAAGTAATATTTATTTTTAAGTGGAGAGTATAAACGGTTACACGTCAATAAGAATTGGTTTGTATCTATAGTCTTGATGTAAATTGCCCTCTCAGTCATCGCAGTCTGTTAAGATGCCACTTCTCTCAATCAGCAGCTCCAATATTAAAGAATGAGACCTTTTTTTTCTAAAGAAAGGACTTATCAATTTGTCTTTTACAATTTGCAGAATGTCAATACGTCTGCACTGTTATTATAGAGGACAAATGGTCAAAATTCGTTATGGAGATCACATCTCCAGTTTTACATTTACTTTACCGAATAAATCGTACGTACCTAACCACTATCACGAATGTATCTATTGTGTTTGAGGTAGATATGATAACGTGATTTAGAAAACTAGCTGAAAGATGCGCACATATTAACATTACAATATTTGAAACCTAATCTCATCAATTAATATTGGAACAGTCACGTTGAAAACATAATATACAATATAGAAACTTAGATAATTTCTCATGCCGGATAAATAGAATTTTGGCAGGGTTGGTCAAAATACAACCAAAACCTTATCTATTGCTACAACGTAACCTAATCGTAGAGCCTGCATACCTACAAAGTTTTATTTTTCAGACTGAACTTAAGTCTTAAGTTTTTTAATTAAAATAAAAAAATAAAGTATCGTGGTTTGGTATAATTTTAGAATATAATTAGGACTATACCACGTACTTTACTATTCCCCTACTGACGTTTCGTTGTCCTTCCTCATGAGCTCCGTCCGCGACCACGCTCGACGGCCGTGATACGGGCCGTCAGCAGGAGAATAGTAAAGTACGTGGTATAGTCGTAATTATATTCTAAAATAATAAAAACCCATTTATTTACTTACACTTAAAAAAACATGCCTCTTTTTTTGCAAACATAATATAATAATTAGTAGATAATTAAAATAGTAGGTATAGTGAGGTATATCTGGTATATCTATGTATGTAAGCAAAAAGGTCGAGGACTCAGCCACGCTGTTTTTTTTTATCCCCGCCTACAAATGTAGCTTCTAACGTCACAGCTACCGCTAAACAATCTATAATTGGTATAGCTTTTAGTCTGTTGTTGCAAAACTAAACCTTAGTTGGATGTATATTTTGTATCCGTAACTAGTATGTGGTATAAATAAATAATGCTGGACATTTTTCACACAGCATCATCTAGCCCCAAAGTAAGCAGAGCTTGTGTTATGGGAACTACATGACTGATATACTACTTATATACTTTTTTTTAAATACATACATATTATACAACGAAAACACCCAGATCCCGAGACAAATATTTGCAGATGCAAACATTTGTCACGCGGCGGGAATCGAATGTAGAGGCAGTCATCTACAATACTATTTTAATACTCGGGCTGTTTATATTGTAGCTACTCTTGTTAGATACAAAGCAAATTGATTCGATCGAGCAAATAAAAATGCCCTTATCTCGATTGCTCTCTATTTAATTTAGTCACAGATATTATAATACTTTAGCGTATCACAATTCAAGTTCAAAGTCGAAAAGTAATTGCAGACATCTTTATTGGTTCTAATAGAACGTGAATCGTTTCGACACTTCTACGAAATAAGGCAAAATGGGATTTAATGAATACAATATCTCGGGGACGGCCTGAGGAAAAGGCTTGGTTATATTGACCTTTAAATCTAGGACGACGCTTATTTTGTTTATTCGATAATGTTAGATTACGATAATATCTGATAGCATTTGAATGAAGAATTTCATAAGATCTAACTCAAATCGAAAACCATAATGTTTTTTTTCTGAACAATTACATTACATTTAAGGGACCTTCTGTTAAGTATAATGAAAATCCGTTGTCGCCTATCCATCCGCGAAACATGCGTGAGTTTTTTTTCGTTTCTATTGTAGGTACCTTTAGCTCCAAAAACAACTACGTATTAGTTTCATCAAGATAAACTATGAATAAATTGATAATTATCACCCAGCGAACGGCTTGGCGTGGTCTAAATTGTATGCGCGGTTCAAGGATAATGATCCTGTTTTACAAGACTAGCCCATAACTTTAAGCAAGCAATGATATAATGACCGACTGCTATTATCTACATGTGTGATTTAAACAGGTGTAGAGACCTATTTAGGGTTGTTGCTAAACAAAACTGCTTGATAAAAATCTTAATTACAACGAGCTTCGTAGATAGGGAATGTGGGTCGATCGGTAGCGCTGCCTAAATAGGCGGGTATATGGATAAGATAACGTCGCAGAGATCTGAACTAGGATTATTTTGGTGTAGTTGCGAGCATAAAACTATCTATTATATGGCATACCTACCTTATGTACAAGAGATACCGTATACGAGAAAATGCATACGTTGTTTGTAATTAGCAAAGATGTAATCTTGATTGGAAATCCTTAATCTGTTAGAAAACATCCACCTACAAGTACATTAGAAGAACTGTTCAGTATTCTAATCAAAACTGCCAGTACATCCGTGCGTCAAGCGTCACACGGATGTACTGGCAGATTTGATTGATTTCAGCCTGAAACCAGTGTAATAGGGGTATTGATTCAGCACCCATACAGATACATTATGCGTACCCGGATAAAACTGTTTATGTAACTCTGCTTTATATTCACCATTAATATTAAAAGCTGACACCGTCTCTGCGTCATTATGCCATATATTTTGTTAACAGAATCACCCAATCGTATGTGTTTATCTATTTATTCAGTTTTAAAATTCATCGTGTTCACGTGTTTTATGTTCGTTCGGTGTAGAAATGTCACCTTTGAAATAGCTTAAGGAAAAGTCGTTTTCATGAAATGAAAATGTGGCGTTGCTCCTTGGCGTAGCTCGACATTTTTGCTGCACCGTAAATACTCTATCTATTTCCATTTAAATGAGAGTAATTATGCGTTCGATTATTCTAACATGATCCTTGTTTTTTTTAAACAAAGTATTTTTTTCTAGATATTTTATGACCATTTCAAAAGTTATTAAACAACGGTACGTGTTCGATTTCTCTTTTCAAAATTTGGTTTTTACTTCAGCATGTAGTTTTTAATCAGATACGCTATGTCCGTCATGCAAATACTGTGTTATAACCGGACACACACCTTGTCATTAGATTTTTTTATAACACCGGGCAATAAATATTTCCTCTGCCAGGCTAAATATACCTACCTAGTTCCTGCCTAGATTATTCTCAGCTAGCAGCCAAATTAACGGTAGTGTGCGCGTACGCAGGATATCAAGAATCTTTTAGGTATTAAATTATACTGTTTAAAATACCAAAGGGCCAAATGCAGATTATATGTTAGTTACCTGGTAGAAGACACACGAGAATAAAACTACAAGAGTATGCTCGGTCGCACCCAATTGAGCCCCGGTCCGGTAGATCTGCCACAATTTTGCAACATCCTGACTATAATTTCTTTAATACCATTAATAGTTTGTAGTGCGAAGTAAAATACATAGTTTTAAATGAGTAACTATAGCGTGTGAAATCGCTTTTAAAATTGGGTGTGGCAGGAAAGATAAAAATAGTTCGTCGAATGTCTAGCCTGAATTGGGTGCAGCCGAATTTGTTGAGATTAATATTTTTTGTGCCTATCGCCTGTTGGCTCTATGAGTCTAATAAATATATTTAAGACTAGATCGCAGACAACTATAAGTTAACTTGTGATATATTTGCGTCGGTAACCGTTCATACTTTCGATGTCATTTAGTTAAAATTAAAAAAAAAACAGCACACTAACCCATAAGTTATGTAAAAACGGATGGTATGAATCGTATCACGTTAATTTTTAGGCTGGATGTGCAATAAATAGATGGACAATGCGAATAAATAAAATTGGTTCCCCACAGGACCACCAACTTATAATCAGATAATTTGTGGATTGATTGCCATCTCGATAGCCATGGGTTAGTGTGATCGCCCTGCTATTCATAGTAGTCCCAAGTTCTATAATATATGTTCTGTAAAAAATAATTTTGTTTATCCGAAAACATACCTAAAACCATGTCTTAAACTGGAAGTTTTGGTATATAAAAGTGTCGTTGTACCGATTAGAAAATATGCTACAAAAGCGTGAAAAATACGATACAGAGGGCAGTGCGCTTTTTTACGTAACCGTATAAAAAAATACTTCAATTAATATAAATAAACAAACGGTATAAATAAACGAATCAGTCCACTTTAGATCTACCTAGACCTCTGTGACAAAAATCATGTCCTGAAATCTGATGAAGCTGCTCGTACTACTTGTAGCGCTCATGTAAAATAATAAAATGTATGTAAAATAATTTCAAAAAATAAAAATTCTGCTGTAATAAATAAAGTAGCAGGTGTACAAGTAGGTGTCGGAAACTCATCACACGCTACGCCACCGGTGGAACACTAGAGTCGTGACGTAAGTGAACGTTGGTGACTATTCAGTCAGGCTTTTCGGCGGGGCCCCCACCAGAACGTTTTGTTTACAGAGCGACGCCTCCGCGCCGGCTTCGACACTTCGCGGCCGGCCAGCACGCGGCGCACGCACCGTCTCACAACATTACACACAATACCACGACGCGACGTTCCGATTGATAAGTGATATCCCGGTCCAGAGGCCCGCGAACACATCCGGCTCTAAAGCCATAAAAACTTAAGATATTAATCACCTTCACGAATCCCCTAAATCAAATAAGCGCGATCTAAACGTGTATCGAGTTAGTGCTAAGGATCTGCTGAATATCGCCGAAATAAAAGTAAGTAACAAAATTATTTTTATGTGTTTATATCCACGAATAAGTTACGTAAGTTATGAAATTATGGTAATATCTCGTTTCAAAGCTGTAGCACCATGTCTGCTGCTGACAGCGTATTATGTTGGTTCTGATAAGTTGATGTTTTTGTTGGCTGCTAGTTTTCGGCGAAGTTGTGCTGTGCCGTACCTGAAGGTCGTATTTTTATGTCACTTACGCTCCTTTTCGAAATAAAAACCGGTTAAGATGTTTAAGCTGGTATCATAAAATTATCATATCTGTGGCGGAGATCGGTGCACGCGTGGCTGTGTGTGTACGCGATATGGGATTTAGGAGGCTCTCAGGGACATGCAGTATTGTGTCTCATTTAGCATTCGTCTGTTCTATTATTTAGACTTATTCTTTGGAAAATATATATTTAAGAAGTTATTAGGGGCATGTCAGTTTGTAACTGAAAGCAAACGATGGAACTTCTTAAAAACTCAGGCCATAATTTTGCGATCAATTCACCAATTGATTCATTGATATCTTGGCGCCTAACATTTCTCATTTCAGCATTTTCAGCTTGTACATTAACTTAACTTTTCTTCAATTTATTTGGGTTATCTGTATCTACACACACACTCAGTTTAAACATGAAAATCGGATTAGTTATTTGAGAGTTATTGCCGGACGAACATCGCTCGATCAATTATCCTTGAAGTTCTGTTAGGGTCTACCTACAATCTCCCCAAGAGCTAGGTTTGTTGACTTTGCTGTGAGCTGGACACTCGTTATCTTTGTGATAAGGTTATCAGGACTCGGCTCTATTTTATTATCTCAGTTATAATGCTCTAAATGTTTCTCACTGTTAAAGTGTAAGTAATTGATTGTTGGCTATATATTACTGAAAAATTCTTAGCTAATTATTTTTCTTTACCAATGCAATGCACGCCTTCCGAGAAAGGTAGAGTGTATGATTTTTCTTAAAGTTTTATAGAAGTGTTTTTTTTTTTGAGATCGTGTTCATCTCAACTTGTAAAAAATGATAAATAGTAAAGCGTATTTTCGGCCACGGCCCTTCAGGTCTTGACCATTGAACATGTTATTTTATTCTTTAAAGTTTTCCTATTATGATAAATGTTGTACACCCACACGCAACTTTATGTACTCCGCTTAATCAAGGACTCCTTTTTATTGCCTGTTTCGATAAACCTCCGCTTCACATGTTTTGAACCGTTTTCTCGAGCAGTAAAAACTAAAATTGTTCAACTTCTTAACAAAATGTAGGTAACTCTAGGACAGTAAATTAGTCGCTTGTCTATTAATTGAATGAATATTTATAACACGAGTTCTAATAACGATATTAAGTTGGCAGCTACTCTCGAGTACACAAACTGTTGAAATGAAAAATCTACTGTTACATCATTTCTCGATACTAAAATAGATTCTGAATACAATAACCGATACTTTTAAAATAGTTCTAGGACCCCTAAATCGGTGTTTCATTTGAATTGAGTCTGAATCGTTAGTGGTAGAGCCTAGAAATATTTTCTCACAATGGTGTTTTAAAGCCGTGTTGCCCTAGTGGGCGATACCCCGACTTCTGATCTGGAGGTCGTGGAACAATGGATTTTTCCATTCCAAAAATTTATGTACGCATTAACACGTGCTCAAAACGGTGAAGGAAAACATCGTGAGGAAACCGGCATGCCCTAGAACCAATAATTCGATGGCATGTGCCAACAGTTAAGTAGTGTTTCAATAAGCGGCGATGGGCTTGCAACCTGTCACGTGGAATGCTAACTTGCAAAACGCGAGCATGTACCAAATTTAATGTAATACCCCTTACTTGGTATCCTCAAAGATCTACTCATTGAGTATTTATCTGAGGATGTCCACCACGGGGAAGACAGTCGTGAGCGTGTTTGTTTTGTTTTATTTTTGTGTTTGTGTAAAAAATAACATGCACTTTGGTCAAGAATGTCCTTAGTGAAGCTGTCATTTAGAAGTTCTTTAAAATGGTGGATACAGTGTAGTAAAATTTAACAAACCCGATTAGTTGGGAGAGGTGTACAATCAAGCGTGACGATAAGCCTACTTGTAGCTTGACCTGCCAGTTTAAAAGCTTTCGCTCCGATGTACCTATTTACCAAAACTACGGGTGATGTCTTGAAACATTTACGAAAATGCCTATCTGACAATCACACCGTGTTGTCTGTTCTGTGTTTTTGTCAATTTTCTTGTACCCATTGGTTGACTTGGTTGGTTTGAGAATGGGCTATATTATCGCTCCGGCCTCAACAAAACTAACCCTATTTGTGTACAGCGCGGTTCGAACTTTTCTTACTGTTATTTAGTAGCTTCGTGTTTCTATGAAGCTCTTGACTCTAACTACCCCAGATCCGACGAATCTGAGTAAAATCCAGATTGGAGATATCCTCCAAAGTTGTGAGTCTTTGTCTCCATGAATAATTAACGCGTTTCGTTAATTTCATCTCTGCGAGTAATCTCCCTTTCGTAAACATAGCAACAACACTTGTATGTACGAGTGTGTAATAGAATAATGCCTTTTCTCACCGACCTCTAGACATTTGACCTTTGTTCGCCCGAAACTCGCGTCTTACCTACAGGTCGGCTAAGTATCGATTTTGGGAAAGCAATTAGAATTATCATTTTGCGTTCATAACAACGATTTCCTTTGTTGGGTTTGTATTGTTCGATGTTTATTTGAGAGTTAATATTCTGATTGCATATTTCATGATTTTCTTTTTTGGTTGCTACACAATGGCTATTGCCTAATAATGCAGTTTTTTGGCTATATTCCAAAAAGGCAGTGAAATTTTACAGTACTGCATGGCAATTTGTGCGTGAATGCAAATTAGTCGCAAAATCGTGGCATATTTAATATAATTATATGTATTAAAATAAGTGCCCGTCTCCTACCCTAGATCAGGTTTTTATCGTATAACACCTCCAAATACTAGATGGTTCAAGATTAAATACTTAAAATTTGATTCAAGTTAGTCTTAAACAATTATTGAATTTAACTGATATGATAACTAACCCACCGGTCGCGTTATCGGCCGTTCACCGCGTATTCACGTAATCAGTTAAATTGATTGCAATTAGTTTTAAATCGTGGGAATATCGCTGCATTGGTGTAATCATTGGCACTAGATAATCGTCTTAAAACCTGCGGTATAAGGTTCAAATCCACGTCAGTCGTTTGAGCCTGATCGTTGATTGATAAGTCGTTAAGCCTGTCGTAGCATTGCTCAATAAGGGACAGGCCTCGGCTAGTTTTTACGTGCTTACGAGGATAAGTTGACATGAAAAGATGTTGATAGTTTGTTGACCTGTAGTTAAGTTGACGACGGTTTCAACACAAAGCCCAGAACATCGTTGATTACATTAATGATTGAAATATCGATGTATCTTTATATTAATAGAATGCTTGTACTATTGTTTCTCAAGGTAAATGGCTAGTTTTTTACGTTCGTACGAGGATAAGTTGACATGAAAAGATGTTGATAGTTTCTATTAAAATTCCCTTCCGATCGATCTGTAGATAGGCTGTTGACGACGGTTTCAACACGAAGCCCAGAACATCGTTGATCACATTAATGATTGAAATATCGATGTATCTTTATATTCATAGAACGCTTGTACTATTGTTTCTCAAGTTAAATGGCTAGTTTTTTACGTTCTTACGAGGATAAGTTGACATGAAAAGATGTTGATAGTTTCTATTCAAATTCCCTTCCGATCGATCTGTAGTTAGGCTGTTGACGACAGTTTCAACACAAAGCCCAGAACATCGTTGATTACATTAATGATTGAAATATCGATGTATCTTTATATTAATAGAATGCTTGTACTATTGTTTCTCAAGGTAAATAGCTAGTTTTTACGTTCTTACGAGGATAAGTTGACATGAAAAGATGTTGATAGTTTCTATTCAAATTCCCTTCCGATCGAGCTGTAGTTAGGCTGTTGACGACGGTTTCAACACAAAGTCCAGAACATCGTTGATTACATTAATGATTGAAATATCGATGTATCTTTCTAGTCATAGAACGCTTGTACTATTGTTTCTCAAGGTAAATTGAATTAGACGAGGTGGCTTACTTTCAGCAGGTGCTTAGCTACAAGCGACCACTTGTATCTGGGTCGGTGAGTTCCATTTTATGCGATTCGGGACAGATGAAAGTAATTATGTGATTTCGTTTTCATCCGACCAGTTTATAGTCTTTCAGCTTCGACAACGTTTTGGATTCAAGTGTATATTTTACTGTTTTCATTTGTTAAGTTATTGTAACAGAAAAATATTTATTATTGTAATTGTATTTTATTGTAAATTAAACACGAATTTGGCTTTAGAGAAAATGATCTATTTTTGCTCGAATTTGCCATTATTTGGTTACTCCTGCCTTTTTATTTAACAGACTCCAATAAAAGGAGGAGGTTCTCAATTCGGTTCTATTTTTTATCGTGTATGTTATTACTTGATATATATATATAGCCAATTATTTTAATGATTCTTTTGTTGTTGTGTAGAGAATGATCCCGAAAAATACCACTTCTAAGGGTGAAAAAATGCGTGGCGAAATTTAATATCGGACTTTTTATCAATTTGAAGTAGTTTTTATGACATTTAATGTCTTATAAATTATAACAACAGTATCTTTATCTTAGATATCGTTTCTAAGATGCATATTTTGATCTGACCAAAATTGTTTTTATCACACGGCATTTTAATATCTTTAAATATGCCGGGCTATATATTTTAACAGTTTCCGCTGACATGATTAGCCTGATTATTAATGGAATCTAAATATATATAAATCTGTCGATTAATATCTATTTTCCGACTTTTACAGCCATTACAACTTTCGTTCAATAGATATTTTCTTACCGAAAGTAAAAGTTGACTTTCGGCATCTCGTACAGATGAAAGTAATCCAACTGACTAGTTTGTATTCGTTTCGCTCTCGACCACTTCTGCCATCTTCAGCGTTGCCATCATTGCGACCAGTAAGACCTACATTTTGACGAATTAATCCTTGAGCAGATTCGCACATTCATAAAAGTATTCAGTGTGTAATTTTTTCGTACTTTAGTATAGGTAATGAAATTCTTGCCACGTGTATCGCGTATAGTGGATGTGCAAAAAAGCGAAATTGTGTCCTGATTGCGTGGGTTCAAGAGAAAGTATACGCCCGCGCGTATTCATGCTGATTTACGCATTTATGACGTACAAGTTGCGAAAATACAAAGGGGGAAAAAAATACAACTGGTAATATGTATTTATTTGGGTGATTTTTTGCATGTTTCATGCTAATTTTGTAGTTGTTAAAGAAGATAGCGAGGCGAATGACGTTCACAGCATGATTAGCTCTCATTTCTGTCACGTGGTGTGCGCGGAGTTATTTATTTATTTAATTATTTATTGCACTAATATAGGTCTACAAAGGGAGGGCTTCATGCTAAAATAGTTTTCTACCTGCCAACCTCAAAGGTGTTGTAGAAAAATGCTTCATTAAAAGTAAAATATAAAATCTGTTCTTGCTCAAATATTGTATATATATACAATATTACACACTATTTGAGCAAGATAGATAGATAGATAGAAAGTACTTTATTGCACACCAAATAATACATCAGCTTATGTATTATTTGGTGGGCGGTCTCATCGCTAATTAGCGATTTCTACCAGACAACCTTTAAGGTAAAAGCAAAGGTATTTCATATTTCAATTGGAAACGGGCTATCGATAAACTCCATATTATAAATAAATATATAATACCTATTAATATCAAAAAAATTAAAATATATATACTTTTTTAATAAATAATCAACTAGTGTGTTTTATTTAGCCGAAATTCGAATAATGTTATATAAATCGATTGAATGATTAGTAAGATCGTTACATTTGTTCGGTGAGTTGGAATTGCATCGATCACGTCATATCCAGTTACAGATTATATCCGATCGCTTCCTTTAGTTTCGATGTCGTGGGGACCGTCAAACTTTAAGCTCTCGCACTCATTTATTGAAAGAGAAATTGGTGTCATCGCTGAATCCGCTGGACCGTAATCGTCCGCTCAATGTCGAAGTAAAAGTGTTCCAAAAAAATTTACATCGCGAAATTACATTGCGATTTCGCCGCAACGAGTTCACCAATGTGGGTCGAGTTACCGTTACCTGTTAGATTTGATAGTTCTTTTGTGATTTGTTACATTTTTCATGGGACAATCAGGTAATTGAAATTTTCGGCGTCGTTAGCGATTGATGTAATTTCGTGTGTAGCGATTACAGACCAGCCACGTGATAGGTGTTAGCGTGATTCACTCATTCCATGGTGGTTATAAATGAGATATGATATAGGAAACTCTACGTTTCCTAGCGCTACGTTTCCTAACGTAGCGTTTCCTATTCCTATCTGTTGTGGATTCTGTAGCTTCATGAATTTAGTCCTCAACTCTTTATAAAAATGCGATTCCTATCAGGCTTCTTATAACAGCAAAATGGCGATGTAAAGCATTAATAATTAATAATAACACTATGTATCAAAGTTTCATCTGCCCTTAATCATCATGATTCTCTGTAAAATGTTTTATGAATGTTAAAGCCTGAAATAATGAATGAAAATACTTTATTGTACACCACAACAATAACTAAACAAAATAACAAAAACTGAATATAACTCAAAGTACAATTGGCGGTCTTATCGCTTAAAACCGATCTCTTCCAGACAACCTTGGGTTGGAGCATATGGAATTGTAAGAATAGTTGGCGGTGAACGTAATTATTAAATGCAAGAGGAGAGTGCAATGCGATATACAAACTACTAGATAAATATAATTATATACCTATACACAGTAATAAACTACACAATATACAAATATGTAGATAAATATATATAATAATTACAATTTGTGTTGATTGCCTAACAACATGTGATGTATACTCGTCATAAAATGTTTGCTCCGACTCCCCAATACCCTGATATCACGTGGCTCTATCAGTAAAGCCACTCTGCGTTGTTTTTCATTCCTCTAATCTCCTACAGTAAACATAAGATACGCAGAGCATTGAACTTGTTTTCGAAGCTTGGAACTCCAGGTTCTCAATTAATTGGTCCCCTTGAGGATAACCTGTGATTTTGAGAGTCAACCTTTCGACCTTGTTTAATGTTAAAACATTATCATAAATGATAACTCTCAAAGTTTTTCAGCTATTGAGGCAATATTATCAGTGAGAACACGGTATACTTATTCACGTCTAAAACAAAGAATACACTAACCGAAAAAAAAAACTAAACACTTACGTGACTGTATCCCCTATGATAGACATCCTCAGATACATACTCAGTGAGGAATCCAAGTAGGGGTAGTCAGAGGCATGTCTAAAAATTTCGTTTGGAATATGCCCGCGAAGTAGTTAGCATTCCACGTGACAGGTTATAAGCCCATCACCGCTTCTTGGAACACTAATTATTATTTATTTATTTATTTATACATTTATTGAGTAAAAAAATCTAGGTGCACGACCGGGTTCGAACCAACAACCATCGGATCGGAAGTCGTGGAACCGCTTTTATATGTTTTTTTTCTGATTGACAAATAATTACTACAAAAGCTTTCAATATAAGTAGTAAAAACCATGAAATAAATAAATAAATAATGCTGGACATTTTTCACACAGCATCATCTAGCCCCAAACTAAGCAGAGCTTGTATTATGGAAACTACATGACTGATATACTACTTATATACTTTTTTTTTGTAAAATACATACATATTGTACATAAAAAAAAACACCCAGACCTGAGACAAACATTACAAGCGTTTGCAACCGTTTGAACCCACGCAACCTTCTGCGATAGATTTTATAAAGTTCATTAGAGCCAGCTATTCCAGATTGTATTGTGAGCTCTAGTTGATAATAACTGAGCATTTTAATTTTACACAACATAATTCTAACCTAAGTTGTTATATTTTTCTTGATAACCTTCGGTTTTCATCGATTGTATTTTTAATGTTCTAAATATCTGTCAAAACATCTTCGAAAGGTCAAGGATGTACGCATAGATAGAAGCCATACACTGACCTTTCCAGTCAGCCCATTATATATGTTTACTGATTTACGTAACCATAGTTTTTGTATAAATATAGATATAGATCGGACCACTTCGACGTCGTTTGATCAGGTGGTTTCAATGTTTAAGCTGAATTAAATACGGTGGAGAAGGCGTTGGTAAAACAATCTACCTGCCTAACATGAAGACCCTGGACAACGGTTTTGTCTCCTCCGAGAATACAAAAAACTCACATGAGACCGCCAGAGACCGAGATAGATAGAAGAATTTGGGGAATCAAAGGTCTCCCCCAGCAGAGGAATAATACAGGTTAACGAATTAAAATATATCTTGTATTATGTTTTATATTATTCATTCATCAA
This sequence comes from Perizoma affinitatum, assembly GCA_961405105.1. NCBI lineage: Eukaryota > Metazoa > Arthropoda > Insecta > Lepidoptera > Geometridae > Perizoma > Perizoma affinitatum. The sequence goes on from OY560189.1 coordinate 13,622,127, forward strand.
ATTCACACTCTTCTTTGGACAACCTTTATGTTACTGACAGGTCTTTAGAGAATGATAAGAAGAAAAGAGTTTGCAAATGTATCAGCATTGCATGCTTAGAATAGTTCGTATTTTTGAAGATACTGTAGGAAGCCTGAGTTAACCAGAAAGTTGTTGGTGCACTCATGCATGTCTTATTGCTTAAAGAAGGCGTGTTTGTAGGAAAAGGACGCTAAGTTGTTTGACCAGGACAGGATTTTACACCTGACTAATGTTTTTGCTCCTTCAGTACTTCACTGCTAAACCGGGGCTTGTTTTGTTTGGCTGTGTGACTGGATGTAATGCGGTTTTATAGCTAGTTTAAGTTTTGTTTCGAGAATAATGTGGTAAGGTTACAGTCTTAACATCAATCAATAGGCCACAGATATAGGTAGTTGCAACAGCTACTCATTTGGTTTGCAACTGTTTAAACTGGCGCGGTAAGATTTCACCAGTTGTATGCTAATCTTCAATTCAGTATAATTTGTCATCATTTAATGGCGACATTTTTATCAGCCCGCTTGAGCCGAAACTCAAAATATGTTGTATCACTTTCACTTTAAAGGACTCATCGATTAACGTCTCGTAAGATAAAAATAAATAACAGCCCACGGACACATGCATAGACCTGACCCACACTACGATACCATGTAACGTGGGTATTAGGAACTATGGTAACGTGGCACCACAACACCCATACCGGAAAGTATGTTCGTGTCAGTTGGGGGTTTTTTAATGAATGTAATTTTCAAAATATTATCCGTATCCCAGATTCTTGCCCGTAGTTGTACGATATTGGTATAGTTCAATAAACGCAGCAAAGCTTCGTTACTATCAATAACTGAATTGATATTACCTTCAATTGTGACATCTGTTAAATGATTACAGGGTAGCGTTTCGTTCCTTCATTTACACGTTCCACTTTGTCCAATAAGTGAGGTGAGCAGTGTCAAATTGGCGGTATCTATGAGCACTGATTCGTCCGCGACCTTGCCCGGTACAGATCTACATGGCTTCACAATCTTCAAACGTTCCTAGATGTTATTCTTCTTTCCGAGTTTTAATGCTATCATATTACCTTTTTGCAACTGGAAAGGTTGCCTACCACTGATTCGTTCGCGACCTCCCCGGTACAGACCTACATGGCTTCACAATCTTCAAACGTACTTAGATTTTGTTCTTCTTTCCGAGTTTTAATGCTTTCATATTACCTTTTTGCAACTGGAAAGGTTGCCTACCACTGATTCGTTCGCGACCTCCCCGGTACAGACCTACATGGCTTCACAATCTTCAAACGTACTTAGATTTTGTTCTTCTTTCCGAGTTTTAATGCTTCCATATTACCTTTTTGCAACTGTAAAAGTTAAGAGCGCGACGCTTGCTATTACAGTTTTTGCTCAGCACGAATGAGATAAAAGGTACTAAAGTTGGAGTGTAGTATCTACATTTGGTTTAAGTGACCATAAAGTGGTCCATAAAATTACCTACATTGTTTGTTTGTACTTACACCAGTTTCTGTTTGAAATGAACCCACCTGTTGGTAAGCGGTTACCGTAACCTATGAACGCTTTCAACACCAGAGGTATCACTCGCGCGTTGCCGACCCTGAGATATAACGGGTGAAATATCTCAATTCTCATGTGCCTCCATTGTCATCGGCACTCATACCCTTCAAACTGGAACACAGCAATGGGAGCATTACTGGGGCAGATATAGAATAGATTCATCCGGATAGTCTTAGACCAGGGTCTTAACTGGCTTGGGTACGAGATCCAATGGCGTCGATTCTCTTGTACCAACTAAACTTAATTTAAACTGTCTCTCTTACTGATAGCGCATGCAAGAAAGAGATGGCAAGAATTTTGCTCCTGTCAAATTAGTTTGCGTGTCGTTCTTCGTGTTTATAGTCAGCATGTTTTGAAATAACGACTAAACTTGTATGTAAAACTTAAATCTGTCATATTTGACAGCACAAATTGTTGCTAACTCTTTCTTTTTTACTGTTAGTAAAAGAGAGAAAGATAAAAAGTTTAGTTGGTGTACAAGAGTACAGACGCCAATGTCAAGGTTAGGTCAGTATTTATTGCGCAACGGTTTCAGTTCTCGTTTCGTAGTCGTAGGTAGCCTATCTCGAATCTCGATTACATATTTTTTCTACGGTTCTACGGTTTAAAATATCACGCTAGCTGGACGCTGAACATCTATTTGCAATTATAAAAGCGATCAGCCATGTGAAACATCTTTTTTAGTTTTAGTTTTAATTTAATTTAGTTTCGTGGCGTCCTGGTTAGAGTTCTTGAGTTTTTGAATTACTGCTAACTAGTAGTTTGCAACGACTTACTGTTTTTATCCGATTACCGAAAGAAGAGATATGAGTTTAGCAGTAGCAATGTTTTTGAAGCAAGGGAAGGCCTTAGCGCTTTTCAGAACAGGTAACTCTTTATTACAGATTAGTTTTGTTTTTTGTTAAAAATAAAATCTAAATTGTTTATTACAAAAAAAAACTACAAGGGCTATAACAAAATTTAAAAATGCATCGCCTTATATATATGTTTTCCTTCCTTCCTTTAAATTTTAAGTTTCTTTCTTTTAAGTCCTTTTAACGTCATACGTTTTGAAATAAGTATGTTGTTTAATTTTATTTAAGTTTTAAAGAGTAAAGGCATGTGTGCTAGGGACAATAAGTTAGGATATCTGGACAGTAGGGCAGCGCTCCGGGGTGTCTGCTGTCAGAGCTTGGTTTATGTTGGCACGCCTACTCTGAAGATTACCTTCGCAGGACTGTCCACTTCACTGAGTTATTAGCTTGTTTTATTACATTCTACCTTTTAAAGGTTTCGATTTCAGTTTTCATTAAAAAAAATAAAACTGAAAACTACATTAACAGGACTAAAATAATTCAAAGAAAAAGACGAAAAGTTATTAACTAAATTATACATTTTGTTCATACGGAAAGGTGCCAAGAGCCTGGCGGCGTTCCCTCGATGAATGGCAAAAGAAATCCTTTGAGCGAGGAACGTGCCAGACCTCTTGTCACTAGTGGCCCAACCAAACGGGTTTTTACTTTTGGTACTTGGTCCCGATGGTCCCACATAATGATGTTCAAATGTTTGTAGATTACGGCTTCAGTTCATTAAGTACATACTTAATGCATTGTTAATTTATTATGTCCAGTGTTTCAAATGATTTGTGCGTTTAATAATAATGCTGGACATTTTTACACATCATCATCTAGCCCCAAAGTAAGCAGAGCTTGTGTTATGGGAACTACATGACTGATATACTACTTATATACTTTTTTTTTTGTAAATACATACATATTATACATAGAAAACATCCAGATCCTGAGACAAATATTTGCATATGCAAACATTTGTCTAGCAGTTATGGCTAATATGCATGTAGCATTAATCTTTCTACTGTATGCATTGGACTTGGGCTAATTTATAAAGATTTTTAAAGAGTGGTTTAGCTTAACAGTATTTGGTTTTCAACTGTGGAGTTTGAAATGAAATAAATCAAAAAAATATACAATTCAGTATGAATCTACTGTATAAAAATCTTTATAGGGACTCTAACTTATCATAAATTCAAATCTTGCTATTGGCCTTCGAATGATAATTAACTACGTAGTATATTTATCTGGTCATATAAATCATTTGTCTTAAGACATTTGCTGCTGTTCGAAATTAATACACGCGTTAAGTTGAATTAGATTTGCAAATAGGTGGTACTTGTGGTCACGCAAGTAGGTACGCTGTTATTAACTACCATTGGACCGGGCCTTAAGGATCAAGTTAATTAAAATAACTGGAATTTGCTTCTAGGAATCTGCACGGACCGAATCGGTTTATTTTTAAATGCCATTAAGTATACTTTGACATAAACATGCCTGATAGCAAGACGATTTTGGTACGCGCGACTTTAAATGTGGGTAGTTGAAATGTTATATTCCTTTGTTATTTTGAATGACACCGAAACCTCTCTATTAAATCGAAATCTCTATAAAGCTTTTAGTTAACAAACCAATCAATTACTAAAATGAATCCGGTTTATTTAAAAATGGGTCAAGTCAGTTTAATTCAATAAGTGGCGGCGAATTAATTGTACTTTCTATGAAGAAAGGAAAAATAAAAAAAGAAAATATTTTTTTTAATTGACATATTGACGACCTCTGTGGCGCAGTGGATGACGGCCCGCCGAAACGGGACAAATGTTTGTATGATCTGCAAATATTTGTATCGAGTGTTTTCTAGTGTAATATATGTATTTACAAAAAAATGTAGAAGTAGTATCAGTCATGTAGTTCCCATAACACAAGCTCTGCTTACTTTGGGACTAGATGAGGCTGTGTGAAAAATGTCCAGCATTATTATTATTATTACTTGCACTTATTAGAGCCGTGATGGCCTAGTGGGCGATACCCCGACTTTTGATCTGGATGTCCGAACCCGGTCGTGCACCAATGGATTTTTCCACTCGAAAAATTTATGTGTGCATTAACACGTGCTCATAACGGTTAAGGAAAACATCTTGAGGAAACCGGCATGCCCTAGAACCAAAAATTCGAAGGCATGTCCCAACAGTTAGTGTTCCAATAAGCGGCGATGGGCTTTCAACCTGTCACGTGGTACGTTTACCTAATGTAATGTTTGGACGTGCCTCTGACTACCCCCTACTTGGTATCCTCAAATATCTACTCACTGAGTATGTATCTTAGGATGTCCACCATGGGGAAGACAGTCGTGAGCGTGTTTGTTTATAAATGCGAATAACAAAATGTTTGTGTCCTGTAAATATCAGCTAGTGTCTGGGTTAAATTGGCTATTATTATCAGCTACCAGAACTTTTTATATAGTAAAATATATTTACATGGATTTTACACATCCATGTATAAAAATCCAAAGTGGACGCAAATTTTCGATCTAGTGGCTGAACACTAAACCGAAAATTTGCGAACGGGAGCGGGGCGTGCGACGGCTCGCTTAAATCGCGCAATTCTATTGATCTTCACGATAATTTTATATGATACTATTGTATATGAGTGGTGCTATTGGTGCGCTCAAACGCTCCGCTGCACGCCCCGCCCCGCTCCGACACCCAGCTTTTCTTTTGTTTTCCCTGGAATTAAGCATAACATAACCTTCACAGATACTTTACGTACAATTTTATCTGTCTGTTATTTTCTTCCTGTCGTGCCGTACTCGTTAAATCAACCGTCGATATCTAGACTAGGTCTAGGCTCATCCGCTGATTTAAAATGTCTCGCTAGTGCTCCAGAGTCCATATAATATTTTGTTTAGTACAAGCGAAACTGTGTCTTATGGCGTGAATACTTGTTTAAATGTCGATGAATGTCGAGTGTAGTGTGTACAGTGTCATCGGCAACAGGCTCACTTACCTTGACCGCGCAAGTTGTCCTCTCACTAAGATATACTAGAATTCTACGATAGGACGTATTCGATGCGTTTGCGACGCTAACGAACGTAATGTCGTGACTTATGTTCCTAAATCACGAATGCTGAAGATACTCCCGTATGTAATTGCTTTAGATATTCATATAACTGGCGAGGCTCTACATCTCCCAAGATTTATTGACCATAATATTTCAATAATTTCTACTTTTTTTTTATGTTCACCGTACTCGTAATATGAAATATTCATGTTAGTTACTTTTGTTTAAGTTTTTACTTTTTGTAAAACCGTCTTGAATTCCAAAACTTAAGGCTCTCCCACACAGCTTCGTTATTCAGCAGTCGATATTATCGTAATGCGTTATGTGCGTTATGTGTTTTTTGTACATTTAATATTCATTAGGATGCATGCGATCTCACTGCTGTGATAATAAGGACGCGATATAATTAGGAAGTAGGATACAAAATTGCGATAACATCCGTTATAACGCAGTGTGGAAGAGCCTTTAAGGTTGCATGAGTTCGCAACTTAATTCCAGAAAAACATAGAGGTTTTTGTCATCTCTTTTTGTTACGTATTTTTATTCTGACGCGATAAGTTGATATGGGTTGACGTTAGCGTAATTCTCTTTCATTTTGTAATGTCTTTGAATCACAAGTTAGGACATAGAGTTGAGCAATTTTTTGTCTCTATGAGTTATGATCGGTTGATTCGAATATATCGTCGTTTTATGTGTTGCTGTGTACATTGTTCATTTGGTTTTTTTTTATTCAATTTATGCCAATAAATAGTGAAGAGGCGAATCATTATGATTCATTTGCACTCAATCGCGATAAAAGATTAAATCGTGCCTTATTGTCGTCTGTCCCGGCATCGCGTCTCCAGTCCGAGACTTTTTGGTAGCGCAGCAAACAAGTGCGTGCAGAAATATTATACATATATGAAAGTCATAGTAATGTTAAATGACTTCATCATTCATTGTAAAAACGGGATTTTTCACGTACCGCACTATCTGTGAAGGCACCGACTAAGTTTCGACTCATTCCGAGAGTCTTCATATAATATTGCAGTTAATTAGATCTCCTTATCTAAACGTCAAACACAAACGATACTTATGAATTTTAAAATGTGTTGCTGGGAATCGAAGTAGCTAAAGCTACTAAAATAATAGTTAAAGCTCTACTTGTACTAGAGAGGTCATGAAAAACTTGACCCTTCGAAATAATTATAATTATCATTATCGTAATATCACCACTGCTGTGGTATGAGTAGACTTTTAATTTTAGAAATTTTAAGTTAATAATTAAAAGAAAATTCACATAATCTTAAGTCACGCGGTTATGTTAAAATAGTTTGAAATTTGAACGAGTATCAAATAATCATCGTGACCTAGAATTGGAATCTTAAGATAAAAAAGAAGTTTTCTAAAACGCGGCACTGCATAAACCATAATAATAAAATTGGCTGGGTTTAAAAGAAAGTTAAATTTCTGGGAACATAATAATTTTGGTGAGTTGGATCGCGAGGGTTGAGTGAGCTCCGTGTGTCGTGACATTTGAGATAAGAAAGGCGTTGGCGAGGAGTCCGAGCTCCGTGCTCGGCGGACAGTAACCTGCTCCACGAGCAGTCTATTTGCCGCGTCCCGTTATCACGGGAGCGATAGTGAGCGCTCGATAACTCGACCACTGCACAAGTCACCGCTTATCTCGGAATGCAGTACACAATGCGCGTCTCATATCGGCAGTCGTGAAAAATAGGTTAACTCACCCTTAAAACGACTCGAGTATTGTAGCGCGAATATCAGCTACAAAAGTTCCTTCAGGTGCTAATCGGTCGATGAATAGTGCGTAGTCGATCGTCGGTGTCGCCAGTGGTCATCGGCCCCCTTCGGTGAGTTTCGCAAGTCCAGTTAACCGTATGAGTCGATCACATTAATATTCTGCGGTAGCTGTTATTGCAAACCTAGCGTTCGCTTCTTCTTCGGCACGTACTTAGGTGGGTATCACGATTGCAACCGCGCGATAAACACTTCGCTCGGGGAGAGGTTAACGTGACACTTATGCGCGTGAGTTTATAAATAGTTCAAAAAAGGCCTAAGAAAAGACAAAAGGCATTCCTCAGTGTCGAGACGGTAGGGAATCTTAGGTGAAGGGCGGCGCGCAGACGGCTTTCATCGTGTGTAAATGCGTGTCGCACAAAAAACGGATAGGCGTCCAATAAAAACCCCGTGTGGGGAGCAGTCGAGGGGCGGGCGAAGCGGGTGCACCGCGGCCGCAACGAGTAATTGCACATGCAGTATGTCTCCGACGCGCTGGGTGCGCGCACGCTGCCTCCTCATCTCTCCCTCTCGCAGCCTCTCTGTGCACGACTCCCGAACAAATTATGCGCAGAAGTCGCCATCGCCATTTCGATTATCTCCTGTTTTCGCGATCGTCGATCACTTCTCGGTTCCGTTACCCGGAAGCTTCGGAGTCGTAGAGCTCGCGTGCGTTCTGTTTCCGCTCGAGCGGTCCCCGTGGATTAGGGGTAGTGTCGCGTCGTCGGTAGCTTTCGAATCATGACGTGAGTCGACACTGTATGAGTCGTATCAAAGGTACAGGCCAAATATTTGATGTGGTTTTTCTGTTGTCGTAGGGCGAGCGCAGAGGCGAAGGTACCGGCAGCGGGCGGAGAGGCAGGTCCTCCGGTCCCGGAGGACGCCATGAAGAGAGTGGAGGCCACGCCTGAGGAGCAGGAGCGGCTGGCGACCGGCAACAACAATGGCTCGCTGGACTGCAAGATGCCGCGTGGACAGCAACGACGCGGCGCGTTCCATTCCACGCACGTCTTCATGCTTGTCTTCCTCTCCGGATGGGTGCTCCAGGGCATGTTCCTTACCTATTTCGTGAGCATCACCACTACGGTTGAGAAGCTGTACCGGGTGGAATCGAAAACGACGGGTACATTGCTGGCCGCGACGGAGATCGGCCAGATATGCACGGCGCTGTTCCTGACTTACCTAGCGGGGAGGGGACATCGTCCGCGATGGATCGCCTGTATGATGCTGGTGCTGGCTGTCGGGGTCATCGGCTGCGTGCTGCCTCATCTCATGTACGGCATGACGTTACTCGACTCTCATGTCACGAACAACGCACCGGGCGCGGCGCCTACGTGCCACACCTACTTGAATAACACTACGCTGTGTGACGAAGCTCATTTCAGAACAAACGAACAGAGGTCCGAAATCACGGCTATCGTCATCCCGTGGCTGTTCTTCTGCCTTCTAGTGGTGGGCGTGGGTCAGACCGGTATCGCCACGCTTGGAATACCGTACGTCGACGACAATGTCGGCAGCAGACAGTCGCCGTTATACATGGGTGAGTCTTGAACTTTTAAATTAACACTTGCTGCACCCTATATAGGGGTGGGATTTTGGAAAATAATTTCTTAGTGCACCCCTACACACCAAAACATACAAAGGCACCCTTTAGTTTCAGGACTCCAGGTACGGTTTAGGCTGTATTTGGTTGTCAGCCAGTCAGTTACGTACCTATTTTATTGTTAATATATGAAAAGAAGATAATAAACTATAAGCCATAAACAACCCTAAGGCCCACTTGCGCAACTCAGGGTTAGCATTTTAACCTGGGATACTTTGTAACTCGACGACTTATCAATACAAAACGGCTACGTTGCAAATTAATGCAGAGTTAATTTGTGGTATCTTGACTTCCGATCCGATCGTGGGTTCGAACCCGGTCGTGAACTACTGGATTTTTCCAATCGAAAATGTATGTGCGCTTTAACACGTGTTCAAAATGGTGAAGGAAAACATTGTGAGAAAACCGGCATGCCTAGAACCAAAAATTCGAGGGCTGGTGCCTTTCGTTAGGTTTTCAATATGCGCCGATGGGTTCCAGCCTATCATGAGGAATACTAAAAACTTGAAAAATGCGGGCATGTGCCAAATTTAATGTTTGGACTTGCCTCGGACTATCTCCTACCTGGTCTCTTCAAAGATCTATGTATCTAAGGAGGTCCATTATGTGAAAATGTTTTTGTATATTTGTTTATTTCTTAATAATCATGAAATGCAACGACATCTGTTTTTTAATTAGTTTTTAAAGCAAGTAAATCAAAGCCGCCCACCGCCCGCCCATAGAGACAATATGCCGCCCTCCTTGCCTTGCGTAATTAACAGGCTGGCTAGTGCAGGCACAGCATAATATAAACCGTAGTTTGCACTAACGACTGCACCCAGAGTCTCCAATTCAATTCAATTCAATTTCTCAGAAGGCACATAAAATCATTGCACGTAAGAAAGTCAACTTTACAAAATAATAAATGATCACATGAATATAGGTAAATTAAATTCACAAGGATATGTAATGTCAACAATTAATACAATAAAAATAAAATAATATACTTATGATAACTAGATTTAAAATAAACATGTCAACAAAATAACATATAAATGGTAAACGATAAAATGTTAAATTCTATACAAAATGATTACCTACGAACCGCATCCTGACACATACTCCTATGTGTCAGTAAGTAAAGTATTACCTTGTGCCTATATCTGTATAAGAGGTTATCTATTTTGTCTATATAACTGTGTTACCTTATGGGTCTTACATAAACAATGTTTAAAAGTCCTTAAAAAAAAGAAAAAAAAAAAAAAAAAAAACCGCATCCTGTGCCATTAAAACTGGCGTCTCTGAGTATGGACATCGCTGCAATAATGTGAGCAATGCGAAGCCCAAAGCAATTATTCGTATCTGATTACGTATCTTTGAATTCGCCGAAATTGGTTATCATTTTTGCAAAAAGAGAACCGTGGGTTGAAATTTATTAAATGGTAGAGTACATGCAAGTAGAGGTAGGGTTATGTTGTTGTTAATAACACGTATTGATCGGTCGGGCAAAAAATACAATTGCTGTTTGGGCGGCAAGAAGTACAGTTAAACGCAAAAGCAGTTGGTCAAGTGAAGTTTCTGAGAAGCTTTTGTATCCAATCTTGCACCGAATGCATTATTCATCTTTTTGCTGTCAACGACAGAAACAGAGGGTCGTTGTCGATTTTCATTCCAAGCAATGCAAAACGTTTCTTTCCAAAAAAAAAACAAGAGCCATTTTCAACATCGTCAGATGTGTGGTTTATTTGGTAGCTTTGCTAGCGAGGATACCTCCATTGGGGTCTTAGAATATGTTTATTCTTGTTTTTACTTTATGATTGGGGTTCGAGTTTCTTTCAAATAAACTTTATTGTCTCATCGCATACTCTAGGGGTGGAATATCAGAAAAACATTATTTAATGCCTCCCATTATGGCTTTTCGTGTGTCCTATAGGGGGGCTATAGGACACATGAAAAGCCATAAATAACCTCAAAATTTCGGTTTCTGGGGCAAAATACATATATATATATACATATATATTTATACATATATATACATATATATATATATATTATATAATAGTGAAAAAAAGCAAATAATTGATGCTATTTACACCATATCTATATGTTATCTCGAAGGAGCCAAATTCTATGTTTATGCCTCCTTTGTCGTTGGCTGTACTGGTGGAGCCTACAGTAAAAAGTATGAGTTACGCATTGTTTTGTCTGGATTTGTTCGTTGATAACGTATTTAATGCTTTCGCTGCACAATACATATACAAAATACTTTGTTCCTGAATAATATATGATAGTATAATGTTGTGGCACTTTCTCCTGCTGTAGTTTTACACTGTGTTGCAGGAAAGCAGTTACTTCCCCAAATAATACATAGTTTTGTCGTAGTGTGCAATAGTGTATTACTTGTTTAACTGGTGTTACCAGTATACCGTCGTAGTGACAATATTGCAGATATTTTTTAGGATTGAAATTATATTGATAAGTTACGATAATTGTGATTGCAATCTTTAATTTACTATGGAAAGTAAAGTATTAAAGACATTGGTCTCTCTCTATTAAAACTATCAAATGAAAACACAGAAAAAATAACATGGCCTCTTGCGGTTAAAACAATTCATTAATTCAAATAAAATGCGCATAAAGATTGTCTATGTCTAGTTTATATGCTGTGCTAAATTTATACTATTAGATACTTACCATTCTATTCGAACTAAAAATAATCTATTGATAAATGTAATGCATTAGAAATGAAATCATGATCGTGCACTTTCGCCTCTAATAGTATGCGTTTTATAAAAAAGTCAAAACGTTCTACAATATGAAAAAAATAACTTACTATCTGTCAATATGCGATTCTTTCACTATTTTCTGGAATCCCATGCTCTTTCATAATGTCCGTAGGCTCAGCCTTACCTGCGGCCTTGTACTGATTTATGTGAAGCTGAGAATAGGATGTCTATTTCAGTCAGAAAATTTCGCCATTCAGAGAATCCACCTGATATTCCAGATTATGTCTGTTCTTCAGTTTTGTTATTTTTTTTTGTGTATTCCGAATCATCTTATCTTACACACACGATTAGAATAAAATATGATGTGTCTGTTTATAATTCAAAACAATGACTTGCAGTTTCTGCAGATTTTTCTGTTTGGTTGCCTCTGTATTATCTATTTTATTTATGTATACAGGGTGTTAGCGGGGCTAGCACAAGTGGTTATATCAAAATATTATGTTTAATGTACCAGCCGGGAGATTGGTAAAAATCTTGAAAAATACATAATGTAGAGGATATTCAAATTGGAATTGGGAAATGATCCAAAATGGTAGAACATACATGGGGGTCCAAACGATACACGTTAAAGCCCCTTACCACCAGGTTTTATCCAGGTATACCCTGTATGATTGATAAAACTCAGTATAATGATGAGCCTCTTCTCTCTCTCTTCTGTCAAGCCAAAGAAAGAGACAAAAATAATTATTTTTGGTGCTCATACTAAGTCTGCCGATTCATTCAGGCAAGCCTCTTTTGACAAGTCTTCAATAGTTTAGTACTTCAATATTATATTAGGTACAAGGTCTTTATAATGAATTTCCCTTGTAATTCAAACGATTGTTGACCTGAATAGGTATATTGTTGTCCATCCTTCGATTGTACGGAGTACTTATTCTAGAAATAGGTCACTGGAATAGGTATGTTATTGATAGTTATAATAAACTTTGTTATCGATTCTAGACGTCTTTGTTTGACATTTATGAGGACATATTTTACATATGTAAAATATGTCCTCATAAATGTCATCTGCCTAGTTTATTCTAGATGGAAAATACTTTATTGCACACTAAATATTTCAGCTTAAATAAATAGTACAAACTTTGAATAGTGTACAATGGGCGGTCTTATCGCTAATTAGCGGTATCTCACAGACAACCTGTATAATTATTAGAGTTTTTACTACGATTTCTCAGTGTTGTTTTTCACACTGAGTCAGTCGGGTTATTAAAATTTCCTACTTTTCCGGTGGATTTATCAAATTAAATATTTCATACAAACCTTGTCCGACATAATTGACTGACAATAATGTAAAGACAAGTTTGATGTTTTTATTTGTTTTCGATTAAGATTCTTTTTTTTAAGGAAAAAAAAAAACGGTTGAACTGTTCTCAAGTCTTTTCTTCATACATGCGGCAATTGTTGTTTATTTACTATCTACTATTATATAATGTGTTCCGTAACAACTGTATTCTAATCTAGCATCAATCAGGGTTTTACCTTCAAATTGCCGTTTTGACGAACTGGCCACTTTGAACTGACATATAGACTTGGAATTCTATATTTAAATAAATTTAGTTTCAAAGACACGATTTTCTATTTTCAAAAACAGTTCTTAATTGTTTTTTTTTGTTAGTTTCATTACAACCATAGACTCTAAAAAAACATCATGGCCTTGCTTTATTTTCGAATATGAGTTTTGATGTAGAAACAGTACGTCTCAAACGGTACGCAACGGTATTAACGACGTGAATGCTCCTACTAACACTACCAAAGAATTAACTGTGCGAGGTTCGTTCCAGAACGAAAGGGTTGGTTCAATAACCAACTCTTTCGTTCTAGAACGAACCTCGTGGACGCCCGAAGAATAAAGTTGATAATGACGAATTAAAAGCGTCCATCTGAAATCTATCAGAAATTACTGCCGACCAACATCGGCTTATCATGTTAATGTAAAATTAGCTAAAATTGCTAATTAAATTAGCAATATTTGCTAATTTAAGCAAATATTGCTAATTAAGTTAGCAATATTTGCTAATTTAAGGCATCGATAAAAATAAAGAAACTAAATTGAATTATAATTTCCCATACAAAACGCTAATTTAATATATAAAGATCTGATGTTATGTATTTCGCCTATACAAAAAAGTAATTGCTAGTTGAAGGTTATGAACGACTTGATATGTGTATGCTTCGCGTTTGGTACCTTAATTACTTATATTTACCACAATGTTATATAACACAATATTATTTCACAAACTTTTGCTGTCAGTTCACATAATTTTAAGTTTTTTGTTGGTCTTTATAGCGTTTACTTGTAGTAAACGAAGTATAGCTATCATCGACTACCTTCATTTTATCTAAAATTTCAGAAAAGTTCATGTTCACATTACGACACACTATCGCCGCACTGCAAAATTTCCACAGTCGAAACGTCGGGAAAAAATAAAAAAGGTAAACGCAATAAAGACCCGTTTTATTATACACATTATTACCAGTAACAAAAATCCTTTTTTAAACTCAGAACCTCGGAACTGTGTGTCATTTACTTAATATTAAATAGATGCTCTTTAATTTGAAGTATGCTCAAAATAAATCCGCTCACAAATTCCGTCAATGATTTGAGTTGCATGTCTGTGGGATGCACTTGCTATTTCAGTCTCCAAGTGTGTCAGTGGGGCGGCGAGCCGTCGCGACGACAAATTGAACCATTTCAGTTAGTTCCCGCATCTTTACCGGTGGGTCGTTGCGTCTTTATTGCCCCAATTTTGGCTTGTCTGTCCTCACGCGATCAAGGCGGATGTTGGTATCATTAGAGTTCCAAGCTTAGAGATTATATCCTTACTAGCTTCTGCCCACGGCTTCGACCGCGTGGTACCCGTATAAAAAGTAGCCTATGTGTTATTCTGATGTATAAGCTAAATTACCGTAAAGTTTCATGAAAATCCGTTCAGTAGTTTTTGCGTGAAAGAGTAACAAACATCCATCCTTACAAACTTTCGCGTTTATAATAGTAGTAGGATAGGAAGTATGATAGGATAATTCTAACTATGCCTATTCCACGTTTCATCATAAATCGGAATAACATAGCTTATACATCAGAATAACACATAGGCTAATTTTTATCCGGGAACCACGCCGGCGGAGCCGTGGGCAGGAGCTAGTCGTAAAATATATGTAAACCAATAGGATGCAACGCGAGCAAAGCTGTGTGCAGCCACGGGTTCAAAATGAATGAAAAAAATTGATCTTGTCTTCTAATTTAAATGACATTATTTTAATATTGTTGGAAAACACTAACATTAATAGAAGTACCTATAAGTTCAGGATCAGTTTAGTTTTGTTAAATATTAAATTTGTAGTCAGATATATGTATAATGGATCCATCAGTTAAACTGCACATAATATGTACCATTAGGAACGTTTCTGGGACGTCTGGAGTTTTGCCAAATTGCGGTTGTATTTATTTGAGTTATGTAACAGCATCTTTCCTTATTACCACATACATAAAGTCACGCCTGATTCTCGGAGGGGTAGGCAGATACCATGGATTTCCACTTGCTACGGTCCTGGCTCTTTCGCTTCATGCATCTAAGCGATAATAATAACTTTTTATTCCGACAACATGATCTTGATCCAAGTGTTAGTAAAGTTAAGATAAGGATTAGTACTTAATTACTAAGACAGATTTTGTCCTCTGTGAGAGCTGCCACACCGCCCATAGTACTTTTTAAAGAATAAGATTTCGTTTATTATGTTATTTGATTAAGGTTTACAATAAAGTATTTCCATTCATTCATTCATTCATTAACTCATTCATTCATTCATTCATTCATTCATATTTCCCCTTTCGGATGATTCAATCTTTTTAACAGGAATCCAATTTGGACTTGTTAAAGATCTCAGTTTTATTCCAAAAACTATCGTGAATTTGATTATTCATATTGTAAAAAAGGTATTTTTAACGTACCGCACTATCGGTGAAGGCACCGACTAAGTTTGTGATCGCGGAGGGAGAGCGTCACGATCACTCACCCTGATGAAGACTCTCGGAATGAGTCGAAACTTAGTCGGTGCCTTCACCGATAGTGCGACATGAAAAATCCCGTTTTTACAATAAGAGAGATCTCAGTTTGTTTGTCGTTACAGAAATTTCGGTTTATATTTTACTCGTTTTTTTACAGTTAAACTTGGATTATTTAATTTAAACTACAACTCATTCTGTTATGAAAGTAACAGTATTAATTTACCTGTAAAATGTCTCCATAAATAAATAAATAAATAATGCTGGACATTTTTCACACAGCATCATCTAGCCCCAAAGTAAGCAGAGCTTGTGTTATGGGAACTATATGACTGATATACTACATATATACCTTTTATTTTGTAAATACATACGTATTATACATAGAAAACACCCAGATCCCGAGACAAATATTTGCAGATGCAAACATTTGTCCCACGGCGGGAATCGAACACGCAACCTTCTGCGTTTAAGGCGGGCCTTCGCCCACTGCGCCACAGAGGTCGATAATCAAATTATATAATCGGTGTTACCAGCCATGTAAAACGTATTTGAAAAATTTCCAACATTGTTGGTAGCATATTATAGTAATTCATTGCTTTGCGCTCCGCTCCGCTCTAAAATGCAGTTATGCAACTTTTTCGCGATTGAGCTATCAAATTGCCTTGTAACGTAACCACGCGTTAGTTGACATAGGTCAGTTAATTTGCAATCATACTAGATTAGATTACAATGAAAGCGAGATTAGATATCTACCTTCCACTACTCCGTGTTTTGTGATAATTCATTTATCAATTATCATTTCCTTGGTTTTAGTGTCGGCATAAAAAGAGAGTTTATTTATATGTAATATAATAATAGACGTCTTTATCATTGTCTATTTTTTCATTGATAAGATATAGTTTTGCGTTAAAAACGTGATTATTACAATTTCATTGAGTAAATCCATTGCTTATTTCGGGTTCATATTTTTGAATTACAACTGCTTAAAGGTGGTTTTATAGGAGGGGATTAGTAGATTATATTCTTATTTATTATGTTTCCGCATATAATTAGTCATACAGATAAAACATGGAACAATGCTATGGCAGCGTTGACCACCTTGACCAAAACCACCATTGGGTTTGTTCGGATCTTTCGCTCATAAAAACATCAGACAATGGTGTCTAGCAGACACCATTGTCTGATGCATTGCCAGTTTTTAATTATGATTTATGTAAACTTGTTAATTAATTAACTTTAAGCTTATCTAAAATGTCACGTCACACATACATGAGTATTTTTGCTTTCCATTCGATGCTGTGATGAACATTGCTGATTCAAATTGTCACAATCAAATTGCACCTACTTGCATTAGCTTATAGTAGATTACGTACTTTCGTATTATTTACTAGTTTTTATTTTCACCTACATTTATCACTGAAACCTTCTGTTCTTACCTTAATTTAATTATTCGTCTCTATTAAGTATGTAAATAGTGATTGTGGCTGCCATATGACCTTATTTACTGCATTGGACATGCAAGGTTATCTATTCGAGCCCTGCTGCCTTTCGTATTGCTATTTATTTGTTTTTATTTCTCTCGTATCCATAATAGAACCGCAGTATGAGTTGATTTGCCTATTAATAAACATTCGATGAAATCATGCTCATATAATCTGCATGGAAACTGACATAACCTCAATAAACCTGGCGGTCCGATAAGTACCTATTTACGATCTGATAAGTCCCTGGTAATTTTTACTTATTATTTATTGTAAATAATAAACACTTACAGAAGGCAGAATTAAATGACATGTACAAAGGCGAGCTTAACCCTAAACATAGTTTTCTTCCAGCAAACCTTGAGCTAGAGAGAGGTAATTATAGAGGTAGGATCGTGTACGCGAATATATATATATATATATATATAAACCATGCTAGAATATATAGATAGTATAAAACATATACAATACATTATTTAGAGAGACAGATAGTGCTCCTTAACTTAAATGATGTGGTCTTTCATATTTTTTATGTTATTGAGCGTTAATTCGAGAGAGCGATGCTCATGCAACGAAACAGGTAAGACGGTGCATCGCGACATGATAAAAAACTAGCACAGAGGCGCGGGCACTGGCCGATGGCCGTTTTGAAAAACGATCCTGACGATGCAATTATTCATTACAAAAGCGCATGAAGATAATAGCAAACGTATTTTATTTTCTGCCGAACGCGGAGCACTCGTACCGAACGCAGCTTGTTCGTTTTTTGGCAAGCGATGCGGTTGGTTTCTGCGAAAGATTACATTCGGGATCTAAGTACTTGATTGTTTTTCGGTCAGTCACCCCTGCGGTCCTTTTTTATTTCAGGTTATTTGATATCGAATATTTGGGACAGTATTTCATGACTCTCATATCGCTGAGTCCCAAAGCGTCACTCACCATTACCCAAGTCACCATTGACTACGATTATTTCAATAAGTATATGTTATTAAAATCATAACGATAACAGCCTTGCTAGCAACTAGCAAGCAAAGTACCTATCCATTTTCGACAAAATTTACAATCATCAGCTTAAGTACGGAATAAAGAAGAGATCCATTCATAAAAAAGCCAATTAGTCATCACTCATATGCAATCGAATGCACAAGCCATTTTTGACAGGCGCAATTCTTCATGCAACAATTTGTTTGTTCGGTTCATCGGCCCTCAATTGCCCCTTGAGCCCTAGCTCTATTAAGATAAATGACTGCGGTCTGGGCGAGTCCATCTCAATGCATAATGGCCATCTCCGCCACTGTGATTATGCCCATATAAATATTTACTAAGTCATTAGCTGAGTATTTGCTCGAATCAAAATCACTACTTAGATAGCTTAATATCGAGTCTGTAGATTCAATGCTCTTCTGTAAGTGGGTATAACGCGCGACTCTTCCATTGTGGTGACGAATTGGTGGATATATCATCGTCCATCAAGCGAATATTTACCATACTACAGTCCTTAGATTGATTAAGCTGTTCTGTCTTCATCAGTTGCGTTTCGTACACGCAGTTTCAGCGTAGCATGCGATAGAAAATGTATGTAGCTTGGACACGTTACAAAACGTGTTTAGATAACGTAATATTATTTAACGTTGCGTGTGAAACGAAAACGGTTACAATGTCAGTTTTATTTACTATCGCAGTTTTAAATGGAGTTCTTCTTTCAAATGGATTTCTTTTGTTTTATACAATATCTCAGTTTCCCCTGAGATATTGAAATCGCTGTTCTAATTCCTTAAGATTAAGTCTATATGGCAGACAACGCATGTACCTGGTTTCTTAGCCGACGGTGACCGCATCTGGTGGTCCCTATGCCTGTTTGTCTCCAAATAACATTATTATCAACGTGTTCTTCTTTCCAGCGATCACCATCGGCATCCGGGTTATCGGGCCAGCTCTTGGCTTCCTGCTTGGAGCTCTTTGCACCAGGGTCTACGTCAACCCTCTCATCGACCCTGAATACGATTCGAGCGATCCAAGATGGGTCGGCGCCTGGTGGCTTGGTAAGTTATGACTTAATTTTCTTGTATAACGAGCGAGATTGCACTGACTTTCACTGGGCGGTGTTTTGTGCAAGCCAGCTGCTTAAAATATAGGAGTAGAAGGACTTGGGGTTGATGGTAACACTGTTTTAAGGATTGTTTGCAGGAATAGAATCCTTGGCTATTAAATTAGGCAGCTCATTACGATATCTATTAATTAAGGTACCTACTTAAATGTAGCTGGCATTGCACATGATACTCACAAAATATCGCATATTAGATAGGCGGTCCAGTAGCCTAACCATTACAGTAGGTCTCTGATGGAATGGTTGCCTAGCTAGAGCAGACCGCCTTAATGGATCGACGACATCTTGGAGGTTGCGGAAAAGACCTGAATGCGATCAATTTACTCATTAAGGAATACTTGGCACGATATGGAGGGGCCTTATGGGTGCAAACTGACGATGATGATGATAAATGACCTAGGTTGTGAACGAAAGCCAAAATCCCACTTAACGCGTTACCTCGATTTGTATTATGTGGTCGTTCGTGTACAAGTTGTAACAATGTCTGATTAGATTCGGTCGCACAGGCTTTAACATAGTCACAAACTATGCACATTTGTAATCAACCTGTCCGCCAATCCTTAAGCTTTGTTTCTGCACAAGCGGACCGTAAAGCGGAGAAAGTCATGCGATTCTCCGCTTGAAGTTTTCATGAAAACTCTATATGTGATCTCTCAGCTCTTAAACATCTACTAGTATATTTATTATTAAGCGATGTGGCTCGCTCGTCGCTACATGTCTCTTTATGCTACAGTTGCTACAAAGTCATTACTATCAGAAAACCTAGTTTCACGCATACCTTTTAATTAGTGCGCTTTGAATATCTTACCCACGGCTATGGCATACTTAATTTCATGCAATATCCAACTAGCCGTATGTTTATCGGATTCACTGACCGTTAATTTGCTGCTTTGTGAATTCATGGAATACCTCGACTATGTAGAGATGTACTAATTAGAGGAATTTATAATTGATTTTAACCACGTTTATGATCTACGGGAATGGGACGAGAAAGTCATCGGTGCTATTCTAGAACTTTAACGATAGTGCTACTAGTCCCCAAGTTGTATAGAAGTCATATCACCGTTGGAATCGCTGATTCTATGATGGGGGTTTATCGCTTGATGGTCAAATTACGTGCGTGGGTGTCCCGATCCCAGCATTCCTTAGTAACCACCGCATACCGTTACCAAAGAATACCAACTATTACTACCCGTTACTGACGTTCTTGTAGATATTCGCGCGCAAAATCCTCGAAGAAAGCTCGTGCGTGACCCAACTCCCAAACAACTCGTGCAACTGTCTCCTGTCTCCTTTCATTCACATTTCACTGCCGCCCTAGCAATAAGGATTGAAATTGCACGTCACAAACTTCAGGGAAGTAATATCGGCACCGTCTTTAGAAAACTGCTACAGCCGTGCCTCGGTTGCCAAAGTAAATTCGCGAATACGCGTTGAATCGTTTCTGCGTATTTCCTCATTGTTACCCGGCAAGTTCATGAATGAAGCTTTGAATGCTAATAAGTTCATAACTTTATTCCCAACTTATTTTAGTCATAGTATTGTCTACTATTTTCATTGCTGTAACTTTGCATAAATTAATCGTAAACAGTTTTCTGATTGAAGTTAGCGCGTATCGAAATGGCAATGCTCGGAACAACTCATTAAATGTGTATAAAATCGAGGTGACATTTGGCGTCCCTTATTAAAGATGTAATGCGCTGGTGATCAGCTTGTGGCAACAATATGGGTTCAAATTGCACCATATTTGCATGGTAATTGTTTCTTCGAAAGGGGCGCTAGCAAGTGTTGCACTACATTATTAAAATGTAATTATTTGTAAGCCCACGGCTTCGCCCGCGTGGTACCCGGATAAAAAGTAGCCATATATCTGGATAAATGTTACAGTAATATAGCTTATATATCAGAATGTGTTATTCTGATGTATAAGCTATAGGTATTAATGTAAAGTTTTATCAAAACGTGAAAGAGTAAAAAACATCGATCCTCACAAACTTTCGCGTTTATAATATTAGTAGGATAGGAAGTAGGAAGTACATTGATGATATTCAAACTTTTTCGTGGATAACCTCATCGATATCGGTGGTCACACGTTTGACAGTTTAAGACAGATAATTTCCATACATCATAAGGTATTTTAAGATTTGTACTATTTCATTACCGTTTCAATCTCTCGAGAATAGTTTTTTTATTTGAGTGACAGATACGCTTTAGGGCCAATTTACGAGTAAGCTGCCTCGTGTCATGAATCGGTCTCTTTCGCACTTCTCGGATTGGAGTGACAGTATGTAAACGTCAGAATAGGGTCGGTATAACCGCTCGCTTGCTTCTGGGTGCTACAGAACCCAAGATTTTTGACGCCAAATTGCTCCTGGGTGCTGTAGGACCCAATATTTTTTTCATTAAGTTGCTCTTGGGTCCTATGGAACCCAAAGGCATTTTATACATTTTATATTTTTTACTCTATTTCTACCATACCTAGGTGGTTTTTCACTTGTTTTATTACATGTTTATAATGTTGGGAACGTCAAGCAAGTCAATGTAGCAACCACTTGGAACAAAATAATGTCAAAACATTCGTTGTTTTGATCAGTACACGCCGTCTGTCTGTTTCTGTGAGCAGAAGTGATTCGTTTTTTTAAATATCCTGTAAGTATTCAATTTTCATGGTATTATTGTGTGTTAGATATCAAAAGAATGCTAATTTCAGGTTCTACTTGGATACAGTAATATTTTTAATCGTTTTTGTTACAAACTGTTCTTAATTTCTAATTTATTTCGATGTGGTGTGGTTATGGTAACAGTAGGCCGTTTCTTGTCGACTATTTCCTGTGATAAATAAGCATTCTGCGAATTATGCATATAAAATAATTTAGTTTTATCTATTAGTTATTGGTTTTAAACATAAATTTGCAGATAAATGTTGAGATTAGGACAAAACAGTTGGATTCAGACGCACATCTACTTCAAGAATCGTTTCCGTTTCGTTGGTAACAGTAGGACCCAAGAGCAATTCGCGTTTTTGGGTGGATAAGGCTATATTACACTTTTGGTTTTGGTACTTCTTAGTTTCAAATTAAAAAGTAACTACGTAGATCGCTTTTTCAGCAAGTACAACCAATAATTACTACGGTAAACTATATTTTTTTTTGGGTATTTTTTAAACGAACTAGGTGAAACTAACTATATTTTTGTTTGGTAGATGATATTTTTTCCCCAATCTAATAATTATTGGTATATTCATAAATTACTCCAATTGATTTCCAGTTTTTATTATGTATATTTTATAAGATTTTTAGGTAGGTATCTTTAATTTTGAGTATATTTTTTATAGGTGCCCAAAGGAAAAAGGTCAGGGAAAGGAGAGTGGCGGGCAGAGTTTGGCTCCCAAACGGCGTATTTTTACAGGACCAATACCTATGTATATTTTGTTAAAAACACTGACTTTATTAAAATAAATTAAAAGAAATCTGCTGTTTTTTTTTGTCACCCTTATATATAAAATGCTAAGGAAACTAGGTAATCGATTAGGTAAATAGTTCTTTTTATCACTCAATCTACAAAATATTTTAAATTAAACTTTTCATCTTACTACTTTATTAACTACTAATTAGGTTTAATGTACATATTTAAAAATTCGATTACCTAGGTATATTTTATAAGAAATAGATCTGGATTTATTATTATCAAAATAGTGTAAAGCAAGCCTTATCGGCGGCCATCTTGCATCTTTTGACTGGTTCAAGGTCAAAGTACGCGCAAAATAAAATTCTATTTTGTTTTAATGTACATAGAAAAATAACATTACAACAAATTGTTTCCTATTTTTAAATACTTTATATATATTTTTATTCTATTGTTTTCACTTTTAGTCAAAAAGTTAAGTCTAAGTGTCTGAATTCTGCTTTTGAAAATAGCATGTTTTTTTCAATTAAATGTAGTCACATTTCCTTTTTCATACAATAGTGATACGAATTTCAAAGAAATGGTAAAACCTTATATATGATATTATAGCTATTGAACTAGTCTTTCTGTGCATGTTATTATTTTTAGTCTACACTCTCATGATATAGTGTTAATCTAGTTTCAATAACGAGCACCGTTTTGCGGCGTAATGCGCCGAACAAGAACTATTTACCAATTTTGAAAAGATGTTTCTGGGATTTTTTTCTTACTACTTCATTTATATTTATGATTAATTAGGTCAATTATAGATTAAAGTATTTTATTAAATAAAAAAAACTATACCTCATCACTCAAAATAATGAAATAAAGCTATTTTACTAAGTCGGGTGCGAAAATATTGTAAGTGTTAACTTTAAGCGCTGATTATTTAATATTTTATTAAATGGTTCATTGAGCTAATTCTTACAATAGATTCGTTAGGGTTTTCCCTTTTAAAAACAGTTATTGGTTTTAAAATGCTCCATTTAAGACGGTCATAAATTGTATTTTATCACTAAGTGGCATCGAGTTGCGCGCGTTATTAAAACAGGGACAACTTATCGATGTGTCATGTTTTGCGCGCATGTATTTGAGTCGTTTTGGTTTGGCGCAAAAGCAAGCGAGCGGATAATATGTTTTTTTTAGTTTCTTGACTTTCTTGATGTTTATGGGTACTTGTTTATCTGTCTCGGCCGTCGTGCGTCGCTCGTCGCACGCTGCAGTTTCCACAGCTTTCGCTTTTTCTCGATTGTTGGAGCGTCGTCACGCTGCGTGGCATGCTTCTAGTTACATAACGCTTACATCAGAACGCGTCACGGCTAAAATAAGCGCTCTATCCACGAGCGGTCACGGCCAAGGCTGCGCGCCTTGTTGCCGACAATTATTCCGTCGTCGTCGGTGTAATGAGGATTTAGTGGGTGGGCTGGACACGCGGCCGCGCTCACTTTTACTTTTGAACCGGTTCCGACCGGCTTTACCTTCGTCCTCTCGTCTCTACCACCAAGTTCATAGTTGAATACTACCCTGTTATTACTGCTAGTTTACTGTATATAATACAGGCATGTGAGCAACTAGTTACCTATGCTCCGTGGTATTACATAGTCTAGCGAACGCCCTTGACTGATCGTCGACCGGATGACCTTGTATACGTGCAAACGTTTCTGTTTTGATCTGTCGGAATGAATTGTTTTGGAAGTAATACTGAGGTTTTTAATAAATGTCATCTACGTAAGCATATTATATAATGAGGTTTTCTTCATGTAATTTCATTTTTTTCTTTGTTGATCGTATGGTATTTCCCGTGAATACGCAAATCGCCTTTCAAATACTGATAGGTGTGGTAAACTCCTTTATAATTTTGCTCATGACTAAATTCAACTACACAGTATGTTTAGTTCGTCACGCTTCGTAGAGCCTTTTGGACCGTGAAATCCAAATTCTCAATGTACGAGTCTAGAGTTTTTTCTAGATTTACTTCGTTAATATCCATAATTAGAATGATTCTCTATGAAGTACTGATATACTGATATTTTACGGATACATTGTGGAAACACGTTTATACTGATATTTTATGTAAATATCAAAGTATGAGCCTGAATGTGTTAGTTCGTTAGCGAATTTTAATTCGTTTGCATGTTTAATTTGGCCAAATAATAGCGTTTTTTAGGAATGGTAATTAGCGTTTAAGCCAGCTATATCGAATCAATGTTTGTATAGATAGTTTTACAACACCTACGTTAATATGTACCAGAAACGTGTTGTTGCTTGATGCGTACAAGGTTATTTATGATGAGCTACTAGGCAATAATTTATTGATACCATCATAGACAATGAATATATATTTTTTTGTTAGCAAGATGAAGTGACATGTGCGGGCCATTAAGCTTGTAGAACTGACAATAACTGGAGGATAATGATTCTGGAAAGTCCACCACGAATTGTATGATGCAGAGTAGGAAGGCCCCCATTGAATCGATGATATCAGTCGCGAGAAGTCGGTGAATGAAAGTCAAAGTCAAAATTCATTTATTCATTAAAATCACAAGGATCACTTTGAAACGTCGGTTTTATATACTGCCTGTTCCTCCGCAACCAAGCCAGGAAAGAAAGGAAAGAAAACAAGGCTGGTTATTCTTTTAAATGATCCTTTTACAAAACGAGTTGAAGCATTTTCAGTTTTTATCATCTAAATCAGATATTTTATAGTATGCCTTTTTATAAAGTTGTTTTTAATTACGTTTTTAAATTTGTTAATTGTCAATTTTTGTATATCTCTTGGGTTTTTGTTATAAAAGCGTACACCTTGCCCTTTAAACGATTTACTAACTTTATGGAGTCTACAATGGATGCAACGCATGATCGATTGAGTAGCCTGCTGTTACGCAAGAGTTCGATTCCCGCTGCGGGACGAATGTTTGCATGTTCTGCGGATATTTGCTCCGGGTCTAGGTGTTGTGGTACCACGGTACCCGAAGTTCCTGATACCCACGACACAGGGAATCCTAGTGTTGGGTCAGGATTTGTATGTGTCGGTTCTTGGTTTTGTTTTTAAATTATGATTATGTAACAAATAAACACATTTATACAAGATGAATGTGCCGTTATGTTGGGTATTATGAAACGCAATTGCTAAATCATTAAATATCCCCTTAAATGATAATTGACGACCTCTGTGACGCAGTGGCCGAAAGCCCGCCTGAGACGCAGAAGGTTGCGGGTTCGATTCCTGCCGCGGGATAAATGTTTGTATGATCTGCAAATATTTGTGTCGAGTCTGGGTGTTCTATATGTATAATATGTATGTTTTTACAAAAAAAAAGTGTATAAGTATTATCAGTCATGTAGTTCCCATAATACAAACTCTACATATTTTAGATGATGCTGTGTGAAGCTTTATATGAATATAAAGCTTTATATGAAATATATGAACCAGCATAATTAATCATGTCCTGAACAATTGTCTCGTCTCCAGGAATGGTGTTCATAGCTGGCTTCATCGTACTGCTCTCGACCCTGATGTTCTGCTTCCCGAGGCAGATCAAGGCACAGCCAATGCTGGCGCCGAAGAAGATCAAGACCAAAGGCGAGCCTTTCTTCAAAGGTAAGGATATCTCACATTTAAACTGTGGACATTGACTTTGACCAGCTCCTATTGAGCATCTTCATGGATCTGAGGATGTCTAACTCAGTCGATTAAAATCGTGTTCCTTATTATTTTTTTATTCCTAAATACAGAATGATTATGAAATGTATAGTAAAATTATGTAAGGTGACTCAGTGAAGAATGCTGTTGTATTCTTCCAGCAAACCTTTGAGGGTAGAGATAAAGAGAACTAATTTCAAATCATAGGATACAATGGTTCTAGCTAAAAATTACCTCTTGCAGGCCGCGTAAATAATCCTCGATTAATTTATGTTGTGATTGAAATTTTCACGTTCCGTAATATGAGCGAAGGCGCGGACATGTTGAGTCCTTATCATGGTGGCTTCTCGTTTTTACAATATGATTAATCATATACAACGATGTTCTATTAATATAAATCCGAAAATTATGATGTTTCTTGCTAATAATCTCAGTAACAGCTAGACCGATTTGGATGAAATTTGAAACAGGTACTTATAGTTCGTGACATAGAATAGCAAATAGGTTTCTTTTTTATCAAGGCAGACGAATACCTGGGCTGAAGCTAGTATATTCATAAATCCAGTTTGTAATCCGGGAATATTTATTTCAAGCGAGAATTGGCTTCTATTCTCGATTGAAATGCTTTTCCTGCTTTTCATATTTCGAGTACAGTGATATTATTCTCGTATCATGTTTCGTGTGAAAGATTCATATGCATTGAATAAATCCTACTACTATTATATACGCGAAACGTTTGTGAGGATGGTTGTTTGTTACTCTTTCAAGCAAAAAGTACTGACCTGATTTTAATGAAACTTTACAGTAATGTATGTAGCTTATATATCAGAATAACACATAGTACTTTTTATCCGGGTACCACGCGGGCGAAGCCGTGGGCAGAAGCTTGTAAATAATGCTGGTCATTTTTCACACAGCATCATCTAGCCCCAAACTAAGTAGAGCTTGTGTTATGGGAACTACATGACTGATATACTACTTATATACTTTAATAATAATACTTTAATAGTTACTCAGACACCTGGTTGTATTTTTGTGCCTTCAGTTCTTTGATGTACTATATATAGCGAAACTATAATTAGAGTTCCTTAATGTTTTTATACTGTTTTCGTATCGGTGTTTTGATGCGTAGTTTCTTTATGACTAACGCACACTTTAGCAAATAGTTTTTCTTGCGTCTGGTACTAGATTTTATTTTAATCACCACTCGCAGACGTCTGGTCTTTTGTACACAGATTATAATATAAAACAGTACGGACACTAGTATGTAATATGAATTAAAATATTGTAATAAATTGTACGTGCGACGAAGCGTTCCCTGTAATATATTTAAATGCTTTTTTATACTGATCAGCTTGTGATACCTAAAATCTTAACAAAAATACTTTCACAGCTTATGATCAGTATGTTGGGCATCTTTGATAGTACATAGATTCGTAAGAAAACCAAGTAAGAAGTAGTCAGAGACACGTCCGAAGTAACCATTATAATAAGCACGTGTCAAATATAACATTTTGCATAGTAGGACTTTCCGCGGTATTCCAGTTTTGTTTTTTTTTTACATTTACCGTTTTGAACAAGTTTTAATGCGCACACTTATTGGTGAACGACGAGGTTTTAACAACCTTTAGCCGCGGGGTTTTTTAGACCCTTCGGATCAGAGCTCGCGGTACCGCTCACTAGGCCAACATAGCCCGAAAAATCGGCTACGGTATTGTATTGTATTCATTTATTCATCCATAGACACAATTAAAATGTACTTAGATAAAAAATACAAAGAATCTTATCAAAAGTATGTATATTCTAAATAGGTATTTAAACCATAAATTAAAATTCATATAAACTAATTACAAAATAAAAATAACAATTCTCTTAGTTGATAAATTAAATAAAAATTAAGTTAGTCATATAATAAATTAATACACATTCATTGATTGAATGGTATAGACATATCAATAGAATATAAAATTAAACAAAACTACACAGACAAAGTGGCACAAACCAAACATGCGTTACCGAAGATTTCGTTTACAGACTCATTTCTATATACCGCAGACAACACAAACCCTGTCCTTGTAGTGTCGGTACTGTTTGATATTTTATTGTGTTTATGGCTCTGTCTAGGAATTTTAAAATGTTTTTCACGTTGTCCCGCTATCACTCTCACTTATCTTGTTCCTATCGCGTCGCCTCTGAAACGCTTGCTTGCATTAACATCTATCAGAAACATTTCAGTATTCCTGTTAATGTTTATCTGTGATTATTTGTCGCTGGTTCATTTATCAGAAATGTTGTTCAACGCTAAAGAATATAAAAAAAAAAACTCGCTCACGGATAATATTCCCCGTTTACGTTACAATTGGCACATACCCGCGTTTCTGCAAGTAGTTAGCATTACACGTGACAGGTTGCAAGCCCATTGCCGCTTCTCGAAACACTAAACGATGGCACATGGCCTTCGAATTTTTGGTTCTAGGGCATGTCGATCCCACGATGTTTTTCATCGCCGTTTTGAGCACATCAATTCTCGAGTGTACATCCATTGGTGCACGACCGGGTTCGAACCCACGAACTCCGGATCGCAATAGGGTACTGCACACTAGGCCAACACGGCTCATGTTATTCATAATAATATACACGTTATTCATAAACAGTCGCGTCTGAAAAATTACATTCATAAGATGTTTTCAAAATATTTGGAATAAATGAACGGTTGTTTTATAAAGGGAATATATATCATACGGGGCTTTCCAAATAACGTCCATACTTGACTAACTGTAATTGCAATAGATTTCAAAGTATCCACATAGATTTTTAGGTTATTTGTTCAAGTGAAATGCAATCTCACCTGATGGAAAGTGTCGATAACGTAGCACGCTTGCCTAGAATATAGCTATTTAGACTGCAAGATTGTTTTTATCGTGGAAAACAGCAGCTGGCAGATTTATCGGTGAGATCCATTCCTTTGCTGTAATGATGACGAAAGTACCCCCTATTTGGTATCCTACAAGATCTACTCACTGAGTATGTATATGAGGATTATGGGGGAATGCAGTCGTGAGCGTGTTCATTTGTTCGTGTTCTATTTGGTATCCTACAAGATCTACTCACTGAGTATGTATCTGAGGATTATGGGGTAATGCAGTCGTGAGCGTGTTCGTTTGTTCGTGTTCTATTTGGTATCCTACAAGATCTACTCACTGAGTATGTATCTGAGGATTATGGGGTAATGCAGTCGTGAGCGTGTTCGTTTGTTCGTGTTCTATTTGGTATCCTACAAGATCTACTCACTGAGTATGTATCTGAGGATTATGGGGTAATGCAGTCGTGAGCGTGTTCGTTTGTTCGTGTTCTATTTGGTATCCTACAAGATCTACTCACTGAGTATGTATCTGAGGATTATGGGGGAATGCAGTCGTGAGCGTGTTCATTTGTTCGTGTTCTATTTGGTATCCTACAAGATCTACTCAAGGAGTATGTATCTGAGGATTATGGGGTAATGCAGTCGTGAGCGTGTTCATTTGTTCGTGTTCTATTTGGTATCCTACAAGATCTACTCAAGGAGTATGTATCTGAGGATTATGGGGGAATGCAGTCGTGAGCGTGTTCATTTGTTCGTGTTCTATTTGGTATCCTACAAGATCTACTCAAGGAGTATGTATCTGAGGATTATGGGGTAATGCAGTCGTGAGCGTGTTCATTTGTTCGTGTTCTATTTGGTATCCTACAAGATCTACTCAAGGAGTATGTATCTGAGGATTATGGGGTAATGCAGTCGTGAGCGTGTTCGTTTGTTCGTGTTCTATTTGGTATCCTACAAGATCTACTCACTGAGTATGTATCTGAGGATTATGGGGTAATGCAGTCGTGAGCGTGTTCGTTTGTTCGTGTTCTATTTGGTATCCTACAAGATCTACTCACTGAGTATGTATCTGAGGATTATGGGGTAATGCAGTCGTGAGCGTGTTCGTTTGTTCGTGTTCTATTTGGTATCCTACAAGATCTACTCACTGAGTATGTATCTGAGGATTATGGGGGAATGCAGTCGTGAGCGTGTTCATTTGTTCGTGTTCTATTTGGTATCCTACAAGATCTACTCAAGGAGTATGTATCTGAGGATTATGGGGTAATGCAGTCGTGAGCGTGTTCATTTGTTCGTGTTCTATTTGGTATCCTACAAGATCTACTCAAGGAGTATGTATCTGAGGATTATGGGGGAATGCAGTCGTGAGCGTGTTCATTTGTTCGTGTTCTATTTGGTATCCTACAAGATCTACTCAAGGAGTATGTATCTGAGGATTATGGGGTAATGCAGTCGTGAGCGTGTTCATTTGTTCGTGTTCTATTTGGTATCCTACAAGATCTACTCAAGGAGTATGTATCTGAGGATTATGGGGTAATGCAGTCGTGAGCGTGTTCATTTGTTCGTGTTCTATTTGGTATCCTACAAGATCTACTCACTGAGTATGTATCTGAGGATTATGGGGTAATGCAGTCGTGAGCGTGTTCGTTTGTTCGTGTTCTATTTGGTATCCTACAAGATCTACTCACTGAGTATGTATCTGAGGATTATGGGGTAATGCAGTCGTGAGCGTGTTCATTTGTTCGTGTTCTATTTGGTATCCTACAAGATCTACTCAAGGAGTATGTATCTGAGGATTATGGGGTAATGCAGTCGTGAGCGTGTTCATTTGTTCGTGTTCTATTTGGTATCCTACAAGATCTACTCACTGAGTATGTATCTGAGGATTATGGGGGAATGCAGTCGTGAGCGTGTTCATTTGTTCGTGTTCTATTTGGTATCCTACAAGATCTACTCAAGGAGTATGTATCTGAGGATTATGGGGTAATGCAGTCGTGAGCGTGTTCATTTGTTCGTGTTCTATTTGGTATCCTACAAGATCTACTCAAGGAGTATGTATCTGAGGATTATGGGGTAATGCAGTCGTGAGCGTGTTCATTTGTTCGTGTTCTATTTGGTATCCTACAAGATCTACTCAAGGAGTATGTATCTGAGGATTATGGGGTAATGCAGTCGTGAGCGTGTTCATTTGTTCGTGTTCTATTTGGTATCCTACAAGATCTACTCAAGGAGTATGTATCTGAGGATAATGGGGGAATGCAGTCGTGAGCGTGTTCGTTTGTTTTTGTGACCATCGTTCTAATATTTTTAACACCCGATGCAAAAAGAGGAATGTTATAAGTTTAACCTATTTATTTATTTAAGGAAAACCAGCAGCACATTAAAAAAAATAAAAGGAAAAAAAAAATAATAGAAACAGAAGGCTATTAAAACGTTTTCACGAGTAAGATGAATAGTAGATACATTAAAAGTGTGAACAAGCAAAATAAACAGATAACTTACAAGATTACAATTAACTAATACACAAATAATAGAGCACTGAGCAAAGCAGATACATAATAAATGACATAAAAAACTAGTTATAATAATCGTACTTTACAACAAAAAATAATAATGAAAAACAATAGACTGTCTGTGTGGCATTTTAGCTCCTAAACGGATGAACCGATTTTGTCTAGTTTATCACCCTTTGAAGTAAACACTTCAAAGTAGTGTAATATTTAAAAAAATGTACTTTACTTGTTTTTCCGGTCAGTTAAAAAGTACTGTGAACATGGCCTTTTCTGAAATGATTCAGAGTTAAAGTCAAAATTCATTTATTCATTAAAAGTATCACTTTGGTGAATGAAATGAGGACAGTTGCGGTTTGGGAGCTAAAATGCCACACAGACGTCTATGTGGCATTTTAGCTCCTAAACGGATGAACCGATTTTGTTTTTTAATTTATCCTTAGCAATTTTCTAAACCAAGATGTATACAAATTGTAGATTTCTTCGCAACGATCAAACGCCAGCTTACGAACGACATCCTGATGTGGCGTACAGCGAGCTCTGTTCTACACTTGATGCCGATCAGTGGAGTGTACAGTTTCCTCCCGAAGTATCTGGAGAAGCAGTTCCGGCTGCCGACACACGAAGCCAACCTTGTCTCGGGTGAGGTACTATACTAGCTGACAGAATTTTGATTAAACATGTAGGAACGAAGACGGTTTACTAATGAAACTTCGTAACACGCGACCAATCCAAAGAATCGCATGGTTTTAAAGACAATTTGGACCATTCTTGGAGAGTTTTCTCAAAGCGAAGTCCACAGTATGTTGGTGTCTTTACACTGCCGTCTATTTTTGGGGATGACAATGAGTATGAAATATGTATAGTAGGTACCTTTTGATGGAAAGCGGTTTCCGTCGCATTGTCCTTGAGTTGTTGAAAAACAGAGTAAAAAAAAAAAACAATGAAAAATAGAGTCCTTCAATGTGGACAGAGAATCTAAAAATTTTAGATAAACATAAAACTTCCACGTACTTAACTTTTCTCCTGCTGACGTTTCGTTGACCGTTTAGAGGTCCTTCCTCATGAGCACCGTCCGTGACCACGCTCGACGATCGTGAGACGGACCTATAAATAATCGTAATAATAATCTAAAATAAAAAATCCTTGCGTATCTTTCTTACTTAATTGATTTATCTTAATTCGTTGTTCGTTTCAGGCCTGGGCGGAATCCTGGTGATGGGCCTCGGTATCATAACCGCTGGCGTGGTCATCCTGAAGCTGGTGCCGACCGCGAGGCAGGTCGCCGCTTGGACCGCCACCACCGCCGCCATCTACAGCGTGGGTCAGTACACACACACACACACACACACCTATTATAAATAAATAATGCTGGTCATTTTTCACACAGCATCATCTAGCCCCAAATTATTCAGAGCTAGTATTGTGGAAACTAATGACTGATATACTACTTATATTGTTTCGTTAAATACATATATGTATTCATAGAATAATACCCAGACCCGATACAATTGACCCGATGATACAAACAAAAGTTTGTATGATTCGTGAACATTTGTCCCGTGGCGGGAATCGAACCCGCAATTTTCTGCGTATCGCCCATTGCGCCACAGAGGTCGTCAATAAAAATGCACGATCATAATGATCGCGATCACCTCTGTGGCGTATATGAAAAGTTTGTGTATGAAAAGTTTCAATATTTTTATATTCCCTTAAATAACTTTTCCATAGGAATGGATAGAATATGGCTGTATCCGCAACTACCCTCATTCCGTCCACCAAAGTGATCCTTGTGATTTTAATGAGTTAATTAATTTTGACTTTAACTCTGAACCATTTCAGAAAAGTCCATGTTCACAGTACTTTTTAACTGACCGGGAAAGTTGTAGTTGTAATTTCATTGTATTTAGTATTAAATAAGGAATTGTACTAACATTATGATAATGTCATAATGTTAATTACTAACAAATTATGGATCAAGTTATCTGAATAAATAAATAAATTATTATTATTATTAAGTTTGTTCTTAGTAGTTATTGGTTGAGCTGTATGTGTCGTAGGAAAAAGCTTAGTGTTCACATTTTAAGATCCTTGTCTGGTGCTATCAGTGAAGACATATTATTGGCTACCTGTATCTATTTAAGTATTGTTAAGGACATTGTGTTATATTTTTTGTTTTTCCGCATTTAAATAATTAAATAATTTTAAAATGTAATTGTTAGCTTCATAAGGTGTTCATTTTAATTAATTACGTTTTCGTTTTTTTTTCACAGGAATGGTTGTCCTAATGTTCGTGAGTTGTCCCGAAGAGAAGTACAGGTTGCTTGGGAACGCGGATGGCATGGAGCTGGTCTGCAGCTCCGACTGCTACTGTGATAACGCATCCTTCAATCCTGTCTGCGGACAGGTAAGACAATGTCGAAGTACTCATACTCATTTTTTATTCACCTTACGAACTTTACAGTACACTTGGTTATGTCAGATTATACAATACACAAATCATTCAATAAATTATTCAAAGCCAGTACAATCCATTAAAACAGACAAGACACTGTGACTTCCGAGTGGGTTTGGGTCAAATAAATAATAATAATAATAATAAAGCAGGTCATTTTTCACACAGCATCATCTAGCCCCAAAGTAAGCAGAGCTTGTGTTATGGGAACTACATGACTGATATACTACTTATATACTTTTTTTTTGTTGTAAATACATACATATTATACATAGAAAACATCCAGATCCCGAGACAAATATTTGCATATGCAAACATTTGTCCCGCGGCGGGAATCGAACCCGCAACCTTCTGCGTCTCAGGCGGGCCTTCGCCCACTGCGCCACAGAGGTCGTCAATTAATACATAATCATACAGACAATGTATGAAATAAAATACAATTAATATATTTTAAATTATTAAGCTACTGTAAAGAGGTATTGTCAAATCACAGTTACAAACTAAGCTTATATTCATGTCAAATCACATTAAGTACACAAAAACAATCAACAAAACAAAAAATAAATAAATAATGTTTATATGTCAAATCATAAAACTAGAATAAATAACTTGTGTTAATGTCACATTATCCTATCTGCTGCTGTAAAGGGGCATTGTCATTTTCAAAGGATTAATTATATATAATTATGTCAAAGCATTGAACAAAGTGATACATTAGGTCATAGTATTAAATTACCTACATCTAAAAGGACAGCACATATAATCAATGTCAATGTCAATAGGTTGTTCTTCATTGAACACACAAGAAACATTTAATAAATAAAATTATAAATAGTGCTGGACATTTTCCATCTAGCCCCAAACTAAGCAGAGCTTGTATTATGGGAACTAGATGTCTGATATACTACTTATATACTTTTTTTTGTAAAGACACATTTTTACATATTAATGTATTAGCTTCTGCCCACGGCTTCGCCCGCGTGGTACCCGGATAAAAAGTAGCCTATGTGTTATTCTGATGTATAAGCTATATTACTGTAAAGTTTCATCAAAATCCGTTCAGTAGTTTTTGCGTGAAAGAGTAACAAACATCGATCCTCACAAACTTTCGCGTTTATAATAGTAGTAGGATTTACAAAATATCAATTCAAGCTTTCCGCAGGCGTTAACGCCAACAGAAAGTGGTATTTGTCTAGACACCCAGGACTATGTTGGACGTTTCTTATTATTATTATTATTTTGTTTTTTTTTCAGGACGCCTTTACATACCTATCGCCATGCCAAGCCGGCTGCCTCGACTACAAGCAGCTGGACAATAACACGTGGCTGTACTATAACTGCTCATGTATCGACAACGATGCGAGGGGAGAGCGCGCAAGGAACACGTGAGTAAAAAAAAAAACAAAAAAAAAACACGCTCATGACTTTATCCTCCGTGATGGACATCCTCAGATACATACTCAGTGCGTAGATCCTTGAGGATACGTAGTAGGGGGTAGTCAGAGGCACGTCCGAACATTGCATTAGGCACGTGCCCGCATTTTGAAAGTAGTTAGCATTCCACGTGACACAAACCCTGCAAAGGTAAAAAAAAAACCTTCGAACATTAAGGGCACCGCACTTAATCGAATGAAAAACATACAACAAGATAAAAAAAAAACAATTTTTGACATAAAAGCTTTTCCGGCATGCCCAAGAACCAAAAATTCCCAGTGATATGCCATCGGTTAGTGTTCCAATAAGCGGCGATTGGCTTGCAGACTGTCACGTGGAATGCCAACTACTATGCAAAACGCTGACACGTGCCTTAGTAAGTAAACTTTCGTACAGTCAGTTCCATCCAAAGGTTGTCTGGTAGAGATCACTATTTAGCGATAAGACCGCCCATTTTACAACATTGACAAAGTGTTAAGTACTTAACTAAGCTGATGTGTTATTTGGTGTGCCATAAAGTACTTTTTATGAATGAATGAATGAATGAATGAATGAATGAATGAATGAATGAAAATACTTTATTGTAATTACAATGGGCGGTCTAATCGCCTATCCATTTATCTAAGTAATATAATATTTGACCGTGTCTCTGATGTGTGTTATGGGAACAGTTATACTACTTATTTACTTTTTTTTTGTAAATATTATACGTAGAAAATATTTGTCTCGGGTCTGGGTGTTTTGTATGTATAATAAGTATTATTTAATTTATTATATTTTAGTATATTAAGAAAACTTACGAAATTACTTAACTAAATACTTACATGCAAAGTGCATGTAGGTAGGCTGAGAGACAGTTAAAAGTTTCTATTATAGGTATATATATGGGCCAGAGAGAAAAAAAGAAGAAGAATGTAGAAGAGCAAAAAAAGTATATAAGTAGTATGTCATTCATGTAGTTCCCATAACACAAGCTCTGCTTAATTTGGGGCTAGATGATGCTGCGTATAAAAATTATCTACAGCAAAAAAAAAGTTACTTCTATCATATTAGATAAGATAAGGTAAGACCGCCCTTTTCCCGCGATAAGCTTGTAATTTGCTGTGTTACTTGTAATCAACATATTAGGTGGTGTACAATAAAGAATATCTATATATTTATCTATTTATCTATATCGATCTATATTTCTATGTATCCAATCTGTAACAGAGCAAAAACTGATCACAAAATGAATTCCAGTATCGAGCGCTACAACCTATACAACTCCACGATCCTGTCGGACGGGTTCGCGGTGAGCGGCGAGTGCGGCGGCCCCTGCTACCAGATATACATATTCATTGCGATATTCGCCGCTATCATGTTCGTGCACGCCAGCGGGGAGGTGGGCGCCGTGCTGCTCATAATACGGTGCACGGATAAACACGGTCAGTCACACACACACACACATACATACACACACACACACTCTGCTATCATAATACACTGTGTAGCGAGTGCGCCCGCACTAATGTACGTGCTGCTCATCATACGGTGCACGGATAAACACGGTCAGTTACACACACACACATACACGCACACACACTCTGCTATCATAATACACTGTGTTTTTATAAATTCATGCAGCGTTGGCGCGTCGTGCGCCCGCCCCTCTCACCGGCTAGTTACTTTATTCATACAATATATTAAAATTTTTGACGTACGATCTCTTTGAACATGTTCCAAATTCAAACACAATTACTGCCCGATATTAAAGTATAATAGAGAAAATACCTATTTTGCTCGCACTTTTTGAAGAACAAAACGTCGTTTTTCTGAATAGATGGGATGAAAAAGTGTTCTCGTTGTTTCAGACAAAGCAATGGCGATGGGCGTGATACAGTTCGCGATAGGCGTGTTCGGCAACGTGCCGTGTCCGATCGTGTTCGGAGCGGCCGTGGACGCCGCGTGCCGGTTGCGGGACGCCGCCTGCGGCGTAATCGGCGCCTGCGTCTCCTACGACAGCGATAGCTTCAGGCACCTTTACCTAGGTAACTATGTACTATTATGTTCGGCAACGTGCCTTGTCCGATCGTGTTCGGAGCGGCCGTGGACGCCGCGTGTCGGTTGCGGGACGCCGCATGCGGCGTGATCGGCGCCTGCGTCTCCTACGACAGCGATAGCTTCAGGCACCTTTACCTAGGTAACTATGTACTATTATGTTCGGCAACGTGCCTTGTCCGATCGTGTTCGGAGCGGCCGTGGACGCCGCGTGTCGGTTGCGGGACGCCGCATGCGGCGTGATCGGCGCCTGCGTCTCCTACGACAGCGATAGCTTCAGGCACCTTTACCTAGGTAACTATGTACTATTATGTTCGGCAACGTGCCTTGTCCGATCGTGTTCGGAGCGGCCGTGGACGCCGCGTGTCGGTTGCGGGACGCCGCATGCGGCGTGATCGGCGCCTGCGTCTCCTACGACAGCGATAGCTTCAGGCACCTTTACCTAGGTAACTATGTACTATTATGTTCGGCAACGTGCCTTGTCCGATCGTGTTCGGAGCGGCCGTGGACGCCGCGTGTCGGTTGCGGGACGCCGCATGCGGCGTGATCGGCGCCTGCGTCTCCTACGACAGCGATAGCTTCAGGCACCTTTACCTAGGTAACTATGTACTATTATGTTCGGCAACGTGCCTTGTCCGATCGTGTTCGGAGCGGCCGTGGACGCCGCGTGTCGGTTGCGGGACGCCGCATGCGGCGTGATCGGCGCCTGCGTCTCCTACGACAGCGATAGCTTCAGGCACCTTTACCTAGGTAACTATGTACTATTATGTTCGGCAACGAGCCGTGTTCGATCGTGTTCGGAGCGGCCGTGGTTGCCGCCTGCCGACTGCTGGACGCAGTGCTCGGCGCCTACGTTGTACGACAGTGCTATTGCAGTCGTAGGAGACGTAGGCGCTAAAGCTATACTAAATTACTATTGCTTATTTGATATCAACTGCATTAACTTATAAATAATCTTGTATTTTAAGCTTAAGGCAGAGTACCCCTATTTTATAAATGATGCAGTGTGTTGTTGAGGAAAGAGTGAGCTATAATCGATATTGCCACCAAATTGGCTTATTAGTGGTGTTTAGGTACACATGTAGGTATATTTTATTTGCATCAAATGCCTATTTTTGTTTAATTGGGGCCACTCCCGTACAGGGGGTCTAGACAAATACCTTACGCTTACTTTTCCTTTAACGCAAATTTGTCAAGGTGAAACTTGCAGCTGTCACGTGGTATTTCCACAGCTAATGTTATTTCCATACAATTCAATCTTTCCGCAGGCGTTAATGCCAACAGAAAGTGGTTGTAGACACCCAGTTCGTATGTATGTGTCTGTTGAGTGTTTTTTAAAAAAAATTACTGTCATTAATGTTTATCGATTGCACAGTGTAATTCACTTTATTATTTCCAGGTCTATCAGCCGGTCTGATGTTCCTAGCCTTCATAATGGACATGCTGGTGTGGAGCAAAGCGGGCCGCATCGACATGAACCCCGGCGACGCGCCGCCGGAGTCCGGCCGGCTCGCTCAGCTCACGCCGCTCGCTTCGCCCGACACGCAGCTCTGACCCAAGATGACACGCTACGAGTCGAACTTCTAATCGACTCGAAGAAAGGATACAGTGATACGTTGTTTGAAGTGTGAGTTGTGTAAAATACTATGGTATTTTTGACGTAGGGATTAA
Organism: Perizoma affinitatum; assembly: GCA_961405105.1. NCBI lineage: Eukaryota > Metazoa > Arthropoda > Insecta > Lepidoptera > Geometridae > Perizoma > Perizoma affinitatum. The sequence continues at coordinate 13,661,395 of OY560189.1, forward strand.
CGGTGTGCGTTGCTGAAACAGTGCTGTATAGATTAGCGTACGAGCGATACATCTAGGCCATGAAGTAGCACATAAGATGCTACTAAATCGATCTATTAAAAAATCTCAGCTAAATTACTAACTTCAGAGCGGCTTAGTTGCATCGACAGAACTTCACCGTCAATCCTCATGCACGATCGAGCCATTACCTAGGATAGAGGATGGATGATGCAGATAGGACTCTACTGACGTCTGTCACATTTGTAGCAGTGATTGTGACGAAATTGTACACTTACTAACAGACCTAAACAAATTACGCGAAGAAATGAAGCAGTGATTTCGAAATTGTATTGCTTTTAAGAAGACGGTCACAAATGACTGCATCTTTTCTACAAAAATAAGACTCTGATCGTTATTTAAACGAATCGGTTAACAATGGATTGATTTGTCGACGAATCAAACATAATAATACTGTCTTTCACGATCGGTAGAGATCTGAACTTTCAAATAAAAGCTGGAATGTTGCTGGAAGTTATACTTTCCATGAGATTCGATTTGTATATTTTGTGAATGACATGGTGCGACGGATCTTGAATAATACACATTTTTGTGAACTTGAGAAGGTGCTTATTCTCTTATTGAAAATTATCTTTACATTGTTATAAAATTATATCTTTCTTTTAGTTCGATGTGCAATATTATTATTGTATCAAAATTATAAAATTTATATTGCGTGTCTATTCAAAAAAAAAATATAGGCTCTGTTAGCTATAGTTTTTTTTTTTAGAAAAGGGATTGTGCATGCATAATTATTTACAATTATTGTAATATTCATATTAGAAAATAGCCGTTTTCGGTTTGTTACTTTACTTGTTAAATGTTTTAATTTACATTTGTTTACGGTGTGACAGGATCGTGCAATGGAATTTATATATTTGCATTTTTAATTTTAAAAAGATATGCATTTTATATGTTACTTACACAACAAGTTTGCTCCAATTTTATATACCCAACTTCAAGAATGTTGAACAAAAATGAATTATCTGCTTAGTTTTACTCTGAGTAGCTTTGGGATCAATTTTATTTTCATCGAGTTAAGATTAACTATGATAAAACATCACTATAATTTCTAGAGATACAATGTGCCACATTGCCAAGGGTAAATTAATTTTACATCACAAAATATATCACTTTTCTCTATGACTGACATCGACGTTTACTGGTAGACTATGTTATATACACAAAAATAACATAATCTAAAATCATTGTTATACACAAACAATGTGTTATTTGAGTGAAATAATATAATTTGTGATACATGATATCGGGTTATGTTTATGTCTAAGGGAACATAAATAGCTTATGTATTTGTAAAATAACGTCACAGCGCTGCATAATACATTGCGAATTACATGGCTAGTGATTAGAAGTTTATGTTTTAGATTAATTATTACAATAATAAATTACTAAACACTGTAAATATATGAATTTAAAATAATTACATTGTTACTTAGCATAATATATTTTTTTGTACGAGTGATAATATTATGTTCTGTTGTCTTATATTTTAGAAATTACTGCAACAAAACAAAAATATAATATATTATATAATACTTATGTTAAAATGAACTGTGGTGTGTCACAAATAAACAATATGTTTAACGTAATTTAGGTAAAAAAATACTACATTATCTTAATTTAATTCTTATTGGCTGAAGAACATTTTTAATTGAGAATATGCCAGTCTATCAAGCAAAATTCAACAGTGGAATTCAGCCGTTTCTTTAATTTTTTTTTTCAATTTGAGATTTGCCGCAGCTCATGACATATTCTGATTGGAAAATCAGGGCCAGTTTAAACATTTTATTAGTCTATCAAAACATCACATTTTAAACTGTACATTTTAATAGTTTAAATATATTTTAATATATATTGTCTATTGAATTATTGCTTTTACAAGATCTGTGATTATAATATCATGCCTTTTATAGTACTTATATAGTACATACATATTCATACTTATATTTATTTGTATACTTCATACGCTTGTTTCGTATGTATCTCATTCGTTATAGAAATGTTTCACAAGTGCAATAATAAATTACAATTATGGTTAATTATTGTTAAAATAATAGCAGTTTTTTTGACTCGTTTAAACGTCAATATAAAGAGACTGACTGAACCCGCATCACAATAGCGCTTTTAATATAGTTATCACAAAATAATACAGCATAATATTATGCGTAGAAGTACTATTAATAGTCTAATTACCAATGTAATGTTTGGACGTGTCTCTGACTACCTGTTACTTGGTATCCTCACGGGTCTACGTACTGAGTATAGATCTGTGGTTTTGAATAATGGGTTAGAATAATCAAACATCGAATATATTTAAATACCTATGTATAAACTATATTATTATCAGTACTATATAATTACTTATACAATTATTAATTAATGTGTTCCTTTGTAAACAAGTGCATTATATCATGTGCAATCTTTTGTATACTTCGTTTTTATGCTATATTATGTAGACAAAATTTAATATAATTAACTAATTAAATAAAAATTTTACTTATACATTTTTACTCTTCAGAGAAAATTACAAAATGACACCTTTTTATAATGTTGAATTTAAACTTTATATAATTATATACCCCTGCCTATTTAGCATAATATTATAAACTTAGATAATTTTTATTATTATTGTAATTGTATAGTATGTTGATGTTTTAATGGTAGCTATTAGCAAAATTTTGTTATATCTATATTTTAAAAGTTATAAGTAATGTTTTCGGCGTAGTGAACACAATTCAACTAGTCTGCATAAAGCTCCACTCACATCAGCATCGCAGGTAGTATTTTTATCAACAACCTGCTTTCTGTGTGAATGCGGCATTATAGTTTAGCAAACAATACCTCTGGAGTTAGAGATAAAATAGAATTATTGTGATATTTGCTATTGAAATGTGTCATGGCTAGTTCACATTGCTCAGTATAGGCGTATAGCGCACTCCATTGTCGATATGAATACTGTATCGAGTAATTTGTTTTATGAACGATCAAAAAAATAATATTAATTGCATTTTATCAAACAAACTGAGGACAGAATCGTTAATATTTACAAACACGAGCTTAACGCTAAAAAGTGGTTTCTTCCGGAAAACCTTTGATCCTTTTGTCGAACCACAATAGTTATTCAACGTCTACGCCTACAGTATACTTAACTATATCATGCGCTAATATTATACTAGAACAGTTAAAGTGAACAACCTGACTGAATGATCTAAAATAAACCATCACTATATATTAAATCAAATTTAGTTAAATTAATTTTAAACAATGGAATAAATCGTCACAATCATGTTAGTTTATTCATAACTTTAGCTAAGATATGTTATGTAAATAGTGATAATATTCGCAATAGTTTTAATGAACTGCCAGCAAATCAAAATAATCCAAAAAATATAAATACTTTTAACAATTTTACCGTGTTACAATTTTTATACACGATCACATATATACGGCATGTTGTTGTAAACATATTTATGTACCAAAGTAGGTACCTATGTGATGTACATAAAGTACAGTAATTTATTTTTATTTATATCAAATGTACCATACCACATCAGCTTATGTGCATGTGAATTCGCTATAAGAACGCAAGCCGGTTGCTGAACAAAACGGGTGTAACTAAGTTTTGTGGTTATTTTCACGCGTGCTGGCTAATGTGGCGCGTACTGGAATGCAGGACAGTTTTTCGGTACATAGGTGTACTGTTACAGCTGTGCAATTATTTACCAATTAATGCATAAAGTAAGTCCAGTTTAGATTTTGTTATTGTGACGTTGGGTCATACTTTTTAAATAAACATTGAGATGTAACTGTGTCCGTTTTATTATTTCCATGTGCTTTTAATCTACTATCACAAGTAGCTGTATTTAGGCAACAATTTTAGAAATAGGCGTAAATATATATTTACCAAGCCACGGATAAAATAATACTAAACCATACCTATGGTAGAGTTGTATTTTAGGTAATTAGACCTTGTTCGATCGGCACCACACTGAATGAAGGATCATGAAAAAAATAACCAAGCAGAGTTTGTTGCCTGATTCTTCTAGGCTTGATCGCGCGCGTGGAATCGGCGTAAATTCACTTTACAATTTTAAATTCACCTAGTTTTTAAGTTGACGTTTCTATATGATCCTTGTGATTTCAATGAATAAAAACCTATTGACTTTGACTTTATTTTGATACTAAGCGCGGATCTTAATGATCCTTGTGATTTTAATGAATTAAAATTAAAGATAATAATAATAAATAAATAACCACTCAACAATCCCATACTACCTACATAGTCCTGACCTCAGACTAAGATTTCTTGTGTAGTATTTTCAACTACATACTTATGGTTTATGTAGTTATTTATTTCTCATAAGAATAAATTCACATGAGAACACAAAATTCACTTAAATGACTTAATCGTACTTATACATAATAAAACTAGGTTATAATTAATAAAAAAGGTAACAACAACAAATTTACTTATACCTAGAGTACTATGTAGTATATACTATACTATCCTACTACATTATAAACGCGAAAGTTTGTGAGGATGGATGTTTGTTTCACACAAAAACTTCTGAACGAATTTTGAAACTTTACTAGTAATATAGCTTATACATCAGAATAACACATAGGCTACCTTTTATCTTGTTACCACGCGGGCGAAGCCGTGGGCAGAAGCTAGTTAATTCATAATTGTTGAATTAATTCATAAAAAGATATAGTAAAGGTATAGATAATTGGCACCTAGTCATAGGTATTATATTATGAGTTCTCTCAAACCACTATAAATATTTCATTGTATAGATGACTTTGAGCACTATGACCTTTTGTGGTCATTAGAGAACTAAATACAAGTAAACACCTCGGAAATCTATATTTATTGGCAAACTACCTACCAACTAAGATTTATTATATTATTTTATGTATTTATTTATTTGAAGTAGGTACACTAAACCGTCGAGCTATATGAAGGATGTAATGAGGATGAATGAAACAAAAGAGTTATGCTAGGATCGTCAAGTGGAAATCGTGTTGGCCTACCCCATCGGGAAACAGGCGTAGACTTTATGTATTTATTTAAAGGAATGCCAACATCTCAGATTGCTTGTCTTAACTAAAAGGATTAGTTCTGATAACCTAGCTAGATACATTACAGGGCAACGCAGCGTTGTCAAATAACATCTGATCTTAATTTTTAACTTAAACCTTGTACCGACTGTCTCAATTTGTATATAAATTTCCGTAATACCGAATCCCTCGTGTTGAAATTCTTCTGCTTCTTTTAACACGTACTCTTGGAAATAAGGGGGATGCTCCCTTATTTTCATGAGTACAACATTAGGCGACAACCAAATTAAATCAAAATATCTACTACCAAACTGATTTTCCTTGTTTTGTTACCTACCTACGTATTTTCTGGGAAAGTACCAATAACAAACAAAAAACTAGAAGCTATTGTAAAAAGTGTAGGCACCGACCGACAAACATACAAGATCGGATTTTGCGAATCAAGCCCATGAAAAAACTGGTCAAGCACGATTTGACTTCTAGATACCTAATAGAATTCCGCAGGTTAGATGAGAGATAACTATGACGGACTTTGATAGAAGTATGTACTCAGGTAGGTACCTATTGTGGTCTTACATGTTTTTTATGCTATATTGGGGTTTTCTTGCAAAAGACCTACGAGACGCTGAAGGTTGCGGGTTCGATTCCCGCCGCGGGACAAATGAATGTACGATCTGCAAATATTTTTAAAAAAGTATGTAAGTAGTACATAATATATCAATCATATAGTTAAATAATAAATAATGCTGGGCATTTTCTAACTAAGTATATAAGTAGTATGTAGTTCCCATAATACAAGCTATGCTTAGTTTGGGTGTAGATGATGCTGTGTGAAAAATGTCCAGCATTATTTATTTATTTAAGTTTGAATGGCAAATTGCAATTCAAAAACCCGCAAAGACAGTCCCTTCCATGATCATGGTACATGCAATTGTGCCGAAATGTCGGGAAACAAACAAACTAAATCAAATATCCCGTTTTTATAAAAAAAAAATCCATACTATCGCATTTATAGTTGAATAGAATAGATTTTAAAGTAGTAGTGTAGATTTCTGAAGATTAAGTCTAGTCAACTTGCATTTTGTATCAATCTTTCACATACATTTATTTTAAGTAGGTAGGTCTATAATTAAGCAGCTGTTCGAATTGCTACGGAATCCTACGAGCTGGGTGACAAATAGTGACAATCCAATTTCTCGGTTTCTCGCATAAACAATCCAGGATGATTTGGCACCATTTGAATGTGGTATAAAGCCAGGTTCTATTGTGCCGTAATCACATTTTCAGAAACAACCAGCAACAGTAGCAATTATGGTGAGGTCTATCATCTTACTGTCAGTTCTGGCAATCTCCTGTCTCGCTGCTCCTGGTAAGAATTTTATAAAATAAATAAAAACACTAGCAATAAAATTTTCAGTAAGCCAAATTTTACTGGCATCTTATTGACGTTTCGTTAACCGTTTCGAGGAACTTTGTGTTAAGTTGTAGTGTGAAATTTCGAGAACATGAGATCTTTCATCTTGATAACTCATGGTGGCAAAGCGTCAGTGATACCTCTGGCAGTGCAAGCATCCATAGGCTACGGTAACCGTTTACTTACAGCTGGGCCGTATGCTCGTTAGCCTCTTTATTAGTATAAAAAAAACTTAAAACAAAAATCCTAACCACTTGATCAAGTTATATGTAATAATAATATACACCCAATAGACATAGTGCTGACTCTACACTAGGATTATGGTCTACGAGTACAGTGTTACCACAACCCCCAGACCCGGAACAAATGTCTGCAGAACATGCAAACATTTGTATCAAAATGGGAATCGAAGCCACACCTCTTGTGCCACAGCCGGTTACTCGTTTCCACACCATCGTTTAGGCCGATTAGTTCTTCCTTATATGATTATAAAATTTGATGTTCACAGGTGAGCGAGTAAAAAGATACTACCACGACGTCGGAATAGGTGGCTTCGGGGTTGGTGGTATTGGAGGAGGATATGGAGGCCACTCGCCGCAGGGAGCGCAGGGGCATGGTGGCGGCAGCGGCGTCGCCGGCGTGTCGATCCCCGTTGCCTCCTCTCATTCCTACTCTAAGTCCTCGGCCAGCTCGAGTTCGGTGTCTACTGGAGGAAGCTTCGCGGGATGAGCTGTAAGTACCTACATCTATTTTCCGACCGACTTCAAAGAAGGAGGAGATTCTCAATTCAATACCTATAAGAACCTATAAAGGGGTCAAATTAGAGAATAAACGATAACTATAGGTAGGTAGGACTTAAAAAAGGAGGTTCTCAATTTGCTTGTTTTTTGTGTAAGTATGTTACTTGATATCTTAGCCAATTTTAATGATTTTTTTAATGGGTGTGGTCCCATATACATTTTATGAAAAAAGTGATAAATGGGAGATGAAAGTTAATATTTGGATTTTTTTCACTTCCCATTATTCGAAGTCAGTTTTTTTTTGTTTTTTGTTTGTTAGAATAATAAATGTTTTAGGCCTATGGTTCAGCAGTGGTCCTCTACATGATGCTGTTGATGATGACATTCGTCTCTATGCATATTAGTTATCAAAATATGAATAATATGATGCCAGCAATATAAATAAATATCATTTAAAGAATAATTATTTTAGTCTTGGTCGCTATGAATTGGCGTAAAATCACATTAAATCTTTTACGACGACGCGACGATTCAATACGATCCTTGTGATTTTAATTAATAAAATACCTATTAAACCTTTGCTTTTGTTTCAGATTGATTTTTCAATATATGCCTGATCTACGAGTAGTTATTTAAAAATATTTAAATATAAGTTGGTGATATTGTGTTAGGATAATGATACACAAAAAATACATTATAATAGGAAATTGGCTAGTTAATATGTATTAAAACTCAGAATTAATAAAAAGGTTTTATTTTCCCATAATAGAAAAACCAAGTATTGTCTGCAAATATGTATATGAAATGGGGGATGGGGGGTGGGGGGGGGGGGCTGAGTTATAAGAGGTAGCGGGGATCCAGCGGCTTAGCGAGGGCGGCCATAACGTCGTTCATTTGAGTTGGAGTCTTCTCTGCCGTACGTTGATTCCCGACTTTCATAGCTGCAAGAATTTAAACTTTTAAGGTTACGTCGGGAATTATAAGGTGTTTTCAATACGATATAATTATCACTTTTTGGTACCTTTTGTAATTAAGTGAGTTGTGCGTCGAGGAAATCCGGACGAAGGATTTCCGTAGAAGAACTAAAGTCACCTACATAGCTAATAGATTAACATATTTAAGTGGCAATAGGCAGGCCATTTAGCTCGAAGAACCAACAAACTAAGTTAATTCAAGTTGAGAAAGGCCCTACCAGACCAATTACATCTTAAAAGTCTATGGATGGAGATAGCCCGTTATCGTAAGTCATTATACTTTTCCGTTGATGTCTATGTCCAGCAGTGGACATCTGCGGATTGTTGATGATGATTGATAGTAGCAAAATTAAACGCAATATTTTGTAAATCTTACTTCTCCCCACTGCATCCTGTTTCACTTGAAACGCTAGCGTCACGCTCATCGTTTCCGTGATGATTATATCCGCCTCCGCCTCGACGCTCGCTGCCATAACCGCTGATGTTGAAGCCACGCCCTACCCTCTTCTCTGGAGTAACATTTTTACATAGTGTGAACATATGAAAACAGACAGTGCCTTTGTTGTATGGGTATAACTTTAAATATTCTATAATAACTGCACGGAAAAAAAGTTTGAGAAACAAATAAATAACTTTAGAAGCAACTTCGGAAACCTCATAGGTAGCAAACTTGACATGTTTTGTGTAGGATCAAATGCCCTTTGCATTAGAAACCTACTTGCCATCTACTGCGAAAAAATCGTAGCAAAAACTACTAATATTTGAACTTTTCATGTAAAAGACATCAACGCGCTTTTTTCGTATTTAGTTCCTAAACAAAAGACGACGACGCCTTTAGTATGGAACCGGCCGGCGCTCTCGCTTATTACATCTAATATGAATAAAATAAATATGGGTCTTGCTCACCTGGCATACCATTCACACCGAATATGCAGATCGCCACAAGTACAGCTATCATAACAGTGCGAAACATTCTGAAACCTGAGTAAAACATATGATTAAATAATAATACTAATAGTAATTATGTTACTTGACGATCTCTGTGGCGCAGTGGGCGAAGGCCCGCCTGTGATGCAGAAGGTTGAGGGTTCGATTCCTGCCGCGGTACAAATGTTTGTATGATCTACAAATATTTGTCTTGGGTCTTACTCTATGTATAATATGTATGTAATTATTTAAGAAAAATGAATATAAGTAGTATATCAGTCATGTAGTTACCATAACACAAGCTTTGCTTAATTCGGGGCTAGATGATGCTGTGTGAAAATGTCCAGCATTATCCAGCATTATTATAAAACATTTGGCATATTTGGCATGTGCCAAATGTTACCCCCTACTTGGCATCCTCACTGTGTAGGTATGTATCTAAGGATGTCCATCATAGAGAATAAAGTCGTGAGCGTGTTGGTTTTTTTGTTTTGTTTTACCATCTGTCCAATTACACTTAAAAGCATCTAATATTTTATTTTTAAAAAGGGCCTCTAGCTGTTGGCTTCGGACCCAGCAATGCCTAACTAATTACCAGAATCAAGTCTGAGATATTGCATAAATGTGTGAACTAATTTTAGTAATAAGGGAATTTATTTACTTACCTACTTGAGTATTGTCACTAAATAGTCTCCACTTGGACCTGGTATGATATTCACTAGTTGGTACAAATATCGGTCACAGTGTTTTATGGGTTCTTTCTGGCAGGATGGCACGCATTATCATATCGGAAGCGTCACGGTCAGGTTGAATGTCATGTTTTGGCAACATGATAGAAGGACAAAAGAATCCGTGACAGGTTTATTGCTTATTTTGGAGGTAGGAAGTATTAATAAATAAACACAAAACAGTCAATTAAATAGTTCAAGGGCTGGGCTACTCTTGACACTCGATACAATCTCAATTCAATTCTAAGCAAATCCAGTTTGTTATTTAAAAAAAAATCAGTCTGTGTTATTTATATCGCAAACTACTCCATTCTCGAATGTCTACGTCAAAATGGCGTCAAAATTACCTACCAATAAATAGCATGCTTAGTCGATTTCATTTAGTTCCATGAAATTCTACCAAATACTTACTAATTCCAATCAAAACAAACGCGCTCACGACAGTCTTCCCCATGGTGGATATCCTCAGATACATACTCTGTGAGTAGATCTTTGCGGATACTAAGTAGGGATAGTCAGAGGCATGTCTAAACATTACATTTGGTACATGTCCGCGTTTTTGCAAGTTATCATTTCGCGTTTTTGCAAGCCCATCGCCGCTTATTGGAACACTAACTGTTGGCACATGCCTTCGAATTTTTGGTTCTAGGGCATGTCGGTTTCCTCACGATGTTTTCCTTCACCGTTTTGAGCACGTGTTAATGTGCACATAATTTTAATATTCAAATCGTGCGCTAGTATTGGTTTCAAGAGCACGAAATTGCACGAATTCGATCCTAATCCCAGATTGCGATTAGGATCGAGTGTCAAGGTTATCCAACCTGACCTCGCACTTGAATTCCCGTTATCCTGGGAATCAGAATCTACGAATACCATGGCACTATAACACCCAACCCCGGAACAAATATCTGCAGAATATACAACAATTTGTCTAAACAACTGGGAAGATGGATATACGAAAACTTTTTTTTCCATTTTGATTTGTAGATAGTGTATCACAGTATTTTTGTGAGATGGAAAAGTGAGAAAGACTGAGAAATAAGATAGATTTATTCTGCAAATAACATCCACGTTTCACTCTTAAAAACGCCAATTCCACGCGAGATCATGGCGCATGCTACTTTGCCAAAATTTTGGAAAACTATACAATTCATCGTTTTTAGTGAAAATTATGCTTATAGTTTCAAAAAATCGAGTCGCCATTTTCAAAAGACCTTACGGCCTATCTTACCCTATTCCATTTGGGTAACCTGAGTGGCGCGGCGGGTAGCCGGCTGGGACACATGAGGTACGGGTTCGGTTCCCTCTGCGGGACAAATGTTTGCATGTGTTGCAGAATCAAATATTTGTTGTGTAACTCGGTGTAATGGTACCACGGTACTCGTAGTTTCTGATACCCATGCCACAGGGAATCTTAGTGTGGGGTCAGTTAAATGTTTAAACAACTATATATGTTAAATGTTTAAATAAAAAAATAATGCTGGAAATTTTTCACACAGCATCGTCTAAGCAGAGCTTGTATTATGGGAACTACATGACATACTACTTATTACTTATATACTTTTTTGCATGTATTTTCATGAATGCCCCAGGTTTATCACCTTCCACAAGGATAAATCTGATTTTCTGAAGATAATTAGGATGCTCGAATACAAACACTTTTTTATTTAGGTAAGTTCTCAGGTTTTTTGCTCAAACAATTATTTTTTAACTCTATAATTTTGGAGGGTAATGTTTTCGTCCATAATGCAATTACTTACAAATTATTTTGACCTTGTCTGAGCTCGGTCGTTTGCTCCTTTTTTTAGCTCTTTCTAAGCAAACAGGTAACTAACCTATCTAGTTTTTTTCTATTATACTACTCTGTCAAGAAAGTACCGGGAAAAGTTCAATAATACACAAAATGTTAGTTATTCATCTAAATTTATTTTATCGCCTTCAAAGTATGCTCCTTCAGAAACGATACACTTACGCCAACAAATAGTCCAATCATCAAAACGTTTTTAAACGCTTTTTCCGGAATTGAGTTCAGTTCTCGTCGCGAATTCTCATTTATGTCTTCTACCGAATGAAAACGTGTGCCACGAAGTGGTAATTTGAGTTTAGGAAAACGGAAGAAGTCGGCTGGAGCCATATCTGGTGAATAAGGTGGTTGCTCGATAGTATTTGTTGAGTTTTTGGTCAAAAATTCGTTTACAATTATGGCCTTGTGCGAAGGCGCTTTATCGTGATGCAAAATCCAAGAATTTTCTTTCCACAAATCTGGCCATTTTCGCCGAATTTGCTCTCTTAAACGCCGCATAACGCATAACCCACGTCTCGTCACCAGAAACAATGCGTTTCATGAATGTTGGGTCGGAATTGACTCGTTCTAGCATGTCCTCAGCGACTCTTATGCGATTGAGTCTTTGGAGAAAATTCAGGTCTTTTGGGACTAGCCGAGCAGCAACATGTTTCATACCCAAGTGATTATTTAAAATGGTGCGGATCGACTCGTGAGACACAGAAAGTTCAGCGGCTATCTCTCTCAAATTTGAATGAGGATTTTCAGTCACTAATTCCTTCACTTTTGCGACGTTAACTTCAGTTGAAGATGTTGATGGCCTACCAGAGCGAGGCAAATCTTCTATCACATCTCGACCGCTTTTAAACGTTTTGTACCACTCATAATCACGTGTTTTTGATAAAGTCGATTCACCGTAAGCCTTCTGTAATATTTTCAGTGACTCTGAACACAAAATTCCAAAAAAAAAATAAACAAAAAATTGAATTGGGAACCATAGACAAATTATCCATTCCCGATACTTTTTTGACTGAATGTATTGATAATCGTGACAATGTTATATCATTGGGTCACGGTTTCGACGGTATTTTATTTATAAGCCTATTAAGGGGTTAAAAATAAATAAGAAAGTAATCAATTTGGTAACAACTGCTATTTTATTTTCAAAAATATTGACATACTTTTAAAAAATATGGCAACAATCCGGTTATTCTATATTATCACATTGAGCTATTTTTCACATCATTTGGTCTTCGCTGGCTGGAGCTTAACGTCTGAAACAAGTAAATAAACAAATAAACTCACAACAGTCACAAACATTAATAATCCTGATCCCACACTAGGATTTTCTGTGTCGTAAGAATCAGGAATTATGAGTAACATGGTACACCACAACACACACACCCATAATAAATATCTGCTAATATTTGTGACGTAGCGAAAATAGAACCCGCGTCTTGCGTCTTAGTCGGTAAAAAAACAAGCTTTTTCGTATTTATCCCATTTAATGGGGGTAATTGGTCTGGCAAATTTAGGAGTCCATCATATTGAATTTAAAATAATCTAACTAACACGGCAAATTAAATAAAACCTTTTATATATAAATTAAACAAATTTATATAACATCTCTGCACAAGGTTTCGCCCCAGTGGTACTCGGTTAAAAAGTAACCTATATGTTATTCTAGGACCTAGGTCACGAACTATACCTGTTCCAAATTTCATCCTTATCGGGTTAAACCTAAGCCGTTATGGAGATTATTAGCAATCTAAATAAACTCGCATTTATAATTATTATAGAAGGATGCATGAATGACATACCCGTAGCCACCGCCGTAGCTTTTGCCTCCGCCTCCGTGGCCTCCACCCGTTCCGCTGCCACCTCCGAAGCCGCCACCGCCGCCACTGCCGCCACCAAAACCACCTCCGAAGCCGCTACCGCCGCCACCGCCATTGCCGCCTCCGTGGCCGCCACCGCCGCTATTGCCGCCGCCACCGCTGCCGCCGCTGTAACCACCACCAGCGTTGCCGCCGCTGTGACCACCACCACCGTTGCCGCCGCTGTGACCTCCTCCACCACCGTTGCTGCCGAATCCACCACTGCCACCGCTGCCGTGTCCACCTCCACCACCGCCGCCGCCGCCGCCACCGAATCCACCTCCGGAGCCATTGTTACCATACCCACCTGGAAATACAGAAGTACATACATTAGATAAGATTTAGTGACAGAATTGTGAAAGTTGAGAACCGACTCTGTGGCGGTCGTTCGGTATGTTCTGCAGATGATTCCCGGGTCTTGGTATTGTGGTACCATTATACGGTACTCGTAGTTCCTGATACCAATGACACGGGATCCGGAATAGTGTGGGATTAAGACTATGTACTGTTGGGTGTAGAATATTATACAATATTGGACGAGTCTTCAGGTTCAGGAATAACCAAGTTATTTATATCTCTATTGTACACAAATATGTGTTTGAATGGAAAAAGTTTTCTTCTAGCAATAGTACTTTTCAAACTTTCGCGATTAGATAACATAATTAAAAAAGGTAAACGCGATAAAGATCCGCTAAACTTATAATTATTTTTCTAGTAAGTTTTTATATCATTTTCAGTTAGCGTTTTTTAAAACAAACATGCGAACATTATGAGTTTGACTTGCTTTTGCTTATTATTATTATAACTTTAGACGATTAAAACTTGATTTTATCGTCTAAAGTTTGATTGACTTCGGATTGAAAATGCTCCAACTCGATAAAAAATTTAGGTATGTTTTGTAAAAGGATAATTTTAAAGAATAATCCAGATCACTACTAGATGGAAACATCCCCAAAATGCTTACTGTATGGCCACCTGTTGGTAAGCGGTTACCGTAACCTATGGAGTTATCCTGAGGGCTCTGAGATCCGGATGAACAGTGCCAGTAATTCAACCGGCACCAATACCTTCAAACCGGTACACAGCAATGCGAGCATTACTGCTTGGCGTCAGAAAGTGCTCCCAAGTTCTACTTTTTGTAATCATTGTTTTCATTAGAGTATACGTTTATCCATAGAACTATGTACAAGTTGGTATAGACAAAAATACAGATGAAACAGCTATCTAAATACCGTTGCAAACAATCTAGAGATAGCTCAACTGATCCAGATCACTACCATACGAAAAAGTTCCCAACATGCTGGCTGCATTGCCACGCTGAATGGCAATGCTAATGCGTTGATAAATTAAATTCAAATGATGATCATAAATATAATATATTACCTGGTGCCGCGTGTACGCAGACCACAAGCCCTAAGGCCACCACAGCTAGTATAAGTCGTGCCATATCGTCAGACTGTGAGGAACCAGAGCCAGTACCCAGCTTTTATACACCTGCCATGACTTCATCAATCTGCAAATGTTTATAAGGCTCTTCACTTTTTGTAGTCGCAAACACTTTTTATTAGTAAGAACTATTTTTGGGGTTCTGTTTGCTAATTAGTTATGACACCTGGGTATTTACAGACTGGAATTTTGTAAAACGTGCGACAGTGTCCACAGGAACCAACTCCTATGTTTAGTTTTGACCTACGTTATTAATACCTTCTCCATTTTAAGGTTGTCTGCAAGAAATCGCTTTCAACGTTATGACCACCTATTCAGAATTTCTTTTATTTTTAAACCTAATCCAAAAAAGGACGACGTTTTAAGTTTTCTATATGTATTTTTTAATGTTTGCTACCTAAGAACTCCGTCATTTATTTATAAACCGGTTTGGTTTTTATTTTTATTTGAAAGGATAGAAATAGGACCAATCTAAAAGAAAATCTTTTAAATTGGTCCTATTTTTATCGAAATCCAGTTTTGTTGATTGGATCCATAAGGAACTGAAGGAACTCCTCAAATTTGGGTGAATTTAATATTGATATCCCGTTATTTTTTTTAACTCGGATTTTTAATGTATTATAATGATTGTTGTTTTATGCACGATAAAGAGTTTATCTATCTTATTCTAAAGCTAAGTTTTACTTAAATTATGTGTATTAGCACGAAAATTGGGTCTAAGATGGTGTTTTGTTGTGTTCATGTTTTTTATTATCCTAAGTAGGACAATAAAAAAAATGATATATAAAAACTGTAACCAAGTGCAGCTTTGGTATTTACATAGCGCACTTCATATAAACTCCCACATTAAGCTTACATTGGGGAAGAAACTAGATCTCAATAAGCAAACTGAAAGGAAAAGTGACCACGAAATGGACTATGCATTGTTAAGAATGCGTATCTGAATATGTATGTATAACTCACTATCTCAGGCCAAATAATCCGTTGCTCTATAATACACAAACAATGCATTGCTTTGAAGTACGGAACCCATCTAGATAAATTAAATTATTTAAATTTAATCTCCCAAACTGGTGTTCGATAGAGTTTTTTTGTCTGAACCAACACAACCGATTTGTAACAAAAAAAAAGGTGTACACAGGTACACACTCTACGTATAATAGGAGCTATAATATAGAATTTATTTTCCTTGTTTTTAATTAGAATCTTTGCATGAATAAGTTGTTTGCTAACAAAGTTATAGGAAATGTTTACAAGGTTTATGTCTATCAAAGGACTCCTGAAAGGTTTTTAATTATTGTGAGCAGAAAACGATATTAATTGAAAAAATAAATTGAATCCCTAAAATAATATTCTGGTCAATTTTGTGTAATGGTAACTACATCACTATACATATACATTATTTCTAATTCATACATATTATACAAAACACACAGACAAATATTTGCTCATACAAACATTATTTTGTCCTGCGGCGGGAATCGAACCCGCAACCTGGGTCTGAGGCTGGCCTTCGCCCACTGCGCCACAGAGGTTGAATACGGATATCTACTGTTTTTAATAAATTAATAATAGCACCCTATGAAAAATACAGAAACTGCATAATTATGTAAAGATTTTCTTCACGATTTTAATTGTAACTAAAAATAATATTTAAATGGCGGGTAATTACTATGTTAGTAACCTACAATCGTTGAGTTTATACGTAAGTACTACCTATCTATCCAAAAAATAGTTTGATAATGTATTATTGTATGAGTAACAAGATGTTATTAGTTCAAGTTTCTAAGACGGTGCTTAGGAAATATAAGCGGGCTCTATTTCAGTTCTGGGTATATAAAAAATACATGAGCGTGTTGATGTGATGATGATGATGATATTGTTGGTGTAATGCTAATAATAATAATCAGATGGCCCTCTAAACCTCGTCCTCTCACCTTGACCGTTTTTCTTAAGACATCCTGTATATACAGTTTTTTTTTCAACAAACATATTTCTCACATAAATTAATCTTTTATTTGCTTATCCAGTTGTCAGAGGAATATATTGCGTGATTGCGTGTTAAATAGTACATACCTACGAGTATGTGACGTCCTATTTAGTAGGTTATTACAAAATGTTCATTGGAATAAGAAATCTTCATTAAATCGGAATGTGTACTACGAAATTGCTATGAACATTTTTCTAAAAGACCGTGTCGGCCTAGTGAGCGATACCCCGACTTCTGATCCGGAGGTCGTGGGTTCGAACCCGGTCGTGCACCAATGGATTTTTCCACTCGAAAAATTTATGTGCGCATTATTAACACGTGCTCAAAACGGTGAACATCGTGAGGAAACCGGCATGCCCTAGAACCAAAAATTCGAAGGCATGTGCCAACAGTTAGTGTTCCAATAAGCGGCGATGGGCTTGCAACCTGTCACGTGGAATGCCTTACTACTTGCAAAACGCGGGCATGTACGAAATGTAATGTTTGGACGTGCCTCTGACTCCCCCCCCTTACTTGGTATCCTCACGTATCTACTCACTGAGTATGTATCTGAGGATGTCCACCATGGGGAAGACAGTCGTGAGCGTGTTTGTTTTTTTACATATAAACTAAAGCTACTGACGAAAAAACTCAGAGATTCTATCTTATTAAAATACTTCATTAGTATGAGTTTGGTTAGTAGGTATTAGACCAGTCAGTCACACAATGGTTCAGGTGTATGCATGCTAATCTGAAATGGTTTAATCTCTGTTTATACAAAGTAGTTTATACATACTCGATTATTCGAGTTCCGAATCTACCTACCTCTAAACTGACACTGTTTTAACTCTTTTTAGATTAACAACCAATTTACATGTATAAACTCTCTTTCAGTTTACATACTAATTCGGGGACATTCTGGCTTCTGCAAGCTTTAATGGAAATATTAAAGCTTGAAGTACATTTTTTCACTGGCTCAGGAACGATTATCGTCACCAACTGGTTACTCCTCCGGGGGCTCCACCATGTTATTAGTTTAGCAGTCGCATATTTTTTCAAACATAAAGTAACCTTGCCTCAGCACGATTTAGAAAATCGGACTTATACTGCCGACTAGTTTTTGTAAGTAATAAAAATAACAACGAATTTGCTTATAACTCAAAACCTTCAAGGCTTAAAACAAAACTAAACAATATGACGCATTGTGTATTTTTCCCCTATCAATCGATACTCCACATTATATAATATTGCTTTGTTTCAAAAGGTATTTTTATCCCCATATGACTTATGAAATTAACTCTTTTATTTCAGTTCAAAATGTTTAACTCGCGTACAAATACTTTACTAAATTATATTATAATCATTACAGTTTTAAAATAAATTTAATCATATTAATTAGGTAACAGTCCGATCATAATTTGTCCGTATCATTGATTAAACAAACAAACATTTACATACATATACAAACACCGGATTATCAAAGAAGACTCTGAGATCTAAGTTTTCTTCTCTCACTCAATCTACAAGCTACACTTACTTCGAGTTGGTACATAATGTATCAATTTAATAGGTACCTAACATTTACTGTCTTTCAGGTACAGCAAAGGACGTCATGCAGCTAATGATGATAAACCTACGCTTGACCACACTAATGCAGTTGGTATGTTGTGAGGTCTGTCTGTATATAAAATACGGAAAAATAAAAACAACAACAAGCATTTAACATAAATTAATTTAATGACTATAAAATCTCTACACGAACAATATCATGGCCATATTTTTAAGAATATCACAATACAGAGTTAAGTCTATGAGCTATACAGTATTTTATTTACGATCTAGAGCCAAACGCCAGTATTAAATGCAATTTGAATGAAGTTGGCAACATATTGCTTTCTAAAATGTTATTCTCAGCAGCTGCATTTAAGTTTGACGCATTACGACTTTTACATAAATCGGTAAAATTTAACCGTAACTGCTCACACTTGCCGAGGCTTTGGCATATGCAGAGGCAGAGGCAGAGCTTTGCCCACCACTGCCGCCACAACCCGAGGTGCAACCACTTCCATTTGAACCGTACCCGCCATGACTTCCAGACCCCCCACTTCCTCCGAGACTTTCAGACGCGCCACTGCTTCCACCCAGTCCCCCGCCAACGCCAAATCCCCCGCCTAGACCTCCTCCACTGCCACCTCCGTATCCGCCACTACCACTGCTGCCATGACCTCCTGACCCTCCACTGCCACCACCTAGACCGCCTCCGCTACCACCTCCGTATCCTCCACTGCCACTGCTGCCATGACCTCCTGATCCTCCACTGCCTGCACCTAGACCTCCTCCGCTACCACCTCCGTATCCTCCGCTACCACTGCTGCCATGACCTCCTGACCCACCTTGGCCTCCGCCAAACCCACCGCCTAAACTTCCTCCAAAACCACCTCCAAGGCCTCCTCCGCTACCGCCGCCAAGGCCTCCATTTCCACTATAGCCCGCTCCAGAACCGCCATGTCCACTGTTTCCACCTCCGCCTAGGCCACCTGCAGAGCTTCCTCCTAGTCCACCGCCATATCCGCCACCGAGTCCACCACTTCCTCCAAGGCCAGCACCGCCGCCATATCCACCATTTCCTACAGTGCTTCCGCTTCCTCCATACCCTCCGCCATTGCCAGCTCCACTACCAACCCCGCCTCCGTGACCTACACCGCCTCCTCCAGCACCACCATATCCACCGCCGCCGCCAAGTCCGCCACCTCCACCAAATCCACTTCCGATGCCGCCGCCAAAGCCTCCACTACCTCCATGTCCACCTCCACTATTTCCTCCGTATCCTTTGCCGCCGCCATTGCCAGCGCCTCCTCCGTAGCCGCCACCGTTGCCACCGCCGTTGCCACCTCCAAATGCAGCACCGCCGCTTCCACCGAGGCCGCCACCACTTCCACCGTGGCCGCCACCGCCACCGCCGCTGTAGCCTCCACCTCCACCATAGCCTCCTTTTCCGCCGTCGAGCGTGCCAGTGAAGGCGAATCCTCCAGATTTCCCATCGGCAGATTGCGTGCTGATGGATTTGAAGCCACCTCCGACACCGGCTCCGCCACCGTCTCCGCCCGCCCCTCCGCCAATACCTCCCGCTATATTGCCAAAACCGGATGAAACTTTTCCGATTATGTCACTGACACCTTTCTGGATGCCTTCAAAGCCGAATCCACCGGAGCCTCCTCCAAAACCTCCGCCCCCGCCGCCGCCGCCGCCTCCGCCGAAACCTCCTCCATATCCACCCCCGAATCCTCCGCCTCCGCCTCCACCGCTAGCGCCATAGCCACGGCGTATTCTTACTGAAACAAAATTAAATCTGATAAAACACAAGCTACACCCTACTGTTGCATAGTTTATTTAAGATTCAACTTTGAATTAACTTTGAAGCTTTTACTGAACCTGTTTGCATTTTTTGTGGTAATTATCCTAGAAGCGTCAATGATGACGATACGTAGTTTAATTACCATCTAATTGTTTGAATGACCCACCTGATGCATGACCCAAGCCTACAGCGAGGAGAAGGACGAAGCAAGCTCGCATCGTCTGACCCATGTCTGCCAACACAAATAACTGACGTTCAAGCACATTTAACATCCTTTTATATCGTTATTATAAAACCAGTTGTATTTGCAAAGTTTATGTGAACTACGTACGTAGATTGGTACCTACTGGGAAACAATAATTAGTTTTTATGCGGCTAAATATTCGCGTACTTCCCACAAGAAAAACGGTTTTTGTTGATTGTACGATTAGTCCGAAGTACTAAATTGAAAGATGTCTTAATAAAAATATAACAATAGGCAGGTAGTTAGGTAGGCTTATTAAGTATTAGAGTAAAACATTTACATTAGTAGGTATAAACCTGAATGATGTGTATTTCATGCCTTAGGTATTCTTGTCTTTGCCAGTGTGTATCCCGCACATTTATGTACCTAATTAATTTATTGCCTGGAAAACACGTACGCAATATAAATGTTTTTTCTTAGTGTTCTGGGAATTCCACCAAAATAGCTGGGTTACCAAATGTGTGCAGTGTTTGTGTAAAAAATGCACAAACTTGTAATTCTCAAAAAAAGCCTACATACACACTCGGGAAATATTTTCTCTGGAGAATACCAATATAACGGATTTGAGATGAGGAATTCATTTAGTTATGATATAAGGGACGTAGAGATAAGGCAGAACCTTAGATTTACTAGTGATCTATTTTTGTTTATACAATTAGAAAAAATGTGCGTTATTTGGTTTAGAAATATAATATTAGGATAAAATACAAAAAATATGATACACAGAAAAAACAATGTATATAAGTAGTTTATCAGTCATGTAGTTCCCATAATACAAGCTCTGCTTAGTTTGGGGCTAGATGATGATGAATGAAAAATGTCCAGCATTTTTAGAAAAAAACGGGTTTAGTGGTGCAACAATATTTGACAAGGACTGGATTATGTTAGGTTACGTTAACGGGAAATATGATGAAAGATATACGATAAGGATCGATCATTAGTAGCTACCTGTATGTCAACTAGTGATTAATAAATCACATGTAACCGTTTACATAGTTGCATCTATTAATTTAGTGCACTTGTTTATGAGTCGTTTCTCAGAGGCTGTAGACACAGGTCACGATCAAATGTCTACCGCTGCAGTCAAAATGCGAAAACAATAATCGCGTCAAAAGACACCATAAGGCGCAGATGCAAGACCATTTAATAATATGGTCATGCATCTGCACCTTATCTTATAATTAAAATGATATCCGGTTAAATAAATGAAATTTGGCAAAGTATCCTATCACGAAATATACCCGTTCGAAATTTCATCCAAATCGGTTTATCGATTACGGAGATTATTAGCAACAAACATCCAACATTTAAACTTTGATATTAATATTATAAGTAGGAAGGTCGTTAATGGGATGAAAGGAATTATGACAAGGTTATATCCAAAGTACAACTTATACAAATAAATATTAGTAGCGAGTGTTGCATTTCCCTTTTTGACAGTACTAGAATTGTTGACGTCATTTTCTATTTTAAATACTGAAATAAGGGCTCAGACAAAAAGTTATATGAACATAAGTTATTAATGGAATAATATTTGTGAAATATTCTTTGTTGACAAAGATTTTAAACATTTTTTCCTAGAGATAAATGACCTCATGGGAGAACAGATTTTCCATTTGTAGTGATATCATGTAACAATGGACACCATTACATGTAATCTAAGTATTATGATGATCTTCGTCTAAAGATGTCGTTTACATACCGATGATTCAGATTTTTCGAGTGGCCATACGGTAACAAAAACCCTGTCCAATTTATTAAAGGTGTATTCCAAAAGAGTCTAAACAAATATAGAAAAACTAATATGTATAACATTTTAGCAATTATACGTAAATCTAAAAACTCCGTAGCATACACATTTTTGACAACACTCAGATGCGTAATAATATCCTTTAGGATCGGAATGGATTTTTGTTGCATATTGTATTGTCTCATTGACAGCAGCATTGTATTTCGTGGCTCTACTGACTTATTTTACAAAAACTCATCTGAGAACTAGATCACTGAAAAACTTTCCTTTTGTTCTTTAGATAACTTACATTAGTAGCTTGCAGGTATGTAATATTGTAAAAAAAAACATTTTTAGGGTTTCTCATCAGGAAAAAACGGAACCCTTATGGGATCACTTTGATCCCTCTGCTGCTGTCTGTCTGACGGTTCCTAATGAAATAACTGTAAACGGTCAACGAAACGTCAGCAGGAGAATGGTAAAGTACGTGGTATTATCATAATACGCCTGGCCATTTTAATAGTTATATCATCTCAGGCATACTATAAGTAAAGAACCAGTAGGTTCTCTAAAAATATAATAACACTGAAGTTAACCTAACGCTGGTAAACTTACAAAGTGTCATAATTCTACTTTATAACCTACGACATAATGCACAACTGGCTTCGAATGACCACATCCGGGTGCTCCTCCGTTTAACAAGATTTAGCGATTACCATGGCTGTACTGTAAGCACCTAATTGATATGATCAATCTTGTTCGGTCATGTGTTTTCGCTCAAATCAATTTTTAGAGTTCCTCAACAGGACCTTCAATTGACTTTACTAACAGTTCTGCTGACGTTTCGTTGACCGTTCTGGAAATAACTTTAAACGGTTAACGAAACGTCAGCAGGAGAATAGTAAAATACGTGGTATTGTCGTAATAAACCTAGTCATATTGGTAGTTGTATCATCTACCATCTACCTACGACATAATGCACAAGTTCAAATGACCACATCCGGGTACTCCTCCGGTAAACAAGATTAAGCGATTGCCATCACTGTGATGTACTATCTAATGATCGATCTTTATCGATCACGTTGTACTTTTTTGCTCAAATATATGTTTCCTCAACAGGACCTACGCCCACCCGCGCGCCTGCCCGATTGTCTATTTGTCTGTTACGGGGCTGTTTTTCTTGTAATCTAGTTTGTAGTTCTGCATTGTTTTGTGTTTGTTTTTATGGAAGCCTTTTGTAACTGGCCTCTTGCGATACAGTGGCTCAAGCATGGATATATCGATAGATAAACTTCGGCAAAAATTCGACCTAGTGCGAGGACCAACAGTAACCATCATTTTAAACTGCTCTTGTAATGTTTATGTTTTGGTAAACTTAGTATTTGTATCTGTAGTTAAAATTTCCATAATATACGTCTTAGTCTTTATTATGGCAAACAATAAAAAATACAATAAATCTAAACCTAACCTTGTCCACACACAAGAAAATTATGAAAAAGTGTAACCATCTTGTCAAAGTCCTTAAATCCTTTTGAGAACCTTTAGAGTGCGTGAAAACAACTCGCACTTGGCGGTTATTATTTATTTTAGACTCGTACTTTCAACCTATGCCTAAAAAATTTGAAGTCAATAAAGATTGATTGTATAAATCTTACGCTTAGAACCGTTTGTTATATTTACAATAACAAAGTACATATTCCAGGACAAAATGGGAAATATTTTGTTAAAATCAGTAGCTCTACAGAGGCCCTTTATCCTATTAAATTGAGTAAATATTATGAACTTTTTGTTGATTAAGCAAGATGAGATATTAAAAACTATAACTACCTAGTTATAAAGGTAGGTACTACTATAACTACCTAGGTATGAACGTTAAACATAATTGAGTGAACCTTCAGTTTTTATCGGCCTACTAATAACATACATAAGATCAAGATTTTGGTTTTAAAAGTGATGCTAACTCACAAGCTTATAATACATAATGACTCACTCACGTCAGGCCACTGAACATATATGTTTTGTAAGGTTTTTTTCAGGCTTTACAGATTCGGCCACTAGCTCGTACATATTTACCTATAATACGTTTGTTGATTATTATTATTATTATTATTATAATTGCCCTGGATGGAAGACGAAGTGGCAGGAGGTATGCACAGTATTATTATCAAAACGTCACTAACTGATTAGATACCACTCATGTTTTAGTCGTTGAGTAGTATTATGTTTATTTTACTATGGCAAAAATGAAGCTAAAACTAAATACACAACTAATGACAAAAAAAAAACCATGATTTGAAGTTCAATATCAACTCCTAAGTCATAAAGAGTTGGACGCTTACTATGCATATCTACCTAGCCAGTTGTATTGATGTTATTGTCTTGTTTTCATCTTGGGTAATCTTAGCCGTAATAGACTTGGCACCTTTGGGTTCAAGGTTATTGATTGTATTCAGTCGTTTCGAAATAAATAAACCTGTTAAAGCTAAAACGATTTATTTGCAACAACGCCATCTCATGTCTGAGCATGGTATGAGACAATAATGTTAAAAGACTACACTTAGAGACTAACGTACACTTATACTGTCAAGTACCATTTTGTTTAACCATTCACCGCTAGATGGCATAATACACAACAATTAGCAGACTTTTATCTATAAGAGATTCTATGAATATTAGATTTATTTTACAATATGATAATGAGATACCCTCTTAATCATAATCACTCTTTGACTTACCCCTTCGATAACTCTAGCTCTGTCCTTTTTTAAGTAAACAAAAGAAAGAAGAGTTGTGGAGTGATTAACAATAAGCTGGTTGGAATGTACATCTTAATCTAGTGGCTTTTATATCTTTCCTGTTCTGGTCTGGGTGCGCCGTACGCCGTAGCATGGCTAGTGGCTACGCCACCACGACCAGTGCTGTAGGCGTTGGCGATGGCGGTAGGGCCTCCAGGACCACCCCCAGACCTGCCACCGTAGAAGAACATTGGGAAAAAAGCACTGGTAGGGATCTTTGGAGCATAGCTGTCATCATCATCGTCTTCATCAATGACAGGCTTTTTGACCTGCTTCTTCCTGGAAACGGCCTTTTTGGGCTTAGGTGCTGGCTCTTCAACTTCCTCCGCTTCAGATTCAGGCTCTACTAATTCAGGTAGGATTGTTTTCGAGGTCGTAGAAAAGACTTCGATTTTCTCGGTTGGGTCGGTGATTTCGGTGGCTTCTGTCGGGTTAAGAGGGTTTACTTCGGGTTGTTGCGGGTAGTATTCACTCTGCTGGGGAGGAAGGACCTCGTTTTGAGGGATGACTTCATTCTGCTGAGGTGGTGCATATGTATTTTGGGTAATCTGGCGCCGGCGGTCGGGGTAGTAGTATTGGCCAGACTGAGGGATGGCTGCCTGTTCTTCTGGCCGGTACATGAAGGCAGCCATACCACCGCTGGATGTGCGAGGGTTATAGTATGGATTGTAGTAGCGACTCATTACCATTCCACCGCGGGAGTTGTCGCTAGATCCGTAGGACACTGTGAACATATATCAGTTTAAAATCAAAGAAACCCGACTGCAGTTCTTAAGCGTGGTTATATAATCTTAATATTCCTTTATATAATTTAATAACAAGTGACAATTTGTATTATTATGTCACTCTCTACGCACTTATCCGCATTTATGTATATTCATCAATGTATAGTTTTTTTTTTTATCAGAAATCGTTTATGGTGGCATACAGTCACCGTATTTTTTTTTACATTTTATGCATTCTATGTCACTTTCGTATTTAGACGATCCTAATGACATCTCATTTATTAAAATTGATTAAGCCGTTTAGTCTACATGATGAGCTTAAGGATATTTAGTTCGTCGGATATCGAATATGGCAGATTGGAGCCGCCATATTAGATTTCTTGACACTTTATATATCCTATGTTAGTCCCGTGATTAATACGAATGCAATGACATCTCATAAACCAAAATCAATCAAGCCGTTAATGCTACAGCGACATCCAAAGGAACAGACACACATACATACATACATACACCAGAATGTCCAAAATGAGGTTAAAACATTACCCTCATTTTGGACATTCGGGTAAAAAAATTAGATATTAATTACTGCTAATGCTGTTTACAAAGACGATGGATAGGATACGTAGTAAATATATAACTACGTTAGACTATTGTTGGTAGGCAGTACTTGTGCCTAACGAGAAAGCTTTCCTGTAAGATTTGTATATCAGATGTTAACTTATTACATGAGTGTATAAACATTATATTTTTAGATGAGTGATGATTTTATTTACCAATGAAAAGTACGAAATTATCATAGTTTTATCATTTTAGTATATTCCCGTATCACGACTATCGAGCGTGGTCGCGGAAGGTGCTCATGAGGAAGGACCTCTAAACGGTCAACGAAACGTCTGCACGAGTATAACAAAATACGTGGTATAATCGCAATGGTATTCTAAAAAGTAAGAAGGTACTTACGAGAATCTATATTTCCATAAGCAGGGTAGTAGCTGTAGGGATATCCCATCGCCTCCCACAGAGCAAAGCTCAGGAGTACGAAACAATGCACGAAATTCATGTTGTAAACTTTTAGGACTAGCTCTGGACACTCAGTGCTTTGTTCTAAGGGTGTGTTGTGGATAGCTGTTGCTGAGTTTCTGAGGAGTAGCTGGTAGTATCGCATTATATAGTCCAGTCTGGCAGGACTAATTGGGATGCAGATCACGGACCCAGGCTTGTAGCTGGCATCGCGACGCGCCCGTCATTTTACACCATTCGGACATTCGACAGAGTGCGACCGTTACTGGAATTGAGCTAGAAATCCGCTGAATGCTCACCACGTAGCTTATTAATAGGTAGGTGTTCCGTTGAACTTGATATTTAATTGTTTGCATGTCTTAGTTGGAGATTTTTCTCAGTTTGTTGATTTAGTTCTTATGAGGGTGTTCACTACCCAATGTTAGTTTTTCCTGTTCCACTTCAACATATAATTATGATTATTTAAGGTCTTATTAAGCTAGGTCCTGCTAAATAGTTAATTTGTTTTAACATTAATTAAACTTTTCGAAATTGTAGCATATAGTTGCTACAATTTGGACTGAACATGAATCATCAGGCCCAGAACATCCTCTAAATTTTTAATCCAATAGTTTTCCTCAAACAGCCCCATCTTCACCATTGTTGTCTATTTAAAGCAAACTGTCGTATAATCGTGGGAATTTTTAACACAAAGTGCTATAAATAAGGGAATCTGTGTGTGGCATTATGCAGGCCACATGCCCTCGGCTACGTGGCATGACAAGCAGTCAGCAGCCGTTCATTGATGACGATTTATAACACAACACTTGCAGATGGTTTACTGTTTCGTGGAACTGAGTCCAGGATAGAGACGAGGTTGTTTAAAAGTACAGGTGTGCAGTGCTCAAGCCAGTATTGTCTACATTTTCCTTCTTTTTAGCTGTGATTATTTTTCTTAAATTGTATTCAATCTGGATAAATCCAGAAATATTTTTTTTGTTATAAATTGTTTTTTTCGTGAAAATAAATATACAACTCAATTAACAAAAACGATAGCTAATCAAAACAAAAATAGAGAATATTTGAATAAATTATCGTGAGGAATTGTTTTTCTCATGAAAATAAATGTTTTGTTTACAGCTCAATTAACAGAAAACGTTAGCTAATCAAAACTTAGAATAATACATTTTGATCATGCATCAAGGTGCCAAGAGCATTTTCGGCATTTTCTCGCAGAATGGTCATTAAAATCATTTTAGAGAGGAACGCCAGAGGCGTTGACCAAAAGGGGTGTTAACTTTTAGTAGAATCTCTACGCCATGTGACGCAAAAATGTAGTCATTGGCAAAGACTTAACATTTGCGACTCTTTGCATTTTTACCTGCTTCCACCAATCGTCAACACACGTGGCAACCCACAAGAGCGCCCATCTCCTCTTATAATGAACCATTGGAATTGAAAATTATGAATCTAGCCACAATATCAGCAAACGCTCCAAAACCGAAGGCATTTTGATTTGAATGTACACGTTTCACATTGAACATTAGTATAAAAGGCACGTGAGAGCAAGTAGATATGATCTGCTGTCGGCACATCTACAGATACAATCTGTGCCTACTTACCAGTTAAACGGTAGTCAAAATAAAAATAATAACAGTACTTTGAGCATAGGTAGGTTTCAAATTACCTATATTTTTTCTCCTAATGCAGTTCACATCTGTGCTGTTAATAATCAGTCAGACATCCGTCTTCTCTAAAATAAGCATAGTCTTTCGTAGGACCTCAACCACCGTCCTTCTGAAATCGTTATAATGTCAGACAATTTTTTTTTTTTCTTTGACAAATCCATTGCCGTGTTCCAACTTTGTCAAAGTTTGACCACATGAAATCACGTGAAGCAATTATAAATAAAAAATGCTGGTAATTTTCACACAGCATCTAGCCCAAAACTAAGCAGAGCTTGTATCATGTCATATACTACTTTTATACTTGATGAAGTAGCAGGTCAATGTAGAGTCCCTTGGAAATAGGGGATATTGTCGTCTTTTCTAGGGTTCCGTACACAAAATGTGCGAATGGGAACCTATTACCAGTATTATAATATCTGTCCTAAGCCTACTCCGTCCGTTTACGAGTATCTGTTTCAGTCAGTATCTGAGTCAGCTGACTCATAATATAAAATATCTGTTTAGTCGTAATAAACATTATTCAGCATTTTCAGAGATTTTGGTGTTGCTATGACAGCAGTCATAACCGCGATATAGCGATAAGATCGCCCATTGTGCATTTATTTTGTTATTTTATTATGTTTCTGTGTGTTGCACTGTAAAATTGTGTTATGCACAATAAAAAGTTTATCTATCTATCACACTAAAAAAATACTTACTGTTTTTTTTTTTGTTTAAATTCTCATTATGATATTAATACGGAACCCTTAGTGCGCAATTCTGACTTGCACTTGGAGATTTGAAACAGCCCGAATCTTTTTTTTTATAAAATATATTTAAAGCCGGAAACCGCGTTCATCATTAGTATGGCGAGCAGGCACCGTGATTCAACATGTTGACCACTCGAGCAGTGTTATCAAGGATAATGGAGTTCTTATAGAGAATCTGCTTATAATTACTTTAGATATTTCATTGCTATCGCCGTTTGGCAGAGCCGTTTCAATTGTTATTCACCTTATTTTGTACAAAGCCAAAAGGTAATGTCTCAAGCAAGCGACTTGCTTTGTTAGGGTTATTGAACTGAAGTGTTTATCTATAGAAAGTATACAAGAAAGAATAATTTTAAATAAAAAATAAATAATAATAAATACTGCCCAAAAAGATCTACCGTACCTACATCAATGAAATAGTTTTCGGTCGAAAAGAACCCGAGTAAACCTTATAAGGACAGCCCATATTATTTGACTATGTAGGCACAGGTTACCATAAAACTCATGTTACAATACCATAATGTTGTATAGAGCAGTCAGATAAGGTATAGTTTTGGTGATTAACGAACGCGGTTTTATTACTATAAATTGCGAACCCTTTTTTAACGCCTTCTGTCAATTATTTACGTAGTTGTCTCTAAAACAGTAGTGCAAACAGGTGATATTCTTTTGAACTGACAAATTAATGGTACGATATGCCTACACGCAGATAATTTCACTAAGAAATGAGGTCGAAGACCTCCAAAAGTAAAAAAAAACAATCAAAGCAAAAGTCGGAAAACTACAACAAAAAAAAAACAGCAAATAGGGATTGAACTCCGATCGATTGCTTACCGGTTGCCGTTTGGTGTGACGTCCCAGTGGAACAGTTTAAATAATGCAAGCTGAGTCGCAGGCGCAGCTCCGCGTTGCTGGCAGCCAAGTCCGTGTCTTTGAAAATTCAAAAGTACGCGGATAGATTCCAATCCGTTTTCTTTAGAGTTTGACCTAGTTTTTTTTCTGGAACATACATACATACAGTCATGCCTGTTTTTCGGAGGGGTAGACAGATACCACAGATTTTCACTTGCTACGATCCTGGCATACCTCTCATACCTACTCTTAGTCTCTTCTGACTTGATCTTTCTCTAGAATATCTTCAATTTGGTCAGAGTACGTACGCCGAGGCCTTCCCCTTCCAACTATCCCATTCACATTAGCCTTGTATACTTGTTTTGTTAATCTACTTTCATCCATCCTTTCTACATTCCCAAACCATCTTAACATACCTTTCTCAACTATCGTTACTACAAACTGGAACAAACGAGAACATTCGAACATTCCAACACAACTATCTAAACTTTTCTGTCGCAAATTTCACTTTGTTTGGAATGTTTTGGAATATAATTCAGCACAACTGGGGGCTTATTCTTGAACGTAATTACGACCGATCGGTATTGTAATTGTGAGATTTCTTACTCTTGAATACTCTTGATGCGAATCTAGCGTCAAATTAATTTCAATATTGTGTTGACATTATATAAATTAGTTGAGATTAGCATTGAAATGACCAATTCTTATACGGGTCATGGTACTCTTGACGTTATTTTGACAGTCGCGTATTGTATTTGGTATTGCGTTGAAACAGGGTATTAGACAATAAAATTCAGAACAGATTTAAAAATGCAGGGATAATTTTTCTTACTCTTTGTTTGCATTTGTTACCAATAACTTGGAAATATAGATTTACCTACTTTTATTACTCATGCAACTACTACCTACCTTAACTTGGCAAGATTGTGCAAGATGGCCAGCCCCGAATGCCCTGTGACTTCATTGTTATCTGAACCGGAGCTGCATCAATCACGTGAAGGAACTATAAAAGCAATCCACGGGCACCTTCGTGCCTTTGTCCTTACGATTTTTATGCAAATTATTATTTTACATTCATTTGCAGTAACAAAATAATAAATCCTAACTAAACATGGCCCTTTTTGGTCTTGAAATAATTACAATAGTAATTATTTCAAGACCAAATCTTTATTTATCTCAGGGCTTCTGAGATAAATAAAGATCTTTAGACTTCTTAGATTTAAAGACTTAGTGTTCGGATTTTAAAAAAAGCTCATAAATATTTGATTTTGTACATTTCATTGTAACATTGCCTACACAGCCGCTTTTATATTTTGCCATCCATAGGTTGACTGGAACGCCCTTAGCGGAAAGGCCGCTCATCTAATTTAGTTATGTCTTTTTCGAGTATCTTCATAATGTTACTATGGGTAATAAAAGCACTTTTCTTCTTTTCAACAATCGATAAATATGAAATAGAGTAAGTGTAGTTTTTTTTAATATTATTGAAAACATATTCCTTGAGCTTATTCCCAAAACTAAACAGAAGTTACGTCCAATTTCGGTTGGAACTTTAAAAATAAATTTTACAGCTAGTCTGTATAATCCTTTCAACTGTTAGAAATGTATCTTCCATGGGTCATATCTATCATGTAGGTACATATTGTACAAATTCCCATCACGATCGCCATTTGAATACACAAATTTAATAAGTAGATACGTAGAGAACAGTATCTGTTGTGTGTCTGCGATTTTCTAGAGATAGTCTATCGATTCAAAGAATCATCTCATTTGGAACGACGAACTTGTAAGTGGACGTGGGTTTGTTGAAAAACTTAATATTGGATCATAGTAATAGGAATGTTCTAGACCTTTGTGCTTTTTTAAAAAAAATAACCACTACTGCTCAAAGATATCATTTTGTGGACTCTACGGAAAAGGCACTTCATCCCGCGAACACTCAAGGGATACTTAGGTATGGAATCATCTCCCTGCTAAGGTTTCCCAAGGGACAACAGTACGAGGGTTTTCAAAAAGTGTATTTGAATTGTCTTAAAGGGTGTGATGCCTCTGGTGTTGCAAGCAATTAAATATTTTTTATGTGTAAAGACTACAAAATAAAAAAAATCGTACTTTTCCTTTTACTTGTGTTATGAGACCTTTTCTTGCCAAATTTTATTATTCTAAGTCAATGGGGAGTACCCTATAGGTTTTGTTTTACTTTGCGAGTGTCCAAATGTAAGGCATAAATGGCTGTATTTTTTTTGATTGCGCTGTTTTCCAAAACCTCCAAGGGACCGCAGACCTTAAATTAATATCAAATACCTACGCAAGGTATTTGATATTAATTTCCATGCGTTCCTGAGATAAAGAGTCTAGACAGGCAGACAGGCAAACAGTTATACAACAAAGTGATCCTAAGGGTTCCTTATTACTTACATACAGACATACCTTCTCACTATACCTACTATATTATTATATTGTACTTAGACTAGGTATGTTTGTTTAAGTGTAAGTAAATAAATGCCCTTTTATTTTTATTTTTTTATTTATCTTATTTTTTGAAGTAAGGAACCCTAAAAAGGAACAATAAAAATAGTAGTTGATAGCTTTTAGAAAATTAAACAAGCGTCATTTCTTAGCTTTTTTAAACATATTTTAAAGTCCAATAGGTTGGCATCGACAGGGCCATTGAATTCATATCGTGTACATCTTGACGTCAAATGCGCGTACGCAAATAGGGCGTTTTCCTGTTCTTTGTCCCGATCTAGGCATTAGCATGAGTACTAACGTGCGTAAATTCACGATCGAATTTGATTTAGCGATGTAGATCAATGCTCGCATTGAATTTAGTATTTTTTACCTCATGCGTGTACGGGCTGTTAGAGAAATACATTATTTATAATGCGTGCTCTTCAGCGCTAATGTAAAAATTTCAACATTAGTATTCACTGCTCCAGGGTTGTGATACGATTCAGTGATTGGATGACCACATCTTTGAGAAATTCCATCTGTTAAAACCAAGCCACACGCTGAATGATCAATGGATCCTGGATAAAACCTGTTAATTAAACAAGTGTATTAGAGGAATCATTATAATATGATTAAAATTTAAAACCCTAAAGCGCAATGATACCACGGGAAAATAAGTTTCATTTTAATTCAGTTCAGTTCGTTCATTCATTAAAATTAGGTTACAAGCGTTGGTCCTAGTTGCTTTTAAACGTCAAATAATAAATCCAAATACATTATTGTACACCACAAGAAAATTACAAAAATAACAATAACTTTACATAACTAAAAGTACAATGTGCGGTCTTATCGCTTAGATCTTGAGCTATCTCTTCCAGACATTCCAGACATCAAATAAACGACGTAAATATAAATAAATAAATATGTATATACTTACTAGCTTCTGCCCACGGCTTCGCCCGCGAGTAACTTTTTAACTTTTTATCCGAGTACTAACTCGGATAAAAAGTCTGATGTGTAAGCTATATTACTGTAAAGTTTCATCAAAATACTTTCCATCGTTTTTGGGTGAAAGAGTAACGAACATCCATCCTCACAAACTTTCACGTTTATAATAGTAGTAGGATATGAACTATATATACATACTATACAGAAGACAGAAGATTTATGCATACTATAAATGGACGTACCTACCTATTGAGTTATACAGAGCGGGATTATAAATGATTAGTTATAAGATATTTCTGATAAATAAAAGTTTTAAACGCGTGCATTAAATATGGTTAATAACGAGGCATGTTTGACACTGGCAATGCTTCTATTGCAAATGATCGGTCATAAAATTTAGTGTTTGTACATCAGCTTTCAACAGAAAAAAATCTGCAGATCGAAAGACACGGGAAGGGTGGGAACTTTGAAGAAAATCAAATTGCTTCTTCAGATAGGATGAAGTCAAGAGATTTTGAAGAAT
This sequence comes from Perizoma affinitatum, assembly GCA_961405105.1. Taxonomy (NCBI): domain Eukaryota; kingdom Metazoa; phylum Arthropoda; class Insecta; order Lepidoptera; family Geometridae; genus Perizoma; species Perizoma affinitatum. Next base: position 13,695,432 of record OY560189.1, read on the forward strand.
CTTGTGAAGTCCCTTCTTTACAAGTATTTGAGTATTCCGGCGAAAACGAATAGGTAGCCACTAAAGTTTTATACGAAATTCAGAGATATTGTAAAATTTATGTATAACTTTTTTTTTATTTCAATCGCTTCCCGCACTATTCTCTTATAATACGGCGTTCACCAGATAGCACCTTAGGGTCATGAAGCTCGATCCAGTGGTTTGGTCCGCTATGGCGATTATTGATCTGGCGATTTTTGACAGCTGCAATGTGCTCTTTGTCCCTTTCAGCAATTGTCCGCTTCGTTTGCCCGAATTAAAATTATAAGTTTAACGGGTCTTTATTGTCACGCGATAAAGACCCGTTAAGCTTATAATTATATTTAATACAAACATTTTGAAGACACTTAAGTTTATTGAGCTGCACCTATTACATCTCAGCTTGCACTCGTCCGCCGCACCAACGAGGTCGAGGAATTAACCACCTTTTATTTTAAGTTGTTAATGGCTATATCGTCCTTATCATTCGGAATGTCCTTATGTCCTAAATTTACCATACATTTGAGTTTGTAATATAATGTTAATACTGCAATATTACTTAGAAAGCAGTGTTGGTCTAGTGGGCGAAGGCATGTGCCAATAGTGTTAGTGTTCCAATAAGGAGCGATGGGCTTGCAACCTGTCACGTGGAATGCTAGCTTGCAAAACGAGGGCATATACCAAATGTTATGTTTGGACGTGCCTCTGACTACCCTCTACTTGGCGTCCTCAACTCACTGAGTATGTATCTGAGAATGTCCGCTATGGGGAAGACAGTCGTGAGCGTGTTTGTACTGAATTTTCTAGTTACATTTTGCTATAAAATGAAGTGTTGAGTCGAGAACTTCAATATCCAAAGAATATTAGGAGGGTATTTTTTGCGGTACAAGTATATAATCACACTTTGAAGCAGCTTCACTTTGGCGTGGAAGATTTTTGAGACGTACAGACTGTCTTAGCATGTCCAGAATTTCCAGTCGGCCTGTTTTTGGAGTGCACGACGTCATACTATTGTACTCATAATGTCCTACTGTGAAGGGCTTCACTTTGGCGTTTAAGATTTTTGAGACACACTGCACTTTATTGTATTTTCATTACACAGTCCATTGCTTAGCATGTCTTAGCAAGTCCAGAATTTCCAGACGGCCTGTTTTTAGAGTGCACGACGTCTTACTATTGTACTCATAATGTCCTACTGTGAAGGGCTTCACTTTGGCGTTTAAGATTTTTGAGACACACTGCACTTTATTGTATTTTCATTACACAGTCCATTGCTTAGCATGTCTTAGCATGTCCAGAATTTCCAGTCGGCCTGTTTTTGGAGTGCACGACGTCATACTATTGTACTCATAATGTCCTACTGTGAAGGGCTTCACTTTGGCGTTTAAGATTTTTGAGACACACTGCACTTTATTGTATTTTCATTACACAGTCCATTGCTTAGCATGTCTTAGCAAGTCCAGAATTTCCAGACGGCCTGTTTTTAGAGTGCACGACGTCTTACTATTGTACTCATAATGTCCTACTGTGAAGGGCTTCACTTTGGCGTTTAAGATTTTTGAGACACACTGCACTTTATTGTATTTTCATTACACAGTCCATTGCTTAGCATGTCTTAGCAAGTCCAGAATTTCCAGTCGGCCTGTTTTTAGAGTGCACGACGTCTTACTATTGTACTCATAATGTCCTACTGTGAAGGGCTTCACTTTGGCGTTTAAGATTTTTGAGACACACTGCACTTTATTGTATTTTCATTACACAGTCCATTGCTTAGCATGTCTTAGCATGTCCAGAATTTCCAGTCGGCCTGTTTTTGGAGTGCACGACGTCATACTATTGTACTCATAATGTCCTACTGTGAAGGGCTTCACTTTGGCGTTTAAGATTTTTGAGACACACTGCACTTTATTGTATTTTCATTACACAGTCCATTGCTTAGCATGTCTTAGCAAGTCCAGAATTTCCAGACGGCCTGTTTTTAGAGTGCACGACGTCTTACTATTGTACTCATAATGTCCTACTGTGAAGGGCTTCACTTTGGCGTTTAAGATTTTTGAGACACACTGCACTTTATTGTATTTTCATTACACAGTCCATTGCTTAGCATGTCTTAGCATGTCCAGAATTTCCAGTCGGCCTGTTTTTGGAGTGCACGACGTCATACTATTGTACTCATAATGTCCTACTGTGAAGGGCTTCACTTTGGCGTTTAAGATTTTTGAGACACACTGCACTTTATTGTATTTTCATTACACAGTCCATTGCTTAGCATGTCTTAGCAAGTCCAGAATTTCCAGACGGCCTGTTTTCGGAGTGCACGACGTCATACTATTGTACTCATAATGTAAGTTACTCACCGATACCGCCGAGATTATATCATCGATTACTCATCATACTGCCGATAGAGCATTGGTTTTTACGTTTCGCTCCCATTTCATCGCATATCTGAACAACGGAAGCTAATGTTATTTTATATAATGACTAGCTTCTGCCCACGGCTTCGCCCGCGTGGTACCCGTATAAAAAGTAGCCTATGTGTTATTCTAATGTATAAGCTATACTAGCTTTTGCCTACGCCTTCGTCCGCTTTGTACCCGGATAAAAAGTAACATATGTGTTATTCTGATGTATAATCTATATACACCAGAATTATGACTGTAAAGTTTCATCAAAATCCGTTCAGTAGTTTTTGCGTGAAAGAGTAACAAACATACATCGTCACAAACTTTTGCGTTTATAATAGTAGTAGGATATATGTATTTTAGATTAGATTGATCTATTTATACTATGGACTCTGTATTTGTAAGTGTACTTTACTGTGCTTCCTAAAATTTATTTGTTATATTATAAAGGCCGAGATAGACTGCGAGCATAAGCACCAACTACACACTACATGATTCAATGTCTGGAGTAAAGTTTTGGTATGGTGTGCTTTGTAAAGTTCCTTCACTTATGACTATTACTATGCGATGCGTGTGTTTAGTCTGTCTCCTTCCTTTACACCCTAAACCGTGAAACTTTCTAATTAAGTACCGGTAACCACCTGTTCGTACGCAACAAAAGGTGTATGCTTTTATGCCACTATAATTGTTTAAAAAAATACCTTGATATCTGTTCAGCATGCAAGTAACGTCAATTTTTTATAGTTTTACTATGAAATAAATTCGGCAACCAACTGCAAAGCTCAATAAATCCTAGGTTGCGTTCTTTGTTGGATTTGGTAATAAATTATCGTTAACAATAGGGAGTACGTATGTACGTTACAAGGCCAGCAATTAATTAATGTTTCGACATTTTTTTTTAACAAAATAAAGCTTTTAATTGCTTTAGCTAACTATGTTTGCTGATTACTAATGAGTTTGCTCTATTTTGTTGCATAAATAACGTTTCAAAGTGAATGATTCGTTTTTCATCCTAACGCCTTGTATGAGGAACCGCTTTTGAAAGAAAGAAAAAAGCTATTTGTGAACGTTGTTCATATGTACTTAATAATACACGGGATACACACAAAAAAAAAATTACAAATATAATTATTAACATTGCCAGATAGAAATAATACAGGTATATAATATATGAAAATACTACCATTTGGAATATGTTCCTCCCGATACCATCTGATACCAAATTAGCGTCCAACTTAGCATTAGTTCTGTCATATTATGGCAACACCAAGCTGATCTTCCGTTGGAACCATAGCATGGCAATGCATACCTACCACGGTCATCAGTTGGGCTATCTGCCACTCCATACATTACAAGTTAACCTTATATGTTACTAGCTTCTGCCCACTCGTCCGTGTGGAATCCGGATAAAAAGTAGCCTATGTGTAATTCTGATGCTATAAGCTATATTACTGTAAAGTTTCATTAAACAGTTTCATTAACTTTCAGTGGTTTTTGCGTGAAAGAGTAACAAACATCCAAACTTTCGCGTTTATAATAGTAGTAGGATTTGAAGGCAAAGCAAACAGGCATGCGTCCCACTAGCAGATGATAAGCGATTACCGTTGCCTATTGCCTGCAACATCACAGACATTGCTGACGCGTTCTACAGACCAAAGTGTCTGTAATTTTAATTTTACGTATGCAAGAAGTTTATCAGTCATGTAGTTTCCATAATACAAGCTCTGTTCTGCGTCTAGTAATTTTGTATTTTTTTCTCTTTCCGGCCATGCTTCTTTGTGTGGATTGAAGTTTATGTTGGTGAGTTTTAGTTAGCGCACATGTTTGGCACACATACGTTAGTATTGGGTGAATGCAGATGTTGAATAGCTTTCCTTTACAGATGTGCTCATTTCCTTGTCTTTCATAATCTCCTTGAATGACCAGTGTAGCGACATCTCTCGCCACATGACTGAGCTACGTTACACACAAGAGCTAACACAGATGGCACTGCATTGGAGTGTCTAGATCGAGGTGTTCACTCAACTTAACATATATAATACCTCCGACAAACAACTGTCGGTACTAGGACCCCGGGCAAGTGGATCAGATTTATCAGCCCGGTGGAAGATCTTCCCCTTTGCAAATGCCAACAATACCATCCGTGTTCTCCATAACCCGTATTGCTTCCAGGCTTTTCCTATTTTTGCTTCAATTTCCTTGCTGGATATGTTTCTGTTGTAATTAGTTGACCTAGATACACATACTCTCTTCGGAGGGTACTTGCACCGACTTGCAATGAGGGAAATAAGCCAAATCTGCCATCACTGCGGCGCCCCCGAGGATACGGCACAGCATACTCTAGAGATATGCAGTGCCTGGGCGTCATAACGTCAGGTGTTAGAGGCGGTGGTTGGACAGGATCTTTCGTTGTCGAGCGTAGTGGTCGCTATGCTCGATAACGAGAGGGCCTGGGAAGCCATGGTCTCCTTCTGCGAAGACGTTATCTTGCAGAAGGAGACGGCAGAGCGGATCAGGGAGGAAGATCCTCAAACTGAGCCGCTTCGCAGGCGGAGGAATGGAAGGAGGCGGCGGCAATTCCTTCGCCTTCTTCCGCTCGATAGGGGCCAGCAGGGTTTGGGTACGAGGACACCTACCCCTGCATTACACTGGCCTCCTGCGTCGGGGGATGCAAATAATCCAAGGCATCCCCCTCCCCCACAAGGGGGGGACCGAGGGGAACCCGTAGCCCTGTCCAGTGCTAACGCGCCGTCAAACGATTAGTTTGACGACGCATTAGCCCTAAGGTGAAAAATGGAATATCGATGGGTTTTTAGTCGGTATGCCACCAACCACTAGCACTTTGTTAGTGGTCTGGTTGGTGAGCCCGACAGACCCCCTCAGGTCTCCTCGGGCCGAAGGACATGCGAAAAAGCATTTACCCATCGTAAAAAAAAAAAAAAAGATTCACATACTCTATTAAGTCTTATGGTGTGTTTCTCTCGGTTGGTCATTGTCTTTGTTCTTTGTGTGTTCGTCAGATTTTAATGTTATTAATGTAGTTGTTATTCGAAGATGATTGGCAAATTTTATTTTGTTAATAATTAAAAAACAGAAAAAACGACATTTTTATTTATCTTTGTAAATGTTACATGCACTCCAATTTGTCATACAAATATTACATATGTACTAAAGAGGTTACAAAAAGGAAAATAAATCACAAGCTAACACAACGTAAAACTGTAATGTATGACCAAAAATTATAAGTCACAAAATTATTATGATATTGATAGCCCCGTGCTCTGATACTGCTTCATTATTTAAAAAAACGTACTTAACTTACTTTTTTTACTTCGGCCCTGAACAGTAAAGTATTATTTTAACTTATATAAATAGGAAAACAGTTATACAATTTAATAAATACAGAAATAAAAAAATATATTTCTTGCGTTTCGTGTTATAAATATGAGTGTCCTCTTTATTGTCATATGGATGCAAAAGTAATGTGAAGCATTCTTCTTAGTACGTTTTTTGGATTATTTTTCCTAGATGCCGTTATCTCGTTGTCCTATTTAGAGGTCAAACTAGCTGTTCAAACGATCCACCTTTCGCCGATTGTTTAAAATGCAAATTTTGAGAATAAACCATAGTAACAAATCCTGGGCGAAGTCACCGCATTGAAATGTTCTTCGATGATTCTGGGAAGTGTCTTCCTAACTGTGCGCAAGCGCAAGTTTAGTAAACAAATAGTAAACTCATCGCTTGACGTTGATCAAGTCACGCCTTGATTTTCATAAACGTGGCGACCGTTAAAATTATGACTCCTAGAGTCTACGCCTGTAGATAAAAATATTATTGTATGACTTCCGATGTGTTCTCAAATTGTAAATGTGGAAATAGCATCCACTGTTATTTAAACTGAAATTCTTCGATAATAACTAATTGGTCGTTGCATCTACATCGCCAGTTGTAAGCGATGATATGTAGGTATGCATATTTTTGTTTCGATGTTATAGTTTTATATTTCGTATGTAAATACATATAATTTTAACATAAGTTGATTGTTTTACATCAAAATCGTCACAATATCTCGATATATTATGTTTGATATTGTGTGTGACCACATTAAGAAAATGTATATTATCACTTGCGACTTTATTGATTTCACCCAACTACCGAAAAGTAGGTTCCGAGTTAAGTAGTTGCAATAATATGCCTTATCAAGTTATCAAACTTACCAGGTGTTTCCAAGAGCGAGGGTCATAAAATTGAAAAACTACCCGTTTTTTGTACTAAAAATAAAATTAAGGTCTGAAACCAATTGAAAATTGTTTCAAGCCTTACTTAGGCCTATCCAATACGGCCAGATAATCTCACTTTTTCTCTCTATATTTTTTAAGGCATCTGTAATATGCCTGTAATCCCCATAGTTCAAAAATCCGCATCTTGTAACATTCATCAAAATAGTTTCAGTCATTCTCGAGTGTGAACAAACAATATAAAATAGGTATGTATGTACATAATTACAATATACTAGCCGTTCAATTCGGCTACACGCGTGTAACATTATTCGCTGCGCGTGCGCATCTCATCACTATGCGCGCGCCGCAGCCGTCTATGAATACCATTACAGATTTAACTTTTCGTACATAACCGGCTGACGTGACATTGAACATGTCGAATTTCCTAAATAAATAAATTACAAATCAAGTAAGCTTTATGTATATTTATACATTGTAAAAACGTAAAAACGGGATTTTTCACGTACCGCACTATCGGTGAAGGCACCGACTAAGTTTAGAATAATCAAATTCACGATAGTTTTTAGAATAAAAATATATTTAGAGTTTGATACGCAGATTTGTCTACAATTAAATTGTAATGAAGCCTGTAGGTATAATCATTAGTTTTATACGTCTTTTGGGGTTTATCTATTTTATTATTTTCTCAATACGTCCCGATCACGACATTTTGTCGTATAAAACTTATAAATGTTTACTGATCACGAAAACATGTAGGTCTTGTTAAAATGTATTTTGTACCTATGCCTTGTAGATATATTTTCATTATTGTTGGCGTTCAGTATGTTTAGCAAAAACGTCAGTGACCTGACGGTAGCAACTTTTTAGAAAACCAAAGCTTGTAACTACTTACATTGCATTGATTTACACGCAGGCGCCATACTCCAAAATCAACGAAAGCTATTTATGTGTTTGAATAAATTTATAATTGCTTAGCATGGACGTTACAAGACATCGGATTTGTTTATAGGAGTATATGTCCCATATTTTACCTTTGCCAATAACTAGCAAACGTGCGCCAACACTCAATCTCAAATGTACCTACCTACTCCTCAAATTTGTTCAGAGCAAGCGTCAGGCTTGCTCGCTGCTCAGAGCAGTATTATATTTTTTAACGATGCTTGCAGCTTATGCATAATGAGGCCCAAAAAGCCCTGTCTGAAAACCAGAAATTTTCTAATATTTACGTTCGATGTTGCATATTTTTTTGTATATGCTAAGAACCATCTGTTTGTGGGTCGTGATCTTTATGTGATTATGTTAGACTCTGGCTTTTACTACAAAGTGCTAGTAACTGTTGGGGGAAACTTGCCTTATTAAATGCATGGTGAGCTGCATTTTTTTCTGTATAAAGTACATCAAATATTTTTTTTATATAATTCAAAGTTCTATATTCTAAAATATAAGGTTTATGAAGAGTTTTACAGTCTTTAAGAAATCTTTGAATACCATTTTTAATTTGGTTGTTAATGCTTTATTTGAACGCGTCTTTTTAACATAAAAAGATAAAAAAGCAAACAAGAAGCCTGTACAAGTTGATTAAGTAACATTTATACGTAGCTTTAATGTTTAAATATTAGAAAAAAAAACAAAACTAAGGTTATTGATGCTCTACATCATTGTCGAAGACTGAAATGGAAATGGGCAGGCCATGTAGCAAGAACGAGAGATAGGAAATGGACGAGAATATCAACAACTTGGCGCCTGTAAACAAAAAAGAGGTAGATCACTGGAAAGATGGGAAGACGAAATTAAAGAAACAACGAAATTAAGGAATACTATTGCTACTAAAAGACAGATATGGCGAAATCTGGAGGGCACCTTTACTCAAAGTGAGGTCTCATAATTAAAAAAAATGAATTAATATATAAAATGCATCCATGTACATTTTGTGATATTTATAATAATTAAATTAGTTAAAAAGGAATAAGGTACTTAATTTAAAAATATATATAAGTGCTAATGCTGATATTGTAAAAATTCGGAGGAAAAATAAAAGGCTTATTATTATTATTATACGTAGCTTTATATGTATTTTATAAATCAAATATATCAAGTGAAAACATATTTATTTGGAAAAATTACAAATTGACAAACAATGATTCTCGCAGAAGTAAATAAATACTGTGCCGCAAACATAAACATCCTCATCCGTTTAACTTACAGGGTTCCACAATAACAGATTCACGACAAGGAAAGTGAGTTATATAAAACAATATGAAAATATAGGTCAAGTTAAATAGAGTTAATACTAATCTATATCTTGTATACTAATAATAAAGCAGAAGCGTTTGTATTTTTGTTTCATTGTTTTTTTATTTAAACGCGCAATTCTCTGGCACCACAGACTAAAAAATATTTTAGTATTTGATAGCCCAATTCATAAGAAAGGTTATAAGCTATTTAACATCACGGCCCATAAGAGTCAAGAGTTGCGGGTTTGCGATGAAAAAAGACAACCCCCTAATTTTCGTCTACGCGTGATACTGACTAGTTAAGTTACAATGATTTGTATTATTTAAATTTGAAATAAAATTTATTATTAATAAAAGGTTCTGTTTCACCTTTAGACGGAACCTCAAAAAATAAAGGTTACTAAAACCATTCTAATTAGTGCTATACAAACTTATATGTATATTTTGTATGGTTATTTAAGAAATATTCTTGGCCTCTGCGACCCTGGCTCCGTCCTGCAGGTTTGTTCGGGTGTTGGTCCTGGCCTGCCGGCTCGATGGACTCCTCACTTGCAGCTGAGTTTCCACCACTACCTCTTCCACAAATGGACTTTCGTTATCTGGAATAAAGGGATGTGACATTTATTTTATGGTCTTTTATTATGAGTATCTACAGTAACTCTCAATTCTAGTTATGCATTTTATTTGTTGGGCCTCAACTTGACCTGTTATTTTAAAACTTCTCTAGTTCTGAACTGCGTAACTTGATTATTTTATTGCCTTAGCTAGTTAATTTATCCTACGCGAGTCCTATATATCCTTGTAAATGGCTGCTATAATTAGTATCTTGACGTTACGAGCTCGAGAAAATGTCTCAAATGAGATTCAAAAGACATTTCCTGTCTACAATAAGTTAATTTTAGTAAAATTTTAAAACCATGTGTTTTCTATCGTTTATTGCTTATTCGTTTATCGTTTTGTGCGCCCTATGGACTAGTTCCACTTGATAACGATTCTTGAAGACATATAAATCGATTGCACATAGGTATGTTATAGCTGTTTTGGAGATAATTGGTACTAGACAAAAATACAAACAAACAAGCTAATAGCAAATGCATATACGGGCTACTTACGACGCATGTATAAAGTACGATACCTTTTTGAAAGAAATACATTTAGCAGCACTCTCACATATGCAAACTTGTTTCTCAAGTTTTTATTATCTGTGTCAAACGTAATGAAAATAAATGAAGCATTGTTGTTTACGAATACCTACACTAGAATCTTAAAATGCAGGCCAAATTGAACTACGAACATACGATAGTTTTTGACTCCTCAATCAATATTATCAAATGGTCTAAACTAGTTTTTAACGAATGAATCGTTAATATGAACTTAAGTGTAAAGTATTATTTCTTACTTAAGTAAGGTTTTGAATAAGAGAAATTGAATTATGAGTTTTTGCAAGTCAATTCAAAGCACATTAGATAAACAAATTTGTGACTCTCAGGTCAAATAGTGAAGAACATAAGTGCCAACTTACTATTTATTTTGTGTACGGACTGTTAGTCTATAAGGCCTTGGCCCGTGACACATAAAGTAACGACGACATTCAACATAAGTCATTTTGTTGTGAATCTAGGATTTTAAGTTACGGACCTTTGTATACCATGTTGTAAAACAACAAGGCTAAGCACGTACCTTTAGTTCCAGTCTCAAGCGCGTTCCTAGCCGGGGCTGCAATGACAGCCATCACACTTAGTGCCAGCAAGAGGCAAAACAACGGTACACGCATCGTGGACGATGTCATCTGTCGCTCTGTGCCTTAAAACTGTGCCCCTCTGTGACTCAAACATAGATTGTTACTCATGTATTACAGAAACACTCGCGTAAGCAGCTACTGAGTTATTCTGCAATGTTAACAAATAAAACGACCTCTGTGGCACAGTGGGCGAAGTTCTGCCTGAGACGCAGAAGGTTGAGGGTTCGATACTCGTCGCGGGACAAATGTTTGTAGGAGCTGCAAATCTGTCTCGGGCCTGGGTGTTTTCTATGTACCTATAATATTAATGTAATACAAAATCAAATCATGTAGTTCCCATAACACAAGCTCTGCTTAATTTGGGGCTAGATACCTACAAATTTTAATAATAATAATGACATTATTATTATTATTTTTTAGGTATTTATTAATAATTTTGGCGAGGCTTTTGTGCATTTAAATAAAGCTATTATAGTGAGGATACAAGTAATCTAAAGTAGTACCTAACCTATAAAAGTAACAGATTATTTTGATATCACAAATCGTTAAACAAGTAATATATTCATAGAAAATACTTGATCGCGCTACTCTGCTGATATATTAAAAATATATTATTTTATATATTATTTTTTATATAATTTACACTCAAAAATAAATATTTCAACTTTTATTCTCAGCTTTCAGGTTTTAGGAAATATAGTAAAATATTTTTTATTACGCGTCTTTATTGAGGTCGCGCGCTTAAGCTAGTTAAGTATAATATTCTGAGAATGACCCAGGTGCAAGTTGCATAACGAAATGTGGTGGGTGTCGGTGCGATTTCCAATTCCCTCATTTAAGGTTGTTCTAGAAAAGGTGGATAAAATACAGTAAAAACTTAAGTTTCGTTAAAAAAAATTATGCAACTTTAATACGTCGGTGCGCAGAAAATATAAAACAAAATGGCGAAGAATGTGGAGACAAATTAATTACTTCTAACTCAATTAAATATTAATTTATAGGTTTTTGGAAGTTCTTTAGTAGCCTTTTTTATCTTAAAACATACTCAGTTTCTGATTTTGAGAAATAAAATATGAGGTGCGGTCTCTGAACAGGTTCTTAAGCAATAAGCAATAAGTAGGTAGGTAGTTTGAGAAAACAAAAATGAATCAGGGTTTGTGAATACTAGCCCTCACACTAGGATTCCCTGTGTCGTGAGTGGCTTGTCTCTTCCGGGAATAATTATGATATCGGTTGGGAGTTTACAAATTTGATAAGTATATGTAGTTAAACTAACTCTTAAGTTAAATTTTATAATTATAAGAATTATAGTATAATAATATAAATCTTAGCGATAGCTTTAGATACGATGATAGGTAAATACTAAATGACGGGCAAACTTATGTTAATAGTCAGATAGAAATTAATTCTAGTCTAGTAGGCACTTAGTAAGTATTAACAACAACATACGTAGGTATACAACATAATAACTAGTTTTCATTCCAAACATAGGTAGGTAGGCACAGTCAGTGACAAAAGTAGATTAAGTACGGTCTCGATTTTATAACTCAAATATATCTGGAATCCATGCACTTTAGTTAAAACATTGGGTTACATCTTCCTTAGGGTACTACTGCTTTGCCGTTCCAATGTGTCTCACTAGTGGGCAAAGAAAACTGCGCACAGAAAAAGCTTATTCAAACTTAAATTGTTAATCTTCTTTTTAAATTTGATGCTGACTGTACAACCTACTACTTTATGATTGCTGAGACTGTTGCACAAGTTAGCATACGTTAGTTAGGTACCTACCTAGATACCTACGCATATACCTGTTTCAGGTTATTCACACCCATTTAGTTTTGATGATATTTTACTTTTTTCGGTTTGCTAGGAGTAATGTTCGTTCTATTGCTAATCTGTATTACCAGTATAATTAAATATAATTTTAAACCTATTTTTTTTTAATAAAATAATATATAAAGAACACTTCCCGATTAAAAAAAAACAATTTGCGTTCTTGCTGGATAAATACTAAAATAAATATCTAAGTTTCTTGTAAAAAAAAATACATAAACTATCAGAAATAAAACACCTCTAGGTAAGTAACTAATATTTCATTAAAATACAAATCACAATAACATTTAATCATAATAACGTGAAAATTTTGTAATTTTCAATGCATTTTTTAGGATCTATCATTATATCATTTTTAGGTTATCTTCGCCAGAAGTTAAAAAGTGGACTGATATTCGAGTAAGGCCAACCCGATCTCATTGAGTTTATATTCTGGAAAGATGGTTGTCTGAACATGAATGTGTTTGGAAACCAAGGGTTCAGACTCCTCGAGTTAAATGTGGTGAAAGGATCCTGATAGATCATATCACTTGGCTTAAACTGACTCGACGATTTTACCATAGTCTGAACAGCTGGCTTCTTGGTAGATTTAACAAAGGAAGAGTCTTCTGGAAAACCTGATCTAGCAACCGACGTAACAGACACGGATCCAGGTCCGTACTTTATCTGTCCAGCTGTGAATTTCCCATTTTCTTGGTTTGAGAACGATATTGGCTCAGGTATTTTGTCTCCAGAACGGCCCATGGGGAAGTAGAAGGGATTTGAAGCGGAAGGGAAAAAGTTGACTCCACTGATGGATGAGACGCGACCATTCCTGGACATGACTCCAGCGATGCTAGCCATTCCAAAACCATTGTTGGTTTTGAAAGTTTTGATTATGGTTTGTGGATCTTGTTCCCCTGAAAACAGAAATGACTAAATATAGATAGATAGATTGATAAACCATTTTTAAGGACATTAAAAAAAAGAATATTTAAACAGTTTGCAGTAAGCGCTACAGTTTTCATGACGTTATCAGAATCATATTTTATACAACTAATATGTGAATCGAAAATAGGTTACCTGTCAAAGCAGTGGCTACCACCATCGACACCGATATAACGACAAAGAACCTTCTCATTGTGACAGCAGATAAATAAATGCAAGATCAGCCCAAAATTCTCACTTTATATCCACCGTAGAATTACAAGTTTAGTCTGACGACTCATTTATGGTATTCAAAACAGTTAAATATTGATAGAGATAGGAGACATACCAATTTACGTCTAGTAATTTCTCTATTATTAAACAAGTTAATTTAGTTGCGATAAATAAAAAAACTATTAATTCACATCGTGATAACGTGTCATGGTCCGCTATATTGGTTTTTGCGGAGGATCGGCGAAGTAACAGTACTTTTATTGCCGGAAACTATCGGTTAGGATGTTCGCATTGTGCTGACGAGATTGTATTGTTTAGTAAGATGTTCCCAATAACAAACAAGCAACCTCTGTGACGCAGTGGGCGAAGGCTCGCCTGAGATGCAGAAGGTTGCGGGTCCCGCCGCGGGACAAATGTTTGTATGATCTACAAATATTTGTCTCGGGTCTGGGTGTTTTCTATGTATAATATGTATCAGTAATGTAGTTCACATAACACAAGCTCTGCTTACTTTGGGGCTAGGTGATGCTGTGTGAAAAATTACCAACATTATTATTACCTATATTCTTTAAAAACCCTGACATGTACCACATATTGCAAAGCCTCTTAGTGACGTGTAAAACTAAAATCAAATACAAACGGCACACAAAGTGTTAAAACTTGATGTCTTTAATTATTACTGACGCCGTTTCACTTTCCATTGTCTATCACAGTACCTCTGTAGTGACTTGTGACAGTAAAACCAATCTAAAAACCACACTTGAAAACATATCGAGCTCGAGAATATGTCGCAAATGAGATTTTCTAACTACAATCTTATTCAAACAACAAGTTAATTTTAGCTAAATTTGAAATCCTTTAACATGTTTTTTGCCTATTGCAGCGCGAACCAGGGACTTGTGGGAATCTACGAACTATCCTAGAAGATATACCTTTCCAAAAAATTGCATTGCAATTGGTTAAATTCGCATAACCCAAAAGCAGACAAGCTCCTCTAACGCAGGGTCCTGTGTAATCGTGTTAAAATAAGGTAATCCCGAGTGTCGCAAGCGCAACTGTCAGTCCAAAATCGCGAGAGTTTATTTCCCACTTCTAAGTTACATTATTAGATTAAAAAAAAAACAAAAACAAAAAAACAAACACGCTCACGACTGTCTTCCCTATGGTGGACATCCTCAGATACATACTCAGTGAGTAGATCTTTGAGGATACCAAGTAGGGGGTAGTCAGAGGCACGTCCAAACATTACATTTGGTACATGCCCGCATTTTGCAAGTAAGCATTCCACGTGACAGGTTGCAAGCCCATCGCGCTTATTGGAACACTAACTGTTGGCACATGCCTTCGAATTTTTGGTTCTAGGGCATGCCGGTTCTCTTCACCGTTTTGAGGACGTGTTAATGCGCACATAAATATTTCGAGTGCAAAAATCCATTGGTGCACGACCGGGTTCGAACCCACGACCTCCGGATCAGAAGTCGGGGTATCGCCCACTAGTAAAATTTAAAAAGCTCAGTATATTTTATCTCCACTTAGTGCTTTAGTAAAATTTATATAGACACTTTTATAGTGGGTAAAAAATGCTTTTATTTACTCTTATATTGTGTCTAATTCTAGTGTACAGTTAGCCACCGTATTCGTGATTTTAATTTATGAATGCCTGGGTGTGTTTTATTGCCTTTTTATAAATCTTTACTGCCCGAGGCTGAATGATATTCATTAGTCAGAGACATTTGGCGGCGACATTAGTTTTAATTAACACTATCTTTCACGGTTTTAAATAAACATTCACTAACATATATAACTAGCTATACGTAGTTACTACATTTGCTTACGTTTTTGTTAAAATCTTTTTATTTTTTGTTAAAATCCTCATTTTTTGACCTGAATTCATAATTCTGTTTAAAATCTCCGTTGAAAGAAGATACTATTACTAGTACTTATCATAATACTTTGTTATAATATAAGCTAGTTTACAACAAGTTAATTCTCAAAAATTAAAAGAATACCCCGATTGTTGCAGTGAAAATTTGAAAATGTCATCTTTTCATATTTTGACCTCAAAATGTAAGTCCAAGCTTACCATAGCAGCAGCAGTATCCTAGATTCTGTTTATTGGATTCATCTGGACTCTCTGAACCCCAGTCAATGCTCAAATACTCTTCAAAAAAGTTTTAAGAGCTGACGATTCCGGAACTAGCTGCACCAATTACCATCAAACGGATTAGCACAATCTCGAAAACACCAGATTTCATGCAAAAACTTTTAGCATGAAGTCTAAAAGTAACTTTTAAAACGTTTTTTTCCAAAAACACGGTAAGTCTAATTTAAGTTAGGAATATAAAATTCAAAGCTTTTACCATCCAATCATAAATTATCAACTGAGAACAAATAAGGTGTTCCAAGTAAAGATGACTACCTAAATGATCTATCTACATAATAGTAATTACTAACATCTGATCTATTAATCTTCCTGAGTCATGATCAGATAAATCTTTAGTTCGATGACCTGCCATTGCTCCCAGTGGTTCAATCCATCATTAACGATGGTTTATTGTAGGTATATAAACACGGGTCAATGATTATAGCTTCATTGCTACAGCCATTAGACCGAGAGAGTACTTCATTAGAAATAAAATGTCACCGGTTCATTTTCTTTTTTTCTGTGCTCTTGCATTGTTTGAAGTCTATTCAGTGCCTATTGTTTTAAAAGGTTTGTGAATAATGATACTTACTCCAAACTATAATGGTAGATTTTTGGTGATATCAGATTGTCAGAACCATAGGACTTACACTTAAAAATGTCCTGCCAAACCCTACATAGGCCGCTTTTTTACGTTATTTTGTAAGTGGCGATGGGTTTGCAACCTGTCTCATGAAATTAAAAGTACTTGCAAAACGCGGGTATGTGTCAAATGGAATGTTTGGATATGACTTTGATGACCCCCTACTTGGTCTCCTCAAATATCTACGTACTAATTAGGTATCAGCGAATTTCCATCATGGGGTATGCGTGTTTGTTTGATTATTTTTTGTTCCTCTGTAATATGCAATATTCGTCCTGGTAATGAGTCTTTATGGAGAGGCAACACCCGGGTACTATGAAAAGCCACCATAGTAAAATTTTGTAACTGTTCTTCAATAACATCTTTGATTGACATGTCATTTTTGTTCACAGAATCAACCCCAAATGGAGAGTCAATTATCGCAATATCATCGTCGGATCCTGAGATAGAGAAGTTATTTTTGAACAGATATACATCACAGCGAGCAAGCCCGGAAAATAGTCTTTTAAGATCAAACTTCTATAATCCTGGAGTGCAAAGTTACAGTCTTTCTACTCCCGAGAAAACCATCACCGGAACTGGTCGCAGCTTCGATGAAACTAACCCATTTTTTGTACCATTTTTATT
This sequence comes from Perizoma affinitatum, assembly GCA_961405105.1. Taxonomy (NCBI): domain Eukaryota; kingdom Metazoa; phylum Arthropoda; class Insecta; order Lepidoptera; family Geometridae; genus Perizoma; species Perizoma affinitatum. The sequence continues at coordinate 13,712,454 of OY560189.1, forward strand.
GACTCCTAATTTAGACGGGTTTCAATTGAATAACTGGTTAAGAAACATTGAAAATGTTTATGAGACTGACCCTAGCTTTACCGGCGAAGGTGAGATCAGAACAGTGACGGCTGTAAATAATAACGGTCATGTCTACGGCAAAGTCGAGGCGGGTCATTTAGATAATAAGAGACCATAATTTTAGACAGATCTCAATTATTTATAACGGTGAAAAATGTTAAGTGTATCTTGATTTGAGGAGGTAAATAAACGATAATCATAAATTATTTGCAGTCTTTAATTGACATCACACCCACAGGGCAAATATGTAGGACATACCTCATGTAAGGATATGGAAACAAGCGCTATGCGGTCGTTTCAATATCTTTGGTAATTATTCTAGAGCTTATAGTAGTAATCAAATTAGTAGTAGGTGCCCGCACCAGTGTTAACAGCATGAGAGTGGGATGCCTGGATGCCTCCGGGGCCCCCGTTGATGGATGTAGCTCCGCTGTGCTGAACATTTCTACCATTCTGCTGTACGGTCTGCGCGGTGCTACCACCAACTCCATCCACGTTTTCAACTGCAGCCACGGCCGCGTTGAAACCCCCTTGCTCATCCAGAGTATGAGCCCGAGAACTGGCCTGTCCGAAATTGTTTGCCGAGGAAACGGCTGAGGCACCGTAACCAGTGCTCACGGCAGAGGACACGGCAGATCCTCCAAATCCAGAGTTCCCGAAGCGGTATGGACTGGCGCTAACCGCGGACGCCACGGAACCGGCAGGTCCGTTTTGTGCTAGGGCGATGGAGGTGCCGAAGTTATGCTGAGGATTCTGCTGGAGAGCTGAGGAGACGGGGTTTCCATAACTATCGCGGAGTTGTGGAGCTCTGAAATGGTTATAGCCGAGGTTGTACGGGTAGGAGTAGTAAGGGATGGCGGTTGGGGCGGAGAAGGCTGGGTACGCCGTGTGGTATGTGTTAGGGTTGGTTTGTGCGTAGCCGACTCCCCTTGCGAAGGTGTTGCCATCTGTGGCTCCGATGCCGGCGCCGTAAGCCTCAGCGTCGCCGGTTTGGAAAGAAGCACCGATGCTGTTAGAGTGCTTGATGCCACCGATGTCGCTGGCGAACCCACTTCCGAAGCCATATGCGATGCTTGGTGATCGGCCAGCGCGAAAGATCGTCACTCCGGGTAAGGCTAAATAAGAAAACGAAAATATATGTTCAAAAGCTCTGCTATTGAGTATCAAAAACAAGTTAATTTTTACAAAATTTATAAACCTATGTTGTGTATATTCGTCATCGATTGTCCCCTAGTGACTATACACAATTTAACCTATCTAAGAACCAGCCTTAGCAAACTAAGCGCTTATAAAAAACATATTACAATCCGATAAGCCGTTTTTTTAAATAAATAGTAACAGAAAAACCAACAAACAAACACGTAATAATAATGCTCTTATGCTCTGTAATGCTCTTGACGTCCGTCGCTGGTAAAAATACTAAACTTGTTAGATTTCAATATGTCATTTTTTTAATCTAGCGTAGGAGGCGGATTGAAAATTAATATAATTTTGTGACTCATCGTCCTTTATCAAGAAAAGTAGACATACATTTCGCATTAGATACCTAAAACTGTAACTGCCACTGTTATTAAAACAGTGACCTCTTGTCGGAAAAAGTGTTGATAATTTGATGAGAAATTCGTCCAATTTTGCCATTGTAATTATAAACAATGGGGCTAAGTCACCTTCAAACTCACCAGAGAAGTAGAAAGGCTTTGCACAGCAGGTGGCGACCACCGCGGCAAGTACTATAAACTTGGCTGCCATATTTACACCTTCACAGAATGCTTATGCCTTTCTCCAATGTTTAAGAATATTGTTGATTCATTTCTCTATGCTTATATACCAGTATCATCTTTCCCCCCACCAGCAGACACTGGGTCAGAACTGAAGACCCGGAGGCATTGACACTCATAAATATAAATTTTATCTAACACGTCACCGAAAACAGTTTTTGATCGGTTCATATTGATGCCATAAATTTTATATACAGTGTCATCAGATACAGTGTCATATACAGTGTATTCTTAAACGGGCTAACAGAAATGGCATGCCAATGTTCTTGTATTTAAGATTGAAAAAAAACTTCAAACTTGCACCTAACCAAAGAAGGTTTAATGATCATCACATCGTATATCTTGGTTATTAATCTGTAATTCTTTTTTATATGATTTCTTAATAGCTATAAGTTTATTCGATTATAAACTTTACGAACTTTACGAGTTTGTTTCTTGTAATTATGAAACAAGCAATAAAGGATATAAACAATTAAGGAAAAAGCTATTTTTAATTGTTTTTTGCTTAACATACAACCAAAACCCAGCTCAGGTCAAGAACCACTAAATGTACAAAATTCGCTGTACCGAATATATGTTTATAGATCATAGTTAGATAGATAGATAAATCATTTATTTGCAACTACTTATTCATAAGGTATATAACTAAGATGGTTACACTGCTGATGATGTAAGTAGCTACAAATTGAGGTAGGAGTCAGAATAAAGCGCCGCAGACCTGGTGTAGGTAAGTAGCGCGCTGATCTTCCGTCCTCTCCCAACATCAGTAGCAGATAGCTTCGATATAAAAACAAAGATTAATTTTCTAACCAGGTACTTATACTAAGCTTAAATAGTTCAATACATTTATTTACTATATTGTATACAAACTTTGTTAGAAGTTTTAAGAAAAACTTCTTATTTTGCAAACTTTAAAAAGGAAACGAAATCACAAACCTTATGCAGAAACCTATTCTTTATTCTTTATTGTACACACAAATAAACATTTACAATAGGCAGAATTAAATGACATGTACAAAGGCGAGCTTAACCCTAACCTAATTGGTAATATAAGTTATTGACAGGTTTTGGAATCGATTCTGGTACTATTTCTTATGAATTATAGTGGGAGCATTTACATCTAGATCGCTGCAGGATATCTGTTTTATTTATAGCCAGCAATTAAATTCAATTAATTTTGAATCTATGTATCTAATGAAAAACATCGAAATACTGATGTTTTATAAGATTCTTGTTATTATAGCCGCTTGATTAGGTGGCTCCTTTAAATTGATATTTATAATAATAAAATTATCCCAATAATAATAATCGTCTCGCTAGCAAAAAATATAATTTATTACAACACTCCTATATTACTAATGAATAGTTTCATCACAGTCTTCCATCATGCATGGAATATTCTTGGAATATAACACAGCGTAGCCTCGTACAAAGAAATTTCTTTGAATAAAGCTAGTTCGTATTTAATTACTTATTCTAGAATTTATTTATGCTTTACTATCCGCAACAGCAAGGGATTGAGCGAAGCCGAATCCTTCACCATCTTCGTGACTGTCTCCACCATCTTCATCATAGAACTGTCCGAAAGGTTTCTGGAACCCATATCCTCCGCCTTGCTGACCACCATAATAGTTTCCGTTAAATTGGTTGTTGTATGAACCTTGACCGTTACCGTAGCCTGGTCTGTACCCTTGGTATCCGCCGTATCCTTGGTTATATCCCCCGTACCCTTGATTATATCCTCCGTATCCTTGGTTATATCCTCCTTGGTTGGGATATCCTCCGTTGTACTGATAATTGTTTGGGTAGTACCCGTTTGCATGGCCACCGTCTGCTCCATTGGCTGAGGATTGGGACTGGCTAATTGCTATGTTTATTGGGACACCGTGGTTGCCTTGCTGACTCCCTTGGTAACCTTGACTTCCTTGGTAACCTCCATAACCTCCGCCGCAAATCCCAAACTTGTGACATAATTTATTCTTTATCAGACTCCTGGGCTCCCTCACGCTTGCTTCTGCAGCTGCTGATGATTCTGAAAGGTAAAAATAACATTATAACTACACTTATCATAAGCAATAAAGGTCGAAGACATTGATAAAAAGTAACAACCTAGGGCTGAGCCAATGATGATAGCAAAAAATATGAAAAACTGATGAGCCATGTTGTTGCAGGAACCAATTCCGGTTATTGTGACGAACGTGCGATTCGAGAAGACTTTATAGATCGTGTCGACGAGGCCATCCCCCACTTGGCTGAATAAATTTGCAAAAATCCCACGGAAGTTGTAAAAATGTTTACAATGATGAATTTGGAGTAACTTCCTGCCTCTGAACCATACCATAACCAGGTCGAAGGTCGAAGATTTCAAAGCAATATTAAAGCTACAGTCTACATTTCTAAGTAATTTAACAGGATAGTCGCAAGAAATATGTTGAACTAAATCCTGCTTAGTAACGCTAATTTCGGGTACGGTTTTTTTTTTACATTTCTCTCACCGGTATACCTTATGGTATGACTCATCCTGATCCCCGAGTTAGGCTTGATGACTATCGCCTCCTGGTCTATATGTCGAGTTCTGTCTTTTTTATCGTGAAAGAACGTTTAAAAAACGAGAGTTCGTAACAGATTTTTGAGGCAGTAAGTTAAGTACTTACCTAAGTATTTCTTACTTGAAAGCAGTTCACTGACTGTGCAGTCAATGAACTCATCACAACTTCAATGAAACGATAAATATAAATCTTCATCAATCTTGATTGCTTTTTGTCTTATTATTCGTAAGATCAACGTTCACGGCTAAGCTGTCTCTAGGTAGGAATCAACTTTTTACGAGAGTTTTTAAAAGATGGACCTTGGTTTTCTCCAAGCTTGTATTCCAATACGTACCTACCTGAGTACCTATTCAAATTAAGGAACATACCAGTAGATATCTTAACCACAAGGTCATTAATTATCATACTAGTATCATAACTTTGTTGTCTAAATTACGGAAGAACTCTGTTTCCTCAGTTTTCTAAGGATTTGCATTACTGGGTTTACCCAAAAAAGAAACAAGGTTTTGTGTGGGTTGATAGCGAATTATAAAATTATATCCAGTAACAGATATTCTATCTTTTGGTTGTTACTAGATATGTAAAAAGTTAATAGTGTATGTAATAGTGACGTACTTCAAACATTTTTATTACCTGGAAATTTATTTTGCAAAGCTTAGGTACTATTACATAGAGAATACAGAAACGAGTGGTCGGAACGTTGGTTGGTGCGCCAACGGTATATTTTCGTTTTTTTTTTTTCACTTTTGATCACTTACTCGTGCTAATAATACTAACCAACGAGCTATCTTGTATATAGTTTTTCGTACCATATCATCAAATACACTTCTATATTTCATCAGATGTAATTCTATAATAATTATATTTTATTTTTGACCATTCACGACGAGATTGGAGGGCCAGCCTCTTCTAACCTTGGGCTGTGCGAACTTGAACTTTCTGTCGTATTTTTCGCGAGTTTCTTGCCATAAAAAAATACCATCCCAATCAATTGATGTATTACTCACCTGCTCATATAACACGCCTACGACCCGACCCGACAAGAAAGCCTTTTTTACCTACTAACTTAGTTTCACAGACTACTAGGATGCTAACTTATTCATTAAGTTGTACTAAGTACTTACCTACCTACCCAAATAAAACAAGTTTATTGACACGGTGATGCAAAACTATCAACATCAAATAAAAAATGGGCTTCCACCAGGAATAATCATCAGACAGGTGATCATATGCTATCTCAGACGATTCAAAGCTACGAATCGCAAAGCAACACACAGATATCTAAACATTAATAAGTTGGTCATAGAATAAAAACTTCAGTCAGTATTTTGTTTTATCCAAACAGTAATTAACACTTTTTAAGTAGAAAACGTAACTTTATCTTAATTAGTTTGTCCTTTATAGTTCAGGTACTGCAGCTGAGCTCTTCACATAATGCAAAATCCTCATATTGACTATCTGACTGAAAAAAATCAGTGAATAATGTAATTGGAGATGTCTATGCAATTGATTTAAAATGACATAGACATTAAAGTATATAGTAAGATTTTTTTTTATGCTCGAATTCATTAATCGCACTTTAAAATCTAATGGGTACTCGCTCTAGCTATAGCTACAGCCACCGCCTGTCCCGAATCACTCTTAGCGTTGCTAACTGCATTGCTTTCATCACCACAAGTTGTGCAAGGGGCTTGCTGCGGTGGGATGCTGCCACCTTCTTTGTTGGCACTATCACCAATGTTGTTGAAATGGCCATTGCCACCAGCGTATGCATTGCTTTCTGCGTTAGCTTCAGAGTATGCCTGGTACTGTGGAGGTTCCCAAGGTGGTGGATGGTGGTGGTGTCTCCAGAAAGGTGGCGGTGGTGGGGGCGGCCAGTATGGTGGCGGCGGCGGCGGTGGAGGACCCGGTGGGCCGCAGTTGTTGTAATACTGTGGAGAGCGCTTCAATCGGTGTACCAGCACAGGGTTTACTCCAGCTGGAAAGCAAGAATACACAAATTAAAATTGTTTTCTAAATCTGTTTGTTGTGATACCATATTGCTCAAATGTCCTGATATAATACTGGTTAATCTAGTTTGGAGTCAGTACTATGAGCTCTATCATGAGCTTTTTAACTCATTGCTTTCCTCCGAAAGGCACCATAGCTGGAACAGCTGCATAAAGGGAGCAGCTGTTCCAGCTACACATCTATAGGTAAACTCCAACAACAGGCTGACCCATCCTTAAGCGCTCTTCAAAGTTGAATCTATTAGACCATCTATCTTAGATGTTTTTTGCAATCTACTTTTTGATAAGATGAAATACTCACTTTTAACATCGGCCGAATTTAATTCAAGCAGTGCAGCAAGAAAGAGCACACCTACCCGCCACATTCTTAGTTATGATATGAATGTTTTTTTCCGTATTGTTACAATTTTATACTGCCAAGGTATCGCAAATCAAACAACTACTGAAAATACGAAGATTTCGTAACGAAACGCTAATGAATTGCGCACACAGACAACTCGACAAATACCTACGCCCGGTAAATCCCTAGTTCCAAATTTTGCGTGTTTGTTCGTATCTACTAGTACTACCTAGTCTATTTAGCTAAATGCTGTCACAAAAATGAAATAAACATATAGGAAACATCTGCAACAACCGCAAGCTAATTAAATTGTGTAAAAAATACAGACATGTGAGACCACGTTGTGGTTATTTACGACCTCTGTGGCGCAATGGGCGAAAGTCCGCCTGAGATGTAGAAGGTAGCGGGTTCAATTCCCGTCGCGGGACAAATATTTGTATGATGTGCAATTATTTGTCTCTGGTCTGGGTGTTTTCATGTATAGTAAGTATGTATTTACAAAAATAAAATATGTAGTATATCAGTCATGTAGTTCCCATAACATGTGAAAAATGTCCATGATTTTTTTTATGTACGTCTTTATTATCTTGGCCAAATTGTCTCTTTCAAGGCATGAGCTGAAAAAAAGGTAAAGACGCACAGAAAACGCCTGGAAGAGCTTTAGGTCAATGAAAGAATTAATGAAGGGCAACCTACTACTATCCCTTAAAAATAAACTTATAGACTTGCGCATTCTCCCCATTCTCACATACGATGCTCAAAAAGTCTTTGATAAAACATCAAAGGTCTGCCCTTGAGGTATGCCAGCGAGCCATGGATTAACTCATATCGTTGACGTTGGCCACAAAGCTGCTAGCCTAAAGTGGAAATGAGCCGGCCACGTCTGTCGCATCTCAAGTGACTTGTGGGGGAAAAAAACCAGGCCCAGAATGAAATGTAGAGATGATCTCGACTCGCACGTAACCATAATTAAAACGTATTCATGTCATAATTAAAAGGCGTTGGATTGCCAACTTTGAAGTGTAACTTGTGTTAGGCATCCTAGTACTAAATATACCTAATGCTTTATACATATATCCTAGTGTTCCCGTAATAATATGGCAAAATAGCATGCTAATTATATAATAACTATTTAAAATATTAATTAACATTGAATAGATTTAAAACTAAATAAATTAACATTGAATAAATTTAAATTAATAAAATCTTTTGAATGTGGAGCTACCTAGAATTTGGAATTTTGAATATTCACATCCAAAGTTAAAGGTTAAAAGTCTATAAGGTTTTTGGTTATTAAAATGAAAAGGAATTAGATCAAAAGAGGGTTCAAAACAGCCCCGCCCATGAGGCCTTGCATGTACCTAGACTCCAAAAACAAAATAAACAAACATATGTTTCAGCATTTCATGATTTTAGTAGAATTTAAGAAAAAACGAGTACAGTTTTGTTACAATTGAATTAATTTTGTTTCATCATATCATTGGTACGTGATGGTCAAAGTTGAAAAATGATCATCTTCTCAAGGGTTCAACGCGTTTGACCTCATTTGAATAGATTTTATGAGCTGTTTGACATTGGATACCATCTGTTCATCACCTGACATATAGAGGGAGTCATGAGATGTATCTTCGATTTAGCATTCTCACTCTGAGAAATATTGAGTTTACTTGTTTTCATTCTGTCTGCGTTGCATTCGAATCACACACCATTTACTTGTTTCATATACTCAGGATTATATATATTTTTTTAATGAGACAGTCCCGCTTATCGAAGCGAAGGCCGAGTTTTGCGAAGCGACATTCGGAGGCGATCGCAAGAGCTTCTGGCGGGAGCCCACCCGGAGTCAGATACAAGTCAAATCAACTTGGTTAGGATCGAACATATCCGACACCTAGTTTATTTTACTGAGCAACGTCATAAAAATACCATAAATAGGTTTTGGTAGGTTATAAAATCAATTTCAGGTATTAAAACATGGAATTCCATAAGTCAAGGTGACATAAGTAGGTATTACAGGTTTAATTCTGAAACGTAAAACATTTTTGTTTGGGGTTTTAGATAGTCAGATGAAGCGGTCTCACTTTTTCCTTCAAGGATGGGGGCTTCTTATATATACCCTTTTTTTCGAAATATTGTTGTCATTACATTCTAAAAGCTGGACCTAGTTAATAGTAAAACGTATGATGAGATATGTCCTAACAATACTCTATTATAGCCCTATATTTTACTGATACCAATACTTACTTTCAAATTTATTTACCTAACTAAGCGAGTGCGAGCTGACGCCAAATTGTCTGTTACAAACGTGCTCAAGCTCCACGGATCGTGCTGGTCTCCTAGCACTTCCGTCACATAATACGGGTTCTTTAACGGATTCTATAACATTCCGAGTTGCAGTTAGTCTACGGTTGGGTGCGCAGAGCTGTGTGCCAGTGGGGTACAGCGATCGAACAGCAGCTAGGCATACAACGGGCTTTTAGCAGCGTCAGCGTTCCAGCTTTTCTCGAACCGAATGATTTACTACGTGACGATGATAAGCGGCCTGACCCTTGGGACAGGGGAAGGCCTTTGGTATGGAACGCCACATGCTTAGGTACCGTAGCGCCATCTCATCTGTCGGGGACATCAGTTGGCTCTAACTAGTAGCTCGACATCAGTTGATGCAGCGGCTGATTCAGCCAAGAATCTCAAGGGGCGCAAATATAGAAGTCTCGACAGAGGTTACTTATTTGAGCCTTTTTGAGTTGGGACTCTGGGTCCGTGGAAAACCGAGGCCGTTCACGTTTTTATTTTTTGTATAGTTTATTCATACAACTATTTATATCCTAACTAAATGTTAGGTAACATTGGGATTGGGATACATTGGCTAATTTTTATTTGCAGAGAGAATAATTCACTACTTTAAAATCAGAAGAAAAACTATTAAACTATCAACGAACTAAGGAAAGAAGTTATCTACCTTTAATACCTATTCGAATTTTATTTAAAAACAGAGTTCGAGTCACTGACCACAGGCAGGGTCCCCAAAAGTCTGGCGACATTAACTCAATGGCAGTGCTTGTTTTCTTCGAGGTAAAAAAAACGTCAAACTAAACACATTCTACCTTATTAAAAAAAATATAAGGAACAAGTATCACTTTATTAAATGAATTTGTTAAAGGCTTACATTTTCTAACATTATTTTCTAACATTAACAAACAATTATCGTGTATTAAAATCAATCATCAAATAGACAAGAACTTCAGAATTCAACCACCGATGGACACAGCAACGGCGTTTCCGGTTTTACTCTTAGCGTTACTGAGAGCATAGCTGCCTGTACCACAAGTGCTGCAGCCAGACTGACCTGCCTGTTGAGCTGTCTGCAAACCTTGGGAAGCCAGGTTCAAGGCTCCACTCAGAGCTGACTGTCCATCTCCGTGGCCAGAAGCTTGAAGCCCTTCGGAGGCACCGTATCCAGCTCCAGATGAGCTACTTCCATCGGAAGCACCAAAGCCAGCTCCGGACGATGAACCACTCTGACTAGAGCTTGCGGAATTGGAGTCAATACCTCGTTGCCACTGCCCGGTACCAGATGCTTGGATCTGATGCTGGTTTTCACTTCGATCCGATTCATATTTGGTGTAGCCATGGCCATGACCGTGACCCAATCCAACACTATTTCCACTATTTTGCTCATGTTGCTGTCCTCCTCCAGCGCCGTACGCTTGAGCAGAACTGGCTGCTTGGCTTCCACTAAAATTAGCATCTCCAGAACCAAAATTCCTGACACCTCGACCACCTTCTCCAGCTGCGAAACCACCAGCACTACCTCTGGATTCATTACCATCAAATAGCCTGCTTCCTCCGCTTTGGGTGGAATAGTGGGATTCCTTAAAACTACCACTGATTTTTTTTTGGCCGTATCCACCTGTACCTATGTCCTCCCCAGATTGGGCTGCCGAGTTTACTGATGTCTGGCCACCATATCTTCCGTTAGATTGAAGTTCCAAATTCGCTGAGGACTCGTCTCCATAGCCGGATGAATGACCACCGTTGCCACCCGAACTTTGTGCTGACTGACTGCCATAGCCAGCCGATTGGCCTGTTGAATGCCCACCATAACCGCTGGATTGACTTGTTGACTGTCCACCGTAGCCACCCGATTGGCCCACTGTTTGTCCGCTATAACCACCCGATTGGCTTGTTGACTGTCCACCGTAGCCACTCGATTGGCCCACTGACTGTCCGCTATAACCGCCAGATTTGCCACCAGCATTTGCTCCAAGTTTGTCCCCAGACCCAGCCGAGGATGAGGCTACAGAGAACGCCTGTCCAGCTGCTTGGTTGCTTATGTCAGCTGCAGCAGCAGCACCGCTAAACACTCCTTGTGGTACACCGTCGTCGTTCCTGGCCAGTCCACTGTACTGCAGAGTGTGGAAGAATGGTGGAGGAGGAGGTCCAGGGGGTGGATGTGGCCCGTAACTAGGTGGTACGTCATAGTCACATACGTGACAGGAGCGCTTCCCTCTTGCATGGATTGGCTCATTGGGATGATCTGAGAAAGATAATAACTAGATAAATATTTATGCTTAAATTAATAATCTATATTATAATAAGAATGTTACATATAAGTATGCTAAGCAACTGCTAAAATATTTCAAGAAATACAAACCTTTGCTTTTTATCGAGGCACAATGTGCCAAGCAGATTGAAAGAGCCAGGAATACTACAATTGATCTCCCCATCTTGCATGAGATACATCTGAGGCAAAAATCAACTAATCGCACCTTTATATGAGACAGAAGGATGTGATAACACTCAGTTTCCAAGAACGGCATCCTCCGAGATGATTAGCGACAAATTGATAATGTACATAACACATTGTTACAGATCACACAGCTTGTTTGGACTGCATGCTTGCTTACACAAAAGTACTGGCAAAACCAGCGAAATTGAGAGATGATGTAATATGGTTTGTTGATGCCAACCAGTAAAGGTTTTGCAGGTGATCGTAGTTTTCCCTTTGCATTAAATTGATACACTTATTAACAATAATAGCACAACTTACTACTCGTATATAAAAAATAAACAAATATCAGAATGAAACGTAAAACCCCGGTAGTATTGGAATTTTGAAAATTCACAAGCCTTTCCATGTTTTCGAATATATCTTTGAACCCCCTATATATCTCCGAATATATCTTTGAAACATAGCACCATTGATATTGGTTACTACATAACCTAAACACTAGACACGTGTAAACAAACATGATCGGGTTTCAGCTTTTCAATAAAACTTTCAGGATTGCAGGAACGATGTGACTTTCTTCAAGGAAAAAATCGAATACTGTTATATTTGGACTCTTTGAAATTATTTCTATTTAAAAAAAAAGTAAATCATCGTGCGGAAACCGGCATGTCCTTTCGAAATGTAATGTTTGGACGTACCTCTGACTACCTCCTATCCTCGAAGTTCTACGGACTGAGTATGTATCTAAAGATGTAAATCATGGGGAATACCGTCGTGTTCATGTTGTTGAATTGTTGGCTATTAGGAAAGCAGAAACTACCATATTTCCAACGGATTACAGTGAAACAGTCACAATTAAATATCATTATAATATTTTTTGGCTGTTTGACAATAGCTTCCAAGGTCTGTTCAACCCCTGATAGGTACAGCAAGGGTTTGAACTTTTTGTGGAAATCCCTTCACACGAAAGAAGTCGTGGGCGTTCCTCCAGTATAACCTAAATTGCGACTTCACGATTTATATAATTGACGACCTCTGTGCCGCAGTGAGCAAAGGCCCGCAGAAGGTTGCGGGTTCGATTCCCGCCGCGGACAAATGTTTGTATGAGCTGCAAAATAGTATATCAGTCATGTAGTTCCCTAACACAAACTGCTTACTTTGGGGCTAGATGATGCTATGTGAAAATGACCAACATTATCTACTCAACCACGGGGTCCTGTGTCAATCTGGTTTAAATTTTTTGAATGGTTCGGCTTGAAGCGCCCGCCATAATTCCACCTGCAGAAGACAATATCAGGCATGCCACGCCTAGGCAATCATATATATTCAGTTGTTTATTGCTTTCCATTGTCACACTCATACATTACTAATTAACAACTAATCATCCCTCATGCGTAGATACATCATCTCATCTGTCGGGGACATCAGTAAGAGCCGGTGCAGCGGCTGATTTGGCTCAAGAGGCGGAGTCTAAACAGATCTTACTTATTTGAGCCTTTTTTGTTTGAGATTCTGGGTCCATAGGAAACCGGAGTCTTGTGTATATAAAATTCTTTGAGGGCGAATGGTCGAAGCTTGACCAGAGAGCTGGCTCTTATCTAGGTTAACGCATTAGCGTTGCAATTCAGCGTGGCAATGCAGCCAGCATTTTGGGAACGTTTTCGTCTGGCAGTGATTTGGATCAGTGGATCTATCTATAGATCGTTTGCAACGGTTTTTATGTAGCTAACAGTTTCGTCTGTATTTTTTGTATATAGCTGCTTCTACTTGTACATTATTGTATGACTAAAAAACAAACACGCTCACTACTGTCTTCCCCATGATGGACATCCTCAGATACATACTCAATGAGTAGATCTTTGAGGATACCAAGTAGGTGGTCAGAGGCATGTCCAAACATTACATTTGGTACATGCTCGCATTTTGCAAATTAGCATTCCACGTGACAGGTTGCAAGCCCATCGCCGCTTATTTTTGGTCCTAGGGCATGCCGGTTCCTCACGATGTTTTCCTTCACTCTTTTGAGTCCCCCGACTTCTGAGCCGGAGGCCACTAGGCCAAACCGGCCACATGCGCATGTGTTGTATGAATTAACAGAATTGCATTATATAAACAAAATAGTAATTGTTGCTGTACGGATGACTTTTTTAAAAGCTTTATTTATTTATAGAAGGTTTGGTCACAGTTTAAACATGCCACCCTCGAGATCTTCTTTACAAAACTTAATCTCTACGCTTAGTACCTTATTTAACTAGACTTGGATGCAAAACGTTAAAGCAAAATTTCAGCTCCATTGGTTGGATATATCGTAACTGGTTTAAAATTCAGTTTCAACACATACTAATTAACAAGGTAAGTTAGTTGGTATGTGTTTAAAAATTGTGTGTTTTTTATGTCTTAACAAAAGCTGTAAACATAAGGTACAACAAATCATGTGGATGTAGGTTTAAAAGCCCTTCCTTTGTTTACGGTAAATAAACTTGGATGGTAAGCTTCTACAGAAAAAAGTATTAGAAATAGTAGAGCTTGTGAAAGAGCTCGTCCGGGGAACAACTACCACCATACCTATTTCTGCCACCGAGCAGTAATGCTCATATTGCTGTGTTCTAGTTTGAAAGGTATGGGTGCCAGTGACATTACAGGCATATGAGATTTTTATTAATAAAACTCCGGATCGGCAACGCGCGAGTGATACCTCTGGTGTTGTAAGCGTCCATAGGTTACGATAAAGGCTTACCAACAGTGGGCCGTAAGCTTGTTTTCCACTTGAGCACACGTATATGAGTGAAATAGGAGTCATAAAAAATACGTACAGCATAATTACTAAAAATGTTTTTACTCTACAACATTATTTTAGGGCTTAAAATATAGAATTCTTCAGTCATATTATTAATACATAGTTTATTTTCCGGACGCGCCGGATTGTGCACTAGACTGCGCTGCGCCTCCTCTGCTGATGCTGACACTCTTGGAGATACTAATGGATCCACCTTGTCCGAAGCCTCTTTGTCCAAAACCTCCTTGTCCGAAACCTCCTTGTCCGTAACCTCCTTGTCCGAAACCTCCTTGACCGTAACCTCCTTGTCCGAAACCTCCTTGTCCAAAACCACCTTGTCCGAAGCCTGGTCGTATTGGCGGGCCGGGAGGTCCGAAGTATCGTGGACGGCCAAAGCCATATCCACCTGACTGTGCACTAGCTTGAGCCTGACTGAAGCCGCCCCCAAACTGTGGTGATCTGGCTAATCTAGCTGAAAAAGAAAATGAGATTAAATTTAATAAAAAGATGATCACTCAACATTTAAAAAATAACTATCCCTAAATTATAGATTATACACACAGGTGCGACCGTTCGATATACGGATAGGAAGTATAGGTGTGGATAAATTGTTCGGCATCATTATATTTCAGTCTAAATGTTTGGGAGAATCAACAACCGCTGTTGGAGAAAGGTTCTCAAATGGTGGCACAGGAAGGTCCCCCGATGGTCTGATGACATCTTGACCATCTTGGTCGGTGGATGGAGGTAGGGAGTAGATGCAGGTCGATGATAATGATGTATGAACGAACCATCATGCTCTTGGGCTGTACTGCTTTTCCTGAGGTCTGATTTCCGTAAATGAGTTCACTTTAAACTGTCTATTTAATACACAATCACACAAGGGAATAAATCTTTCTTTCTACGTATTTTTCATTAGTTTTCTTACCTGAATTAGTCACATTTCCAGTAACGATTAATAAAATGGCAAGTCCAAAACAAATAGCACTGGATGGTGTCATCTTGCTGTCAATCCTGTGAACTGACTTGTTCGACCAAACACGACACTTTATATTAGCACTTAACGTGGATAATTTGACCCTACCTGAGAATTTTGACGCCCAGCACTGTTTGCCATCATTTCAGTACACATCATAATATTAAGATCGTTATAACCGTGGTCCTTATTTTCTAGGCGTTAAAGGTCAATCGAGATTGTATTTGTTTGCTTGGTTTAGTAGGAAAAAACCTGAGATCACATCTATTGGTCCAATATATTTGTATTTCGCATTACATACTGGTTAATGACTTTATGAATTGTTTTCGACGAATCTATTCAGGGTTTTTTATTTTCCTCGTAAAAGTAAACAAAGATTTACGTAGAGTTAATGCAGAGCAATGTAATCCCGAGGTTACGTGGTCTTGACCACGTAACAAGGTACGCACTGGCTGCTCACCTTTACTCACCTATACCTTTTGTAGTGTCCGTGTAGTGGTGCAAGGAGGGCCTTACACAAAAAGATTTTATTTGATTTGATTTGTCTCTCTCATTTCTAAGCGAAAAAAAACACTGTTTAGCTAATGATCTGTTTTAAAATGTATGTATCTAAGGCCTCAGAGCAATGTGTGTAAGGAAAAAACTAAACTCGGGAAAAGTGGCGGGCCTACATAAAGCCCGCCACTTTTCCCAAAATTATTTCAAATCATTATTTAAATCAGCTCTCTCTATAGTAAACCGAAATCAAAACCGTAACACCTCGTCTCAATTCCGTGAGTAAACGTAGTGATTGTCTTAGAGGAACTAACTAACCACTAGATACGTTAATATCTCTAGAAATACTTTGGTTTAGTGGGTAGTTCACATACTTAGATTGTATTAGCTTAACATAGAAAACCTCATTATGTCATTAAAAAATTAAATAACACAAAAAAAAATTCTACGTCAAATTTGACATCACGTAAATTTTGAAAGATTCTGAAGAAAGTGCATTATTTCAGATGAAAATATGATATAAATAAAAGGAATTATAAGATAAATCATGCAAATCACCAAAGATTACATGTTGGCCGCTGATTCTGGTGATGAGGAAGTCACAAAAGCGATACAAAGTCGATTCCAGAGACATGCCAACATATTGATATGGAAATCTTATCTACAGCGACAGTAACTATCCTATTCACCACCCACACTTCATCATGTAGCTACGTAACATCACATCAACGAAGGGCAACTTTACTGATATACGACGAGCTACCACATAAACCGATGGCCATCGAATTGTTTAGATCGCGCAAGTGTATTTTTAACGTAACCTGAACAATAATACTTTCGACAAACAACGCTTCGCATTTGCAAATGGAGGACACAGCACCAACCGTGTTCTCCATAAACAAATTCAAATAAATTGTGTTTGGGAGTTCGTATGAGCTTATTGCCAATCCAAGCTGACCCAACGGCCTCCAAATATCATAACCAATAGCTTAATATCCTGCAAATCTCGGAAGCACTCACATACAGTTGCTTCAAGTTACTACTTTAAGCTTTACAAAGCTTGACCAGACTCCATTCGTTCCAGACGAAGATGGCGCATTTTGGTGGCAGAGACCTTATTCGCTGGTATCTTATTCCTGATCGCCGTGTTCATAGCCAAGCCTGTCTTCCTGACTCCGTTACAAGCAGAACCCGAACCTCCACTGACTACTCCTGACATTTTAAACTCGTTGAATACTATGAACATATTGGGATTCGCTCCAAATGATGATCCTTATGTCGCGATTATGGAACGAGCTGCTAAATTATTGCAGCATGGTAAGGTGAATGTACCACAAGACGGTACCTTATAATATAATGCCCAATTATCTTTGAACATCATGCTAGACATATGCCTTCTGTTAAAAGTTCTATGGCGAGTGATCTAGGGCTTACTCCCTCCACCGACTTCTCGCATCTTTGAAGATGTCAACGGACCATCGGGGAGCCTTTCCTTCCTTCGTTGTCGGAGTGTACATGGCAAGATGTTTTTAGTTATTACAAGACTGGTAAATAAAAAAACAGCCAGCATACACATATATGTATATTCCTGACTCCCACTCTAGGATTCCCTGTACAGTTTCAGGAACTACTAGTACCGTGTTGCTACAACACCCGGAACAAATATCTGCAGAACATGCAAATATTTGAACCGCAGCGGGAATCGAACCCGTACCTTTTGAGTCTCAGCTGGTTACTCGCCCGCTGCTGGCGAAATTTTAGGCCCAATTTTCATGTAACTCTTTACTTTTAACTAAGTATGAACCTTTTTCATTCATCACTTTATTACTTATCTTACTAGAATGTACTCTGATGTTAATCCATCTTTGAAAAACCAGTATTGTAGGTATTTATTTGTATATAAACATATATAATAGTAGGTCTATGTTATGACATAGTATATTTTGCTGTTTTATAATAATAATATTAATAGTACACCCGGCCACTTCAAAATCACATATAATACTCCCCATACAAAGTTTGTCTGGAAGAGATCGTTTTTAAGCGATAAGAACGCCCATTGTACTTTAGTCTTAATTGTGTTTATTTTGTTTGTGTACAATAAAGTATTTTCATTCATTATGGGTGACCCCGATGTGGTCCAACCAATATGGTCCTGTGCAAGTAGTCCTCTTGTCAATACTGGGCAAATGAACCAACGCAGTATTTATTTAGAAAAGGAAAATACCTGTCCTTGTCTAAATAAATTATAACTTTGTTGGTATATTTGGAATTCCATCACTTAGTATTGATCTAAAACTATTCTGTGGTGTCTCTAAATATATTATTTGTTCGTCAGAAATCATGGGTGCGCCTACAGAAGATGATTTGAACAACAAACTAACTAATGATCAGTCTAAAGGGACGACTATATCTGGCCCTGTGATATGGATTATATGGAAACCTATGGTGAGAAGAGAACCTTATTCTTAATGGTATATACCATATAAGAATTACATACATGTTGTACCAACCAACCTACTTACGAGTTTTTACTCAGAGCTAAGAATATTTAATATCCACTGTGATGGTGCCCTCATGTTATTTCCTACCCTTAAATATAATTCCATCTTGTTGATTTTAAGTATATTATTGACAGAATAAAAAAGATTTAAAAATATTGTTTAACTGTTTTCAAAACTCAAAGTTATAGGCACTCCAAATCACGATGTTTTGTTTATAATTTATAGTTCGCCTATAAATTATAAACAAAACATCGTGATTTGGATTTCAAAAAATAGAAAAATAAAATATTTATTTTATTAAAATCGTAAAGATTGATGGACCTTTAGTTTTTGCTATGATTAAGGTGGTGAGAGACATTTGTTCAGACATTATTTTACTTTGGCAGAAAGATATGTGGTGGAAATTTAGTATACGCAGCACTGAAAGAGCCCGATACGAGACGAGCACGGATAAGACGTCCTACCCAAACCCACACTTACGTGCCGGCTTCTTAGCTGTACAGCTCGCTGTCAGCCAGGCTATTGTGGAGTATTCTGCCACTAGAACTCCTCAATATGAAGTGAGTTTGTAGATAAGGGTTGCTGGTTGTTGGGTTTAAAGGTTAAATGTGTAATCCGGAAGGAAGACACGTCGAACGAATAATTCGTTGATTAGCAGGAAAAGCGTGCGCGTTTAAGTCCTTTGTACAGCGCTACGGTAAAAAATACGTCGATTTTTTCTTTTATTTTCCTTGGGCTCTCAATTGAATATGCTAAATAATAATGCTAGTAAAATTCTATAAAATATAAAAATGAGTTTCGGCCAGAATTGACTTTACACTCTATGTTATAAACGAGCACGCTCTACCAAATATTTTGGTAAATAGTCATAGTTGCAAAATAATTGCCGAAACCCGGGATCGAACCAGGGACCTTTAGATCTTCAGTCTAACGCTCTCCCAACTGAGCTATTTCGGCCACGAAGTTGAGGGCAAAATTAACCAAAACATCCCCATCCGCAGTGCGTAATGTGATTGTATCGTAAAACATTAAACGGTAACTTATTATTGATTTGTAATTAACTAAGTATTAGTTTACACCTAAGTTAAACTAATAAAAAAAAATATGATTACCTAACTTCTGCCCACGACATCGCCCTCGTGGTAGGTACCCAGACAAAAAGTTACTTAGATGTTATTCTAGGCCATGAACAATATTAACTCCAAATTTCGTCAAAATCGGTTCAGCCGTTACAATATTATTAGCAACAAATATCTCAATATATATTCATAAAACAAGAATAAAAATCGAACTCATTTTATTTTGATATACCTATGTATTATTATAGTCTAAATGGGTACCTACGTCACTTGGTAGTTTTCAGTTTCATGTAATTTTGTTGTGTTATTTTTTTTAGCTAAGATTAGTGTCAATGCCTGTGTCCCCACTGATGCAAGAGGTGCGAGTGAGAAAGGCGCTGTCTGGCATCCTGCTCTGTTTCAACCTGGCTCTCATCCCCCCAGTGCTAGAAACCGTAGCGCTCGTCGTTCATGAGACTCTCAGTAGATACAAGGTTTGTAAAATCAATGCAATCCGTCTCGAGAGGTCATTAGTACTAACTACTTTAGAATTTTATTCATGAGACTAACGGCCTTAGAGATGAAATGCAAAGCCTGGGCTGGGGTTATAAATTAAAACAGCGATCAGTTTGTTTAAATTAGACTCAGCCGTGACTTATTGTGATCCTATTACCTTGGTAATTACTAAAACAATCTTCAGGAACTTCTGATGTCTTCAAATGAAAATGAAAAATATACTTACATAGATTCTTTTTTTTATTTTTCTTTACATTTCATAGTATTAATCATCCACTGTTTCCCTGCTTTCTTTCCCCTCTTTCAAGCCCCTCCCAAACCATGATCCTGGATTTGCCATCGAGGTCCATCCATCTTACACTGCGTCATCGTCTGGTTCATGTGGCCATAACGTTTATTTTCCGGCGGTTGTCGGTTCTGTCTATATTGGCCTGTCTATTTTTGCTTCAGTTTCTGAGAGCTATTCTGGTGACTTGTTTTTTTTTAATTTAATTTAAAGCAACGGTTTTATACCAATTCACCAATCATAGACAAAATAAGACCGGATTCGATTATGAAACTTTGGATCGGAACTCAAGGTGCCGTCCTGAGTATGCAGGTGCAGGGAGTATGGCACAAAACTCACTTTAAAAAAAGCAGCATTAAACCGTTCAACCACCGATGCGTGTCAAAAAGCATCTTCAATCACTACAAAATTGTGTTTTTTTTTTCTCCAGAGGGCTCTGCGTATCCGCGGAGTGGATTATTCCTCAATGTACATGGGCTGGCTGGTGTTCGCGATTCTGACGTCCCTACCCATTTGTGTGCTCGCTGCTGTTGCGCTGATCCTTATATTCCGCTGGATTCATCTGATTTTCGCGCTGGTGCTGATGCTGGCTTACGTGTCCGTTATGATCATGCTAGCGTTTATTATGGCCATGTTTCATAGCAAAGGTACCATTACCATTTCAACATAAAAAAATATC
The DNA here is from genome assembly GCA_961405105.1 of Perizoma affinitatum. Lineage (NCBI taxonomy): Eukaryota > Metazoa > Arthropoda > Insecta > Lepidoptera > Geometridae > Perizoma > Perizoma affinitatum. The sequence continues at coordinate 13,733,212 of OY560189.1, forward strand.
ACTCAATTTATCTACTACGAGTTCAACTAAATTTTGGTAGTAGCGTAGCTAGAACTCTTATTTTCGTTGGCATTTTTCTGAAAGATCTCCTTCTTTTAGCTTGGATAGCGTGTGTATGGACCACCCTCTTTACTCTCCTACAAACATACTTGGCGGAGCTACTGGTCCATCACCAATACGACACTGAACACGGCGCGCTCACCTTTACCCTGCATGTGTTGCTGCCGCCGCTGGGGCTGGTTAATGCTTTCAACCAGTTCGCTTTGCTACAGACTGGACGTGAGTATATTATTGCCACAACGATCGATCTTATTTCGCAATGTTTTCTTTTCAGTCCGTCGAGCCTACTCGACGGACCTACTCGAATATCTCACACAAGAACATGTAATTGTCTAGCCACCAGCTAAATATGCTCGGCTGAGCGAGGACACGCAGCATTATAGGAATGTTCATCATCGGACCTAATGCTGTCTCTACTAAGACTAACGTAAGGCCTAATTTACAGGTGGGAGCACCGAAGAACACCAGTCACTGTTCTACACTTTAGGGTTTTGGGCCATGTTGATCTTATTATACTTCCTGCTACTAATGCTGCTGCAGCGGACGATAGGACAAGAGCGAGCCATCGGCGGACAGGTGTCGTGGAAGTCTATCATATTCAAGAAAGTTGAGGTGAGTGTTATTTTGGCCCCGAGTTAAAGTGGAGGCTCAGATAATACGCTAGAGGCTTTGGTAGATCGTAGCCAGGCGGATGACATCATTGCCGTACAAGAACATCAATAGAAAAGACCTAGAACAGGCTGGCGTTTGAGAAAGAAATAGCTTTTTCCTAGCAATGGGTTACAGGCTGCTATGAAGTGGTGCAGTGTTTTTTTGCAGAATCGGAGAACGGAACAAACCATTATGATGGTTCATTGAATTAACTTGAATATCTAAAAAATAAATCAAAATAAATTATATACTTAATTAAGTATTTTTGAAAATACCTAATAGGTAGCTTATTATGAACGGTAGTCACGGTCATATACATAGGTTACTCTCATCATTTTATTTCTCACAGGACGTGAATAAGCTAAATGTCATCGAAATTCCGACAGGAAAAGAGCGGGAACCTCTACAAGAGGTGGACGAGTTAGTCGCTAAAGCCATCAGCTTCCGTGGTGTTTCTAAGGTAGATTTACTTCCAAACCATATTCTTAATAAGTACTTGCATTAAAAAAACTATTGCATTAATGACTGAAAAATTGAGCACAATTTTTAAAATGTCATAAGTTAATAGGTACCTACTATTTATTTTGATTATCAATTATGTTCTCCTATGTTATGGTTAGTTATTACCGATCTAAAGTTTGGTAGTCTCATTTCAATCAATATGGCTTGAATCTACTCGACTACCTGACTCACCTACTCACAAGGTTGTTAGAGGGCGTATCTATGTTTACAGAGTATAATGGGGGTCCAAGTTTTGAGTAACGTCACACTGGACATATACCGTGGAGAGTTTACGATGCTGTTTTCAGAGCGCATTCAGGAGAAAATAATTGTCACCATAGAGGATCTGCTTACAGGTACAGAGCAGCCATCGAGAGCTATGTTTTTATAGAGTAAAATAGGATTTTTATACTAAAATTATTTTGTAAGCTAAGTATCTAAGTTTTCAGCATTTAGGTATCCCCAATGGGGTGGCAAGGGTGGTGGGGAGAATGCGAATAAGATAAGCTTCAATAGAATTCCTTTTGACCACAATCTAATCACGAACATTTGTAAGTGACGAATATGGTACGTTTCGCTCTTGCCTTGAAGAATTCCTAGATTGTTAATTTCACGTAATTCATACTTAGCTAGATGAACAACAGAGTTACGGTTACGCTATGGTATGGTATTATTATATTTTGCTTCATTTCAGGCTTGACCTACGCAGACAAAGGGACAATAAACGTCCTAGGTCACGTGCTGAGACCAAAGAAGAACTATATGACAGTTTCCCACATGATGGGGTACTGCCATCGCTCAATATTCCTCATAGATGATCTCACTGTCCAGGAACACTTCTCGTTATTTTTAGATGTTAGTAATTTTATCATTCGTACTAAGTTTGATCTGTCAAATTACTCTTTTTCATCATACATGGTCCTGTGTCGTATGTCGTGGGTATCAGGAACTACGAGTACCTACCGTGGTATCAAAACACTCAGCCCCACAATATTTTTAATTCACAATCTTGATCGATGACTAGATATGATCAATAACAAGTGTTCACCAAATTATGTAGCCAGTGCCAGCTCGATTCATGACGATGGTCCATTGGATTGGAATTTGAAGTAGTATGCACTATCTATCTGTTGATTTTTCAGATTTGCTTGTGGTCTGAATCCCGTCAATACATTTCGGAGTATGGGCACATCCGTACCAAGCGTCTAGTCACAGACTGCGACCTAGAAGTAGTGAGGCACGAACGAGTTAGAGACCTGGATGTGTACTACAGAGCGCAGCTGTGCTGGGCTATCGCTATGCTGTTGGAGCCGAGGGTATAATATAGGCTATTTAAACATTGTTTTTTTACTAGTCCACAAATTGTTACTTATCTCAACGTTTTGATCGTCTTCGATAGGTCGAAGGGTCCGATAATCTGGTTTACCACTCTAAAACTCATTTTTACGGGAATAACAGCGTTGCATAGTTCGTTCGTATGAGCTTTTAAGCTGATGACATTTTCACATTTTGTAATTTTTTTCTATCTATCTAGTTCTTATGTTGACGTTTCTAAATGATCCATGTGATTTCAATAAATAAACCGGCTTTGCTAGTGAGCTGTAGGTAGATTTTTTTCTAATTCTTTTAATAATATCAAGTAGCAACCTCTGAAAAAAAATCGGAGGACCTCGGAAATATATTCAATATGTTATACAGGTCATTATGATGCCGAATTTCACGGACACACCTGGATACGTATCAGTGATTAAAGACAAGATCATGGTAAGTCATCCAGCACTATCTTTTCTGTACCATGACAAAAGATATGCTTTAAAATAAAAAAAAAAATACCTCTTTTAGCAATACAAGAAGTACGTTACTATAGTGAAGATGTGTTTCTCGAGCATCCAACTGGAGTATGCTGATCGAGTATTTTTATTTGATAGCAAGATACTGACGTTTGGAGGAACACCTGCATACATGTTCTTCAAATATGGTTAGAAATCCTACAACACTCAAATCCGTAGCTGAATTAAGCTGGCCATAAGTAAAGGCAGATATCTAGAACTGTTATTTAGTATTGTTTATTGATTTCTGTAGCATATTTTTTTGTATGGTTTTTGTTAAAACACAACCCATCAGCTTAGTCATACTGACTTCTTTTTCCTAGGTCGCGAATACAGAGTTCGAATGACAATCCGCTCCGATGGAACCCTGGAAGACCAGTCCATTACGGAACTGCTCGAACGAGTCTCCGCAGCAGGCGCTTCAGTACGCGCCCACCTCGGTTCTTTACTAATCCTGCGACTACCGGCTAGCCCTACTGAAAATGTGGCCGATCTGATCACTGATTTGTTCAAAAACGCCAATAAGTATGGCATGACGTCCCTTAACATCAGTGTGCCGGACTCTGAAGAAGTTTATAGAAGGTAGGTTGAGGTAGAACATAATCAAGCGTAGCAATATAACATACTTGCATTGTTAAGTACCTACTTTTTGAGTAGAGATAGATAGAATTACCGGAAATTGTAGTAAAATCTTTCTTTTTCAGGGCTATTAATGAAGCAAGGGCAGCAACATACGAAACGCCAGCAACATACCAAATAAGCAAAAATGCCTTAAAACGAATCTCAGGCAAGCGATAATATAATTATTTCACAATAACATCGCCCATTTAAGGTCATTTTAAAATCCATATGATATTTTTAATTGTAGAACCAGTTCAATGGAAAAGAAAGCAGACAGTATTCAGTAACATCACGCAACTGAGAAACATAGGTTGGAAGTATTTCGCGTTTTATGTTCACTACAGATTCTTCTTTTTGATAACGATACTCTCAGCTTTGATGGCAGGAATAATGATTGGCTTGTCGTTCTCATTCATGTTGACTAATTCGGAACGCGACAATGCTGCCAAGAAGTTACTTCACGGAGAGATACTGACTGTGGAATACGCGGATCAGAGAACAACTCTGGTAATACGGTCGGACAACTCGAACGCAGCAAGATCTTTGGCTAACGCGTATGTCCTTTCAGAACCGAATGCAACAGAGAAACAAGTGGCAAAAATAATGTACACAGCTATAGTCCACAAGGAGAGTTTGACGGAGTACTTGGTGACACGCGCCATTGATTCACCACAATTGTACGTCTACATGTATGCATATGGACTCGATGTTTATACGAATGACAAAGGAACTTTAATCGTGAAAGTGTTGTACTGCCCTCTGCATTACGACTACGGCGCCGCAGCTCGCTCGATGGCCAGGTCTTTTACGGCATTGCTGCGCCATTACACCGGGAACTTCGAAGCAAGCATACAGATCACCGATGACCCATTGGCTTTGGATCTTTCTCCATGGATGAGTTATGCGACTAAGCCACCGCTGTTTATTCAATTCCTGCTAATACTAACAATATCCCACATAACATTAATACCTTCAAAAGAACATGGTCTTGTTAGGCATTTGCAGAGTCACGCGATGAACTTCTCTCCAGCTCGATACTGGTTCACTTTATATTTTTGTGATCTAATTTTGTACTGGATACTGGTTGGATTGATGACGGGGATGATGATGCTGATAATGTATCTGGTGGCTCCAACTGGCCACTTTCAGTATGAAGATCTCTTGGTTGTTCCATTCGTGCTGCTCATCTACGGCATCGGCTGCATACCGCAGGCGTATCTTTTCAGTTTGGGACCGCGTGTTGCCCTTAATTCTATGACATTCGTCATCGTCAATATTGTTTTTGGTAAGTTTTGATTCAGCAGCATTGTTTTCTTAATGTGTGTTTCAAATATGTTCCTAATTATTTATTTATTTGGTTTCTTACAGGTGAAACAACAATCATTGCGAAAATCTTCTATGGAGACACTCTCAATTTCGCACTTTTCTTTATGAGCCTCTCGCCACAGTTCAACATGGCGTATGCTTTGGTGAAAATCAAGCAAGTCTTCCTCTACAATAGCGAGTGCATAATTTTCAAGTCACAAAACCTTTGCTCTGCAAAAACTCTGCACAAATGTTGTCGTTAGTAATTAACTTAATTTAGATTGAAAATCCTTACCTATCTTTAAAACTCATTGTAATTGTTTTTCAAATTTGTTTTTCGGATCGTAGAAAAATGTGGGGTACTCCAGAAATGCTTCTATAAAAAGAAATATCTAACTCGCATCTTGAATCAAGTGTTTGCGCTGACAATGACGGCTACTGTGTTTATGGTGCTACTTATGCTGATAGAGTACCAGATTATACAAAGGACTTGGAAACAGTTGGTATCCAGATGGATTACTTCAAGGGAACAGGACAGCGAGACCTTGACGCTGGGAGCGGCAAGGGAGAAAACAAACGTTCTAGCTAAGAGACAGCAGGTCAAATCCAAGCGCAGTGAGCATATTTATTATATAAATCTGACACTTCATTGATACATAAGCAAGCTTAAGATCATCGATCATTGTTAGATAAGACCACAAATTTGTCATTAGAAATAAAAATTATACGACATAATTTACTCTTTATACACTATAAATCTTCCGACTGAACATGAATGTTTATTGGATCAACGGGTTTTAGAGCTTGTCGGGCTCGGGACTCGTAGTAGGGATACTCTGCTCAGCTCTTTAAGTAGTCGGCTCGCTGAAACCAGTTCCATAGCTACAGAGGAAGAATAACCTTGCAAGAACTGACTGATTCATTTATTTGCTTGAACACAATGTAATACAATAGGTCTTAAGATAAATATATAATAAAGTTCAATTATGTTCTACTATATCAATTAGCATGCAAATATACAAAATGATGTCAAAATTAGAATAAAATACTGATTGATTGGATTCGATTTTTTAAACTGAAACTGAATGGCTTTTCTCAAGCTATTATTTACATTAAAGATTTAAAGATTTGTAGGCATCAAACTCGCAAGGCTCTACTTAAATTTCTTGACGATTCCCTTTCTTTAAGGTGAGAAAGTCGACACTTTCGGGGAATACATCCTTGCACAAAACCTGACAAAAAAAGATATGGGTATCTTTGCTCTGCATAACATTTACATTGGGCTAGGGAAGGGACAAGCATTGGCCCTGTCCGGACTTAAGAGGCATGGACGACTTCAGCTGTGCGAAATGCTGGCAGGGTACAGAATGGCCAGTGATGGGCATGTGTGGTGCATGTCTAAATGGAAGCAGGAAACACAGCCTCATATGGTAAATACATAATAATATGACAGGCAGAACAAATAGAAACAAATAAAAGGATATCAAGTAGAGGGTAGACAGAGGCACGCCCAAACATTATATTTGGTTGCACGCAGTTCGCCACTTTAGTGGAACACTAACCGGATTTTTCGTTCTAGGGCATACCAATTCGATGTTTTATGTTGAAATTAAAACTGTGTCATGGCTAGTATATTATTTTAATATTATATATGTGACCATGGCGAACTATCCTGAGCCACCTCTATCTACCGAATTCAGGCACTCCTAGTCATATGTAGGTTGAGAGAGTTATAGTTGAGACGCAGAAGGCTTTTTAATGACCAATGCTCAGAGTCATTAGAAGATCCTTTATATATGTAAGTACTTACCTACCTACTACTATTTCAGTACGCCCGTCAAATATCGTTTAGCTGTGAATACGAACCACTTCCGTCGTGGATGACCATCTACGATGCTCTCGAGATGATTGCATTGTTGCGTGGAGTACCCAAAAATCAGGTGAAAGCTGAACTTAGGAACCATATTGAAGCTTTGGGTGAGTTTGTAGTTACTTCGCTGCATTGTTGTAGATAACTTCTTCGTAAGTCTTTTTTAGTTTCTTTAAGGATCCAAAGCGCTGTTTGTTTACCTTCAATCGATGGTCCGATTCTAGAGCTCCAAGACCAAGCTGACACTCTCATCTGTCGCATATCGCAAAATGATCGGACACGCCTCCACTTCGCAGCTGCCGTGGTGGGTGCTCCACCTGTGATCGTGCTGGACGAATGCACAGCTTACCAGAAGTTCTCAGTGAGGAGGGCTATGTACCACATACTGTACCATTTGAGGAAGCGAGGACATGCTGTGCTCATTAGCTCTAGCAGGTATGATCAGAGGATGCTAGACGGGGAAATGTGCTCTTTTTTTCTGTGATTCGTTCTTGCGTCATCTCCTTTCTATAAACATCAAGCGTGAACACATCGGGCAAATCAGCCCCTGTATGGGCTATTCTCAAAAAGTTAACTCTCATCTACCCTATTCAATGTAACTTACCAAGCAGTAGCAACACCAAAACCAAGCAGAAAAAATGATACCGAATTCAAAAAACATCATCGTCGTCATGAAGTTTGTAGGTCCTTTCTTCTTGTTTGCCAAATTGGCAAGTTTTATTATTTTTTTCCCAGCGTGGAAAGCCATATGCCGGTGACCAATTACCTTGCCATTATGCTCGACGGTCGCATCTACGACATCGACACGGTTGACAACCTCGTAGCTCGATACAGCACAAAGGGCTATACCGTCGTGCTGCATTTGAAGGACGAAGTCGACGTCAGCAAAATGTTTGCGAAGCATTTCAGGAAGTTTGTCATTAATGACACATCGGAGGTAACTACTTTTATTTCTGATTGACTGAAAAACACAGGTGTTGCTGTTCTGGATCATGGAATACCATCAGTTCAGAGTTTTGTGTTCTACTGATGAATTTAAAAGGATACATCAGGAAGAAACAAAGCACTGTTACCTACTTTTTATTAAGCTTTTTAAACAGATGTTTATTTGTTATAAGCTTCATAGGTAAGCCCTTGAGAAGGAACTTGTTCCAACTAGGTATCTTCATAATGCTGGGTTCACATTAATCTCCGCAGGTTTTGGTAAACGTCCAAGTTCTAGACACAGACCTGAACTGGGCGGCAATATTCCAGAAGATGGAAGCTCTCAAAACACAAAACCAACAGGTCTATTCCTACATCATCACGGTAATTGCCATAGATTACATCTACAACTCGATACTTCTCAACGAAAAAGGCAGGAAGGCCACTGGAGATTTCGTCTCGGGGATCAGAATGAAGAAACACAGAGTTAAGTTCAGGCCGAGCAAAGAAACTTTGGAACAGCTGAGACCTTTCGAACAGAAGTATGCTATAACTAAGTTGAACGTACTGCCTTGGTCGGTAATTTTTCACAGATGAAGATTTCACCCGGATATTTCGATTTAAGTTCAGTGCGGTAATTAGTAAGCCTGGTCCAATTAAGTTATTTCTACTAATATAGTTTATTATTTATAAAAGTGCAAACCGCTTGATGAATGTTATGAAATCCTTTTTTTTGCTTTTGTTTTCAATAGGTCCTATTGAAAACAAAAGCAAACCCAAAAAATACATTATTTGGTGGAAAAGTGCACAAAAGCTTTTAGTAATAAAAGTTAGTATTTTATGAAAGTTATACTATTTATTTTTCCTTAACTAACCTAGAGTTAAAACCCGATAATACTGTTAGCAAAGCAACACATTTAGGCCAAGCACACCATGAAATAAAGTAGCATTTGAAAACATAAGTAGGAACTTAAATTATTTTTCTTTAAATCACTTGTCAATGTGATGCAAATAAAGTTTGGTAAAAAATACCTAACCCATAATCAGCAGAATAAAAAAGTTTAAAATGTAAAACAGATTTTAACAGGTGATCGAAAAGTAATTCCCGAAATAACATCAAGTATGATTTTACGTAGAAAAATAAATTGATACAATTTTAACTGATTTCTGTGAATGATACAAAATGAACCTTGTCTGTTAAAGCATTAAAACCCATGAAAGATTATAAATGTGACCTGTCATCCAAATCTTGCAGCCAAGTACTGAAATATTACTCAAAATTTTATTAGAGTTTGAAAGAGATGGTACTATGCAATGCATGAAATTAACATTTCCTAAACGTTTTATAGTCGTGATTTAACGTTGAGTATAGTTTCAGTATTCGGCAGTTGGCATGACCTCCCGCACTTTGTGCATCGATTTCCAAAGAAAATGTCAACCCTATCTATCGAGTCCCAGAGTCGAGTAAATGGTGTGATGATTGATTTAGGTTTAGACTCCAAAGAATGCTTCAAAAGATTAACTCACAAACACTTCCTTGATGAGTTGTATTCATAGTTTATCTATCCTACCTTCAAACTATTATTTATATGTATAAATATATAATTAAATATATATAGTAATGTGATTAGTTAAGTAAGTATATGAAATAATATGTATATGTATGTTAATAAAAATTGCCTATTGCACGCCTACCACAACATATTGGCTTGGCTGGTAGAAAATGCTTTAGCATTAAGTCCGCCTATTGTTAACGTTTTAATTAAAATGTGCAATCAAGAGTTATTAATAAAATTGAGGACCAAAAATTAAGTAAATAGATTGTATGCTCTTAAAGCCTAATCTAGAACAATAAAATAGTATTACCAAAAATCCTGCCAAGCAACGTCCTAATGGCATACATTCTTTTCATCTTATTTTTTGTCCTTTTTGATACATATGACATGTCCTGGTACTAGATAGATAGGGTTGACGCTGTGACTTCCCGGTCTATTTGCAAATGCCTAAATCACACAAACACATGTGCATTGGTGTATTGCGTGAACATTTGTACACATTTATGAGGTGAATGTTGTGAGACATTTTTTTTTTCAAAGCAATACAAGATGTTCCACATAGAATGTAAGAAAACATCAAATGATACACACATTTAATGTTTTCATCAAATGTGTCATCCTTAATTCACATTGCAAATGACAAAGCAATATTAAGAACCTTCCCTTGCTTTAGAAATGTTACAATATCTAACTGATATGAGAAATAAGATCTGGCTTTACATCAATGAGCTTATGTGAGAAGTGAGATCTTGTGACTTGACATTGCATGATCTGTCTAGCAAATAACACTAATGCAGCGTGGTGTGAGACCGATGCAGCTCATTTGAAGAACCCCTAGCCTGAGCCATGATATTCTCAATCCTATTAGTAGTCTCCCGTACCATAGAGAACTCGGACAGATCAGGCAAGTCCAAAACAATGTGAGCAGAGAGACGTTTGTAAACTGAGTTAGAATCCTTTTTATTTCGTCTACTTTCTTCGTATTTTAGCTGTTGTTTCAAGAATATTGAATGCTTTAGCATATCTTGGATGTTCTGGAAGCTGGCAGCTGCTCCATCCATGGACTTCACAGCACTGGAAAACATAAAAATAAGCATTAAAGGCACCTACTCAAATCATGACTTTAAAATTGCAGTGTCACAGGCCTATGCCAAAAGTCACATCAACAGAGCAGGCTGGTGTCAAAATAATATAGTTTATATAGGTAGGACACTTGTTTGTAGACTCAGGGCCAGATAGCTGTTAAATTTGTTCTAAACAAACCCTACCTTCAAACTATTATGTCTAGCTAAACAGTGTTTTGTTGAAATTGAAGACTTAAAGTGGTAACCCACACTTAGGGGAAGTTACAAGAATCCGACTACAATATAAACGCGAAAGTTTGTGAGGATGGATGGATGTTTGTTACTCTTTCACACAAAAACTACTGAATTTGATGAAACTTTACAGTTATATAGCTTACGAGCTTCTGCCCATGGCTTCGCCCGCATAGTACCCGGATAAAAGGTTTCCTATGTTATTTTGATGTATAGGCAATATTACAGTAAATTTTCATCAACATCTGTTTAGTTATTTTATTGTGAAAGTGTAACAAACATTGATCCTTACAAAATTTCGCATTTATAGTATTAGTAACACATAGGATACTTTTTATCCGGGTAATATGCAGGCGAAGCCATGGGCACAGGCTAGTTTATAATATCCCAAAAATTCATCCTCGGCTGGACAACTCCTTTAAACATCTCAAGAATTTCTACAAAATGGTAATGATCTTATTGGCTTAGTGGTATATAACAACTGAACTGATTTGGATGAAATTTGCAAGTATAGTTTGTGGGTGAAGGTTACTTGATATTGGGGTACCATGAGGGTGAAGCCATGGGCAGAGGCTCATTAATACATAAAATATGCATTTACCTAAGAGCATATTCCACATCATAACACCTGCCTTGCAGTTCTTGCTGGAGCTTAGTGACGTCGACTCGACGTTCAACCATTGGAGGCAGTGCCTTCCTGACATGCTCTTGAAGTCTATACAGTGCCAAGGAGGGCTCATTAGCCACTATGTGCATATTTTCTGATATACGCTCGGCGGCTGGAATAGGATATTTTAAAGATTTAGAAATATAAAAATGATTTCAAATGTTGGGCTTGGGACATATTAAAAGAATGCTGGACATTTCATCACACAGCATCGTGTAGCCCTAAAGTAAGCAGAGCTTGTGTTATGGGTACTACATGACTGATATAGTACTTATATTGTTTTGTATGCGTGACATATTTGAACACTTGATATGCAAGTATGGTATGTCAACACATATATTTTTGGATAATATAAAATATAGCTAGTATGCAGGTAAGTACCTACCTTTTTTTGCCTTGGACTCGAGTTCTTGGTCTCCTTGATACACAAACGCCATGGTGTTAAATAGGTACCAAGCTAAGTATGATTTCTCTCATTCGTCCAGTTTTTCAATTAAACCTTCAGGCAGCATAACACATGTACAATCTAGCCTAGTGGGTAGTGGAGTACACAGTTATTAATGGGTGTACTTGGTTGGTCTGCTGGTTGGCCTGGTAGGCCTAAACGATAATTAATTTACTTTAAGTTTTGATTAACTTAATTTTTAGAGAAGATCAATTATAAAGGCAGATTATGAGTAGCTCGTAGACCCGGTTTTAAAACAATCAAATTTTAAAATTTTACATCACAAACAACGAAATCCAATTAATCCAACTAGTTAATCCAATTAATACTTATTGTATGTGTGTGACTACTTCACTTCACTTCTCACTTCACTTCTTATTTTATGGCTTTTGCAACTTGACATTTGACTTCACTTCTCGATTAAGGCTTTTGTTACTAGGAATTTGTCACAATTCTGCCAATGTCCGTTTCATGATAGTGTCATAAACTTTTGGAGATGTGAGGTTAATATGAATATGACCGGTACAATAATGTGAGAATCAGCAAGATTTTTTTACCCTTACATTTTTAATTAATGTTATTTTGGTGCAACCGTTTTTATTAAATTAATTAAATAAATTCGGTCGAACAGCTTGGTCATCACGGATTATCGTGTACCAGAGCCGCCGGTAGGATCTCTCGCCACGCTAGCCTTAATGATATTTTTGTGTCTCTTCACCGCTTAGGCGATTAAGATGATCAATTGTCTCTCGTGACTCTAAGCCTACCTACCTATATGCCTGAACTACCAAGTTATTGGTTTAGTTAGGCCGGAGGTAAGGATAGAGGTATCAGAGGTACGTGTAAAAGTAAACTACGAGGCCGGTCAAGTGCGTGCGATTTAATTGAGCGCCAGTTGAAGACTGTCCGCCAAACATGAGTGAGCACAGTTTTATTATTTAGAGTTACATTATTCCTTAATCTATGGTGCGATGTGGGAGCGTAACCCTACAATATCATACGCCGGGCTTTTACCAGCGTCAACGTTCCAGCTATTCTTGAACCGAATGGTCTACTACGTGACGATGGTAAGCGGCCTGACGGCATCACTCTTGCCCCTTGGGAGAAGGGAAGGCCTTTGGTATGGGACGTCACATGGGTAGATACCCTAGCACCATCTCATCTGTCGGGGACTTCAGTTAGAGCCGGTGCAGCGGCTGATTCGGCCGAGGATCTCAAGAGGCGCAAATATAGAAGTCTCGACAGAGCTTACTTATTTGAGCCTTTTGGGGTTGAGACTCTGGGTCCGTGGGGAACCGGGGCCCTTCGCGTTTTCAAAATTCTTTCAGGGCGACTGGTCGAAGCGACGCGTGACAAGAGAGCTGGCTCTTATCTGGGTCAACGCATTAGCATTGCCATTCAGCGTGGCAATGCGACCAGTATTTTGGGAACGCTTCCGCCTGGTAGTGATCTGGATCAGTTGAGCTATCTATAGATCGTTTGCAACGGTCTTTAGATAGCTAGCTGTTTCATCTGTATTTTTTGTATATACCTACTTGTACATAGTTGTATGAAAAACTATATTTAACACAAATATTATATTATACACACTTAAAAAAAAAAAAAAAAATACAAATACACTTCACTTCACTTCTTGATTATATATGGCTTTTGTAACAATACATTTGTCACAATTCTGCCAACAAATACTTCATGTCATGTCAACAAAAAAGAAAAGTTTAACCAAAGTTAAGTAAAAAGTAGGTACTAGATCATTCAATCGGCTTGACATTGACTATGACATGACGCACAATTTCGGAAGCTAACATTATCGTATAAAAAGAAGAAAGAAGAGATTTTTAGTGAGACATTATTGAAGTTCTGTTTCGCCTTATTATTAAATTTTTTTTTTTATAAAAATTCGGAAGCTACCAAATTCTACCAAAAAAGTTAGTTGTTGTAGATGAATTGGCTGATAATCACAATCCCTAGTCTGTGGTCTGACAATTAATGACATTATTAAAATTACATTAAATTAATGTCAAAAATCAAATCACACGCATGTTGTCTTTTATTTCCTATTTCCATATAATTCAATTATTGGTTTCCTAAAAAGAAAAACCGACAATCCATAATTCAGTTTTTAATATTTTTGTTAGTCAAATTGTTGAAGAAAAACCTCAAGCATTCTCATGTTATTGTATAGACAATTAAGGTCCTGTTTGTTATCGCAAACATAAGTACCTTCTGATAAACGGAATTATGCATCATTGAGTGTTATCAAATTAGTGTTCATTCCTAAAAAGTACTTCATAGTTCAATGTCAATGATTATGAACAAGTCAAATAAATATAATAACACAAAGCGATAGAGAACAAATTAAGACTATGGTAAGTGAAAAGGTACTTAATAAGTACGGTCTACCTAATTACTGAAACTATCTGAAGTGAGCAGCAAAACCAAATATTTTATTAAACTGCATTACTAAGTTTGTTTTTAAGTTGGTTTGTCTGCTTGAGTAATTTAGTATTTCGTAATATTTTTTTATAATAAATATAAGGTAGGTTGGTTATAATTATACACAGTAAGTAAGTATGTATGTAACTTACCTACCTGGTTGCTTTTAAAATTAAAATAAACATATGTTTATACCCCTGTTTTAGGAGACCCGAGTTAAAGATACGTTTTTGGGAGTGTTCCTGAATCTTATGTTTCCTATAAAAATGCTGCTACGATTGTATTCATTCAGCATTTTAATAATAGACATTGCATGGGTTGTTGTAAATGCAGTGTGTGCAGTATTTCAAGCCAGTTATGCACTCTTCAGACCGCCACCGATGAAGTCAGTGAGGCGAGACACAGCTTTGGTAAGATAATATGTAAATTCTTCTTTACATTGACCATAAACTCACTCTTTTGATTCAGATGCAAAAAATAATGTTTTTTTTTCATTATTTTCAAGTACCTGTCCACCTATTACCTAAACAAAGTTATGCACTTTTATTTTCACTTGAACTTGCTGCTTTGCCTCTATATTTCATAATAATTTTTTTAATTACTTTAGGTTATAGGTTCTGGTCGTGGAGTTGGCAGAGAAATAGCCATTCAGTTAGCAGATCTGGGTGCAATTGTACTTTGCGTTGACCAAAACAAATTGAGTAATGAAGATACTGTGGAATTCATCAAACGCCGTGGAGGCAGAGCATCGCCGTACACATGTGATATAACAAAGAGAGAAAATGTCCAAACGCTATCTACTCTAGTGAAAAAAGATGTGGGCTTTGTGAGCATGTTATTTTACTGCTGTGGGATTCCTAGCCCAAGGTCATTGCTGACACAACCGCCTCAGGATATACATATAACATTGGATCTTACATTAACCTCCTACTTTTGGGTAAAGTTATTTTATTTTTAATTAGAAAGAAATATACTTACTACTTACCAACCAATTCACCCGCGTTGTACGTTAAATAAAAATGTGTTATTCTAGGTTACCTATTCACAAAATATACCTATTCTAAATTACAACCAATCAAATTTATTAACAAACATTCAAACGTTCGCATTTATAATATTTGTAGTATAATAAAATTTGATAATGGTGTATTTGTATTTCAACGCCAAATGGCATCCTAATTATATATTTTTATAACATAGAACAATGCATGGATACAATAGAACATAATTATCTACATTCTCGATAACACCCTTAAGTCCATAGTCCTACATGTAGATAAAAATAATTTTAAAGATAACATTTTGTTGAATATCCTTTCTCTTTTAATAATATGAAATATGTTTCTCTTTACAGCTAATAGACCACTTCTTGCCTGATATGAAAGCCAAGAACCATGGTCACATCGTAGCCCTCACCTCTGTGGCTGGACTGAGCTACCTAAAGGACCAAATGCCACTCAGTGTAGCACAGTTTGCAGTTCAAGGTCTAGCCGAGAGCCTTATGGAAGATCTCAGGGTCAACAAGATAGATGGAGTACATGTGACTCTCACTCACATTTATCCGTTCATTGTTAGTGATGAGATGCCAGATCTAGTGAGGTTGAGGTATGTGTCAACTGTTTTACTCCAGTCAATGATTATATTTGAAGACTTATTATGCCTATGACAAAATCATGGACGAGGAAACAGGAAAATATAATCATTTTCTTCGCATCATTAATACGCCATAGAATTAACAAGTTACTTATTATATTTTTTTTCTTGTTCAGGATCCCAAGCTACTTTGGAACTATAACACCAGTAGAGGCAGCAAGGTCTATTCTCGAAAGTGTCAGGCGCAATTTCCACGAAGCTTCGGTTCCGAAGCACTTGCTCTGCCTTGGGCACTTACTCAGAGTGCTACCGCGAAAAGCCACTGTGCTGATACGAGATTTGCTAGACACTGGTGTTGATTTTGCATGATGTTGTTTAATTAAATCCCCAAATGGAAAAAGAAAGTCGTAATGTTATTAAATTTCACTAGACAGAAGGTAGGTATTTAATAGAATCTTGAATGGTAGGTTATACATTACTTATGTGAATCATCTTTCATAGATGCCCAAAATGATGATATTAGCATGATGATATAAACAATCTATCAATGTGATTTCAATTATGAAAATCCGGTTCACTTTAACTATAGTGGCGTTTTGCAGTCGCTATAAGGCTATTGAAAGAGATTTAAAATATTTATTTTTTGTAAACATTAAAAATATGATGATATCTATATCATGAGGAGTACTTAATGTATTCTTCATGTAAACAGCAGTACATTCACCTTAGGAGGATACCAAGTAAGGGTAATACAGAGGAACGTCCAAACATTACATTCGATACATGGCCGCGTTTTTGCAAGGAGTTAACATCTATGTTGTGGTGTTTTGAATAAATAGTTGTCAAAGTGTTTCGGTAGTGCGTCGGATGGCAGTCGAGCATGGGCGCTCGAGACAGACGGACGCACCCGATAACACCTGACAGTTGGAATTATTCTGTGGTTTTATTGAATGTTATTACCCGATATATATCCTAAAATACGTGAACATAACATTGGCGACGAGGAGAAAACAGTGAGTGCATAAAAATACTTACTCCAAATATAAAAGTTGGTTTGACAAAGTACAGTGTTTGTGGACAAGAGCTAAAAAAAAAAAAAAGAGGAATAAGATATACAAGATGTGTTATCCATTGGTTAAAACCAGATCTGACCCGAGATTTACTTTACTTATAACCGCGGTCTCACTTTATTTTTCGAATTCATATTGTTTGAACCTACCTACTTATTTCTCGGAAGAAGGTAGGTGAACTCCTATTTTATTGATGTTTAACTACACTCGTTTATTACAAATACATGTCGGCAAACAAAGTAGGTATTGCCGAATGGTATTTTATTATTATTATTTTTTTACTATCTAACCTGTGATTTTAGTCTGTTTTCTGACACAAAGCTCAAGTCTACTGCACTGCACGGAGTCTTACTTATACATGTTACGAGTTGAAAAATGTTTCGATTATAAGCGATGCAATAAATGATGAATTGCAGACGCTGATCTAATTATAAACAAAGAATACAATACTAGCAGATAACGTTATAAGACGTTGATCGGTGCTAACAAATAATCGAAACTAAAGTAGTAGTAAACTGATTGGACCAGGTCATCAGTTGGTACTAACAATTAGTAGTAGTAAATTGGCAAATGTCAATTGGTACTAAACAAATACCTATCATAATTAGTAGGGGCGATAATTGATGATTATCGGCTGGTACTAGTAAATGCATTTCTCGGGAAATTCTGTTTTCATTAAATAATAAAATTATGATCCTACGTTAAGATTTTACAAAATTATTACATTCTCATGAGTATACCTACCTATACATTAAAGGAAAATAAAGTCTTACCTAATTATTATAAATAAAAATACTTACAGATTTACAATGGCTCAGCAACTTCCACCCATAGAAACATTCGATTGTGAAGGTGAACCCACTTCCCTAGGGGTCCGATGGGAAAGATGGAAGAGGGGCATAGGCATATACTTTAAAGCTATAGATATAACTGACGCAGAAAAAAAAAATCAATACTGCTGCATTTCGGCGGACTTGCTTTACAAGAAATATTTCACAATATTCCCGAAGGCAATGCTGAAGATTCGATAGATGCTTATGAAAGCGCGATCAAAAGATTAGATGATTTTTTTTTTCCCAAGCAAAGTTATGTTTACGAGCGTCATGTGTTTAGGCTAATTAGACAAGAGCCTAGTGAGACATTTGAAAAATTCATTGTAAGACTTCGCCACCAAAGCACAAAGTGTAAATTTAGCTGTGTTAACGATAACCTAATTGATCAGATTACCGAGAAATGCGTGTCCTCAGAATTGAGAAAAAAAATACTAATGTGGGGTGATTCAGTCACCATGGAAAAAATTATAAAAGAGGCTAACAACATCGAATCAGTTGAAAGACAGCTAAATGAGTACGAGACTAAAACGAGCTCTACTACTGTTAACGAAATAAACTCTGAATGCACTAGATGTGGCAGGAAAGGTCACACAGCCTCATGCGAAACATGTCCAGCGACAAAGCAACAGTGTCGAAAATGTGGGTATGTAGGACATTTTAGTAGACAATGCAGAACTCGAGTAAGTAAACGCAAAAGCATGGCTAAGACACGAACAGACAATAAGAAAAGGAAATTTGAAAGACGGGAACACAAAGAAAAAACAAATAACAGCACAGGAGTAGACTACATATTCCATATTGATGACGATGCGATAATAAAATGCCAACTTGGGGGAGTCACAATAGAAATTTTAATAGACTCAGGAAGCAAATGTAATATAATTACCGATGATACTTGGAGTTTTTTGAAGGCAAATAAAGTTGCGGTAATTAACCAGAAAAAAACCTCAGATAAAAAATTAGTAGCATATGGGTGCAAAAATCCGCTTACAATAATAGGATCATTTGATGCCGACATCAATATAGGCCCAAAACATGAAATTGCTACATTTTATGTTATTAAAAATGGCACCCGAAACCTTCTCGGTAAAGACACTGCTTTGTCTTTGAAGGTTCTGAAGATTGGTTTAAATATAAACCTAGTCGACCAAACCCCTTTTCCGAAATTGGAAGGAGTTGAATTAGAAATTGCAATCGACAAGACTGTAAAACCGGTAAGTCAACCATACAGGAGGATACCAATTCCTCTTGAGGACAAAGTTAATGCTAAAATTCAAGAACTAATCCAGATGGACATTATTGAACCTGTTAATGAGCCTTCTTCTTGGGTTTCACCAATGGTCCCTGTCCTCAAGAGCGATGGTGACATTCGAATTTGCGTAGATATGCGGTGTGCAAATAAAGCTATAAAACGAGAGAATCATCCCTTACCAACAACAGAACAACTCGTGTCCAAATTCAAAAAAGCTAAAATCTTTTCAAAATTAGACATAAAAAATGCATTTCACCAGATAAGTATTAAAGAAAATTGCAGATACATAACGACTTTCATAACAAACAAAGGCCTTTTTCGGTATAAACGGTTAATGTTCGGAATTTGCAATGCACCGGAACATTTCCAAAAAATTCTCGAACAGATTCTCCTGCCATGTGACGGTGTTGTCAATTTTATTGACGACATTGTAGTTTACGGTAGTGATGAAATGGAACACAAAAAAAGACTTGATCATGTCCTTTCTGTTTTGAAAGTTAATAACGTTTTGTTAAATTATGGGAAATGCGCTTTTGGTAAAAAAAATATTCAGTTTCTTGGACACGAGCTGTCTTTTGAAGGTGTGAAGCCTCTTGATAAATACATTAAAGTAATTGACACATTTAGGGAACCTAAAACAATTGAAGAGATCCAAAGCTTCCTTGGGTTAGTGAATTTTGTCAATAAGTGGATTCCAAATTTTGCCACAGAAACTGAGCCACTACGTGAACTCTTGAGACTCAAATTGTCGAAAAATGCCGATATCACATTACACTGGAAGGCAAAACAAAAGGAAGCTTTTAATCGCTTGAAACAATTACTTAGTAGTGTTAGCACATTAGGTTTCTATGACCAAAATGATCGTACGCGAGTCATAGCTGACGCTAGCCCCGTGGGTTTGGGAGCGGTATTAATTCAGTATGACGGGAATGGTCCGCGTATCATAGCTTTTGGAAATAAAAGTTTATCTGACGTCGAAAAACGTTACTGCCAAACAGAGAAGGAGGCTTTGGCGCTGGTGTGGGCAATAGAACATTTTAAAATGTACTTGTACGGTAAGCAATTCGAACTTGTAACTGACCACAAGCCTCTTGAAGTTATTTTCGGTAGCCGGTCGAAACCATGCGCGAGAATTGAACGATGGGTTTTACGATTACAGGCGTATGATTATAAAGTTATATATTGTCCGGGCAAAAATAATATTGCTGACAGTTTATCTCGTCTATGCGCAATTACAATTGCTTATCCTTTTGATGACGAGTACCATGTAAACCAAATAGTGTTACATGCTAGGCCAACTGCTATACATTTTAAAGATTTAGTCACAGCTTCATTAGAAGACACAGAATTGGGTTCAGTTAAAGATGGGGTTCTTAAGAATTGTTGGAACGATAATGTTAATAATTTTAGAATTTTTGAAAGTGAATTGTGGGTCCATGATGATGTTCTATTGCGCGGTACCAAGATCGTCATACCTACAAAATTACGTCGACAAGTTCTTGAATCAGCTCACGAAGGGCATCCCGGTATTGTTGCGATGAAGTCTAGACTCCGAACCAAAGTATGGTGGCCAAAAATTGATAGAGACGCGGAACAAATCGTCAAAAATTGTAAAGGGTGTACTTTAGTTTCAGGTCCAAATCCAGCCCCACCCATTAAATCCAGGGAATTGCCATACCAGGCATGGGTTGATGTTGCAATAGATTTCTTAGGGCCATTACCTAGCGGACACTATCTTTTTGTAATAATAGATTATTTTAGCAGATACAAAGAAATTAAAATAATGAAAACAATCACCTCAAAAGATACAATAGATATATTAAAAGAAATTTTCTCTAGATTAGGAATACCAAACAGTCTCACTTGTGATAATGGAAGACAATTTACTAGTGAAGAATTTATGATTTTTTGCAAAGAATTAGGTATTAAACTGTATCATACAATCCCATATTGGCCACAACAAAACGGAGAAGTAGAACGCCAAAATAGGGATATTCTAAAAAGATTAAAAATAAGTCAAGTACAAAAGACAGATTGGAAGGATGACTTATTAAAATATCTCACAATGTATAATAGTACTCCACATAACACTACCGGAAAAACTCCTTCTGAACTTTTTTACAACCGGCTTTTTAGAGATAAAATACCGTCAATACTAGATATGCAAACTGACACACCAAATACAGAAGTAAGTGACAAAAACAAAAGTATGAAAGAAAAAAGTAGGATAAATGAGAATAGGAAACGAAGAGCAAAAGATACTACCATTGAAGTTGGAGAAAAAGTTTATGTTAAAAATATGAATAAAAACAATAAAATAGACACTGATTTTGACCCTACTTCTCATACTGTAATAAATGTAAAAGGAAATGATATAAATGTAAGAAATGATCTTTCAGGCAAAGAATACCGACGAAATATCATTCACTTAAAAAGAACAGAGGGGGATAGTTGGAAAATAGTTAATGAAGAGGAAAATAAAGAATTAGAAAGTGAGAAGGAAAGCCGAATTAGCGATTTGGACTCTGATTAAATTCATTATAAATTAAATAATTACTATGTACATAAAACTGATTTAATCAAAATACATTCATGGAATGTTCTGAAATTAAAGTAGGTAATATCTAAATAATTATAATTAATTTCACCTGATTAATTTATATTTGTAATAAATTAAATGAAGCATAATTATTGTTTATTGTAGCGATATACTTTACGATTATGTTAATGAAAATAATGTTCTAACTAATTAAAAAAAAAAGAATGATGTGGTGTTTTGAATAAATAGTTGTCAAAGTGTTTCGGTAGTGCGTCGGATGGCAGTCGAGCATGGGCGCTCGAGACAGACGGACGCACCCGATAACACCTGACAGTTGGAATTATTCTGTGGTTTTATTGAATGTTATTACCCGATATATATCCTAAAATACGTGAACATAACATATGTGATTATATCGCTTATTGAAACACTGACTGAACATGAATTTGAATTTAGACTCTAGGGTATGCCGGTTTCCCCACTATGTTTCCTTCATCGTTTTGAGCATTTTTTTTAGTGGTACAACCCATGGTGCACGACCGGGTTTGAACCCACGATCTTATTATTTGTTTGTTGCGGTACGATGGTACTCGTAGTTCCTGATACCCACGATACAGGGAATCCTAGTGTGGGATCAGGACTACGTAGTATGTAACTATCGGGTGTTTATTATTTATTTACTTTAATTAAAACGGTTAACGTACACTAATAACGATATTTGAGGATAATCATATAAAAATCCATAAATAATGACATCATCGATTCAGTCAAAATAATGCACTTAATCAAAATAAAATAAAAAACATAAGAGAAATAAGTAATTACATCAAATAAAACAATATTAATCGGGTAAGATGACAAAAATACAACAAAATACAGCAATCAACTAGACGCATCAAAACATAATCAATATACTTGAGTGTAGCTAAGGTAGGCTTAGAGTCAACGGTTATAACTTTATAATTTTTTTACCTATTATTTAAAGTATTTATTTTATTTAAAGTATGTTCAGGTCACAGCTTTTCTTTTATTTACCGACGTGCTTCCGTTTGATAGTGATCTAGCTAGATCAATTGAACTATCTTTAGATCGTTCACATTGTTCGTTGAATAGGTAGCTTACTTAGCTGTTTCTTAATGTATTATATTATTTTAATATTAATTTATAAGAACCGGCCTTACATGCGGACAAAATAGACATCATAGTTTCACATAAAGGGGTCGGCATTAGAATCGGGAATTTAGATTCGTGAGGTGATTTTATGGAAGGGGTAGAATGTGTTTGACCTTCCCTGTGAAGAAGAAGGTTAGGAGTTTCAAAGATATGTTTTTTATTTTCTCGAAATTAGTCACTAATCCGACACCTTGTTTGTTCACTTTTTCCTGCCCCTCCCCCACCCCATAATCGTGCCCGATTCCTCGATTCTAATGCAAACCCACCAAATGATTTGGATTGCCGCGTTCACTATAAGTTTTACCAAGCAGGCTAGTATTTTATTTTCACTCATGGTTTAAAGTGGACGAAACTTCTTCTACCACCGATTATCTACGCGAATTTTAATAAAGAATCTTCAACTTCAACTTTTTGTTATTATTTAACAAAAAGAATCTAACATGCAACACGGGTTACTGCTGTCACTTTTTCTACTGTTTTCTACCATCGAAAGCAGCGACATCTAGGAAATTATAGAAAACATCTTATATGATAAAATTTGGTAGTAATTTAAGTAATCTGTGGTTTCTTCTACGTTTTGTTGTTTATGCGAAATGTGAGTGAAATCGATTTGTTTCTACTTACGAATTCTGATCGGTGTGTAAAATAGGTACTATTTTTTGATATTGTTAATCTAGGCGGTTGTTGTAATTATTATGTGATAAACTAGGAGAGTTTTCATAGTCACTGGACTTCGGCGTTCCTGTGTATATTGTAAGTAGATTTGTGTTCTTTTAAAATCAATATTTACAAAGCAGTACATTTATTTTGTCTGGTACAGATTCTTGCAACCTTAGTTATAAGTAATTTTACGGTAGTTATTGAACGTGGTTACGTTCATGGGAGGAGTCGGGACAATGATTGTTTTCTTTAAATATAATAGTACTAAACTTTCACTTCAAATTAGGAGCTACCTACAAAAGTTCTATCCGGCCGCATATTTGTATTTCAAGCCTAAACCTACAGCTACTTACGCTACTTCATCCTAGCTAGCTTAACTTTGAAAGCTTGTCACTCATGAGAAAAAAAACCTTTCAAATTTACAATCTTATATCTACAAGTACACCCTAGACATAAGATATATTCAAGAGTATAAGTTAAACAAATAAAAACCCTTTCGCATTTACAATCTAAGATCTACAAGTACACCCTAGACATTAGAAGAGATGTTCAAGAGTATAAGTTTAACAAATATTATCTCATACTATTAGGTACTTTGAAAATGCTCTTATTTTGCTCCTCTCAATCTACACATGTTTGAAGCAATTACAAAAAAAACAATTACTCTGTTGGTAGATCTGTGTAGGTACCAACTAGAAGGCATGATGGCATGTCTGAAAATAACAATAAAAGTTTAGGAATTAATTATTTCAACAATATCATCAATTGACAAGCATTTCTCTTCACTGCTGTAATTAGGCAGACCCAACAGCATTCTAACTAAAGAATATCCTGGATGCAAGCCTGCTTAGACTATTTCAATTAATTTCTCCATCACCAAAATAATAGATTGGAGACAGACCTTTGTTTGGGAACTAAGATTTTTCCCAGCAGAGTGTGGTATCTAGCTCGAATTTTCTCAACCCAAAAACTCCTAAGATTTAGTTTGTAGATTGTCTATACAGATAGAATCAATATTTACTTGCCTTTGGAATAGTGGAAATGTGCTTATATGTTTTGTTACAGTACTAAATGCAAAATGAGGCGAAGCATCTTTGATTAGAACTAAAAGGATATTTACCCAAACGAATTCATTAACTAATTGTTCAGTATTGTACTTTTGTTTTCCAAGTGAACCCTACAAGCTAAATCCTGAAATACCTTAACAATCTGAATATGAATAGCATAATCTTAAAAAATGAATAGCATATCCAATAATATGTTTTATTCATTTTTTTTAACAATATTATGTTTTTGTTTGTGGTGGTCAGAAAAATCTGTGTTATAATTATTATAATATAATGTTTTTTTAATCCTAATTTATAATTCATCATAATACCAAAAATTGGCAAAGTTAACACAAAAAATATGTCATAGCCAAGTGGATATTTATGAAATTTATAAAACTTACTCAATTGAAGAATATTGTTGCTTTACATTTTCGTAAAGTAATTTTTTGAGAGAGAGACAAAGTATGAATTTCACTATGTTTTGCCACAGTCTTGCATATGCTGTTGTTGTTAAAAGTTTTATTTAGTGGTCTTGCATTGGTAATTTGTATATATACTTTTTGATGGGTTAGTTCCGCAGCTTTAGGCAAGTATGGTTTATAGTCAGCATGTTTTGAAATCATGACTAAACTTGTATGGAAAACTTAAATCTGACTAATTTGACAGTAGGCACTAAAATTGTTGTTATCTCTTTCGTTTGGTGCTGTTTGTAAAATAGAGTAATAGTTGAAATTAAGCTTGATTGGTGTACAAAAGAATCAACTCCAATGTGATCTATATCCTATCCTACTACTATTTTAAACGCGAAAGTTTGTGAGGATGGATGTTTGTTACTCTTTCACGCAAAAACTACTGAACGGATTTTGATGAAATTTTACAGTATTATATCTTATACATCAGAATAACACGTATGCTACTTTTTATCCGGGTACCACGCAAGCGAAGCCGTGGGCAGAAGCTAGTAAGTAAATAATAATGCTGCATGTATAAAAGATCATCACTTGAGAATGGCTCGACCAAATTGGCAGTTTTTTTTGTTGTGTTCGTAATGGTCGGGACAAGGTTTGTATATGGAATAAACTTTTTGGAAAATTCACCGTGAAAGTCGGAAATTTGGATGATTCATGCGAAGCCGGGGTCGTTATTTTTAAATAAAAACGGGATATTTCCCATGATTTGTGGGTGTTATTGTTTCTCACTATATCAGCAGTTACGTGGCACATGTAACAACGCCATGTTACACAGTGCTTGTTTTATCTTGTGCCATAAAGCATTTTTTTCTTGAAGATTTTAGGATGATTGAGTGATTTTTGTGAGTAAAATTTTTGTATGGTTTTACCTTCATAACAAATATTTTTTTCGGCATTTGGGTTTTAACACCACGTTTTCTAATCACCAGTCGCATAAATACAGTGAAGGGAAATATTGATTTTATCATTTGTGTGAATGTCTCATTTTTCGGAGCGCCCGTTCCCGGTTTTTGATTAATTACTCCATAATGACACAAGGCATTAGCAAGCCGCAATTTATTGTTAATTTGATGGGACGGTTTGCTGATTTTATCTTATTTATCCTGGAATTATAATTGTCGGGCAAAACTCCGATAATGCCTTTTGATTATTATTTCGCATTCAGGCCATTTCAGGCATGCAAAATTAATGCGTTCGAAAATGGTGCTTAGCAAACTTGAACGTATCATCATTTCCGAGTAAAAGCTTAATTGATTTGTAATGGAATAATGTCAGCAATTGAGTTGAATAAGAGGAAGGCGCACTGAATCCCTTAACTAGACTTCTTTTCACCAGTAACTTGGTCTCGATTCGAAATAACGCAGAGGGATAAAAAAAAAACTGTTACACGCCGAACAAAGGTCTCAAAATATTATCAGCTTTCGTACCTCTCTTTGGGACAACGTTAAGGGTTTTATAAAAGCTAAATAAACAAAAACTGCTCCTTGAATGTTGTTTCAAGGAGCAATTAATGCAGTAAAACAATTTTACTGCATTAAATGAAACAATTTGAAAGCAAAATGAACCACAAGCTTTTTAGTGAAAATTGTCTGAAACTGATATAAATGTATAAATAAAAATAAAAGGGCATTTATTTAATTACACTTAAACAAACATACCTAGCCTAGGAACAATATAAAAATAGGTAGGCAGTTAATTTGGTAGGTATAATAAGGAGATATGTCTGTAAAAAGGTCGAGGACTCCGTCCCGCTCCTTTTCAACCTCGCATATTGATGTATGCGGTATACATATATGTGGTATCGAACCTAGTAGATGTATGGACGTCCCTTAATTAAATAAAGAAGTTGCTCTATTCCAACTGATACAGATCCTTATACTGGATTGCAATCACGTAAATTAACTCTGCCTAAAGTTGTTTTCTCAGTAATTTCATAATTATATCAATCAACTACTTAAATTATTTTTTCAACTACTTAAATTAAGTTCTCGGAATACAAGGTAACTTTTGAATAATTTCAAGTCTAAGGTAAGAATTTTTATTTTCTATAAAACCTATTTAAGAACCATTCTTGAAGAACAAATCAATTGCAAAAGAACAGCATTTCAATCGGACAAGCCGTTTCGGAGGTAAATGGTAACAGTCACACATACAAGCTTCCTCTTACAGCTACGCTTATACGGTCTCCTTACGTCGCAGGTAATAAAGGTACCATATAACATGTCATATTCAATTAAAGTAAGCAATCGTAGCTTGCATACTAAATTAATTTGCACGACATTTATAATAAAGTTTTGAGACGCAGGTGTTCTGTCCCGATCGTTTTCCAAACATTGGATTCTCTTTAATTTGAATAAACCATTATTTTTAGACCCCTTAATAAACGTATCTTGGTAAATCCACCGTAATAAGTCCCACTAAACCCTCATTTGCTATGGAGTTTCTGTTTAAGCAGGTATGTCTGATACTTTATTATCAAAGTTTGTATCCTTATTGAAGGTTTGGGGGATTGAATTTGGGGACAGAATGGTTTCCCTAATTATATTGGTTTTTATATTCATTTTAATAAAATACAGAATGAAGTTTCATCATAATCCGTTCAGTACTTTTTGCGTGAAAGAGTAAAAAACATCTATCCATCCGCACAAAGTGTGGCGTTTATAATAGGATATGATAGGATAGTAGGATGTTGTAGCTAGGTGTGTCATGTTGAATTTGAAGCAGTATTGTGTAAAGTTATTATATTTTAGAACGTCTATTTTTAGGATATAACTACGACTACGTAAGTACATACCTAACTATTCTCCTGCTGACTAATTTACCACATCTAATTTACTTGGCCAAAATGCAGCTAAAATGTATACATACATCAATATAAATTTTGATACGACGTAACAATGTTTTTACTTGGCTTGCATTGTACATACAATTCTTAAGCAACACAGTGAGTAGCGAGGTTGTTTCAAAACTTAGTCAGATGTAGGCTGGCTACGGCATTCACATATAGTTATTACAGCAATTTGGTGACTTTATGTCGAGAACTCGAAGGATTCCCAAAAAAAGCACCTAACCTATTCCTACTTTGGTGTTCTTTTAGGGAACACCCCGAGTACCCACCACATAGCGTAATGAGCTCGTTGGCTTTAAATAAAAAAGCACCAAGCAAGTCGCTATTAAAAGGATAATGTAGGTCCAGGAATCTCTGAGCTTTTGGAACTAAACTGGATCAGTTTTGGTAGGAAAAGCCAACATTTTATGCAGCTGTTGCAAATAATTGTTCCAGTGGTTCTGGCTTTAGTAGTATTCTCAGTAGCTGTTCACTTAATGCACTGACCAAATGTTCACCATGTCACAGGTTCTTTCTGTCATTCTGTTTTAAAAACAGTGACCAGTTTCAGTGGCCTCGAATTTGACCTCATGAAATGATTGTAAAAGAACCAAATATAATTCGAATCCTTCCATGCATTTTTTGTGAAAAGCTAGTTCAGCTTGCAAGTAAACGGGACTTAAACTTCACACGTGTTCCTATACAGTTCTTCATAAACGGATGTCACGATGGCCTTTGAGTTTACGGTCGCCTCCCATCATATAATTTCTGATTACATCTTTACCTTAGAATTTAGTTCTACCGTACCCATTTTAATTACACTGTAAATAACAGATATACAGTAGGTACTTCATAACCTGTATGATGTTCTTATACGAGCAACTAATTGACAGCCGGCAATTTTGACATAACTATCCTGCCTGAAACAGGTAGAGGTCATGTCTTAAAATATCATAACATCGTTTTGTCCGGGTTGGTACCACGCGGGCGAAGCCGTGGGTGGAAGCTAGTAATATTATAATTTTCAAATTTTGGATGTTTGGGATGTATATTACTAATTTTTTCCGTAACGGCAGTACCAATTTGGATGAAGTTCGCCTAGCGTAAAAAAACCATAACCGAACACAAAAAAAAACAAAAAATAGTCCAGCGGCTTTATAGAACAACGGCTATATAGCCAAGATTTTTTAAATCGGATTACAAACTAAGCAATTCATTGTAAAAATCGTTCATACTTCTCCCCTTTGAAGTTTTCTTTGTTGTTTCAAAGTGGGACTAATTCGGAGCCATAATCTGGAAGATTGCTCGTTTGATTAACCCTGAAAAGTCTTACAGAAACAGCTCTTTAGTTTCCATTTTCCTTGCTCGAGTCTAATTTGATTTCGCTGGGTTGTTCGTCGCTCGTTTTGTCGCTTTTTTTGAAGTTGAATTTTCAGGGGGATGGATTTGAAAGCACTTTTAAAATTGATGGCAAACTTTTCTGAAAAAAGTTTATTAATTTTTTTTACCTGAAAATGGTTGTTGTTTGTATGTTTTAAGGCAAAAGCTAGTAGGTGTATATGTATAGTCTTGAATACCTATATTATCGAACAGATTGCTTCTTCCTAATAGGTTTGGTCTTAGTTTTAATTTAAAAATATTGTTACCAAAATGTAAGCTTACTTTTTTTTTAATTAAGAATAATATAGTTTAGAAGCAGCGCTCTTCTCCCGCAAGAAATAACAACAATGCATAGAAAAGCCTACACCTCCATTACCCCGGAACTGTACAATAAGGCCTATATTTATCCTAACACGTAATTCACCAATACGTGCAAAATTTATATAAGTAAGAACATCTGCGTTCCTTTTTGCGTCCAATTATCCTTGGGTATAATAAAATCGTGAAATAATTAGATTCACCTATAGTATCGGATAATACAGCCGTTCGTTTACTTAATCCGTACGAATTTTTTGTATTTAACAAAAATAATAAAATTGCATGGTATTTTTTGCTAAATATCATAGTTTGTTCAGATTTAGACGTAGTTAAACCCCGCTCTGGGCTTGATCTTTGTTCTTACCTTATTTTTGTTATCTATATCGTTAGCCTTTGATAAGTATTTAGGATTACATTGGTAATTTTTGCATTGAATGTTTAGCGACTACAAAAACAATTTAATTATTCATTAACTTTTAGCCGAAATAAGGATTGTCAAGTCTCAATCAGGTGTGGGTAGGTTACCTATCTACTCAAAAGTCATAGTTGCAACTCTATAAAAAATCTGCCGATATAATTATGAAATGTCACTTTGGTGGCTTTAGTTCTTATAATGAGGCCTAATACAAGTATACTATGCTTAAACAGGTAATGTTCGCCTCTCTGATATTCAAGGATAACACTTTTGTTATTCCAGACACGTCCCAATCCGATCAGCTGACCTACCGACCAGTCTTTATGTCAAGCGAACAGGCTCAACTCCAAAGAATAATGCCTATTTACTCTGTACCTTATGTCAGTTCATAAACTAAGAAAGTCAAAAATTAATAAAATAAGATTGGAATTTAGTCATGTATTTTATTTGCTAGAGATTGTGTTGTAATCTCACTCCCTCTGGGATGACGTCATCATCAGATGAGAGATCCATACCTGGTCATAGACTTTTCCCATAAATACAAAAATGAACGGTGTTAAATGATAACATACGCCGGAATTGAAACTTTGGGTTATTCCAGTTATCCCCCGATCTACGTGTTGCAATTCATCTCTAATCCTGGTTTCGAGTACATAAGCTGTGAGTAAATACTCACATCTGGCTGGATCTGTGGAATTAAATTGAAACGGTTTTCTATTCAATTCTATTAATATTTGCATCATTCCCAGTATCAACTACTAATTGACTTCGAGGGGCTATTGTCTAAACTAATATAATTAAACCAAACCACTGCAGGATTGGATGAAACTGCAATTTGGTAACCACGAAGTTCTGCGCTCAAGTTAAATTACACACATGACTCGACGAAATAATCCTCTTCGGTATACTGCTCTCAGAATCGCTTTAAGTTCCTCACATTTCGGATCCTGCCCGTCAGTCACTCCCTCTCGTCCCGACCTTTGTCGGGCATTGTAAAATACAATTTGGCGCTGTTGAGGCGCCTATTGTTGCTAATGTACCTACATACGTAACATCATGGGATATCGGATCATTTGTTAGCATCGGAATATATTATTGTTCTGACCCGACTAATCTGCAAGCCTCAACTTGCGGGCCGAAGCTAACGTGCCACGTAATAAATTGTTTCTGGAAGATTAATAGTTGTGAAGCTCTTGGCGTCTGCTTAAGTGAAAGCTGTTCTAAGTTCTGTGCAAACTAATGGAAACTGACGGTCATTGTTTCTTAAAAGTAGGTAAGTTAGTAGGAGCTGGTACATACTACATGGTTAGCCAGCAATTGGTAGGTAGCCTCATTCGGCACCAATGATGACCACAGTGGCGCGGCGAGCGAGTAGCTGCAACGCGGGTCGAATTCCCGCTGCGGGACAAATGTTTGTATGTTCTGCAGATATTTATTCCGGGTCTAGATGTGGTATCACGATACTAGTAGTTTCTGATACCCAGGACGCAGGGAATTCTAATGTGGGTGTCTTTGGGTTTTCTATTATTATTATTATTATTATTTATGTTTAATAGATTCAAGCGCTCTGCTAAGCACGCCAGTGCTATTTCACATACCACTTGACTCATTATAAGTAAACGTCACTAGGACGTAGGCCACTAGGACCACTAAGGCTCATTCACCACCCCTCCAACTAGACCCAATCCAGAACGTTGCGTATATATAGTCGTTAAGTTAAGAACGATCAGGCGAGCTACGAGTTATTTCCAATCATCGTTAATATTTCTGAGCTGGATTGTTGTCAAACCACAGCAGAAATTAATAGGTAGTGCTCTGAAATGACGTTAAAAGCTTTTATGTTTTTCGAATAGC
This sequence comes from Perizoma affinitatum, assembly GCA_961405105.1. Lineage (NCBI taxonomy): Eukaryota > Metazoa > Arthropoda > Insecta > Lepidoptera > Geometridae > Perizoma > Perizoma affinitatum. Next base: position 13,764,826 of record OY560189.1, read on the forward strand.
GGAATCTGAAAAATACGTAATTCAGTACCGCGTCGACAGTAAGCGAGCATTAAAAATAGAAACGCGAGACAAGTTTCATGACGAGCTTTTATAAACCGCGATAATCTAATCGCTGGAATTGTTCACTATTAGTTCGATTTGTATATATAAGCACTTACGCTACGAAAGAGTACATTATATTATATACAAATGCTGCAGATTGCAGAGTCCTGTTACAGACGCGAACACATTTGTAGACCGCGTATTAAAATTCATCCATAATTATTTTCAATATTATTTGGCTGGTAGAAAATGTTTTTGTCAGTCCTTTCAGTCAGTCAGTCATTGAGTCCGTCTATTGTTTCTTTCTTTATATATTGTCAACAAATAAATAATATATGCGTACCTTCAAAGTAAAGGCTTTATCGAAGAAGAAGCGATGCAAAAAACGCCTAGGAAAAAAAACCTAATTTCCAGAATAATTCGTTCAGAATGAACGATGCCCTGATAGTGCATAAGGTATGTTTTGTTACTTAATAGGTAGAAATACACAAACGAGAAAGATACTTTGTTGTTTGTATAAATGTAGGCAAATAAATAGCAGACGCCATAAATAAAGTTAGCCAAAACGTAATAAACATGTCAGAGAAGTTGTAGGTAGCGAATATAATCGCCCTCCCAAGACGCTCAAAACTCCTGCTTATAAGCGTTTTCGCTTCTGTCCTTGTTTTCGTTTGCGAAGATTAAAATAAAGACTGAAGTGTGAGTTTTTATATTCTAGGTCACTTATGTTCCTAAATAAAGTCGGTTTAAAAAATGCGTTCGTTGTTATTGAGTAGCGGCGATCCAACATCGACACATCATTAACTAGCTGACTGTTCGGGAATTTAGCCATTTCAAAATTCATTCAAATCGGTTCAGCCATTACGATAAATTTTAGAAGCATTTTTTTTATTACTAGGAAAGTTTGTATGGTTCTTTCATCTAAATCGGCTCAGATTATTACGATTATTAGCAACAAACATTTAAACTTTCGCATAAATATGTATGATTTAAATTCATAGCGCGATGTTCTGTTAGGCATAATTTGTTTTTGTTTAAACAGTAATAAGCCGGCGTATGTTTTCGACAAACGGCCTGCGAAAACGCCCGGTTTCAGGATTAGCTGCCGCTGCTAAAATTGGCAGAACAACGCGCCGAAAAAGGCTTCTTTATTCCGCGTCCGAATGAACCGACTAACGAACTTTGCTTTGACAGGCAGCCATCTATGAGAATTTCGATCCCTTGATTTTTCAGGAAGGTTCAAATCTGTTGTTTTATTATATATTTTGTACCAAGATGGCATTGTTCTTGGGGTGCCCTTTGCAACATAATATAACTACCAAGCTTACGCATTCCGTCTATCTTTAGGTATCTTTTAATCGTATTATGAATATCGCCAGTTGAATTTCTACAGAATACCGCGTACTATTATTAAAACGAAATTATGTTTAGTAGTATATATGTATGTTTTTAATATATGGTGATGTAAGAATGCTATTGCAAGTTAACTAATTTTATTAAATAAGTAGTTCCGATCTACGATCTTAAACAGTTGTTTAGCTAAACAATGTTTTGTGTTTGTTATTCTTCGTTTGAATTAGAAATTAAATATCAGAACGAGAAAGATTTTTCCGTTTGTGTATACACCCTCACCAATTTTCCAGCTGTTCCTATCCTCAAAAGGTTTGCTGAAAGAAAACTCTTGTTAGGTTTAAGGTCGTCTGTATATGTAAGTTTTTTGTCTGTTTTTTTTGTGTGTGAAATGAAGAATGAAGACAAAACAGTGTTCAGTTAATCAATTAAACAACCTGTATAAGTCAGGTCTTAAATGTTTACGATTAAGTACATACCAGATCGATGGAATAATTTGCATCTTATTAGACGCTACCATTGTTTCAATACAATCTTAGATTCTACTAAGAATTTGGAAGATTTATTTCGTACACTTCTGGAATATATTTGAATATACATATATTCAAATGAGGTCATCTATAGAGGATGCGTCATTTGAGCACGCTTGAATACTAGGTAAATAGTTAAGTGCTTTTGAATTTGTGTAGGGGCCGTCTTCTCATCAATCTAGGGTTGCTACAAAATATTAACCAAGCAGAATTTGTTTCTTGATGTTTCTAGGCTTGGTCGAGCGAAAGGTATCGGCGTAAATTCACTTTCAAATTTTAAATTCACATAGTTTTTAAGTTGACGTTTCTATATGATCCTTGTTATTTCAATAAATAAGAACCTATTGACTTTGACTGGCCAAGACAGAAACAAAGAACAAGCGACTATAGGCAATTTTATGACGTCTAAACAGAGATGAGTTTTTTAGATAGGTACCTATTTCGAAGTTGTGAACCCTACAGCTATCTCGGAGTGGAAGGGAATCTACTAGAACTAGACTTTGACTTTGACTGACCAAGACAGAAACAAAGAACAAGCGACTATAGGCAATTTTATGACGTCTAAACAGAGATGAGTTTTTTAGATAGGTATCTATTTCGAAGTTGTGAACCCTACTACAGCTATCTCGGAGTGGAAGGGAATCTACTAGAATTAGGTGTCGTTAGTAGCTGGCTCGCTCGCAGATTAGATAGCTTGTTAGTTGCTACCGACCACCCTGTACCTAGTTATTTGCATACACTTGAATCAAGAGCTTGTGATTATGAGGCGGCTTCTGAACTAGGTCAAAAAGCATTCAACTTCCATACGGGTACAGAAACCCTCAATTACCCACCTCGATGTTGTTTGAAACTTAGTTTGATGTTAATAACGAAGCTTCGCCCTGAGCGCTTAAGAACCGCACACTTATCATGTTTTCATCATCGCATAGGATGGCTTAAGAGGTAATACAAGGTAACTATTACCATAGACATGACGTGCGTGAACGAGTTCACATAAAATGTAGGTATTGAAAATTGTTTTTGCTTTCAACTCGACTACGATCCTGTTGTTAAAAAAACCCGTATCTAAAACTACAGATGTGGACACATGATGGATACGTTCACCCTCTAGGCTACAGCAGGGATACTTTCGCCCGTTAATCATTCTTTCTTGAGTGCGAAACCCTGTACCGAGTTAATAGTACAGTAATATTTCGGCATCTCTATTTCTACGGTAATGGGTGAAATGCTCGGAACGATTTACCTAATTTCACCTTTGATTGTTTGCGCTGAGTGGTTTCGTTTCGAAGGCTCTATTTCTGCGTCGGTTAGATTCCTGTGGCAGCAATAATATTTGATTACATTTGATGTGGGTAATTTGTATCACACTTATCTAAATAGGCTCCTTCTTGGCCATTACGAGTTTACTTAACCTTCTTACTGCATTTTAACTATAGGAGGTTTTCTTTTTCTTTTATACTGGCGACGTAAGGAGATTCTTTGTTAGCAATTATCTCCTATTATACTTCATTAACGGATTGTATTGCAGTTTTTTACAGTCAATTTGTATGTCTGCTTAGATATAATTTATCGCCACAAATCATTAGGGGGTGCTGCAACTGCAAAAGACGAAAATACGTCATTTGGTCGGAAGAATATGCATAAATTAACTACTATTATGTATTAAAAGCAATTTTCCTATTCTTCTGGAGCAATTTCCTCCGGAGCTCTTCGAAGGGCTCTCAACCCGGACTACCACAGATCAAAAAGAAAGTCCTCATTTCCTAGATAATGGCGTCGATTCTCTTGTACACCAACTACACTTTAATTATCTATCGCCCCCTTTCACTAACAGTAACAAAAAAAGAGATTAGAACAATTTTATGCTGTCAAATTAGTCAGATTTAGGTTTTACATAGAAGTTTAGTCGTGATTTTAAAACATGCTTACTATAAACATGCAGAAGAGTGACACGAAAACTAATAGACGTAAAATTGTTGCCATCAGAGCGATAGTTTAAGTTAAGATATTTGATGAATAAAAGAATCGATGCCATTACATAATTTGAAACTAAAATATTATTCAATATTTAACATGAGGCTTGCAACTGTGCCGAAATATTGGAAAACAATAGAACCCACAAATCATGGTAAATATCCAGTGTAAACAGTTTGGAGTATCAACGTAAAGAGTCATTATCAATCAACAAATGTAATGGGCTACCTGACCACAATTTCCTATAGAGAGCGTCGTTTTAAATCCCCAACAACCATTTATAGCATTAACACCATCCCATTCCGATAATGAAATGTATCGAACAAAGGTTTGGTAATCGACAGCTTTAAAGCGCTGTGTATCACTGAAAGCTGAATCGTTCTTTGCAGTTGACAAAAAGCATTGAGCTAAAATTTAGTACTGGATGCTATTGTGCAGCGAAATTACGGATTTTTCATAGGTAAATATATATAAATATATAATGCTGGACATTTTTCACATAGCATCATCTAGCCCCAAAGTAAGCAGAGCATGTGTCATGGGAACTACATGACTGTTAAACTACTTATATACTTTTTTGTAAATACAAATATGTATATTATACGTAGAAAACATCCAGACCCGGGAAAATATTCGCTGATACAAACATTCGTCCCGCGGCGGGAATCGAACCCGTAATCTTCTGCGTCTCAGGCGGGCCTTCGCCCACTACGCCACAGAGGTTGTCAATACATGAACTCTATTGTGCATAACACATTTTACAGTACAACATAACTAAAACAGTAAAAAGTAAGCTACTCTTGTACGCTCGTAAGGAACTTTAGTTATGTAGGTGCCTAGGTACATAGTTGCAAATGGCCTCTCATTAGGTATGTATAGTATTCTAATTTTTGTGCCTTGTGTATCGTCAGCATGTGTACATAGCATCAAATGATGATTTGAAAAAGCACGAGAATCCTATCGAAAGCTTCAAATATTCAGAGAATAAGCTATCGTTTAGTCTCGTTTGGTCTAGTTTTTATTTAGTCCAGTTGGCGATTTGTACAATTCGCTGTAGGTCCAAATCGCTTTTGATCCAATTCACCTTGGTCCTATTTGCGTTTGGTCACGTGCAAGGTTTGTGCGATTCGTATTTAAGCCAAAATTTTATAGAATATATTAGAATGGAAACCTCAAATGTGCCAGACTATGTCAAAAGCTTGGGCAGGTGATCAGTATTTTGGAGACGTCCGGTAGTTATCTGATAGTTACAACGGAAGGTGCCCAAACTGTTTCATTTGCGATAAGTTTTTAGTATAAGAACCTTAGTATTAGTATTATTATTTCTGTAAATAAATAGATAGTGATAGTGCTGGGAAGAAAGTAGAAACTTTATAAACTTTTTAAAAAAGATCACAAATTTTGTTAGTTAATAGATGGGATTTATGCAAAATCATTGAATCCAATCAAATTGCGTCGTAATTATCTGAGAGCCCTAATAACATTCGCCATTTCATAGGTTTTGGAACGAATTGTGGGAACTTATCGATAATTTGGCGCGTAACGAAGCATTAGAATCTGATTAATTGCCTGCCATTTTGAATTCTGCCAGCAAAATTGGTATTTGAAACTAGCGGTACGTGAACGACTTTTTGATTGCTTCACAGGTCTTTCGGAAAGGGAATACTGCATACTGTGATATTTAGTATTTAATTAACATGCTTTTTTGAGTTTCACTTTTAACTAACTAACAAAAAATGTAATTAAATTTTGGAAGTCAATTTTAACCTACTTCTAATTGTCGTATCGAAATGAAACGTTGTATGTATATGTAGTTTGCATGACAATATTATAATTTGGAATATTGTAGCTGATCTGATGATGGAGGTGGATAGTTGAACTCTTCAACTATCCACCACAAGTAACTGACCACAAGTAAATCCCTCGAGTTTGGGCTCATATGATTAGTTTTAAAGAGTTTAATAGATTGGGCTTGGTAACGAGGGTCTGCTGATAGCGTGTGTTTCGTTTTTTTTAAACTACATATTATTTATTTTATGGAAATGTTAGTTTGCTAAACTAGACCAGATACAATTTGTCAAGATCTCCTCGCCTGCGATTCACATCACTACCGCGATTAGTTTCCGCAGCAAAAACTATATTTCCTCAAAGTTTTCTAGCGACTTCCTGTCGCCTGGCACCTTGCGAAATTGGAAAACCAATACAGTTAGGTATACGTTAGCAGTTTCAGTTTCCTGGCAAAACTTGCCTTAGGTTGGTGGGGCCTATTTCTAAAATGGCTGCTATTTACAAACTAGCTAGTAACTGTCCCTGACTTCGTTCACGTCATAATCATCTTGTCCTTATCCCACATTACATGGGGTCTGCATAACATGTTTTGATCTTCCACTCTCCTCTATCAGCCGTCATCTCAGTACTCAGTCCTTTCTTAACCATGTCATCCTTCACACAATCCATCCATCTTTTCTTTGGCCTACCTCTGCTTTCATTTCCTTCCATATTCATATTTAACACTCTTCTCGTAATGTGACATTCTTCCCTCCTTATAACGTGTTCATACCATGCTTACCTATTACTCTTCAAGTTTTCCGTTACGGGTGCTACTTTCAAACTTCCCCTGATATACACATTCCTTATTTTGTCCATTCTAGTAACTCCATTCCATTCTAGTCCTGACTTCGTTCACGTATGCAGTTAAAAAGTGGGTAAATAATCGGGAAAGGTGGGTAAGATTATTTGCCACTTAAAACCCAATTATTACTTTTAAACCGGATAACGCGATAGGGCCCATTATATAATGGAACCTATCGCTAAAATCTATCTGTTCCAGAATACATCTGTATTTTATAGAATACAAATAAAATCCAAATCGAGTCAGCCGTTGTTATTATATTAATAAACAAACATTTAGGTACCTCTAGTTTACAGGCACTCGCCATAGTTGCACCTTCAGTAAGTAAGTTTATTCCACGCTAGTACCGCTCTCCCGGCTTCACGTACAAATTAAGCAGCATTGTTTACAAAGCTTCGGCTTAGTTAGCGAGTTCCACCGGTGAGTGAACTTACGAAGTTAGTAAGAACTTTGACTTAAGAGCCAGCGGTAATAATTTATAGAACGGCGCTCGAACGTGTTTTGAAGGAATGAAATATTTTTCTGCATATATTTTCCGAAAGTGATATAAGTTCATACAAGATTATTTTATTCCCGTATCTTTATAGATAGATTGAGGAACAGTGTGATGAGAAAACTGTGTAAAGATTGTTGTGACGAGAGCTAAGAATGTATTTAGAGATGGTTTGAGCATGCAGAAAGGATTGATTGAAAAATACAAACAAACCAAGTATGTATAAACAAGGCAAACGGGAATCTGATTTTCGGAAGGGGGAAAACTCGGTGAACGTACTCTGACCAAATTTATAATAATAATAATTCTGGTATTTTTTTTTTCACACAGCATCATCTAGCCCCAAAGTAAGCAGAGCTTGTGTTATGGGAACTACATGACTAGATACTTATATACGTTTGTTTTTGTAAATACATACATATTATAAATAGAAAACACCTAGATCCCGAGACAAATATTTGCATATGCAAACATGTTGATGTTGTGGAGAAAACTTCTCAAGTGTTATCTAAATTGTCAAATTTGTATATAGAATGTGACGGGGTGAATGAAGCGAAATAAGTATGCAAGGATCGTATCTAGTGGAAACCCGTGAACTCTTTCTTACCCCTCCGGGAAATGGGCTTTATGTATGTATTTCCCTCCAAATTCCCCAATGTCCATGAGTAGGTAACATATGCCGTCCTATGGAGATAGGTTAGGATCAGCTAGAGGGATCTAGTTTATTCATCTTAATGATTGATGTTTTTCTCGCTTTTCACCCGTAGAGTGGCAAATTAGTTGGTTGGGGCCACACCCCAACAATTATTTTTAATATTCTAAATTCAGATTTATGAATCTAGCCTGCTACTTAGATGTTTTTTCACCGAAAGAAATCCATTTTAAAAGGGCAACGAGTTTTAAGAAGGTAATTTACTTTTATCGTTATTACCAGCAATAACGGGATTTAAGGCGATTCCACTCAACACGATGTGAAATTGCAATTATGAAGAACATAAATAATTGGCTATTTCATGCAACCTTTGAGATTTAAGGAAAATATTTTCTATAATGTAAATTAAAGAAGCCGTAGAAATGCTTTCTTAACAGCTTGGATGAATTATGTTCTTTGGAAAACAGGAAAGAGAACTTCCAGGTTATTGGAAGTGGGAAGCCACTGAACCGTTTTTTGTCAATGATTTAATTGAAAAATATCGTTAAAAATCTAATAAATGCCTCTTCTCGTTGCCCGCGCGGTACAAACATCCTGTAGTCGTTTGAGGCAAGAAGTTGTTTGTCTGTCTGTTACTATTTTTCTTTAATAAACATAATAAATAATGCTGGACGTTTTTCACGCAGCATCATCTAGTCCCAAACTAAGCAGAGCTTGTATTATGGGAACTACATGACTGATGTAATACAAATATTTGCAGATTATACCTACATATGTCCCGCAGCAGGAATCGAACCCGCCTTTTCTGTGTCTCAGGCAGACCTTCACCCACAGTTTAAACCGGCTATCGTATTGTAAAAAATGTTTTATGATATTTTTTCTTGACGAATTATAGTGCATATCTGCATTGCTTACTTGCCTTTGCTTACGGATTCTCTCAATTGGTATCTGAATGAAAATCAGCCTGTTAATGTGTCAATTTTAAATTAATTATTCTAAATCGAGATTTATATCTGATCTTTCCTAAATTCCATCCAAATCGGTTCTGCTGATACCAAAAAACGTCCATGCGTTTTAATATTGGTAGATAGTAGGATTTTATACATTTTTTGAATAGTTATTGTTTACGTGAAAACTTAAAAAAAGAAATCTGTCGTCTGGCAAGAAACAACGCACGAATTGTATTTTGAAACTTGTCGTCTGGCAAGAATTGTATTTTGAAACCTGTCGTCTTGCAAGAAACAACGCATTAATTGTATTTTGAAACTTGTCTTCTGGCAAGAAATAACACAAGAACTGTATTTTGAAATCTGTCCTCTGGCATTAAACAACGCATGAATTGTATTTTGAAACTTGTCGTCTGGCAAGAAATAACACAAGAACTGTATTTTGAAACCCGTCGTCTGGCAAGAAGTAACACAGGACTTGTATTTTGTTTGAAGTCTGGTATGACCTTCCCGCTTCGATCCATAGCTGTTTGATATTCGATGCAGGAAGCTTACAACCGCTCATAACCAGGATTAGTCTGAATATAGAGAAGTTTAAGTTTGTTAGCTGGGCCACAGATAACTTTAAAGTTAGTTACTAGATACCCGTACTAAACGGGTTTACCCTGTCTTTTGGGAAACTATTCTGACCGAAGCTTATTTGATAAAGTTTATAACATAAGCGTATAAGTATGTATGTAAAAAATGACACAAATTTTTATAACTTTATTGTTGACTAGCTTCTGCTCACAACTTATTGTGTTATTTTAAGTCATGATCTACACCTATTCCAAATTTCATCCAAATCAGTTTAGCCGTAATAAAACTTATTAGAAATAATCATTTTTTTGTTTTTATACATGTGATTTCGGCACACATTTTTTCGCATTATCAATCGATTATTTTTCGAAAATAAAAATCAACAAAATCCTTTTTTTGAGTTTAATGAGAAAGTCTTCTAATGCACCTACTAGCTATTATCCAAGATTTGTTCTCGAAAGTGAAAGCGGTAGGTATCTTTGTAATTTTTTAAAGAGTTTTTCTAATTATTTTTTGAGTATAACAATATTATTGGTAATATGATGAATTTATATAACATATCTTCTACCACAATCTAAAACGAAATTGACTCCAAAAAAACGTTGGTAAATCGTATTCTCACCCTTAAATCGGTCCAGATATTATGTGCTCCATGCAGTATTAAATGCACGAGTTTATCAAGTCGTTGGTGCGGGTTAGGACTTCATTAGATTATTGTGTGCGGTTCAGCTGCGCGAACTTGTGCTGCCAGATTGTTGTTTGTGTGAGTTGGCTCTTCGCTGTCTTTCTTCGTTTGCTTTGTAACGGGGTTGACGGGAGTCTAAAGTATTGTTGCAAACATTTCCTGTGCTAAGTGGGATCTGTCTTAATCCACAAGATTAAGACAGATCCTGTGCAGGATTAAGCAATAGAAAAGGAGTATTAATCTACTTGTCATCGGATTGTTCACCATGCGTTCGGATTCTGATTCGGGCAATTGTTTTTTAATTTATAGTTTCGACTAATGTTATTTTAGTCTAATTTCGGTCAACTTTCCACTTATTTCTGAGGTTGTCAATTATTGGTAATAGTCCCGAATTTAACGGGTCGACTGTGTGGTCAGTTTGTGAGTTGGGTACCTTCGTTGCTTCATTGCTTTGCGAGAGTTGACATATCAAACTTATCATTACACACTTTTTTTCATAGCTGTTGCTATCACACACCGCATAAAATACTAGTAAGGCGGTATCGAAGTTTTCAAAGAATCTGAATATACTGAAACCTCGCGTTATAACGTCAGTAAACTCATGGAATTAAAATTATCGTGGTTTGGTATACTCAAACGTACGTAAAAACGTGTATGGGTTGGTTTCAGTAAACTTCATAACTTTTCAATAAATTGAGAAAAAAAGTCAAGCTTATAATACCTTTCATGTTTTAATATAAAGTTTCTTGCCAGGTTTTTAAGTAGTGGAGTAAATTACTAGGCTTTCCACACTCGCTTTGTGGTGGCATAATGCGGGCCTAGAGTTGACGGTTGAAAAACTGGAAAGCCGGAATATAATAAACGGAAAAAAACTGGAAAGTCGAGTTCACAATTCTTTCTCATTTATTTAAATAGCCTTTATTAGCTTTGCCCGTGAATGAAAATGTGCCAATATTCTCGATAAGAATTAAATTTAAATACGAGGGCCTCTACATAGCGGGAACAAAATGGGCAACATATTTTTAATTTCCGACTGAAAAAAATGTGTTGTTAGTTTGCAGTTTTTGTCTGGCGGTGTATCTTTCTATATGTATTTCTGCGGCGTATTGGTCACATATGTTATTTTTGCCCATTTTCTGGTTAATGGTTTAATTGTGATGTTTTTAGATAGAATTTATCGCCGTCACTAGAGGGTATTACAATGTAAAATGGTATAACTGATTGCAATGTGGTTCGTTTGTAATTGTTTTGGACTTCAAGACAGTTTATTTTATAAGTTTTAGCCAAACTGTTGCAATAGCGATGGAATACACGAATTGAAGTTATTGTGCATACTCTTATTTCTTGTGACTGTGTACTCCTAAAATTTTACAAAGAAAAAGCCGGGCGTATTAAATACAGTTTTTAGTCGGATGTGGGGAAATCTTCAGAACCGGCTTAAACTGCATGGTGTATGCTATTTATTCATAAACTTGAGACACTTACACCGCAGGATTACTGCGGAAGAGGCGTTTATATAGAATCGGCTAGGGATTAACGAACTTTTGTTCGTGCAACCAGGGAAATGCTTTCGTCGGAAACCTCATCACGAGCTAAGTTCAATGCCTTTGTCGAAAGGCTGTCTTTCAACAATAAGTAATAATCTGTCTAGATCATAGTTCATATAGGACGATGGGCGTAATTATCTATAATATAGATAGCAGTCACTATAAACGGTCATGACTTACCTCCATTCAGAATTCCAAAAAACTTTACACAAAAAAAAGGCAATTCACTGACTCTTCATAAGAATTCCATCTCATGGGTATCGTTGGGTATCGTCGTACAACGTGGTATCACAACACACAGTTCCGTAACAAATATTTGCAGAACTTTTTTCCAATCGAAAACCCTCTACTCTCTTTGCCGGCGACTTGCCTGTTGAGCTACGGAGGTCGTTGGGACAAGGATCTGCGTACTGATTAAACCGTTAGTAGATTATTTGTGACGGCACAAAAGAAGAGACAACTTGCATATGATAATGATAAACTTATATATATCAATGGATTAAACTACTTAAACAATAGTACTTTTCAAACTTTTGCGATTAGATAACATAAATATAAGTTTAACGGGTCTTTATCGCGTTTGTTGCAATACAGCCGAAACGTCGGGAATATAATAAAAAAGGTAAACGCGATAAAGACCCGTTAAACTTATAATTACTTAGGCAAGTCTTTTATCGAAATCGGTCTCTAAGATAAGCCTGTATTGCAGACGGGCTTTGACTTTGGTACTTATATTGATACCTTACCTAGAGTTCCACAGGCGCAATAATGCTCCACCTGACTGTTCTCCCTAGGGTTCGTATTTTTGTCGTCGAAATTTATAGGCGTCGTTCTGTTTCCAGATCGATTCCATTTCTCTTGAGATTCCAACGAACACTCTCCAATCGGTACCTACCTACAGCTTTATGTAGGCGTACCAGCAGACTCGGGTTGCAAACTTTGACGCGTGACTTTTACCGTTTTCGTGTCGCTTGGATCGCTTGGAGAAGTGAGTAGGAACTCACAGCCTTTTAATCTTTTAAATTCATTTGTCATAGTATTCATAATAAGTGTATCTAGTGCCGTGGATGTAATTTGTAGGGGCTCGTACCTCAGAAGAGCCTAGCTAAAACGCGACGAAGAAGGTTAAAATAAACTAAAATTATAATATCGGAGTGACTAAAACAAAGCTGGTACATTTAAACACCTAGGTGGATGCGGTTACCGTAACTTTTGGTCGCTGGCAGCATCAGAGGCATAACAAGCATGATGACGACTCTTTCAAAATTTCAGAACGCCCATTGAGAATCTCATACTGGTGTCACTCGGGAAAATCTCAGCAATAATTCCATAACCTGAGTGTTTGCAGGAGGAAGTTCCTCTGAACCTCACAGTGCGTGACCACCCAGGCTCTAGGGTGTGAGGATATATGCCCCTGCCCCTCCCGATGGCGAGCGGTGCGGTGATAGAAGCTGTAGGCTTAAAACAATTCCTCAGAACAAAATATCAGAACATATAGAAAATTGGTAATATCAGCTTGTATTCCAAAAAGGAGTAGTTTAGTTTGAGATCCGTGCTGGAATTGAGGCACCGAACACCTAAAACACAGTTTTTTTTTATTGCAAGTAAGCTATGAGATTCTGTATAATAGGACCAGCTATTCATAGAAAGTTAACCCTCAATGACACGTCTTGTATTCGCCATCCATTCATAAATATTTAATATGCTGCCACCTATTCATAAATTGTAGAATGGGCTTACTTCTGAGGTGTTTTGAAATAGTATATGTTTAAAAGGAGTCCTTCAGGGCAGGCATCTCATGCAATGCCTCATCCGTTGCCAGTAGACGACGGTAACCGGTTTTTCATAGGGTCGCATGCCTGTTTGTTTCGTCATAAAATAAAATTTACGGAACAAAACCCGCAGGGTATGAGTTCAACTCGAACTTGTCAGTCGTTTTTATAAAGCTTAGAGTTCTGAATGGAAGTGAGATTGTAAATTCATCAACTTGAAACAAAGGATAGATGTTGGGAGGTCGCTGTTTATTTGCGGTTTCCTATATTTTCAACGGGCGAATTGTTCCCGGGCTTGTGTGTCAGGTAGGATTTGAATACAATTTCGTTTTAATTTGTGACAGGATGTCATTATTTTACTGTTTCATGAACAGTACGTGAAGATGCTGATATATTTTTATACAGTGGGATACGGTTGTTTTAATAGGCTTAATTTCCTTTAAAATATTGTTGAAACGCGTAAACTTTTAAAAAACAACTTGAACGTTTATAATTTTCCCTTTTTTTTTTTACAAATGGAAACTGTTATGGATGGGAAATGTTATCTTTACTGCGTAGCAAGCATCCGGCCCTTCAGGTCCATGTCCTTTATTCTTGTATAAATATCGTACTCGAGTTCTCTCTAAGAGAGTATCTCTAATGACACCCTTGCAAAATAATGGTTCCATGCGACATTTATCGTCATCTCGTGCACGATATTTGCTGGAAAATCGCCCCCTGTACCACATCCGGCGAGATAGGACTCGACTCCGTTTCTACAAAATGAATACTTATGACATTCTTAGAGATACGACATTTTTTCTCGTGTCAAAACAGCTTTTCATGCGAAGAAAAAAATAAAAGTGAAAATGTATGCATCATCAGAAACAAAACTATAACGAATACAAAGTCATCATCATCCGAAATGTACCGGGATTTTTTATTGACTTTAAAGTGATTTTCTTTGCTTCAGATTCTTCGTTGCTGATAACCATTTTAAATTTTGGATGGTAAGTCTAATTTAATACAATTTCCTCATAGCAATTTCAGCTTCCCAGTTAACAAAGAATTAAATGCCTATTTTCTTCAGCTGCCTTGTAAAATACGGCGTAAATATTTTGTGTTGCTAATTCCCATCGTGAGCCTGGAATGCTATTTAGTCTGAGACCTCTCCGCGAAAATTACACACTTCAGGAGCTCACCCTAAAAGAGGCGTAGGAAATATCACGTTTTAGAGAGACACTTTTGCCGTGTTTCATTAAAGGGCTGTAAATGATGAATATAAGTACTTTATTACTATAAATATATCGTATGTCATAGTTTGTAGTGTACATTTAATTCTTACCTACTTATCTAGGTTGAAATGTAAACCTACCTTAGTAGGTAGGTAAGTTGATAAAAAAAATCTTCAGCTCATAATTGAAATAAAAATCATCTTTTTTAATGTTAAAATTGTAGGGCAAATTATAATGATTTATTGTACACAGAAGTATAAAACAAAATATTAGATGAGGCATGTACAAAGGCGAGCTTAACCCTAAAAGAGTTTTCTTCCAGCAAGCCTTTGAGGAGAGATAGAGAAGTGATAAAGGTGTAAAAAGACAGGAAAGAAGAAATGAAATATAACGCATTATACTTAAAATACCACAATATTTTAATAAACTACATATTAAACATGTCTACTTCAACTACACCGAAAATAAATACAAAAAAAAAATGTCTTCGACACAAAAATCATTGGACCGTTGAAAGTATTCGAATATTTATAAATAATCGGTAATCGGTTTAGGTTCATGAAGCGAATATTGAACTTCAATTAACGATAAAAAAATAACATAATTAAATAAATTCATGAAAAAAAAACTTAGCCATAAAAGAGGTAAGTAAAGTACCTTTCAAAAACATGCCAAATTAAATTTTATTTCGTGAGACGAGAGATTTCATGATAAAAACTCGCTTGATACTTCCACCTAAATCGAAAGACATCCCCCTGCCATTACCGCGAAAGGGACGATTTCCTTCATTAGGGCGGCCGCATCTTAGCAATTTTAAAGACACCTTTTAAGACCACTCCAATTTCGGCCTATTTTTGGTATAATTGCGATCGATAGCTCCTTTCCATTGAGTGCTATACTTATTTGGTTTCAGTCTAAGAGCTAGGCGGCACGCAGAAAATAAATCGTAGGCCTTCGTAACATCTTCTTTTTTAAGTGCCACCTTCCAAAAAATAGGTAGTTTTAAAAGCTATCTTCACTCTGCATTGCATTATGAAATAGTAAGCGGGTACTTTAGTTAAACGACTGCGAGTTGATTAAGCCGAAAATAAAAGTTACTTAGGCCAGATATAAACGTAAAAATATCTATCGTAAATATACCATTTTTCAAGATGAACGAAAACACTTTATACAAGAAACAAAAAAATTATAAAACTAAAAGTACAGAGGGCGTTATTTTTTTAAACAGATCAGCATTTTGTTTTATATTGAACTAAGACAGAATAGCGTTTTCTCGAACATTGCTTATGAGGAAGGTTCTATAAACGGTGACAGAAATATCAGCAGAATAATAGTGAAACTAATAAATATCCATAAATAATGCCATACATAGTCCACCCCACACTAGGATTCCGTGTCATGGCTATCAGAAACTACGAGTACCGTGGTAAAACAACACCCAGACCCTGAACAAATATCTGCTGAACCTGCAAATATTTGTCCCGCGGCGGGAATCGAACCCGCAACCTCTGCGTCTTAGGCGAGCCTTCGTCCACTGCGCCACAGAGATCGTAAAAAAATATATATTAAAAAAAAACATAATACATATAGTATATCCGTGTTTTGTTCATTTATATGTTTTTCATCCGGATAAATGGACAAAAGCCGGATGTCTGACCAACCCTAAATTATGTCATCTATAATCCAAACTTTCCGAAGATCGTTCCATTCTTTGTGTCAAGCGAGAGGTGAGACCTTTTCTATGATGCTTTGTTAGCGTCGACTGAATCATGAAATCTCCTTTTATTCCTTGCTTATTGACTATCTTACTTTTCCAAGTGGCTATCTATGTTCGTGCTTTTAACGCTTCTGAAGGTCGTAAATAATTTTATAGGCCTGTGTATTGTTTATTTTATAGTACTTACCTTACTTTCCTAGACGAGGTAAATCATTATTCATTTCATAATTATGCTGTCCCTTCTTTCGCTGGAAGTTATTACACTTGATGTTGATAGATGGGTCCTGTGATAATATAAAGTGAAAGCACTAATGTAAATAATAAAAATGTAAACAATTTGTTTTCGTATCTACTAAACAGTATTTATTTTCTTAATAGTAAGGTAGGTATTTAAAATCTGTCAGACAAGCATACCTACATACACACGCCCATAAGTCCTCGTTAACTTATTTGGAGATTACACTTCGCTCGATCAAACAAAAAGTTTATATAACTTTTCCAGAAACATTGGTACCGAAGAATGCCCTCAGATATTGGCTAACGACTGAACATAAGTTTTTCAAACTCCAATATGAATATTACATTCGATGGCAATGCCACTCTAAAGTGAGAAATATCATATTTCAGGCATTCGAAGTTCCGCATGGAAAATTAATAATTTACGATAAGATTCCATGAAACCCTCGTATAAACTAGAATAAACTCTACAAAGGAGACCATGACTCACTCCCCCACAGCTGACTGAATGCACGCTAAGGGGAAGTTGTGTGTATCGGATATTTTGTTTGACCATTTGGGTAGAGGGTGCTTGAGTTTGAGTGTTAAGTGTAAATAGAGCTTGTTTATATCGCAGTTTCTAAAAAAACATTTCAACTCGTCGTGATAATAGATGCTTCTGCTTTAGAAACACTTTTTCCTCGACTTACCTAATCTAGCTGGTTGTGCCTTGGCAACGACTATTTCAACCCACGTTTTTTCATCCTTGTACCTACCTACTCATTTAGATGGCAGTAGTTATAAGTTGCCAGATCGGAAGCCAGTTGGCACTATCGTTTCAATCCCTTCGTATACCAGGATTAGATAAACATGGGGTAAAATAGGACACAACTGAGACAACATTTTATTGGATTTCCCAGGCGTTGCCGGCTAGATTAGAGTTCTGCCGAGGTTGATTGTTTGGGGATAATATAAATTCTAGTAGATTGGATATAGCCAAGAAAAGTATTTTTTATATTGCCCTGGCAGTATACGTTATTTTTGTCCTTTTGCACCTTATGTATGAATTGACACGTCCTGGTTCTCGATAGATATTGTTGACGGCTGTGAACTCCCGGTCAATGTATGACGAGCTACACAATGCGCCTAGTAAGTCACCTCGACTCGCCACATGACAGTGGCTGCCACCATGTACCGTAACAAGCTACCGCGAAGCTAGCCACCTACAGTGCGGTTTGGCCTAAGGAAGTCAATAAAGCCCCGCAATACTTTGTGACACAACTTCAAATGACTCCAATATACACGCAATCACAGAAGACGCTGTAGGTACGTAGGTATCTAATCCACCCTCTTTCCACTTTATGAGTTGGATAGGTAGGTCTTTGGGTCTCAGTCCTGAGGACGAACGCTACCCCAAAATTAAACACGGCCTTAGAAATTCCTGACAAATTAATTCACCCATGTGATATAAGTCGCCTCATTAAACAAGATCGGTGCCTTGGATTTTCGGGTGTATAAATAGCCGAAGAAGAAAGTCGCCTGAAATTAGAAAATGTTACGTTCGTTTTATTTTACGGAGGAATTATTCTGGGTGTTCCATACCTTCATGAAATACAGCCAATCGATACGTATTCTGTCTCTAGAACAACCAATTGTTCTGGTATAATTTATACTACTTTTGATTTTTATATGTTAAAATTAAATCTATTTCAGAACGATTTTTAGACTCTGAACTATAGCAACAGCATGTTACAAATGCCTACTAAGGAAAATAATGTTTCTACTAACAGCCTGACTATACAATAGCTAAATTCCTTTTACAGCGTGATAGTTTTACACTTTTACTGAACGCAAAAATGCCGTTTTAAAGTATATATCGCGGGAACCTGCAGTTAGTTTTAAGACGGGGTGGAAGCAAGATTCAAAAATTTGTAACGCAGGAAATTGTAACACTTGTATATCATATTTAAATCTTGTTTATGAAATTTCAGTATAATATAAACCTTTATTTAAGAAAGAGTCAATACTATAATAAATTGAGAACTAAACACCGATTTGAAACTTTTGTTAAATTATTGTTACGTCACAAGGCGATGAAATATAAATCAATAATAATAATTTAATAAACATCCAAAAGACACATACATAGGATTCCCTGTGTCGTGGGTATCAAAAACTACGAGTACCGCAATACCACAATACTCACACCAGGAACAAATACCAAAAAACAAAAATTGTCCCGCAGCGGGAATCAACCCTCTTGCGTCATAGCCGGCTACTTGCCAGCCGCGTCACCGAGGCTGACGGCCTCGGTGGCTCACTCTCACTCTCACAAGATAACGCTTTTCCGCCTACCCCACCTTAAGCTGAAATACTCAGCTGAATAGTCGACGTATAAAAAAGGTTAGTGAGTAGACGTAGTTTTTCCACTTTTATACAGTTCTGGAGTGTTCATAATTATGCTGAAACTTTTAACACTTTGTGGAGCACTAGCTTACTACTGTACTCTTTGAATAGGTTTGTTTTTCTCGTAAGCTGAAATGCTAAAGTAATTTATCATCAGTCTGTAGAAGTCCGCCACTAGACATATGCCTTCTCTACAAAAAAGGACCATGATAAACTTTGTTGAGCCATCTCTATATACCAACTTCCCTGTATGTCTTTCGTTTCGTATTAACGTAGCGAAACTTCTTCATAGCAACTTTAATTTTCATTTTTTTACTTATTTGTATAGAATGCAAAAGGTTATATTTTTGCCATTTGAATCAGCAGTATCGAAGAAATCTAAAAATATATCAAGTCCACAGCGCAGTTGTCAATATGGGTCTGGTCTAAAATTAATTTTATTTTATGTAAATACTGTGTCCTTTCTGTTGGCATTGGTTGAGATCATTGCTTAGATCTGGGTTTATTTGCATGCAACCTTGTGTTACAGTAAGCGAATAGAATGTAATGATTATTGCCTTGCATACGCATATCCAGAATAGTAAGTTACCCGGATGTGGTGACGTTCTACATTGCGTCTTCCGATTCATGATTATTTTTGAGTGTTTATATACTCGGTACTTGAGGTTCATGAAATCCATTTAAGCATCTTAAAACACTATTCTCCACCAATATTCTCTAAGCTAAAAAAAAAAAAGAAATATTGGAAAAATAATATTTCACTATCATCCATCGATTCGAAGAAGTCCTCGAAAGTCTGGAGTCTAATGCATCCGACATTGCCCTCACCTCATTACTATTCCGCGGGCGTTCAATTTGCAGCAAAAATTGAATTCAATAAGGTAGCAGCAGAAGGGAAGCCAATGCAGAATGTATTTATCAAGCATGCTAGTACTGGCTCCAGTGGTGTCACTGTGGACTAGCGTCGTAGCGTCTGCCTTAGATTAAAACTATACAGTAGTTCATAGACAAGGCATCTAGTCTTTGTCTAACTTTTGAAGGTATTTTTATTAGTATATGCCAGCGGCTCTTAACCTCGGATAGTGAGCCAAATCTGGGTCGTGGAAGGTATACTGGTGAAATGCTAGCACAATTATCTGGGCTATTTCATGCCAATCACTAAGAATGTCGCCTTAAATGATCACAAATATATTTTCTACAAAAATAAGCCAAATTACCTACGTATTAAAAGCCAACCGAGATAAGTAAGTGGGTTGTTTTCGTTCAGGTAAATTTATTTGACCAGAACATTTACTACATTTACTGAACAAACCCGTACATTTGTAAGCCAAGTCACTTCCATCTAAGCCAAAAACAATTTGTCCACATTCCCAAAACCTAGTCCAAAGGTCCCCGATCGATACACGTATCTCGCCCTAATAATAACCGGATCAAACTTCATTTCGTGTAGCGACGAGGAACGCTTGCGGTGTATAGCTTTCGAATCTAATTTTCTTTTCTGCCACGCTTTATTTTCCGTTTATCACACACTAAAGTGCTCGTGACTAGTGACGTAGTTCAAATAAGGCTGTATCACGGACCTACTTGTGACAGCGGTTTCCAATCGTTGCTTGCGATTGCCACTGATGATAGTGACATTAAACCGTGTGTACGGATCTACTGTACAGTAACATGGTCATAATCTAGACCATAAACTATACCTTTTCCAAATTTCATCTAAATAGCTTTTAACAAACAACAATACCTTCGCATTTATTATTTTAGTAGGAAGTAGGGCCCTCAGTCCACACGGCAATATTGAGATTCGACGCTGTATGACCGAAAATAGCACTAAGTCAATGTATCGAGAATAGATCGTAAATTAAGCCGCATTATTGACACATAAGAAGCCTCTCTCGGACTTCATCAGGTCTACACACTGAGCAAAAGCGAGAGAGTGTTTACTAGCAAAATAATCGCCGTCGTTCACAAATAAAATCCTATTCGAATTCCTGCAAAACGATTTCTATTTGATTATCTAATCAAGAGTGTAAAATCGAGTGGTATAACCGGGAGCTAGGTTTAATTTATGTGCAGGCAGACAGGCTAGGTGTAGAGATCAGGCAGGTCGTTCGGGGAAGTCTTTTAACCTTTCTTTTTGCCTCTTCAACTACCCCAAGTAACCTTCTGCTTAACCAATGTAGATTACCATATAACTCATGAGACTTGGCACGGCACATCGCTGTGCTATGTATTCATGATCCATAAAAGAGTTGCATTCTGGTTATATCTAAGGCTGCAGTTACGATACAGGCTAGACGGCCGAGCTCCGAGTCTCATATCTTCCCCCTGGTGCGATACACCTAGTGGCTGCACCTAGTTAGGTGTGACGATGACCTGCATCCTATACATTGCATCCTGCAATGTACAGGACACGAATACATCGTGGATACATAGGCAGAAATAGCAAAAGGGATAGAAATATTTTGTTGTCTCCTCTTCCGTTGGCAAAATCGCTGTCTTTGTTACTCAAGCCTACATGCACTAGCGGGGACACCAAGCGGCCAGTTCCGTCCATTTACATGAATGACCTCGGTGATACGGGCCGGGCGGGTTAGACGGACGAGGTGCGTGTTCAATTCCCGCTGTGGGACAGGGTCCGAGTATTGTGATACCATTGTAGTTTCTGATACCAAGGTGCGGAGTTGTGATTATTAAAAAAATATAATTTTGTTTTAGCTAAAGAACCTAGCAAGACACGAAGTTAATCGCCTTTTACGGATAGCAGCGTTCTCTTTCCCTAAAATATTGATTATAAAATTAAAGGTATTCGTTTCAAGTTTTATCTCCAAGATAATACTTTCGAAAAGCTAATTGTTCAAACTAAATTAAGGTTGGAAGGCTGTCCGGCGCCGCCGCCGCTGTCCCGTCCTCCAGTTCGTCATTTATCTCGAGGGCCCTTACCTCCCCTTGGCTGTTCGCATTAAAATTGTTTTAATGGAAATCCAAATCGTGTTTCTAAGTTATCAGAGTTGAATTCTCGTTTTATTGGAACAGTGAGCGGGCATTTTGCACGAGGATTGTTTTGCTCTTCGTCAAGGTTCGGTAATCTTTTATTTAGTTTATGTAATTAGATTTTCTGGTTTCTTTTTTGTTTAGCTAAGAAACGCGAAGTATCATCAAACGATAAGTTAATTTGATGATGCTACGCATTTCTTAACTTGATAAGGATTTTTATAATGCACGATTAGTGACAATTCTACCGCTGGCATAGGCTAAATGTTGTAGTCTATTGCAGCTTAACTTCAGGTTTTTGAAAACTTTGCCTGTTTGCAAACAGATCCCTCAGTCCCTGAGTTTATTTAGGCAGTAAAGTGTTTCATGCATACAGGCGATTGCGTCATGCAAGTTGCCGAGGTTTTTGTTTGTTTATTGCATTTCACACTTGACTGCATTATAGTATACAATTTGCATGAAATTAAATCTCATAGAAGTGCGCTGAGTTATTTCTTTTCATTATACCTTAATCTTGTCACTGGTCAAGTATGCGGTAGGTACGTAGGAAAAGATAAGATGCGAAATTACTTTAACGTATTATTATTTTTAAAGTCTACCTAGAGACTACTTTTTACACTGACAGGATATTGGATCTTAAAATTATGTTCGCGCCGAGAATGTAACATAATATCGCGACGAAAAAAGACAATTTATGTACTTTCGTGAACAAAATGTTAGGTGAACTCAGCGTCATTGCTTCATAAATTGTGCGTCAGTTTATGGAACCGTACTAGGTATATTCACATTTACAAGTCATTTGCCCCCTCCCGCCGATCCGACTTACCTCCCCCCCCTGGATTTCAATAGGCACTTGATTTGATCTAAATTGTGGAATAACGGATGCAAATGTTTTTATTTTCAAAAGTAACCCCGGCGGTTATATTATTTTACCTACTTTTGTTTAACTTCTTGTTTTTAAATAAACAACCATGCTTTCTCGAGATCCCACTACGATTCCATGTGTCGTGGATATCAGGAACTACGAGTACCATGGTACCACAGCACCCAGACCCGGAACAAATATCTTGATGAACTTGCAATAAACATGCAGAGAGTACAAACCCGCCTATTTTGGATATGCTATAGATGTGCAATGCACAGTCAAAATGGGTTGTTAGCGAATAAATACCTAGATACTAAAAGCTGCAAGCTTTTGCGCTCAATAGCTGCGCTCATTATCACCTACATAAACGGTTATACCATCGATACAGTTCAAGAAACAAGTCTGTCAACCAGTTCATCGTTCCTACTTCCTTGCACTATCATAACGAAATACCACGTCAGGAGATAAAAACAACACCACTTATTCTTTCACCATCACCCCTCATATTAAACAAACAAACACGCTCACGACTGTTTTCCCCATGGTGGACATCCTTATATACATACTCGGTGAGTAGATCTTTGAGGATACCAACACGACCAAACATTACATTTGGTACATGCCCGCGTTTTGCAAGTAGTAAGCATTTCACGTGACAGGTCCATCGCCGCTTATTGTAACACTAACTGTTGGCACATGCCTTCGAATTCCCTCATATTAAAGAGGAAATAATACCCTGCATGAAATGCTGGCGCTGGAATCATAATCCACTAATCAGAATTGTTTATCCTTAGACATGATCGTCCATACTAACTTACTTTGAACGAGTGCACGTCAGTGACGATTACATGTCGATTCGACTTGTCAGTCTATAAAAATCTTGAATTATGCACTCAAATAAAACCATGACTGTTACTACGTATGCTCAGAAATTCATTTTCAAATACACACTTCTGTGTTTGTCTGTACACTGCTCGGAAGGCATTCGATACATTCAGCTGAACCGGTTACTCGTATTGATTGCAGGTAACTGTATGGCATGGTTAGTTGGTTGCGACGACATTTGCGCGTTTCGGTACCCTCTGCTTGTTATCGGGATTTCGTGTCTGTATGGTTAATAGTGCGGTATTTTGTGTAAGTGTATCTAAGTGATGGTGAAAAAGTTTCTGGCCGGCGGCAAATTTTGATGCCAGCAGTCATTCGAGTATGTATTATGACTTAAGATAACGAGAAAAGAGAGGTGATAATTTTAGTAATTGGACGAGCGATCGTAATTTACTACCATAAGTAATTGCGGAAGCAGCTTTTGTGGATGAAAATTTTCATTAACATTTTCAAAGTATTAATATGTCTTACTCTTTGGTTTGGCAGAAAGGAGAAACAGAGGTACCTACCTACTTTTTCTTTTCTTTTCCGTATCTACAATGGTTAGCTTGGACTCATGCTAAACCTGCTGGCATTGTTGTGATGATATGACATTAATTTAGTCTTCCAGCTTTAGAAAACTGGGTTAAGATACATTTCTACCCCGTTTCCTCAGTATTAATATTTCTGTCTTACTCTATGGTTTGACAGAAAGGAGAAACAGAGGTACCTACTTACTTTTTCTGTTCTTTTCCGTATCTACAACGGTTAGCTTGGACTCATGCTAAACCTGCTGGCATTGTTGTGATGATATGACATTAATTTAGTCTTCCAGCTTTAGAAAACTGGGTTAAGATACATTCCTACCCCGTTTTCTCGTTTATTACCCGGATATAAAGGAGGGTAGGTGTTGTCCCAGATCTCGAACTACATCTAATCCACATCCGAATCGGTTTACCCTTTACGGCGTAATTGAGTAAGATACTCGTAAGTCGCTCCATATCAATAACATCCAAATATTCCAGAAACAAGAATATTTACCTCACGATGTTTCCCTTCTCGTTTGAGAGAATTGAACATTTTCATATTGAAACATTAATTGGTGCACGACGAGTTTTGGATCGAAAGTCAGACATTCTAGCCATTACTAACTCGTTGCTTTGTAAAAGGATCATTTAAAAGAATAACCAGCCTTGTTTTCTTGCCTTTCTTTCCTGGCTTGGTCGCGGAAGAACAGGCAGTAGATAAAAACCGACGTTTCAAAGTGATCCTTGTGATTTTAATGAATAAATGAATTTTGACTTTGACATAAAAAAAAACAAACACTCTAACGATAGGGGGTAGTCTGAGGCACATCCAAACATTACATTTGGTACATGCCCGCGTTTTGCAAGTTAGCATTCCACGTGACAGGTTTCAAGCCGGTCGCCGCTTATTGGAACACTAACTATTGGCACATGCGTTCGAATTTTTGGTTCTAGGGCATGCCGGATTCCCCACGATGTTTTCCTTCACCGTTTTGAGCACGTGTTAATGCGCACATATTTTTTTCGAGTGGAAAAATCCATTGGTACACGACCACGAAATCCATTGGTCGGGGTATCGCCCACAAGGCCAACACGGCTTTTTTCAAATCCTAGCTAAACATTTTTGTAAATAATGTAGTAGGGTGTATTTAATCTAAATCTTGTAGCGTAAACGTGTTGTAAAGCAAATAATATTGCCGATGATCAAACAACACTCGAAGCTTCCGGCAACGGTTTGAACTAGATTCGGTAGGCCGCTGGGGCGTGTAGGTATTGTGCCACTGTTCTCGGCTAAAATCAAATTCCCCTTTGTGCGGTTAATTGGAATTTCAGGAGATGAGATGTGTTGTCTTCGTAGATGACGCAATATAGGTACGTTGTTCGAAGGCAACGGACTAAATATCTTAATATGTGTAAAAGGGTTTGTTTGTTGGTCCGTTTTATGTCGGTTGAATATACGTGGTAGGTAATCTGTTCGCGCGTATTTTTTTCCGAAAGATTAAAAAAAAAACAAATTTTCTTGAATATAGAGCACAGCAAATAAATAATAATGGTGGACATTTTTCACGCAGCATCATCTAGCCCCAAAGTAAGCAGAACTTGTGTTATGGGAACTACATGACTGATATACTACTAATATACTTTTTTTTTTTTGTAAATCCATACATATTATACATAGAAAACATCCAGATCCCGAGACAAATATTTGTTTATGCAAACATTTGTCCCGCATCGGGAATCGAACCCGCAACCTTCTGCGTCTCAGGCGGGCCTTCGCCCACTGCGCCACAGAGGTCGTCGAGGAGGAGCAAGCTTTCTTAATGTATTTTTCAGTGACTCGACAACTTTAGTTTAACTGAAGACATGGTGACATTATTGACATTGCGTTCGAAATTCGTATTGTTATTTCTGGCCTGCTAATCTGGGTAGGTAGGTATTTTGTGTTAGAAAACTTCACTCGGAGTTGGGTCCGATGATATTTTTGAGGTTGTCAGTTAGTAAATGCAACGTTCTTAGTGGTGTTTTTTTTTACCTGTATAAAAGACCTATGTGTTGTTAGTGATGTTTTTTTACCTGTATAAAAGACCTATGTGTATACATTCAAAATAAAGTGGTTTTAAGAGTTCTTATTAAAAAAAATATATGTTCTTAATGTTTGTTTTAAAAGATGTAAATTCAACTCATATCTTCTTAAGATTACTTAGTATAAGAATACTAAGTAATCTTAACTTGTCATACAAACCATTTCTCGCGTGACCGCATGCCCGATATAACGATTTCTTTGTTTCAAACACCCTAACCTCAATCCTTTTGTATGTGAACGAAATGATGAAATGAATTTTTGCTAATCTTTCCCTGCCACTATCCTGGCAGTTTTTGCAGAGGCATCACTGAAGCGTGAAGGAAAATCGGCTTCCACATCTGGTGTGAAGCGATAACTCCCTTCAAATCCTATTTTCGTTTAGGCATTGTCTGGCTCTTGACTGCTCATATTATCTGTAGTGTTGGGATTTTATTAAGAATTGTTTAGCTATTTAAAAGTTAAAGTTAACGATGAGAAAGAACACAAGTAAGCGGATGGTTACTTGTGTTCTTTCTCATCGTCATCAACAAATAAAAAGCCTCCAAAGTGGGCCACGACAAACGATCGTGGTAGCTTTCGTCTACCGACTTCTTGCGAACGTTACAAAAAAAAAAACATATCGGGTAGGCGGCCATCCTATACTGAGTTTTCCGTTTTGTGGTCGCCACTCGAAAACCTTTTCCCCTTTATACGAATACCGGTTGTCGGTTCTTCGAGCTTATTATGTTCTGCCTATCAGCACTTCAACTCTGAATAAATACATAAATAAAGAATACTGGACATTTTCACACAGCATCATCTAGCCCCAAAGTAAAGCAGTGTTATGGGAATTACATGACTGAGATAATACTTATATGTATTTTTTTTGTAATTCATAGAAAACTCTCATACCCGAGACAAATATTTCTGAGAGCTGTGCTAACAGTGGTGTTATTACTCCTAATGTCAGTAAACTGGATGCTTACTCAATTTAGCTTTTGCACTCAAATATTGTGGCAAAATGAGGAGTTCCATTGTTGTTTCTATTACAGACTACGACGAATATACGGCGAGACGTCAGACCACCATTTACATATCCATAAAACCGGAGTCTGACTAAAGTTGACACTTCAAACAAACAGACCCAGAGCTAGTTCTAATGAACCAGCCGCCTAAGATAGTTCCGTCCTTAGTAATTTGTTCGAGTCTTATTAAATTTATAAGCATGCGACGCCAGGCATATCCCCGTAGGTTTAAGTTAAAAGAATATGTATGTTATGAAGGCTAAGAATTAATGGCAGGAGAACCTGGTTAGATGATACTAGAGCATCTAGAATGAAATAGAATTGCAGCCATCCGGCGATAACTATGATTATGAATGAAAATAAAGACCGAAACTGAGTCGAGTTGACGTGAAATTTATCTTGTTAAGATTATTGTATACCTTTATATAAAAGTTAATCCACACAAGCTTTAAGATAACCACCATGGGATCTATTATTTTATTGTCGCTTCCGTCTGTCACTTGTCAGTGTCGCTCCTCATATAATAAATCAGCCTGCTCGTCTCCCGACAGATAAACTCCTAACTTCCCGGCGAACGTGCAAATTCGAGTGTTAGCGAATGTTCCAGAATGTTCCCGACCTAACTTCCCTTGATGAATTGTAATCTGACAGTTAAGAGGATTATAAAATATGCCTGTATGGTAGAATGTGAAAACGCAGGGAAATTATTCGGTAGCTTTACGAGTGACCTTGCCCTTTTTCGAAGGGTATTTCGGTAGACATGTTATTTAAATGTAGGTTAAAAGTCAAAACGCCAGCTTAGGGTTTGAGCCTAACTTTCTTATCATCTTCTTGTGCTTTTACGTGGAGGCACTCATGCTATATTTTTATCTAAATTTATTTGAATAGTTTAAGCCGTCTTTAGATGTCAAATATAAAAAAACATATTTTTTAAAACCATAGGAATTTAAAGAACACTTAGTTACGTCTTTCTTGCCGTCAGGTCGACGATCTTGTCTCATTGGGATCCAACTGGCGCCACTCGCTGTTTGCTAACCCCATTTCAGAAGTAAGTTCTCCATCCATAGATTTGACGACTCATTCATAGTTACGTTATAGAGACAGCACAATTTGTGTACTTGTTTTTGTAGTACTCTATTCATTCAGTAATTACTATAAAATACGTGGTCAATAGTTTGCCTACCAATTTCAAAGCTCTATTAACAAAAACGTTCCCATGAATAATTCAGAATCGTCCATATAACCTATTTAGCGCACAAAATTGAAAGCAAATACGTGCAATAACAATTTTGTAAACATAAATAATTCAATAGCAATAAGGTAAATCACGCACATTCGTGACATTTTACGAGGATGCGTATTTTATCTCGATACCGGATTTAGTAAATAAAATCGATTGATACATACGTCTTCTGGCCAGTTCGGGTATCTTGTGTAGACCTTCCTTCGTAGAGTTTGGGTGTATTGCTGACATAAACAAGCTGGCTTCAGAAAAGGATCATGGATAAAATATTGGGTCTATTCAATAACTCACAGCAATTTGTAAGGGATGTTTCGCTTCTAAGAATTGAGTCAATAATTTGATGACTCAATCATCGTCGTCGTTTTTGACACATCAAACCACAATCTTTAGAACCAAACTTGTTCTTAAAATACTCAAGTCAAAAACTATAATTTAGGATAAAATGAAGACGACACAAACATGCTCAGGATTATATTCCCCAGATGAACATCCTCAGATACATTCTCAATGGCACGCCTAAACATGCAAGTTGATAGCATTACACGTGACAAGCCCATCGTCGTTATTGGAACCGAACCTTACAGATACGATGTGAAATAATTACGAAACTTCTATTTAAATTTTGTTCCATTTTAAATTGCAGCTCTATTTTCTGCTGTTATTTTATCATTCGAACAAGAATGGAAATTGAAATAAATTAAGTAGTAATTATTTATTTGTGCATATAAAATGATACTGAAATGTCAAAAAGTATAAGTGCATGATTGATTTTGTTTAAAATAAAAACTATAATTTTTGGCACAATGCAGTAGATAATATCAGTAATATCCGGTTCGAAGAACCAAACACGTGATCGAGCAAGTCAAATTATGGCCAATCATGTTTGAGAAAGCATCTACTAACATATAATATCAATATTAATAAACACCAACATTTTGTCAGCTATGAGCCAATCTGAGGTAACGAAGTGGGAGCTTTAATCCTTTGCGGCGAGTTGTTTGAAATTATCTCGCACTTCTCCAAAAAAATAAACATACAGTCCTTAAAAAATAAATACCGAATTTGAATAGACGCAGAGATATTTGTCATGCGAGCCAGGCAACCACAAAGCGTTGCTGTAATCCGGTTAACCGGTTTGCCGCGTATCCGGGCGCCAAGTGATGTCTGTTGGTGACAGATTTCAGAATGGCGGGCGATATTTCAAAATATAAAGAAAATGGCCGCGCTTGTGTAAATTGAAATGGCATTGCGTTTGGAGATTGATTGGTTTTGTTTTAAGAGTGTATTGCGAAATGATTGTTCACAACACAATGCGTAGTTGAAGACTGATGACATTTAAAACTTTCCATCATTCATTCATTTTGCAGATCACTGCATGCATAGAATCTTTACATTACAATATATTTAATATAACGATATAACGAACGGATTGCTAATTGCTACTAATCTGATACACTTATCATTCACCATAGTAAGAAAAGAACATTCTTAAAGAACAATCCACAGATAAAAATATCGGCCGGGGCTTAAAATATATCGGTTAAAACATTTTGTATAAACTCATTCACAATTAAGGTGCCGGTAGATGCGAACGTTATCATACAAAACATACCATCCACGGGACGTTTATAAAATAGTAAGCTACGCAAACAGTATGGGTGGTCCTTAATTACATCCACACAACTTCCTGTAATATCACGTACCGAAGTTAGATTAACATTTATCATGAAGACTCCTTATATATCCGAGAGGCACTCAAGACAACCGTTTTTATTGCGTCAACACGACCACGACCAGACATGATAATATATGCACCCGGTTTTCCTATGCGCCAACATGTGTGGGCCGCCAAACAGCCGGTCCGTGTGCGCTAACATTTATAGGACTGTAAGCTCTTCATGACAGTTGCGTCGACTGCACTGCTAGTACTAAGCCAGTATTCTGTTATGAATTTATGTGCTCACAACGAATTGGACGTACGAGCAAACCACGTAAGCCACATGCTCACATTGATGGGGCTATTTTATTAACGCTCGTCGCTTTTGACACTAATCGTATCATGTTTCTTATAAACATCGTATACTGAAATGTGAATCGCTTGTCTTTAATGATTCTAAAGTATGTTTGTCTCCGTTTGTTTTTTGATCATGTTGCTGTAGGTAGATCAGTGGTATGCCGGTCCCGAATAAAGTATTATTAACGTAAGGTAAAAGAACCGTAATGTAAAGACACATTAGTAAAAATCAGCTAATGCGTTTCCCCCTTCAAAACCCTGACACATTTTGAATGATCCTATCCAGTCAGTGAAAAGCTTCACAAACTCGGCATTTCCGACGGTGCCAAAGAGATTTTATGAATTATTTTTGGCGTCGTTTCACACGCTCTGTTGAAAGTATGAAAGCTTTTCGGTGATGGTATGCAGTACAGCGGTAACAAGATTCGCATCATGCATTATTTTGTTTTTGTCCTTTGGGGGTTGACTCGGGTGAATTGTGTTTCACACTCTTCACTTTTCTGAATAAAACCTGTTTTAAAAAATACATACTTATTGGGAAGTTCCTTTTCTTAAATGCTTAAAACCAAGTTTGTAATGGCTAAACCTATAGGAGCAGCCTATAGGTTGCCTTCCGAAGTACTTTAACAGTTTTAAATGGTACTAACAACCACAATCCAAATGACCATACCTTGCTTAACCTAGTCTACCATAACCTAGTGGATCAGTGTCAGACAGAACGACACTTTCAGTGCTTTTTATTAATAAGGATAAAGTTCGTAAGTGTAAAGATTTCTAGATTGTTAGGGTTAAGTAGCTCGAGACTGACATTTTTGGCTTTCAAACTGTTTCGTAGCTATTTAACAAAAAACTCTTCAAGCACATTTTTTACCCATTTCACGGCAAATTCCGAGCATCAATTCCATCAAACATTGTCTCAACTACTTTGAATAAGATATTCCAAGATCGCAAATTGCATTATGCGGCTCTACTTGTAACTTCTGTTCCTGATTTGAAGATAAGTCATAGAATGGTACAGAAGAAAATTGTTTCGATGTTCCTAGAGATTCCCTGATATCACGTCCGTCGGATTCATTTCAGCTCATTTTGCCGTGTGTGGTTCAATGTCCGTACTATGTAGACCCAAACTCGTCTCTACGCGATAATTACAACACAATTTTGATGCTATTAGAGTTCGCTAATAAGCTAAAGATCTTATTAGCGAACTGATATTGATAACGATAAAAAGAGTTACGGCGCATTTATTGTACTAGTTTAGTTGACACATTACGTTAACTGTGACATATTAACTGTTACTCTATCCAGAGACGCTGTGGTAATGTTGGATCGCATTCGCATCTATCTGAGCGCGCCTGAAAGACCCGCTGTATGACTGAATGAAGCGATTGCACTGAGCTACTGTTGACGTTCCTATTCAGAATCTCGGTGGCTATATTTAACTTAAATCCGAAGGGTCAGTCGAGGATTTCTACTTAAGAAAATGGCTAGAGCAATGAGACCACAGAATAGGGCATTAGGTAATTCTGAAGAGATTGACCTAATGCCCTATTGGGCATTAGAGATTTAAGTCTGAAGAGATTTAATTTAAAGTAAGCGTACCTTTATAGGCCATAATATAGTTCGTAAGATGACAAACTGAAATTAAATTGGCATGCGATGTTTGGTTCGACCTATGGAAGTCATAACATGCTCGACCCTCCGATTTCATAAACCCTACAGAGGTCCTCTACTAACTGTCTCTCCTCTACTAACCCTCTGCTCATATAAGACCTTGAACAGACTGAGAACACATATCGGCCTAGTCAAATGGGTGATGATTAGAGTAAACGAAACGCAATGTTAGTGTGACGCCCAACGTTAGTGCCGTAAGTGCTTGCTTATCTATCCTGTCCCAACTCCTGTTCCATGGAGGATCGACCTCCGATTTCATAAACCCTACAGAGGTCCTCTACTGTCTCTCCTCTACTAACCCTCTGCTCATATAAGACCTTGAACAGACTGAGAACACATATCGGCCTAGTCAAATGGGTCATGATTAGCGTAAACGAAACGCAATATTAGTGTGACGCCCAACGTTAGTGCCGTACGTGCTTGCTTATCTATCCTGTCCCAACTCCTGTATTATGGAGGATTTAGATCCTCTATGGTACAGAAGTCTAGATAACTATGGCTCAGATAAAGCTGTGGACCAGCCACTGGTTCGAGTATCTCTGGTTGCAGTTGGAATATTGCCACGAAATAAGGAGAGTAAAAGTTCTAGAGTGGCGATCACATCGCAAATATGCAAATATAAAAACATTTAGTTTAGGACACATAAATAGTCACTAACCCACTCATACACACTTTAGTATCCGAATTTCGCTCCATTTCCATTTTCGGTCTTAGTCTTGACCACAGCACTGTTAGTGCTCTGACTAAAGTATACGTACCATGAGTATAAGTACTTGTGACAATGTTAAGTGAACTAAACCAACTGCCTCTCGACATAGATAGTATGTTAGGTATACGCGCTATTGAGTAAGTAATTGGCCAATATCTTAAGATAATTTAATTAAGAACTTAATTTAGATGCTCAGTTTTCAATCAAAACGCAATTCGGTTGGAGGAAAATAATAATTTCTACGTGTATGTTTGATCTGAATCCCAAATTGGTTTCAACTTCCGGAAGAGGAAACAATACAAATTTCAATTTTGTTCTCTGAAAACGTATCAAATAATACTTTGGATCAAATATATTATATACTAGCTTTTGCCTACGGCTTCGCCCGCGTGGTAACCGGATAAAAAGTAGCCTATGTGTTAATCAGATGTATAAGCTATATTACTGTAAAGTTTCATCAACATTTGCCTGAACTCTTTCACGCAAATGTTGATAAAACTTTAACAAAAATCCATGCTCACAAACTTTCGCGTTTATAATAGTATACACTTAAAACATCGACCAACAAAATAGTTAGATCGAAAAATGAAGATAATTTTCCTTATCACACTCTACAATGTGTTTGGATTAAATAGATTCTCTATTTTGTAACTAATCGAGCGTCTCTTATTTGCATTATAAAGATTTACAATACAGGCGACCCGTACTAATCACATGGGCTCGGATTCCGAAGAAGTCGCAGATCTTTACCGTTTGAGCTACCGATAACAATGAAACAGTGAATTTCGTTTTGTATTCACTGTAGACAAATTGTCACTCTGATCCGTAGTACACAATATAATATGTAGCATGTAAAGCTCTATAGCTTACGGTATCAGTCGCGACATTCCTGCTCCGTACGTCGATAAATTGTATTGGGCCATAAATCGAGCGAGCCAATACCGCGGGGACACGGCCCACAAGCTAATGAAATCCGGAATTACTGCCGAGATGAAGGTGTTGGACGTAAAAAAGTAATTAACACAATAAAGGTGAATGATGCCTCAGGACCTTCCGGCAAGCTGGAGCGATGACTTAAAAATGGCGGGCAGGAATAATAAGAAGAACCAAACAGTAGGTACAATAACTGGAATATTAGAACTACCAAAACTAGACTTATGTCTTAAGCGTACTGTTATTTTTACTGTTACTAAGAAATACCAAAGCTTAGCAGACGGGCATACACCTGGTGCTCAGCTCCCAATTTACTAAAGTAGGCATCTAACAATGGATGGGTGTGGTTATGCTGATAAGGGCGAAAGTATAAATTTGGAGCCTTGAAAGGACTCTCTGCTGCTAAATACTTCCCGGAACCATAGAGGTAGAGATTGTTAGGGATGTTGGTCACAGAAAGTTCCCGCTTTTTATACTAATAGCAATGTTAGAGTTACTATTCCAGTGTGAAGCTCAGTTATAATATAAGTAACATTACTAACACAGGTGAAATGATGACCGCTGAATCAACAACAAAACCAATAAGTTATGAAGTGTGGAAAATATCAAATATCCCACCATTATTGGTTCATTCGACAAAAGAGTCAAAAACGTCGAGTATCAGAAGTGGGAGCAAATAATCTGGGCTTGTCGCCTCTAGAGACTGCCTGTTTAAACACTTCACAAGGAAAAACGTTCCGCTATAGAGATCTAAACAAACCGCCGTGCTTTTCAGAAAAATGTGACGAAATGTACCTAAGCTTACAATTTTAAATCAGTTTCAAAATGTTTGCTCAGATTTTTCCTCAGAGGAGAAAGTGGCAAAGTTAATTACCAAAATTTTTAACATAATCATTATTTTAAAGACTACTGTAACATTATTTGCACTGATCAATTCAGTCAATTCCCTAAAAAAACGTTTCTTCTTATAGGTTCCTATGAATTTCTAATAAAAACAGCGATCTTGTCATGTCTCTCACAGCAGCTTGCCAAATGGGGTGTAACGTACAAATCGAGTTGCCCGCTGCAGATGCGTCACTGGCTCTGACAGATATCTGAGCTGAATTTAGGTCGTAATGGATGCTATGCTTACCAAATAGGTCGCGTTCTCGGGCCTGAAGCAAGCCTGTGGCACTCCTGATGTCACTTTCAATGTAGAATCTTTTAGAATGAGCTCAAACGTAATATTTAGAAGATTCATTGATCACCAGTATCACGAATTCAGTGCTAGTTCGGCATTGATTCCGAACAAATGAATGTTTCTATCCAGTGTCGAATTTACGTGTCATTAATTCTTCTGTAGTTGTTTGAAACCACTGGATTCCTATTATAATCCAGTCTGTAGATTCGGTTTGGCATGAATTGCAACTAGCTAGACCGAGACGCATATCTGCGAATTTTGTCAAACGGTTATTTTATTGCTCGCTTTTATTGCTTTTAATACCTGCAAGTGATGCACAATTAACTCTTCTGTGGTCTCGCCTCTGAAATGGGGCGCCCGTCTTGTTAGTGCCTCGGAACGTCGACGTGTCGGCGCTCGGATACATGGGGAGCGTTTTAAAGTATAGCCAATACTTAATTGGGTCAATTTAGACAAAACTTCCGGATAGAAGCCTAGGAAAAGTCGGTTAACTACGAGTAAGTCTGCACCATTGGACATTATCGTATCACAGTCTCCACTTACATCGCTTGGCAGTTACCTGAATCTGTTGTCTCTATAATGTCCTCTATCATTTTTATTCAAGCGGTGAATTTATTGCTGTACGTCAAAAGAAGACTTTCGGACGGAAGCTTAGGAAAAGTTATTAAACTAGGAACTTGGATATCTATCGCATTATAGTCTTTACTTACAAAATCGGATTGGCAGTTACCTGAATCTGTTGTCTCTATAATGTAGTCGATCATTTATATTTAGGCAGCGAATTCTATAACTGTTTAAAACTCATGGTCTCAATAGTGCCGATTGTGCTTATGGTTTGGGAGCTGGGTGGATCTGAGAGATGCTTAGTGCTGTACATGCTTCCAGTACAAAGACAGTGATATAAGAGTATAAATTGAAGACTATTTGGCTCGCTAGTGTACCAACCAGCCTACTAACTAGACGTTTAGCACTCCAGTTCGCCAATGTATCGCAATTAACAACGCGATCCCGCCAGGAGAAGCAAAGCGGCGCTGAAGTCAGCGAATAATTTAATAAACGCAATACCATATCGCCCTCTACAGGATATTGGCTTTCCGCAACTGCTCAATTATGCAATATCATCGAAATAACTACGACTTGATACAAAATTTACAGTTGAAATCTTTCTGTGCAGCAATATCGAATAAGAAACGACGTCGACGTTCCAGCAAATTGTTAGAATGGATTACTTCTCGCCTACCTAATAAAAGTGCCCGTCGTCAGCACAAGTCTTTGCCTAAGCTTGGTAGACATTACATACCACAGACATGGATATTCGAAATCCGTGCTGCAATATCGAATTCGCCGCGTTTTAGTCAAGCGCAGCCTGCGAGTGTATAATTAATGGAGTCGAATCTGCATATTATCACACGCTCAATTTCACTGCATAGTACCTATGGAAATTTAGCAGAGTATTGTTTTGATACATACATACATATAGTCACGCCTGTTTCCCGGAGGGGTAGGCAGAGACCAAGGATTTCCACTTGCTACGATCCTGGCATACTTCTTTCGCTTCGTTCATCCTCATCAAATTCTTCATACAAGCTCGGCGATACAGTGTACTTCTGACCTGGCCATTCTCTAGAATGTCTCCAATTTGGTCAGAGTATGTTCGCCGAGGCCTTCCTCTTCCAACCATCACGCTCGCCTTGTATACTTGGTTTGTTAATCTTCTTTCATCCATCCATTCAATATGCCCAAATCATCTCAACATACCTTTCTCTCGTTACTACATCTTCATTCACTCCACACTGCTCTCTTAACATGCTGTTCCTCACTCTATCGCTCAAATTTACACCACACATACTTCTCAAAGCTCAAATTAATTAATATTTAAATTATTACATCAACACAATTAAGATACATTAGTATCCTAAGCAAATATACAATCACGAACTTTCTGTTTCAGTTAAAAAATATTATGATTCAAACTATATTTTTTACAGAAACTAACATATTCTATCCTTTAATTGTAGGCAAGCAAAATTAAACAAATGGTAGGTTAATTACCTGTTAATTTGATTATTACCAACAAATTATTATTGCCTATTATATATTTGGAGCATATAATTTCGTTCAGAAATATGGTCGTAAACCACAGAGTATATTTCAATGCAAAATGCATGGTAGAATTTACAAATATTAAATACAAGGAAAGTTCTTGATGCGTGTGACGGATATAATTTAATATCCGTCACACGCATCAAGAAACAGACTCGCCACTTGACGCAAAAACTTTTTAAATTACCTTTATAACAAGTTACGTCAAGTAACCAAAAACCGTCAAGCTCAAATGAGACTGGTCTGGTCATGATGCGGCTGAACGAACATGAGATATACTCTCCGTTTCGAGCAGATTGAAAATATTTGGCACAGGATGAGTGAGTGAAAATAGTTGTAGGAGGCGGGTATTGTGGGCTCAAATTAATATAAAAAGTACATGGTTTTTTTTTTAATAAAAATTAACTTTAATTGATATTAAAGTACCTACATGTAGCACTAGCTGTGCCACGGCCGCCCTCCGCCCCCAGCCCAACGCGTCGCATCGTCCGGGCTATTACTTCATTTTCTCTGCTACTAAGGGTCGTACCGTGACGTTAAATAGCCTAGCCTAATTAGCCTAGTTTATAACCATCCTCATAAATTGGTATATCAAATGCTAAATTTTTTTTTCAAATCCGACAGGTTTTTCTAGAGATTACCGCTTTCAAACAAAACTTTATTATTAGTATATAACGTATACTAAAATTAAATATATTATTAGTATATAAAGTACATGTATGAACACTAGAAGCGCTTCAGTATAAAAGAGTATCGTAGACTGTCAGTGACGTTTCTAAATTAAGTTTATAATTGAATAGCAAACGTTTATTTTCTGTCAGACTTTTTAGTCACAAAGCTATTAAAAAGATTTTTTATAATATATTCACTCGAAAAGTTTCTAGTTTAGATTAGAAAAAAATGACGTTTTTGCTATTTGCTTTTTGGTCAATATTTTTATACACCATAATAATTCTAAAACGAAAACTACGCAATTGACCTTCCCGAAGGATATTTCTACTTTTACTTCAGCGAATGAGACTGAATATAACTTGTTTCAATATAGCGAATTTGACGAGAAATATTAAGGAGTGCTCCGAAAAAATATTCCTGCGGCTTCTCACTGAGTTCTTCAACCAGAAAAATCATTTAAGGCTCGGGAAAGTTTTCTTCAAAAAGCATTTTCCACACCATTGGAAGGCCCTATGAGTGAAACTGTGCCTAAACAACCCACACGTGTGTGTAAAAGCGGAATTTCTTTCTACTTTGTCAAAGTCTTGCCTTATATTGTCCCATTCGTTCGGTGTATTACAAATGGTTTTTTCACAATGCGTAAGCTGGT
This sequence comes from Perizoma affinitatum, assembly GCA_961405105.1. Taxonomy (NCBI): domain Eukaryota; kingdom Metazoa; phylum Arthropoda; class Insecta; order Lepidoptera; family Geometridae; genus Perizoma; species Perizoma affinitatum. Next base: position 13,803,093 of record OY560189.1, read on the forward strand.
CATTTTTGTCGTAGATACTCGTAGCAGGCAGTATGTGTCGTTCGAGTATTTTTCCCTTTAGTTATTATTTCATTCTCCTACCTCATCTTATTCTCGTAGAATAAATACGAGAACAATAAAATGGAACAGTAAATAACCATTTGCGGAATTGCGTCAAGGTTCGGTCGGATCTCCATCCGTACTCTGGTAGCCAGTGCCTTCAATATATTTTCGTTAGCGAGTCGAGTGTCTGGCCCTCTCTAATTTATTGCAACTCGCTAATGCGAAATTTAATAAGAGTTTAAAAATGTAGCTCCATTTCAAGGATGCTGACCTTCTGTGTTGCCAAATTCTCAATTTGTAAGCTTCAGAGTGAAATTGAAATAAGAGCAACTTTTATTTAAAACAAGCGAGTTCTTTAAATTCATTGTTCTTTTAAAATTGACAGTTCTATAAACACATAAACGCCTTTGTTTTTGGTGTTTGAAGTAATAATAACAAAAAATAAATATTGCTGAACATTTTCACAATGTTCTCTAGTGCAAAAGTAAGCAGAGCTTGTGTTATGGGAACTACATGACTGATGTACTACTTATATACATTTTTTTGACATACATATAATACATAGAAAACACCCAAACCCAGACAAATATTTCCAGATCATACAAGATTTGTCCTTCTGCATCTCAGGCGGTCCTTCGCCCACTGCGTCACAGAGGTTATCCTGACTGCTGAACAGTTTTAATCATAGTCAAAATAAAAATGCATTATCGTCTTATCTTTGTAGGTATCTATGTCGTTACTTGCTCTTATTGCCAGGAATCCCGCATAGCTTTTAGATTGGATAGCGATAGTCCTGGGAGAGTTCGATTCATAAATAAATATGGCGGCGGCCGCCATCTTGGCACATCTTGGCAAACGCGGTGCGTGAGTTGCATGACTGAATTGTCTCGTGTAGAAGTTAGTTATGACTATTACTGAATAGGGTTCAATTATTTGCATCAAGCAGTTCACTCCTACTACGAGAGTTGATCGAAATTGTATAATATTGCTGTAAAAATGTGACATAAAAACTTTCTATCCCCCGGGGAAAGATGATTATATATTTCCAGTTGCTATAATCTTAACCGACACAACTCTTTTGCTTCGTTGATATATATTACTAGCTTATTACATTCTGCATACCATGTTCGTCGACTAAGGTGCTTTCAACCTGACTTTTCTTTAGAATTATAAGACTTCGAGTCTGTGAACTCCAAATTAACTTCCTTGCTGTTCAGCTAGCATCTATATGCATTATTAAAACCAATCGATTATTTAAATTATGAAATTTTATCCCTCATTTTCATTATGAGGTGTGGCATTTTTTCTTAAAATGTTTATGGGACCACGCTTGAAGTATACCCTACCCATTAAAAAAGAATCATTAAAATGGGTTCACAATTGGCGGAGATATCGTGTAACATACACATATAAAAAAAAAACTTAAAGACTAATTGCGATTCTCCCCCTCTTTTAAGTGAAGAAAAATGGTTTTATCGCTTAAAAGTGCTATTACATTAGTATGTCCGGCGACTGTTTTCGATGTTGAACCCGGTGGGAGCTGATCACTGACTGAATCGAAGCGTGCTGAAGCAGTTTACATTTTATTTTTCATGTTTCCTCATGACGGATGATATTCAGGAGCGAATATCATCTATCATGAAATAAAATAGGGTAGGTATAAAAACCAAAAAATATTGTACCTACCCTAACGAAAACTAAACGAGTGTGTATGAAAATAATAATAAACACCTAAAAGTCATTTACATAGCCCTGACCCCACACTAAGATCCCCTGTGTTGTGGGTATCGGGAACCACAACACGTGATACGGCAGAAAAAAATATTTATTTAAAAAACAAAATCAACATGACACTTTTAAAATAAACTCACCAAAAATCCTACTACTATTATAAACGAGAAAGTTTGTAAGGATGGATGTTTAAAACTTTACAGTAATATAGCTTATGCATCAGAATAACACATAGGCTACTTTTTATTTTTTAATTTAGCAATATATGACTTCTTAAAATGTATAATGTCCCAAGTAGATAACAGAATTCCTGTCTGCGCTATTTTCTGCGATATGACTCAGGCATTCGATTATGTGGACCATGACATTTTAATAAAAAAACTGGAAGCCTACGGGATCAGAGGAAATATCTCGGACCTGCTTTCATCGTATCTCAAAGATCGATGCCAAATAACAGAAATAACGAGATTGGAACGGAAAACCAAGTGCGAAATATCTTACAAATCTGCAGTTAGAAAAATTAAATATGGAGTACCCCAGGGGAGCGTATTAGGACCCTTACTCTTTATCATATATATAAATGACATTCCGAACACAATTAATCAACCTATGACATTATTTGCTGATGATAGCACTGTGACAATTAAGTATAATGACATGAACTCTTATAAATATGACATAAATAATTCTCTTAATTCAATAATTACCTGGCTTGACAACAACAATTTAAAAATAAATATTACTAAAACAAATATAATTCATTTTAGTCAAAGAGCTCAAAATCCAATGGATATTAATCTAGAATTCCAAGGTTGTAATGTTAATACAGTTGACTCTACACGATTTTTAGGTATACAAATTGATCATAAACTTAATTGGAAATGCCACATAGACATACTGAGTAGACGAATCAGTAGTTCAGCATAATAATATGCTCTATTCAAACTATCCACAACTGTTAATATACAGTCATTGCTCACGGCTTACTACGGGACAGTAGAATCTATACTCAGATTTGGTATTATATTCTGGGGTAACTCTACCGATAAGGATATTATATTTAAAGCGCAAAAACGAACTATTAGATCCATGTTCGGCATACCTATGACTGACAGTTGCAAACCATTATTTATTAAGCATAAAATTCTTTCACTTCCGTCCCTGTACATTTTCGAAGTTGCATTATTTGTAAGAAAAAACCATCATCTATTTGTTAGAATGGCTGACATTGCGGTACGTAACAGACGTGATAACACCAGACTATGTATGCCTAGTTGTAAAACTGCTCTGTTACAAAAAAGCATAGTCTGTATGGCACCTAAAATTTATAATAAGATACCTAAGTCCTTTTTAAATCATAATGAGATTATGTTTAAATCTAAATTAAAACAATTATTAATAAGAAAGTGTTATTACAACATTTATGAATTTTTAGCTGACGATCTAAAACTTTGACTATTTAATTTTTACTTACAATTAACAAACAAATATAATTTAAAATAACTAAATACAAATATAATTTTAAAAATTTGCATGCCTAATTTTAAGGTAGAATATAATTGGAAATTTGAATATATTTAAGACCTGTAACATACATTATGTTGATGCAAATAAATGAATCTTTATCTTTATCTTTATCTTTATCTTTATCTTTATCTTTATCTTTATCTTTATCTTTATCTTTATCTTTATCTTTATCTTTATCTTTATCTTTATCTTTATCTTTATCTTTATCTTTATCTTTATCTTTATCTTTATCTTTATCTTTATCTTTATCTTTATCTTTATCTTTATCTTTATCTTTATCTTTATCTTTATCTTTATCTTTATCTTTATCTTTATCTTTATCTTTATCTTTATCTTTATCTTTATCTTTATCTTTATCTTTATCTTTATCTTTATCTTTATCTTTATCTTTATCTTTATCTTTATCTTTATCTTTATCTTTATCTTTATCTTTATCTTTATCTTTATCTTTACCTTTATCCGGATACCACGCGGGCGAAGCCGTGGGCAGAGGCTAGTAATACATAAACCAATAAAGTTGTTTACCACCGGGGTCGTCGGTAATTAGTATCATATACCAAAGGATCATTAGTAGGTGAAAATCTGTGGTGTCTCAGACTCTACACGCTTTTCCTAAGTATGGCCTTCCTGTTACAGACATTTTAAGAAAAACGCACTTAAGTCTACAAGGACTACTGTTTAAGTTACCTTTACATTTATTATTCATAGCTAGAGTAATGTATTTTCCAAAGCACACAATTTGTAACGCGTTATTTGTGCGTTACGTCCGGTGCCCGCGGGAAATCAGCGTATGATGCCCGCCCAATCGTGCTTAAACCGACGTGATCGCTTGTATACTGTGAAATTAAATAAAAACACGTGGAAACAGGACGTGATTCGTGCGAATATCAGAATGATGCATGTTTACAGAAAAAAAAATTAGATAAAATTACGTAGGTACTGTTTCTCACTCCAAAACCTAAAGCGATAGTCAAATTGTTTTTGTGTTTTCTCCACACATTTTAAATGTCATGAAGATCGGGTTAATCATTCGTAAGATCGTCGGACACATAAAAGTGCCGTTTTGCGCAACTTGCCTCGAGATTAACTCGAATCATTGATCACAACTCGATCAATGATTTTAAATAGGTATCGTGATCTAAAAATTACGTAGGTTGATTTAAAGTATAGGTTTATTTTCACAATTTTTTTCTCGCATACCTAAAATTTTAATTTAAAACCGACTTTTTTGTCGATTTGCTGGCAAAAGCCAGACACAAAAAATCTACCGTCTCGGTTCGCCCTCTTATCTTGTCTTTACTTTCAAAAGTATATAATGCCCCACGGCTACGCCACATGAAATAAAACCCTACATTTAAAAAACAAAGACACCCTCCAAACTTCCAGTTTCTAGGGACCAGCGGCAATTAATCAATTAGTCCGGTTGTTTTATATTTATGCCGTAAAGAAAGTCACATCGTTCCTTCAATTCTGAAAATTTTATATAAAGTTGAAATACATATTTGTTGATTTTGTTTTTGGAGGCTACATGCAAATTTATGGAGAGATGAAGCTTATTTGTTACGCGTTTGACCCTTTAGGATGTTAAATTTCATAATTCTTACGAAGTACATCCGTACTAACTTAAAGAAATCTACCTCCAAATTTCAGGTCTAGGACTTACGGCCTAAGCTAGGTATTCCTCGTGATGATTCTCAGTTAAATACTCAGTGCGTAGTTTTTTTTTATGTAGGGGTAGTAAGAGCGGTGAAGGATATTAACCGTTTTGAGCACGTGTTAATGAGTGGATAAATCCATTGGTGCTCGACTGGGTTCGAACCCACGATCTCAGGATCGGAAGGCAACACGCTTAACATAAAAATATTTTCCTCTTGCAGTATTTTAAGACTATTATTTTTTTGTTTTATCGTCATAGTAATAACTTTTCTTCAATTACATTTATTGATAATCTATCACAAAGGTTCTACAGGTAATTATTTATGTTACTCATTTCCATCTCTTATATCTTATGGGGCTGATATAAACATTATGTTTAAAAGTCTGTTAAACATGAAAAAAAATATTACTCACCTAAATACATCGTTTTCGTAGCTTCTCTGAAACCAGTAATGTATCAAAAAAAAATGACAAATATCAAAAGCTGTAAAGTTACTCTTTTGATGTATTAATCAATTTTAAGAACAAAATATGAATTAAGTAATCTTAATTATTATTTTGTTCTTAAAATCGATTAATTAATTTCGGTATCCTGGGAGGATCATAAATATTTAGTTTTTCTTAATTCCGTAAATGTAGCTCGAATTAAGAAAAGCTTGCCTAAATTAATCTCGTAATGGTTATACCGATACTATGGATTTTTAATCCTCATTCATTATTATTTGATAATTCCAAGGCTGGACCGGAGTTGAGTTTTAGGATAAGGTATTCTTGGAAAGTAATTTGTTAATTGATTTTAATAATCAATTTGCAAGCCAAATAAGGCAGATAATATGGAATATTTGTTTATTTTGATGGGTTCAATTAATTTAAGATCATATCTGAACTTATACAATAGTTTTTCTTCATACATATGGTACGTACTCTCCAAATTCCAGGACTAACGGCTTATGTTCGTAAGTTGTCTGTCTGCATAACCGATAGAACTCCCTGCCTTCGTCTGTGTTTTCTAGAAAATATAACTTGGGTATCTTCTTAAGATACCCAAGGCCCCCGACTACCCCCTACTTAGAATCCTTGAAGAGTTAACATCTACTGGGTGGTTGTGTAAAACTGCGTTTACCATCAGGCGAGGTGTAGCCAAAACCCATTAAAAAAAACACAACCGTTAGAAATGCGATTATTTGCAATCGTTTCGTATAAACTATTATTAGGGTTTTTTGAAGGTTTTATCGTGAAATACATATACATACAGGTCGATGGTTTTTACGTTCTATAAAAAACTTACAGGCTATAGAAAATGATTTTGATGTAGTCGACGAATTAAGCGCAAAAAGCTAGTATCTTCCGCGTATCGTACAATTTATGAAGATTTGCATGCGTCACTGGTAGTCAGGCGAGCTCCTTTTGCAGTATAAACGCGTTCAAAATGCAATATAAACTTTTGTTTCGGGAACTAGTGCCACTAGAGATGGGATTGGAGTTAGAGCAAGTGTCGTGGTGAGAAAATGAAACTGCATATTACAATGTGAGGAGATGGTGCGCATAGGTAAGTACTGTAGCGATTCGGACAGAAACAAAATCATTTTTCTTTGTTTTTACTTATAACTACAGGTTGCATTTTCGAGGCGGAGTAGTAAGACCAGCTTAACCGTATGAAGAAGAAACCGCGATACTTTTGCAGTCCCAAGTTAACGGTTTCTATCCTGCAGGATCATCAGATACTCATATGCCCTAGTTATTTTGCTTACTCTTTCGAAAAAAAAAACAAAAGAAAACTGATGTTTTTTTTTTAAGTTTTACTGAGCAATCTTCCAGGCAAAAGTTTTATAGAACCTCGGGATCATTCTTAATACACAAAATAAATTATAAATAATTCTGGTAATTTTTCTTACAGCCCCAAAGTAAGCAGAGCTTGTGTTATGGGAACTACATGACTTTATACTAATTTATATGCTCGTACATTTTTTTTTGTAAACATAATAATAAAATAATCATCCAAAACGTCTAACAATTGGCGAAGATATCTAGTAACAAACATACAAGCTGATAAAAATTGAGAAATACAGTCGAATTGAGAACTTCCTCCTTTTTTGAAGTCAGTTAAAAAAGGCAAAAGACCGTCTTTATGCGCCGCATATAAAAACTAATTACAACCGCAGTCTACACACGCGACCAATTTTTAAATTTGATTGTAATTTCTAGTTGCGAAGCCCAATAATACTTGTGTCACGTGAATCAGCTAGACTGACTCCCGCGGCCGCCCCAAGGTCCCTCACACCTTAATAACTTCTGCGAGACTTCGTGAAAAATTGTTCAATGTAGCCCCTTTGTGCCTGCTATATTAGAGAACTTTAGAAAATGAAAACTTCGAATCAAGTGTTTGAGAGTCCGTTATTCTTTACAAGATATAAAAAATACATTTTACTAATCGCAACAAGAATAACTTTGACGTAAAAAGCTTTTAGTCATACTTTTAAAATTCAGGGATTTAGCTTTTACTTATTCGTAGCTTTCCTATGTTAATGGACTTTTACAAAGGTACTGTTTGTAGATGGTTCGTATACTTATATAGACGCAAATTAAACTAGACGAATCGATTATTGTTTTTTTATAAACACCCAACAGACACATAGTCCAGACCCCACTCTAGGATTCCCTGTCGTTGTTGTTTCTAACTGTTTAGTTAAACATTCTAGAAATAATTTGTACAGCTCCCTGTGAAAGAGCTCGTCTGGGCAAGTACTTTCACCATACCTATTTCTGCTGCCAAGCAGTAATTCTCGCATTGCTGTGTTCCGGTTTGAACACAGCAATGCGTATGGTATGGGTTCCGGAGAAATTACAAGCATATTACAATTTTCTCCCGTTATGTCTCAGTGTCGGCAACCCGCGAGTGGTACCTCTGGTGATGCAAGCGTCCATAGACTACGCTTCTGCCACTTTAGTTGTATAGAAAAAAGGAGAGCACATTGACCCGTTTGAGGCTCTGTCAAACTGAGGTGGCAGTGGGGGTGGCGATCAATATATTCACGCAAACTTACCACTTTACAACCATTTCCCTTTGATTACCGCGGCCACCGCCCGCCACCACGTTAGATAAACAGGACCCTCACACAAACATAAAATCGGTTTTATTCATTTAAAACTACAAATTAGAACAACAACATTACGACCGAAAACTCTAATAATTCTAGAATGTATTGCTACAATAACGCGTCGTCACACGAATGTTCCGGAGCCATTTTATAAGGCCACCCTAACGGCATACGTAGACCGCATTTACGCGTTAAGCAGAACGCCACCGACTCCACCGGCACTCAGCATTTCTGCGACTCGCTTTGCTCGCAGGCAAAGTCTTTGTTAGTTTAGTCATTTTCCTGGTGGGAATGGAGTCGCGGACGTTTCGGAAGCCCCATATAAAATTATTTCGGATAAAAATAAGGATAAGCGCCTGTTCTACATTCAGTATGTAATGTCTCTACATTTAATACATTCAGTATGTAGTGTCTCTACATTCAGTACATTCAGTATGTAATGTATCTACATTCAGTACATTCAGTATGTAATGTCTCTACATTCAGTTCATTCTAACGTGGCGCAGTGGGTGAAGGCCCGTCTGAGACGCAGCGGTTGCGGGTTCCATTCCCGCCGCGGGACAATTTTTTGTATGATCTGCAGATATTTGTCTCGGGCCTGAGTGTTTTCAATGTATTATATGTAAATATTTACAAAAAAAAGGATTTAAGTAGTATATCAGTCATGTAGTTCCCATAACACAAGCTCTGCTTACTTTGGGGCTAGATGATGCTGTGTGAAAATGTCCGCAGCATTATATTCAATATGTATGTCTCTACATTCAATAGATATTATTCCTATCATTTTTATCAGCATTTGAATGATGTTTTTGACAGGCCTAACTTGATCGCCACTTGAGTTTTCTTCATCCCGTTCAAATTCCACCGCTCAGTCTTGCAGCTGATAGAAACTGCAAGGTCTTCTTGAGCATGATAAGTTCACAAAGGGGCTACCTTTGTGCCTGCTATATTAGAGAACTTTAGAAAATGAAAACTTCGAATCAAGTGTTTGAGAGTCCGTTATTCTTTACAAGATATAAAAAATACATTTTACTAATCGCAACAAGAATAACTTTGACGTAAAAAGCTTTTAGTCATACTTTTAAAATTCAGGGATTTAGCTTTTACTTATTCGTAGCTTTCCTATGTTAATGGACTTTTACAAAGGTACTGTTTGTAGATGGTTCGTATACTTATATAGACGCAAATTAAACTAGACGAATCGATTATTGTTTTTTTATAAACACCCAACAGACACATAGTCCAGACCCCACTCTAGGATTCCCTGTCGTTGTTGTTTCTAACTGTTTAGTTAAACATTCTAGAAATAATTTGTACAGCTCCCTGTGAAAGAGCTCGTCTGGGCAAGTACTTTCACCATACCTATTTCTGCTGCCAAGCAGTAATTCTCGCATTGCTGTGTTCCGGTTTGAACACAGCAATGCGTATGGTATGGGTTCCGGAGAAATTACAAGCATATTACAATTTTCTCCCGTTATGTCTCAGTGTCGGCAACCCGCGAGTGGTACCTCTGGTGATGCAAGCGTCCATAGACTACGCTTCTGCCACTTTAGTTGTATAGAAAAAAGGAGAGCACATTGACCCGTTTGAGGCTCTGTCAAACTGAGGTGGCAGTGGGGGTGGCGATCAATATATTCACGCAAACTTACCACTTTACAACCATTTCCCTTTGATTACCGCGGCCACCGCCCGCCACCACGTTAGATAAACAGGACCCTCACACAAACATAAAATCGGTTTTATTCATTTAAAACTACAAATTAGAACAACAACATTACGACCGAAAACTCTAATAATTCTAGAATGTATTGCTACAATAACGCGTCGTCACACGAATGTTCCGGAGCCATTTTATAAGGCCACCCTAACGGCATACGTAGACCGCATTTACGCGTTAAGCAGAACGCCACCGACTCCACCGGCACTCAGCATTTCTGCGACTCGCTTTGCTCGCAGGCAAAGTCTTTGTTAGTTTAGTCATTTTCCTGGTGGGAATGGAGTCGCGGACGTTTCGGAAGCCCCATATAAAATTATTTCGGATAAAAATAAGGATAAGCGCCTGTTCTACATTCAGTATGTAATGTCTCTACATTTAATACATTCAGTATGTAGTGTCTCTACATTCAGTACATTCAGTATGTAATGTATCTACATTCAGTACATTCAGTATGTAATGTCTCTACATTCAGTTCATTCTAACGTGGCGCAGTGGGTGAAGGCCCGTCTGAGACGCAGCGGTTGCGGGTTCCATTCCCGCCGCGGGACAATTTTTTGTATGATCTGCAGATATTTGTCTCGGGCCTGAGTGTTTTCAATGTATTATATGTAAATATTTACAAAAAAAAGGATTTAAGTAGTATATCAGTCATGTAGTTCCCATAACACAAGCTCTGCTTACTTTGGGGCTAGATGATGCTGTGTGAAAATGTCCGCAGCATTATATTCAATATGTATGTCTCTACATTCAATAGATATTATTCCTATCATTTTTATCAGCATTTGAATGATGTTTTTGACAGGCCTAACTTGATCGCCACTTGAGTTTTCTTCATCCCGTTCAAATTCCACCGCTCAGTCTTGCAGCTGATAGAAACTGCAAGGTCTTCTTGAGCATGATAAGTTCATCCCGCTCCTGAAGATCCGTGTTCTTCCGGGCTATGTAGGTAAATTAAAATTAGTATTGGCGCCTAACCAAGTCAAAGATAATGACGTAGCCAGGAGACAGTCTGATACAAGCTGCTCTCTACGTGACTTAGTTTCCGTGCCTATGAAAGTAAATCTCTAACTTAATCGCTCAGGTCGTCGAACACTTAATGAAGTGGGGTTGTGCTTTATGCGTTTAACTTGGAGCGAGCGAGAGGATCGTCTCAACGACCTACTGCCCAACTAAGGGTTAACTCTAAACCTTATGGTAGTAACCTTAAGTCTTGTGGTATGTATTTCAAAGGAAGCTTGCGTGTATAGAATACCTTATGTGCCAAGCAATATGCTACGGGTTTTACTGTTAGGTCATGATTATATCGCAGTTTATTTGACTGCTTTGTAGATTCAGGTAATGAATAAGTGATTGTGATATTTTAATTTACGTCATTTGGTACAATCCAAAGGTTGTCAATTCTTACCTGACATTGTACGCCCATTGTACAACTTTGTCAAAGTGTGTAGTACTTATATAAGCTTATGTATTATATAGTGTACAATAAAGGGTTTCTTTCTATCTATCTATCTACGATTCTGTGTGAATAATAATAATTAATAAGCATTTTATTTCAATAATTATTATTAAATATTTGTACATTGAATTATTATTATTATTTTGTTTCGATTCTGTTTAGACATGATGCTAAAGAAACATTTGCCGAACCGCTCTCGCATAAAAAAAAACCAACAGGTTTTAAATCATAAAATCGTACCAAGTCAGATTTTATATAGAATTATCAGAGTATCATATTACCGTGTGCAAAATCAGATACCTATTAGGAAACTATGCAGAACGAACATTAGTGCTCAAAACGGTGAAAGAAAACATCGTGAGGAAACCGGCATGCCCAAGAACTAAATATTCGAAGGCATGTGCCATCGGTTATTATTCGAATGAGCAGCGATGGACTGTCACGTTGAATGCTTATTACTATGCAAAACGCGGTCATCTGTCAAATACAATTAATGTACGTGTCTCTGACTACCTACTTGGTATTATCACAGATCTGTGTATTGAGTATGGGTCTGAGGATATAAAAAGATAAAGATGAAGATAAAATCATTTTTTTTTGTGTCAAATAAAGGATACAGGACACGTCAGAGTTATAAAGAAAATGAGATTGACAACAAAAACGGCCGCCACTCAGCACCTTAGTGCTTCTTTAACATATTAAAGAAGCACTTTGTGCCACCAAAACGTGTTTTCCGTGACGCCGGTACATATCCATCATGGGTAATAACAGTTGTGAGCGTGTTTGTATTTATTATTTATTGTTTAAATATTTGTGTTGTCAGTTGGCAATTATTATAAGGCGAACTGAATAAACAAGTATTGTGTACCTATTGAAAAATAAAATAAATAATGCTGGACATTTTTCACACAGCATCATCTAGCCCCAAACTAAGCAGAGCTTGTATTATGGAAACTACATGACTGATAAACGACTTATATACTTTTTTTTTGTTTGAAACAAGATTCTCAGCTAGCTTAACTTAGTTTATTGGTAATGGTATCTTGTAACCTACTTTGGTAAAAAATATAGCTATCCTAGACTAAATTCTGCCCACATCGCCGCTCGCTTTGAACCCGGTAAAGAAGCCTATGTCTTATTTTAGGTCAACAACTATGCCTGTTCTAAATTTCTTCCAAATCGCTTTAGATTGTGGATTTCTATAACTAGATAATTACGTAAGTGCTCCAAACAGCTGTCTACCCAAGGACATCACTCGGCACCCTTTAGTGTCAGTTTCCGGTACGCTGCTTCTGATTTTATAACAAGCTATTACCTACCTCTCAAATGTTTAGTAAATGTATTATATTAAAAACACACTCCTACAAAGTTGGATGCTTACCGTAGTCGTTGCCTTTTTCCTTTTTGTATGTTTCTTCTATTTCTCTTCCTCATAACACTCACATACAAAGTCACTCATGAACTGCCAGTTTGTCGCACTTTCTTTGTTAAACTAGTTTGTACACAGTTTAATTTATTTTTATAAATATATTTTTTTTTAATGCTGGACATTTTTCACACAGCTTCATCTAGCCCCAAACTAAGCAGAGCTTGTATTATGGGAACTACATGACTGATATACTACATAAATACTTTTTTTTTATAAATACATACATATTATACATAGAAAACACCCAGACCCGAGACAAACATTTGTCCCGCAGCGGGCATCGAACCCGCAACCTTCTGCGTCTCAGGCGGGCCTTCGCCCACTGCGCCACAGAGTTCGTCTCTTTAGGTATAAGTTGTAATATTTTTTACATTTACTAATCGTAAGCTGACATCCGCGATTTCACTTGGTTCCAATGGAAGATCAGCCTTGTGTTGCCAGTTCACACAACAAATGCTGCGTTGGAGGCCAATTTGAGTCGTTGCATATTGGTAGGTATCGGGAGGCACATAAATAGTTTTATTGTTAGTATTTAGGTATTGTTTGTGTAAATCCCGTGTGTGTATTGCCTGTTTATTTTATATTGTACAACGTTTGCAAATAAATGTTTTTTTTTATTTCTTTATTTAGCCGTTACGAAGTTCACATTAGCAACATCCATACATCCATAATTTTAAATGATATAAAATTAAGTGAAATCTGTGAAAACTAGGTTTGTTGGGGCAAGAATTTCAAACAGACTGATAACGATTTCGTGGCTTAGTTGTCTATATAGATCTAGTGGTATAATCCCCGCGTACTAATGGTAGGTCGCGGGTCGATGTTGAACTTTTGGGATATGATAAAATCTTTAGTTTATTTTCGTTTATAATATTAGAAGAATAATAACATAAGATAATAATGAAACATTTACTGTAGTTTAATATCTACGATCCACGGCTCCGACGTTCAATTAAGCCGGATTAACGCTTTGTTACGCTAACCAACACATAATTAGAGAACATAACGGGACGTAAACTTAGCGGTTACGTCTCACGCCATTCAGAACATAGCGAGTTCGATCGACTATTGCATAATACTTGGCTTAGTTTTTCGATGAGTCCTGAAACTTTAAGCTTCGCATCAGCATAAAGTTTTTACGATAGTATAAGGCTTTAGAATCGATTATAGAAGTTACTACCTACTTTTACTTATAGCTTTGCTTGAGAACCTTAATTTCAGTTTAGTTTCATCGTTTTGCTAAAGTGAAGGAAAACATCGCGAGGAAACCGGGTATGGATGCCTAGAACCGAAAATTTGAAGGCATTTGCCATGGGTTCTAACCCACTAGTTCTAATGAGCGACGATGGGCACGTGGAATGCTAACTGCTATGCAATAGGTGGGCATGTGGCAAATATTTTATAGTAAAATTTAATTGGTAATTGGAATCAATAAAATAATGCAATGTTAAACAAGTTGATACACAAATATAAGAATCTCATTTTTATAATCCTATATTAAAACACAGCCTATTAAAACTCTTAAATGGCTTCCACGTATTCATAATACTGGAGCTGCATATTATTAGAATTATAATTATTTATATCAGAACAATTGTAAGGAAAAATTGTATGGCTGTATACAGGTAGTAAATGCGCCGATTAAATATTTTATATTACATATTACAAACTCCATAGAATACAGTTCTTTTCACTTTCAGCTTAAAGTCTGGATTCTCCCCTCTTCAACTTTACTTTTCATTACCTATATGTAATGGCTCAGCTCGTGAACTTTTGCAATAAAACGTATACCATTTGCATTTTAAATCATTCAATGCATATATATTTTTTAAGTATTTTAATATCTATGTTCCTTGAAACGCCATCACGCTTATGTTAAAAGTTTTTTGTTTAGAAAATATATATAGGAAAAAACTTAAAGTTAGTATTACCTATCCAAAACTTACCTTCCTCAAAAAGTAAATAGTTGTACACTGACGCGAACACGGAAACATAATGTAAACTGTGATTAATCTAAGTCACTATCTCGTTACGTCAAGGATTGGAATATTGCGTGCATAACCAATAGGGCTGCCGGCTAGCAAAAATATCTAGTTAAACTTTAGCTGCTGTGATTATATTTGACGACCTTTAGAAGGAACGAAGAAAGTTTAACCGATTCTAAACTACACGCCCACGGCTTCGCCCGCGTGTTATCCGGGTATAAGTAGGGTATTCAAAACTTTCGCATTTATTATTATAAACTATCTAGGAATAATTTGTCTTTCCAGAGAGTCTCATAATAAGCCGTTACGAAATTCCTTAGCAACAAATATATATTCAATATATCCAGCCCTTCTCATTTGGTATTATAAAATATCTAATAATAATTTGTATTTCTCGATAGTTCTTAAAAACTTAACGTTAATCATTGTAGGAATATGGGCGCTGTAAGGCTTCAACTAAATAAACCTTCCTCGAATGCCACTCCTGTCCGTGCTGGCCTTTTCTCATCCAGATATTACGCTAAACGGCAACGATGTCGTCCATTCTAGCTGGTGGCCTATATGGGTCTACCAAGGCGTAAAACGTGTGTGTCATATGAATTCGTGTTCTTTCCTGAAAACTTACTAAAACCTTGAACAAAGCTTTTCCTCTTTTTCGATAGTCTCTAGAATGTGTCATATGAATTCGTGTTCTTTCTTGAAAGAAAACTTATTAAAACCTTGAACAAAGCTTTTCCTCTTTTTCGATAGTCTCTAGAATGTGTCATATGAATTCGTGTTCTTTCTTGAAAGAAAACTTATTAAAACCTTGAACAAAGCTTTTCCTCTTTTTCGATAGTTCTAGAAAAACTTATCGTGAATCATGCTGTAATGATTCACGATAGGTTATGTATAAGTAGTTGAGATTTGTACAAACCTTTCACCTATAGAGCTATGCGATAAACCCTTAAGCCCTGGCGGTGGAGGCCCTGTCGGGAATCGATGGAGCCGGCCGTCGACCGCGCGGCCCCACTGCGGCCTCTCACACAGAACTATTAGGAATCAGTAGCGCAGCTCCGTACATTACGATAATGTCACACAGTAGTTGCACAGTGGGCGAAAGCCTGCCTGCGACGCAGAAGGTTGTGGGTTGAAAAAAAGTAGTATATAAATCATGTAGTTACCATAATATAAGCTCTCCTTAGTTTGGGGCTAGATGATGCTGTGTTAAAATGATCAGCATTATTTATTTATATTAATTTACCATTGCAGCCTTCGTCACAATGTGTAATACAGAGTAAATGCTAATTTAATTTAGTTTCATAAATAGTGTGACGGACGAAGAGGCAGAACAGTAGCAAATAATTTTGTTACTTTTTTCATTCAGTAAAAACACGCTTGTCGCTTTAACGTATAACGAAACTCAACTTTTGCCGATTGATATCGGCAGCCAAATTCTATAAAAACCGAACCGCTTCCAAGATCAAACCACTTCAAATTGTGAATAAACGTAATTCAGTAATCAATACAGTCCACTTAAGGAAGAATCTGGAGTTCCATTCGCGACTTTATAAGAAAGAACCTTAAAAGGATGTACCATTTTAGACGCAGTTTTGCTTTTCCATAATTCAAATTGGGTCCAATGCTTATGCAGTACTTTATCTGCTCGTCGTCAATTTAATCGCCATATGATCTTGTAGTGGTCGCTACTTTCTACTGTTCAAAGTTGCGCTACTGTTACCGCGTACGGTGGGCGCGGGCGGTCCCCGCAGCGATGCCGATGCTATCGGAGTTCGATCGCTACCTGCTTTGTGTATGAATGAATTACTGCTGTTGTGCGCTAAATGACCGTCGGGTCGTTCAGAGCTCGACTAGACTGGAAGATAAGCAGCGTAGTTTGTTACTGCGATTGCACTTGCCATTTACTTTATCGATAATAGCTGATTTTCATAGATCCAGCAAGAATCTACCACCGGATCAGCATTGAACGAACAACACACGCTCAATCTAGTGCCTAGTTTAGTTTACTGAAGGTCCACGATGAGTTACAAATACTTCATAAACATGTCAAAACGGTCACCATATCGAAAGGATTTCCATAAATAATTAGAGGTTTCCAAACATTCACCGTTTCGACATGTTGAAAAACTCTGAATAGACCCTCAGATGTCAATGTGGTTGTTTCGTTGTGTCGCTGTGATTCCTTGGATTTGCAGAGACATGTATCTGAGCGCGCCATAAATTGTATACTCTAGGGGAATCTTGAATCGGGGCTGGCCGAGAAGGCGTTGTTGATATGATCTGGACTCACATGAGAGAGTGGTGGTACTCGTAGACTTTCAGAGAAAGAATGTAGACCAGTGTATTCGGTAATCTTTCTGCCCCAATAAATCTAGAAACACTCGTTTTAGAATCATCTAACTCTAACGGATGATATTAAAGATAACTCATAAAGCAATAAAAGAGACATTGCAAGTCATATTTGATAAAATATGTTTTATATGACTGGAATACTAAACTTGGTAGTTCATAGAAATATGAGGTCGCAGATATTTTCCATGGCAATTTCCCATCGGAATGAAAACGGGTAAATTGAGGATATCCCATCATTTCTAGTAGCTATTTCAAGTCATTCCATTCTAACAGTTATGGTTGTATTAAATAGTTTCACCTCCCGGACGTTTTCTTTGTTTTTTATAATAGATAGATAAATTGTAATTCAACTCATACGTACCTACTCATGGATTCGACAGCAAAGGCAGTAGAAATGTCAGGAAGAAACAGTAAAGAAAAATAAAAAAGTAAGACAGTGGTAAGTACACTTAACTTTAGGGGTCATTCTCACCAATGCCAAATCAATTGTTCTCCAAATTTGAAATTCCAAACATGGGTTCCCAAGCAATCCCATGCCATTTTAATATAAAAATAAAGTAGTTTTCTTTCCCAGCCAATGCCACGAGTTTTAGGTAGGTCGGTAGGTACAGTTAACGGAGAAAGCCTCCAAACATGGGTTCCCAAGCAGTCCCATGCCATTTTAATATAAAAATAAAGTAGTTTTCTTTCCCAGCCAATGCCACGAGTTTTAGGTAGGTCGGTAGGTACAGTTAACGGAGAAAGCCTCCAAACATGGGTTCCCAAGCAGTCCCATGCCATTTTAATATAAAAATAAAGTAGTTTTCTTTCCCAGCCAATGCCACGAGTTTTAGGTAGGTCGGTAGGTACAGTTAACGGAGAAAGCCTAAGACTACTATTGTTAACTATTTTAAATACAAAATAATATACAAAACACTTTATTATTTTAATAAGGCAATAGTATTTTAGTCATTTCAATCACAAGGACTATTTCGAATCGTCTAGTCTAGGTGAATTAAGTAATTCTCAGACAAAAAAAAAAGAAGAGCCTTTCAATATATCCATGCGGCCGTGCACCATTTGAAAAATGTACGTGCTTAAAATACAGAAGGTAAACATCTTGTGGAAACTGGCATGCCCTATAACCGAAATTCGAAGGAATGTGCCATCAATTACCGTTTCAATAAGCGCAACCTGCAACCTCTCACGTGGAATGCTGAAATGGAAATGTACATATTTCCATAGATGTAATGTTTGGACGTGCCTCTGACTACCCTCTACTGAATATCCTCAAAATATGTATCTGAGGATATACATTATGGGGAATGCAGTCGTGAGATTTTTATTAATTCGATTTTGTTACTTAAAAATACTTAGAATGGAATAGTAAAATAATTAGTATGAAGGAATCTTAACGTGAAATAAAACAACCTTTTTGCAAAACAGAAAGTAAATAAATTATGAAGCGACGTAAATCTCAATAATACAAATTAGGGTTGCGTTGTCAAGAAGGCGAACTATTTTAATTTCTGCTCAAATTTTTTTCAAGACGCAAAAAGTTTCAGGGGTTTTGCCTAAGCGCATTTTGATAACAAACAATTTTGTCTACCCTATACTTGGATACAGCAATAAGCTAATTAACTAGTATATTGTTTTAAATAAACTAGTTAGCACCCGCGATTAGTTTGCGATATAGAAATACTATTTTTTGTGCATTACACCTTTTTACAGTACATAGCACAGAAACATAATAAAATAAAAAAAACAAAAGAAATGCACAATGGGAAGTCTTTTCGCTTAAAGCGATTTATTTCAGACAACCTTATGACGGAGAGAACTATTTAAATAATGACGGAAGCCTTACGGAAAGTGTGCAGAAAAAAACAAAAAATACAAATTATACATTATATTTATATGATACCGATACCCAAAATATAATAATACATCATAAATATACACATATTACATACACAGACCCAAATATTTGAACCACGCCTACATAACATATAAATCAATAGAACAAATAGAACAAATTACATATAGAAATAAATATTAGGTTGGGGAAAAAGTCTTTTCGCATTATTGTATGTATGAACTTGTAATAAAATCTCTTTGGCTATACTATTTGTATCTGGCTGGTTTTGGTATCATTAAAAGTTTAAATTTTAAAGAAGATAATTCCAAATTCAAATTAGGAAAATGTGTGATTTTTATTTGTTTTTCGTACTGTCAAGATGAGTGAATCTAATGAAGAAATTCGATACATTTTAAAATTTTACTACAAAAAAGGTAAAAATGCAACGCAAGCCGCGAAAAAAATTTGCGATGTTTATGGACCTAGTGCAGTGTCTGTGAGAGTAGCACAAATTTGGTTTAAGCGTTTTCAATCCGGAAATTTTGATGTCAAAGATGCACGTCGCTCTGGTCGCCCTATTACGGATAAAATGGATGCCATTTTTGAAAAAGTGGAGCAAGATCGGCATATCAGTAGTTACGACGTAGCTGAAGAACTGGGAATTGACCACAAAACAGTTTTGGCGCATTTGAAAAAAACTGGGTACACAAAAAAGCTCGATATTTGGGTACCTCACGAGCTCACTGAAAGAAACCTAATGAACCGTGTTCTCATTTGTGATTCTTTATTACGACGTAATGAAACCGAACCATTTTTGAAGAAGCTGATAACTGGTGATGAAAAGTGGATCACGTACGACAAGAACGTGCGAAAAAGGTCGTGGTCAAAGGCCGGTCAGGCTTCACAGACTGTGGCGAAACCCGGGTTAACTCGCAACAAGGTGATGCTGTGTGTGTGGTGGGATTGGAAGGGCATTATTCATTATGAGCTGTTACCACCAGGCAGGACCATCGATTCTGAACTCTACTGCGAACAACTGATGAGATTAAAACAAGAAGTTGAGAGAAAGCGGCCGGAGTTAATCAACAGAAGGGGTGTGGTTTTTCATCATGATAACGCTAGACCTCACACATCTTTAGCCACTCAGCAAAAATTAAGAGAGTTTGGCTGGGATGTGTTAATGCATCCGCCGTATAGTCCTGACCTTGCACCTTCAGATTTCCACCTGTTTCGGTCTCTTCAGAATTCTTTAGGCAGTGTCAGGTTAACATCACGAGAGGACTGCCAAAACCACTTGTCGCGGTATTTTGAACAGAAGCCCCAAAGTTTTTATAGCAATGGGATCATGTCCCTGCCTACAAAATGGCAAAAAGTTATCGAACAAAATGGTACCTACATACTTTAGTTAAATGTAAATAAACTATATTAAAAAATGTTTTGAATTTTCTTAAAAAATGCGAAGAAACTTTTTCCCCAACCTATTAATAAAGAGTATGCGAGTTTGTTAATTAAAATAATATTTACCTTACGCTTATGGATGAGTCAATCGAATTGTAGTAGCTACTATCTTAACTCAGCTTAGATTCGGAGAGAGGCAGATTTGGAAAACGTTCAAATAACTCATAACACCCCTACTTCATACAATAAAGTGCAATGAAACACTATCCTCGTTTAATATCGTGCTGTTTCCATTACTTCTTTGGAACGTTGGAACGTTGAAATGAGAGAGCTTTTTAATAGAGATGAAACGTAACAAAGGCTTCATTATTATGGAATAGCCTGACAGAGCTAGGCACAAAAGGACATTTGTGAGAGAATGCTGTGAACTAGGTAGGAACGGCACGGAGGTAGGTACCACAGATAGTGGCGGGTCGTTGAACTTTTCACAAGTTATCTGAATATCTGTTTACTAGAGTTGTGTGCTGACTGAAGAACTTTGGTTGATACTTTTTAGATTATTTTTTCTCAGTAAATGATGTCATCTTGTTCGATTGCAAATTTCAAATTGACACCACACTTAAGTTGAATATTTAGATTTTTTGTATGAAAATCGACAGCACTTTTTTATAGTCCAGCCCGCTTAGCATGAGCAAAGTTTTGTCTACGAAAGAGAAGACAAAATCTATTTCTGTCGCCTATTCTGTCAAACAAAAGAGAAGGACGAAATATTTTTCGTCTTCTCGGCGGTCCCAGACCCGGACCAAAGACAACAAAGTTATTATTCGCTTGTTGCTGACCCTCAGACAATGAGTGATAAGTCTTATATGCCGGTAAGTTCACCGGCAACCTTATATAAAGCTTCGCTCGTAACGGTCATTAAATAGACTAGCTGTTTTATCTGTATTTTTGTATGTTCCTACTGGTAGTAGTTAAATAGATGTATTTATTATTCGCTCTCAGTTCTTAATATTTTTACGACTAGGTATTCTTAGTTCCACAGCAGAGACATTGATCCCGAAATGACAGACCTAGAACTCGTCCAGCTCTCAAAACTGCACTTGTATCTTAGAGAGCCGAACAGCGACCAGCGAACGAGAAACGGTAGCCGAAGCAAACTAGTATAATTAAATCTCCCATCATAGTTCCGCTCGGAATGAAGCGACAAAAGTTGTACAGCGATATCGATTAAACTGTAAACTGCACGTTACCTGTCGTTTTGTTTTTAACTTAATTCGCTTTTAACAGCACTTTGCTTAAACGGGACTATTTTTAACTGCAATTATTTTGGCTCGGGCGCTTTTGATGTTAACGAAGGCATAACATTCGGATTTGCACCGATTTTGGAATAGATGAAATTCACTTTCTTGTTTTAAAACAAAAGCCTATCGTCTTAAGCGTTAGTCGTGTCATACGACTAACGTAACAAATTATGACACGACTCAAAACACCTGTCTTAGGCTAAATACGCGCATGACTATAATCCTCAGATCTATACTCAGTACGTCGATTCGTGAGATACCAAGAAGGGGATAGTCAGAGGCACGCCGAAACATTATACATATTTGGCACATGCGTTTTGCATAATTTAATCGAAGTAGCTGTAAAAAGCATACAAAAAACCATTGTGGTGAAAGGATTTAGTGCAAAAGAACGACTTAAATCAAAATGATTCAACCTAGTCAACCGGAACGCCCGCGAGGTGTCCGCGTTGAGTTTTACAACGTTTTTAAAAACTTGATCTTCCCGCTGCACCCTCTAAGGGTGGATAAAAGACCCTCAAAATATTATGTCAATGCGTGGATTGGTTAGTCTTGTGTAGGTTTGCAGTCACGGGACATTCAGTAGTAAATGAATACACTAATAACTTTGAATCCCCGTAGTAATACCTGTTGGTTACTTAGCTTTTTGGTTATGGGCTCCACCATCCCCGGGGACACCGAGACCCGTGCCAGGGCTGGGGTGTTACAGTGTTGACTTTCTACGGTATCGTGTTTTATTCATAAATATTTTACCTGTTTTTTGGATTGAAATCGTTTCTTTTACCTTCTGTTTGTACAACAAGATTTGGTTGAAAGCTATAGGATTTACATTCTCATAGATACAAAGAAAATGCTTTATTTCACAAGATAAATCAAGTACATGGTTCAAAAATGTTAAATTAAAATATTAAAAATGGACTATTTAAAATGGAAGTAAACTACATACATAAATTTTAAAAAATCATACTTAAATATTTACATACAAATATATATATATATATATATATATAAATGCTAAATTTCATTTCAGTGGGCGAAGGCCCGCCTGAGACGCATAAGGTTGCAGGTTCGATTCCCGCTGCGGGACAATGTTTGTAAGATTAGCCAATGTTTATCTCGGGTCTGGGTGTTTTCTATGTATAATATTTATGTATTTACAAAAAAAGTATATAAGTAGTCTATCAGTCATGTAGTCCCATAATACAAGCTCTGCTTAGTTTGAGCCTAGGTGGTGCTGTGTGAAAAATGACCAGCATTATTTATTTTATTTATTTATTTGCCTTGGTCGGGCCAAACCAGAAGTTCTCAAATTTTGACGTTTTGCGACCGCTGTACAAGTTGAGAATTGGATAACCAGTGTCTTAACGCTCGGTTTGTATTAAATAGCTTAGCAAGCACCGGGATTAAAAAATGGTAGTTCTAATAAATTTTGTTTCCTCTGTCCATTAGAAAATTGCCTGAACGTGATCGCCATAAGCAATTAAGCCGTCAATTAATTCAGTAACTACGTTATACCGTGTCTTGGGTATTAGAAACTTGCGAATATTATAATGGAAGTTCAGCTATAAAAGTAGATTAATTTTTTAGATTTTTATGGCTAAAATATTTCTGCAACCTATACCCACCTGTAGTTCAAAATATTGGGATACATCTAAAATCACTGGATTTGTTAACCAACTTTGGTCGCTGACTGTACTAAAACAATCGAGGCTGAAACAAATATTTACAGATCATGCAAACTTTTGCCCCGCAAAGGGATTCAAACCCGGATCTCACGTTTCTCGTTTGTAAAGTGTGTATTTGAAATGTATCTAAATTATTATTTTTTTATCGGTCAGTCTTTACACAAGATTTTTTTTTTGCTTTTTTTCTTAGTAAGCATCTAACTCATTTAGTTGAAAGGATAGTAAAAGTTCGCACATGTTCTTCGTTTAAAATGCAGATTTCAGTGATAGCACGTAATTTGAAACCCGGTTTCCCAGTATTCATTAAATTAAAATAATTTAACAATTGATTAAACATTTCCAGCAACTGTTTAATTTCCAACACCAATCCAACTATTTCCCCGCAAATAATATAATTTTACCTATCGGAAAGCGTTGGTTGATGTTGATACCGTTGGAATCCATCCCCTTGACGCATGCGCGGCCTCGACTCACGACGCAGTCCGTCGTCCCAGCTCGTCCGTAGCACCCGCTACGCCGTAGCACGTAGCACTGCAGTGTCGTAGCCACAAGTTATACCAGTGAATTTGATAAGACAGTGGGCTTATGTACACTACAGTGAAACACACTGACACTTAAGTGCTGTAAATGACGGTGCTGTGTTCCGGTGACGGTTCTGTGTGGTATTTTGACACGTAACGCTGTTGCTGAGCTATTTGTGATGTAAGTTCTCTTAGCGGTGTTCGCGTGACTCATCATTTGAGTTCAAGAGTTTTTGGGAACTTGTAGGTTATATCTTCTTGGGGTTATTATTTTTTAATGCTGTATATGGTGTATGAAATTTATCAGGTACCATATAACACCTGAATAATTTCATGAGTTGATTCCGCTTCTAATTATTTTACTCCACTCATCCCATTGTTATTTTCCTTCCTTTATGTACCTGTTTAAGTAGATACTTGTAGTTATTACTCGTAGTTAAAATATTTTTTGTTTGGTTCTATTCGGAGGAGGGCGCTAATATTCGCGAAACAGTTTTTTTAACTTCTGCGGATATAACAGTTCTTTCAAGTTATTGTATTTTGTTTTAGACCCAAATAAATTTATTTTGATTAGATTTTTTGATTTGAATCGCGTTTTGATTTGGGTTCGACCAAGCCAAGACTTTATCAAAATACGTTGTTCTTTACCATCGCGTCGGCGTTCCTTCGCGAATACGCTCAAGGCATTTATGTAAAATCTACGTGTTATCAACAAGAAACGCAGTAAGTTAGTATGAGGGGCCAACTTTGTTGTCATAGTTTTTAGGCCGTCTGAAGGCCTCCGACATGGCATAAAGACTGTTATAGACGTGACTGATATTTTAACGTATCCACCCTAGCTAAATTCAACAACCGGTCATCTATTCAAAGATAACCGGGTAGGCAAGACGTGAGAACGACTAGATAGGCTACACCATGAGCTGAAATCCAGTGAAAACAACATCAAAACCTTAACCCTCATGAAATTCATTACTCAACTCTACAAGGCTTTTATATCATACAAGCGGAAGGCATTCGAGTGTGAAGACTGAACGGGGCGACGCGACAGTGCGGTATTTTTAGAGCCACCAAAGCGACTGTGGACATAGGCATAGCGTGCTGCCACTGCCTCTATTGTTTAAGGCTCAGGCCAGACGAACAATTCAACTGCCGTCATATGAATTCAGAGGAAAATGGAGCAGGTTTATTTCACGTTGCCCCTGCTCTATGGCTCCGTGATAAGACGATTTGGATCTTATTGTTCAAACGAGACACTTCATAAATAGACGGTGGTGATTGAAACCCCTCTTCATTTTAAAGTCATAAGTCAAAGGTACTTATTTACCTTATATATTATTGTATGTATACTTCGTTTATTTTATATCTGTTGTTTTATATATCTAGAGTGGCAAACAAGCTTACGGCCTACCTGTTGGTAAGCGGTTACCGTAACCAATGCACGCTTGCAACACTAGAGGTATCATTCGCGCGTGGCCGACCCCGAGACATAACAGATTAAAAGTCTCGTGTGCCTGTAATTTTCCGGAATCTAGGCACACAGAATTACTGCTTGGCGGTAGAAATAGGTATGGTGGTCATACTTTCCCGGTAGAGGTCTTTGACAAGAAACTCTACTATTTATAAAACACCACCCGTACTTTTAATTGAGATCCTGACTAATTATTAACATGAAACTTCTCTTTACCGTGGTTTGCCAAATAAGGCGCAAACAGCGGTCTAAAAGTAGTTAAATAAACGAACGCTAGCTTATTAGTTTAAAGCTTATATTAGCATACGCAAGACCGTGGAACTTACGACACCGAGATACCAATAACTGTGAGAAAAACAAACGCTTTTGGGATTAGCTCTAGCAAACGAATACTTTGCCAAAAATTTAAACAAAGACAATAAAAAAAAGAAAAGTCAGATATGTTAGTAACAATTTTTCTTAAAAAACAACATGACAAAAATACAATGAGTAAATTCATCATCTTATCAAAACCTGTGGTTATTATCATATATTTTAAATGAATTTTGCACATTGCTGTGAATTGTGCACGAAAAATTTAAGTATTTTTAAACTATCAGCTTAAAGCCGGTTATAAGTATTGATGTTACGTAAGCTGTTGATCAAAAGCCCTTACCTACCTTATAGTCACCCTTACCTCCGTCATCACAATCGAAACCAAACAGAACAAACACGCTCACTACTGTACTCCCGGTCTACCGTGACGGACGTTCTCAGATTCATACTCAGTGCGTTGATCTTTGACGTTACCAAGTAGGTGTAGTCAGAGGCACGTCTAAACATTACATGTGGCACATGCCGGCTTCTTGCAAGTAGTCCAATCGAAACCTTTTGGTTCAAAAAGACTTCTTCATAGCATTTAAATTATCGTGATTTGGTATCATTATTACGATTATATAACGTATTTTATAAATACCACGTATTTTTAATGTCAGCAGAACGGTTAATGTACGTGGTGTAGTCGTTATAAATATTCTAAAAAGAATTCTGCAATATAATATGTGGACTTTATGGTTTTCTGGCCTCCTTAGGTTGTTGTTAAGGATCGCGTGTGCCAGCACTATTGTTTTAGCCGACTGTACACGAAAGATTTTCGCATAGCTCGGTTGTTTGTGTGGTGAATGTTCGTTAATTTATTCAAGCACAAGCAATGAAATGCTCTTGCGGTTGTGGTATTGATTTTCTATAGAAACTGCTGTAATCCTAAGATTATGAGGAATCCAACAATTTATAACGTTAATCTATTTTTTTTTTATGGAACAGTAATTATACTGTTTACATTTAGAATTAGCAAACAAATGCTGAAGTAGGAAGGGGAATATAATTTATGAATAATAATATATATACATAATATAATAAAATATATATTATGTATAATATATGCATGAGGAAAAAAATAACGGTATGCAAGCAAGTAAGTATACGGTTAGAATAACTTCAGTATAACTAAATTATTGGACTACGTTGTTTTTAATAGTTCAGTCTAGAACTAATCGTTAGTAAATCATATATATTTTACAGTTTAATTCATTTAGGCTGCCTCTATTCAGTTCGTGTTTAGGTTTGAAATTCGGGCTAAACCCAAGAAACATTTCAAAACTAATAAAATAGACGAGTCTCGCCAATTTCCACTTACGTACGAGTACCACATAAATTCTGTATTGGATTCGCAGGAACGCATGACTCATCGAGTCCCCCAACAAATCCAATTTTATTAGGAGGGACGAATCACCCCTACATAGGGGACAGTTCAATAATTAGTAAAATAACCCACCCCACACAACAACGGAGAAAGATCATGAATGGAATAACAAGAGGAAAATTGCATTTGGGGAAATAGAGCGAGACAGTTGGTGGAGAAAGATAAAAGTAATCGAAAGAGACTTCGAAGTTGTGCGTTAGTGCTTTACGTCACTTAAACTACTCGGAATAGAATAGCCCTATTGACCAAAAAGGAACCAGTTGGAAAAGCTTAGGTATTCGTAGGAAGCAAAGCGTGACGCTTTTGTCATCAGCAACAACTTTCAATGTGATAGTATCAACTTTATGTCGATGATGGAACGTTTAAAAATCAGTTCGATAGAAAATTTTACTATCGAAATGGTCACTGTATCGACATGTCGCAAAAGCATAGACTCTCTAGCCTAGCCTGTCATTTAGACGGAAGACGTTGAAATTATAGTTTGAAGAATTTCCTTTTTTTTCTACAACTAAAGTAATCTGGAAACACGTATTATGTTAAAAAAAAATCTGCATTTATTACTCAGCTAAAGGATTTGCTAAATGACTTGCTTTTTTATACTAATTATAAAGAAGTACATGAATATTATGTAATCACTTTACACGCCATCTTTTGACAGCTAGAAAACAATTTTTGCGGTAACGCTTTCACAGACCCTCATAAAAAAAAGAAGCCTAATTACCTCAATTCCCAAAATAGATTCACCTAAGTCAAGGTCGTCCCTTGTCGCCTTTGTTTAAATATATATGTGTACGTAATATCATACGGTCGGTGTGCGTGCGCCTCGACACAGAGGGGGGCTTATAAATCAATTACTGACGTACACGGTCGGTTGTTGGCGTCACAGAGAGAACAGCTGTAGGCTGATTCATACCAACTGCCGCTTGAGTTGGTTGATCTATAAAAACAACAAACAAACAAATACACTCACGACTGTAGTCCCCATGATGGACATTCTCAGATACACTTACATTATTAAGTGCGTAGGTCTTTAACAAGCAGGGCCATACATTTTTTTTATCCTATGGCGTACTATAAAATCAATATAAAATCTTTAATTGTCATAAGTATTTTTATAAATAACGGCAAGGCAGCAACGGATCAGCTGGTTTAACATTCCGTCATAGGTGTGTTTTAAAAATATTTGACCCTTACCATACGTAACGATATCGGAATACGTAATGCGTCCGCCGGCGGCAATCAATGTGAATTTATTAAAAACGGCCGTAAAGCTCGACTGAAGGTCGAATAGGGGTAAAGAGTTCTATACAGAGCCATAGAGTTTACAATTGTGACTGCTAAATATAGCCACGGTTTATATAATAGTTGGTATGGAAACTGATTGCGTGACTATCCTAGTTGGTGCGGTACTCGTCGAAAACAAAATATTTTAACAGTCGATAGATATCGTATCATGTTTGAGCATAGCGGCCAATGTTTGCATAAACCAAATACCGAAATGATTGCGGGATAGATTCTATTCGATAGATAAAGTGTTACATGACAGAAATAAATATTACAAATATACGAACATCTGTTTCGGTAGGGGAGGAGTCATTTCCACTTGCTAAGATTGTGATGAATCGATGTAAATCTTGCGGTTTGGGGTGTTAGACCTTATAACAGACTCCATAAATAAGTAATTTAATTTCACTATTTATAGTTTACACAGATAATACAGACAAAAATAAACTTAAAATACATATATAAGGCTGAGCTTAAACATAACTAGAGTTTTTTTTAACAAATATTTAAGACAGCTTATAAATAGATTACGCGTACACACAAGGATACCGGCAAAAAGAAGTACTCATTTAATGTATTATTTTTACTTAATTTTGTTAATCCAACACTGTAACATTGAACTTAGTCAAAAGGTTTTTCATTAAAATCACGAGGACAATATAGAAACGTTAAAAACTAAGACGATGTGAATTTAAAATGAATTTACGCCGATACCTCGCGCGCGACCTACCCTAGAAGAATCAGGCAGCAAACTCTGCTTGGTTATTCTTTGATGATCCTTCATTCAGCTATAGGGTGGTGCCAATCGAACAATGTGAACTCATTTATCTAAAAAAGAGTACTAGTCAATTAAATTAAGTCAAAAAAGTAGTCCAAATCAGGTTTACACAAATTACAACATGTATTTAAACAATCGTGCTAACTTAATGAGCTAGCCTTTATTATACGCTACGCTAATATGCTAGTATGAATCTGAGGATGTAAATCACGGGAGTACAGTAGTGAGCGTGTTTGTTCGGTTTGGTTTCGATTGTGATGGCGGACATGTATTTAAACAATCGTGCTAACTTAATGAGCTAGTCTTTATTATACGCTACGCTAATATGCTAGCGTAGCGTATAATAAAGGCAGAAAGCGAGTATTTCCTACGTTTATTAAGTACCAAGATGCTGCCTATGGCTGATATTATATGGCATACAATTATAGACTTAAAACTCTTCATTATCTTGATTTGCCCTGTATCATGTCATGTTTATGTTTGTATGTAACGTATGTCTCCCTATGTCTTAAGGACGGGCGCTGGAAGATGCGACACAGTTTTTACTTCTGCATTTTTCAGTGTTCCTTTTGTATTATGTTTGTTATAACTTGTTCAATAATTATTATTATTTATAGCCTTCAAAGTCCCACTGCTGGGCAAAGGCCTCCCCCCACTCCTTCCATTCGTTCCTTTCCTTCGCCAAAATGGGCCAATGTGCTCGGAACTTCGTGAGCTCATCTCTCCATTTCATTTTCGGTCTACCGCAACGTCTCCGCGTAGAGTCAGGGCACCACTCGGTGGTCAGCTTGGCCCATTGGTCGCCCGACATGCAGACAGTTCAATAATAAAAAAAAACAAAAAAAAAACTTGTTACCTTCCACAATAAATCCATGTTGTCTTTGGTCTACCTCTTAAATTCATATTTAGCACTCTTCTCGTGGTATGTCTTACTTTCCTTTTTATTAAATGCCACGCTTACCTATTACTCCTCAACTTTTCCGTCACTAGAGCTACTTTCAGACTTCCCCTGATATACGCGTTCCTCATCGCATGAATTCTTGTAACACACATGAAATGAGATGTGAGACATCTCATCCGCGTGCCGAGAACTGGAATGTTACCAGAACAATAAATACAATATTATTCTGCTATAAATACAAATATTTAATAAATAAATGCTGGACATTTTTTTTTCACACAGCATCATCTAGCCCCAAAGTAAGCAGCGCTTGTGTTATGGGAACTACATGACTGATATACTACTTATATACTTTTTTTTGTAAATACATACATATTATATATAGAAAACACCTAGCCCCGATACAAATATTTGCAGAAGCAAACATTTTTCCTGCAGCGGGAATCGAACCCGCAACCTTCTGCGTCTCAGGCGGGCCTTCGCCCACTGCGCCACAGAGGTCGTCAATTTAATGTATTCGTTTGTGAACGATTCAGCTTCGAGTTAGCGTTCCGTTGGCAACCGCCCGCATCTTCTGTTTGCCTTTTCCATAGCAACCATTGTGTTGAACGATTTCATTAGAAATTACAGTCTGTAAATGTTTTTTCTTATGAGCTAGTGGTATGGTTGCCGGTGAAATTACAGGCACAAGAGATCTTTCATCTTGATACCTCGCGATACCTCATACCTCACGCAACGCGTGAGTGATACCTCTGGTATTGGAAGCGTCCATAGACTACTAACCAACAGGTGGGCCGTATGTCTGTTTGGCACTTTATAAGTATAAAAAAAGGTGGCAACATCAGCTCCGTCGTTCGTATTAAAAAGTTAGGAATCGGTAGAATGTGTGACGTGACGAAAGGAGAAAAGTCAAAGAAATCCTTTTCTACTATTCCACTCATGTCATTAATGCGAATGTATGAATGCTTTTTATCTTTGGTCCTTTCAAGTTCTTTTTTTTAAACTAAAGTAGCAAACAAGCTTTTGACCCATCTGTTGGTAAACAGTTACCGTAACCTATGGATGCTTGCAACACCAAAAGTGTTGCCGACTTTCAAGTTCTATTCACCACACACACACGATAAAATATACGATCGCGATATCTTCGATAATTGTAAACAGATTTCTTCTGAGAGATACAACCTGGGAGTTTTCAAATCCAAAGTAAAAAGCTCCTTTTTTGATAAGAGTGCTTCACCGCAGTCGACAGCGTTACTTAATATGAGGCAAACTGTGGTCAAATGCGAATAATGGATGATCAGGTATGTCAATCGCGAACGAAGTCGCGGGTACAACTAGCATGTATTTACAAAAAAATATATTTAAAGTAGTATATCAGTCATGTAGTTCCCATAACACTTGCTTACTTTGGGGCTAGATGATGTGTGATCGGAGAACGCGAACGGTGAATTGATGATCGCGTGCCGCCTTCTGTATAACCCCATAGTGATTAAACATAGTTATATGTATGTCCATCCCTTCATGGCTACTGAATAGACGTCCAGTCCATTAGTTGACGAGCAAGTAGCAAGTCATAGTGGCTAATAGCTGTGCATGTTTATGCAGAAGAGAAGCGAAGTAGGTTGTTAGGTTGTTGCCACCCCATGCCCCATGGGGCAAGTCAATGACCGTGTTAACGATCGCAGGCATTCCTATATACAGGGTGTAAGAACTGACGAGCTGAAGTGAATATGTTAAAGTACTTAAAAAGATGGGTTAGATACCACTAGCTTCTGCACACTGCTTCGCGCGCGTGGTACCCGGATAAAAAGTAGCCTATGTGTTATTCTGATGTATAAGCTATATTACTGTAATGTTTCATCGAAATCCGTTCAGTAGTTTTTGCGTGAAAGAGTAACAAACATCCATCCTCGCAAACTTTCGCGTTTATAATATAGTAGGATAGGATTATATAGGATTTCATATACAGTAGCCTTGACAAGGCAAACAAATCCATTCACCAAACTGGTTCTTTCAAGATATTGAAAGAGCCGGTGTGGAAGACATACCACCTAAATACACTTAATGGCAATGAGTATCGATTCATTTTGTTGCTTAGCTATTAGTCAGAACAATTGCTGAATTAAAAATCTTATTTAAAAAAATTTACATTGCCATGCCTCGTAATTACTGTTGTCTCATTCCCATCGCCATTTTGCTAGTGTAAGTACTGAAGCCTATTTATGGATGTATGTAGCAACTAGACATGCTGTAAAAAAAAACATGGAAGAAAATAAAAAAAAACTGTGACGCCTTCACACTGTGGTACCCAAATATATATAAATTTTGCAATTCTCTTTTTCTCTCACCTCTGTGGCACAGTGGGCGAAGACCCGTCTGAGACGCAGAAGGTTGCGGGTACGATTCCCGTCCATCAGTCATCAGAATGTTTACATCTACAAATATTTGTATCGGGGCTGGGGGGGGGTTTTCTATATATAATAAGTACGTATTTACAAAAAAAACATGTATATAAATTAGTATATCAGTCATTTTGTACCTATAACTCAAGCTCTGCTTACTTTGAGGCTAGATGATGTTGTGTGAAAATGTCCAGCATTATTTATTATTTTACTTAATTTACTTCTACTTTATGTCAGATCCAGTTTGTAATCAGTCTGGTAATAGCTTTAGCATGTTCAACAACAATAGACTCTGTACGTGGCACTATGTTTCTTCTGTGGCAGGCTGCAGGGCAAGCCGCTAGCGTATAACAATGCTAGCAGGCCGCGTCTGCCCGCAGGCATCCGAGCTGTGTGCACAAATGAACTGAAAAACTGATTAAAAACTTAATGTTGGTGTCGAACGGAGGACAATGTAATATGCTCGTAGATAATATAGAAACAGAGCGTTTACATACAGATTATTCAACAATTCAAAGCTGTAATTAATTATGCATAGAGTTTTTAGTACTACATATTAGATAGAGTAAAATTTTGACGATATAGTAAGGCTTCGGACAAAGGATGTTTGAAAAATACCTTTTCGAAGAATTATATGAAGAACAAACAGCTTAAAGACAGCTCTTAAGCTGCTTGCTTTAACCTGTAGGTATATCTTTGAGTCGGCTTTATTTGTAAAAAAGCATAATAACATATTTGTAAAAGCGGGTGTAATGTATCCACGAAACACTCGGGACTCAAAAAGAATTGTTCTATCTTAAGTTATATCTTCTATCTAGAGATAGGACAGCGCTTTACAAAAATAACTGCTTTGCTATGTG
This sequence comes from Perizoma affinitatum, assembly GCA_961405105.1. Lineage (NCBI taxonomy): Eukaryota > Metazoa > Arthropoda > Insecta > Lepidoptera > Geometridae > Perizoma > Perizoma affinitatum. The sequence continues at coordinate 13,836,259 of OY560189.1, forward strand.
TGGTGTCATTTATTAACGCATTGCCTCGGTTCATTAAAAGCCTTCCGCTGAATAAATTTACAAAAGAACTAAGACTCTAAATAATACGTTTAACGATTTTAAAGAATTTCTTGGCAATTTTAATTTTTATCTCTCTTTGATAGTTTTTATTTTGTAATTGTTATGTTTTGAATTAAACCATTTGTGTTGGTTAAATTGGTGATTCGTTTGAAATGTTATGTCAATATGGACATGTTTACTTCAAATTAGATTAGATATGTAAGTAAATTTGCATCCCAAATATTGGAGCTCCATAAAATATAATAAATAACTTTGTACTAACGCATTCAGGAAAATAAATGAATTATTATTAATATATTAAGTATAAAGATTTGACGATTTCGACGGCGCGGCTGCGACTCTAAAGTTGCGGGTTCGATTCCCGCTATGCTGATACATGTTTGTGTGTTCTGCAGATATTGGTTCAGGGTCTGGGTGTTGTGGTATCACGGTACTCGTAGTTCCTGATACCCACGACACAGGTTATTCTAGTGTCAGGACTATGTTATATATAACAATGACACCTATTAACATTGATCAATTATTTATAAATCGCTGTCATTTACAATATATTTCCTTAATATTCAATTATGCTAAAATTTGTGTTCTTCTTTGCAGGTAAGTTACCGCGCCCCCAACCCGTGATCCCACGTAATGAAGTTCGCTGAACCCATTTAAGAGGATTTCAAAAAGCCGCCGTAGAGTTCCATTCTGTTAGTTAAAACCCACAGAATAACAAACTAAAAACAAACACGCTCACAACTATATTACCCATGATGGAAATCCTCAGATATATACTCAGTGAGTAGATCTTTAAGAGTGGTAAGTAAGAGACATACCCAAATATTACATTCGGCAGATGGCTGCGTTTTTGCAAATAGTTAGCATTCCAAGTAACAGGTTGCAAGCCCATCGCCGCTTATTGGAACCGATGGCGCATGCCTTTGAAATTTTGGTTCTAGGGCATGCCGGTTTCCTCACTATGTTTCCTTTAGAAAACTGTTTAGAATAATTACTTGTAAGATCAACAAAGAAAATACAACACAGAAACAGGTAACTACCAATCCAAAATCGAATAGAAAAAAATTAGGGAAATTCGCTGACACTCGTACGGATTTAACTTCTCGTCATCGACAATACTTCTCCCTTTCGCCGTTCATCTCTTTTACGGTACACGTATTCAAGTCTCCAACAGTAATATAAAGGGATTTCTATGTTATAATAGAAGAAGTCTGTGACTTTGCGTCGCTGCCTCCGCAATTTTATTCAGATTATAAGGGTATTGTAGGGGGTCTCGTATTGTGCACAGAATTGGTCGACTCTTAGACGTATATTGGGGTTCTTTGTGATGAGAATTGTTTGCTGTTATTTCTGGTTTGTTTGCGGCGAGTTATACATGCTCAAAAACATCTCGAGGAAAAAGGCATGCCCTAGAACCAAAAACTTGATACCTTTCGTTGCTTGTTATAGGTTTAGGCTAAATATTATTCTTCTCGTATCTAAGCATAATCTAACATCATAACAGACCATTCAAAAGCATCAAAGCGCAATCCATTGATTACCAAAACCCAATGGAGAAACTATTTGACGATTCTTCTTGTTTATCTACGGGTTGTGTGGAATATTCCGAGGGCGCCTCCTATCTCGGAACTGGGTAAAAATAATAAATAATGAGTGATAAAGCCTTGGGTAGGAGGTTCCGATAGACGGAGATCAAGTGAGCTCAGAAGGCTTGCGCGTTTACACAGAGCTATTAGGATTTGTGGCGCCCTGTTTTGCTAGAAGGTTTTTCTGAGGACATTGATAAATTTTCTATAGATATGTACCTACTAGACCATTTGTGTCAGAAATCGATTTTTTAACACCCAACAGACACAGTGTCCTGACACCACACTAGGATATCAGGAATTAATAGTGCCGTGGTACAACACAACCAGTCTTGGAAGAAATACCTACAAAGCAATATTTGTCACGCAACAGGCATCGAAGCCGCACCTCTTGCTTTGTAACATTGTAGCCGGCTTCGCCATCAAGGTCGTCGACTAAAAGCGACTGAAAACTTGGTCAAAGCGAGTTAAAACTTTTTGTATTAAAAAAAAGTGAAACGAAAGACTCCTCGAGAGTCCATCCCCATTGTATTGATCTTCTTTGCATTCGGATGGAGCCTTTCTATTGATTGAGAAAAGGCAGGAGTATGGAAGCTGGTACTGAATATTAATAGATTCAATACATTTGCATAGACCTTCGGTATTCTTGCGAATGTTCTAGTTCCAGTACAATCTGAAGGCTATGTTTGCTTGCCAAAAATAAGCTTATATAAGCATGTGAGGCGCTTTCTCTGGGTGTTTTCAGTGTTATTGTCGAGCTCATGACGTCATCGTCGTCCAAAAATATCGCAAACTTTTAGGATCGTATTCATACGTTGATGTGTTTTCATCTTTGCAACGTTGGCAGTTCCAGTTTCACCGTTTCTCCAAGTAGACCTATTCTTAAGACGCTCGATATCAAGGTGTGCATTGTTTGTGTTAATGTCAAATTAGCTGTCCACAATTTTGCCGCAAGTCTTTAAGTTTAGGTATATTCTACGCAACATTGTTGTAGACAAGACAAGTTTCCGTTTTCTGTAACCTTAAAAAGGCTCTGATACGCCATTGTATCCAGCCACAGACTCAGCGAAAAAATATACAGCAGATGTTGTCTACAAAGAAGGAAAGTGCCAATTGAGCGGTGAAGTTTTGTCGCCTGTTTTGTACCCTGAAGTTTATTTATGCAAATTACTTCGGGATCATGACGCTCTTTGATGAATTTTCTTTTTAATTGACCTTTCGAGTCTAATGAACTCTTAGATTTGTGGGAGTTTTTATGGGAGAAAGTTTAGGTATTGCGTAATAAAAACGTGTTTTTAGGCTGCCAAGAAAAAAATCCTGATACCAAGTGAAAAAGTAGTTCTTCACTTAGTGAACGAACTGCTATTATCAATAACAATTAACTTGTACCTATCGGTTAGAAGTTATTTTTTACATGATTATCTTACGGTAAACGCATGTACGGTCTCCTGTAGTCGCGGTCTAAAAACAATAAATGCTTCGCGCAGGACTGTTGAAGGTGGTTTGACAACGTAGAGTACTAAACCCAGAAGTATATATGGTTGATCCTAACCACATTCTATCATTTCAAATAGGTATGAGAATACCTTTAATGATATAAACAAAGCTTTTGCTGATAAACGAATAACTCATTAAAATAAATAAATACCTCATTATAATAAGCTGTTAGTTAAACAGTTACAAGTGACATACTGACAGTATGCTTGCATGTTTAACGTGGAGGCATGCAAGTACGACTCCAGTGCCTGATTAAATATGCCAGAAATGCGTATAATCGTGCTTGTATTGATTTATGTAGCTTGCTACCGATTTAAATATTGTTGTTATTAGTGATTGTATAAATAATGTTTGGCCCATTTATATCCTTGTTATAAAATATACTAAATATACGAGTCCTCCAGATAAATGTAAATTATCCAGGAAAAAACAGTGTTTAAGTTACTATGTTAGTCGCAAAAAAGGCTCCAGTCGAAATTCTTTTGAGATCACATCTAGAAGACTTTAGCATCAACAAACATTAGTAAACGGACTTTTTCAATACCGCTTCTTTTCGTTCAAATAGCGCTTTAGCCCAGCTGAAACAAAAGTATTTCGGGTATGATCCCTGTGGCCTCCCGAGACAACTCCTCATTTAGAACTGTCTAACATCCAACGTAAATCAATTCACCTTTCTCATCTCGACGTGGAGATAAATGAGAAAAAACTGAACATTCCCGTTACTACTTTCATGGGACCGATGACATTTTATGTGAGAAAATATGGCTACTACGTGTTTTGGTTTGCTTTAAGGGTTAGAAATTAGTGACCACTTGCATACAATTCCTTACCTTAATATCGATCTCTTAGGGTTGTTCCCAGAGGCTCCAAGTTTGTGCTGTTGACACGATCATTATTGCCATGTTGTTGTCTAATAAAAATCTCTAGCGTAAACACATTCTGAAATACAGATCGATAGAGAATGTTCTAGTGTACAAAATTCATCACATGTTCTTGTCCTTGTCTCACATTACGTCGGCACAACATGTTTTCTTCTTCCGCTCTCCTATATAAGCCGTCATCTCAGTACTCTCTTCTTTCTTAACAATGTCATCTACCACACAATCCATCTATACTTTCATTGACCTGGCTGCGATTACCAACTATATTTCTTTCAGCTACGACTATATTGTATTCAGTTCCTAAAGTTGATCAAAATTAAATATTATTTGAATCCGGAAAGTAGAAATTATAATGCTCCAGACAGAATTTCAAGGCAAGTTACGTCATAGCTCGAACGGCATCAAAATAATCTATCATGAAAGCAAAATATACCTTCGCTAAACTAACCGGTATTTCCTGTATTTTACGGGCCCTCCCCGTAAAATACCGGAAATACCCGGATATTTATTCAGCTTTGTGAAATATTATTTCTAGTTCCTATGTAACGTATACTTTTTCAATCGTTCTGAGGAAACATAGCTTGTAGAATTTAAAAGTAAAACCGTCCTCTGAAGGTGTATTTTCCACAACATATAAAAATTACGAAGAATATTACGGCTGTCCGTTTTATATGGCTGAAACGTCCTTCAACAATGGTTTATTGGTCGTTAATATTTCAATACATATACTTACACGAAATGAGACTTCGATTTGTAATTAAATTGATTTTAATCTATAATAATTTATGTTATTGGATATTTCTCTCTCGCTGTTGGTGTTATCGAGTATAATGACATTAATTTTGATTATGTTGTAAAGCTTATCAAATGTATGACGAGTGACACGTCAATCTAAGCTTCTGTTCAAAATGTTACTTTACGGTTCTGCTGTCTGAAGTGGCTTATCGATAATTGATATGAATATGATACGATACATTTTTATCGGGCTCATAAATCTTGTATTGATTAAGTACAATTTACCATGTACATTTTATATGACATGCCAATGTTATATGCTATAACGAAATGGTTAATAAAATAATCAGAATCTGAATATTTTACTTATGTGTGTTTTTAATTGGCGCTACTCTGTCTCGCATGTCAATGATTAGTTTTCATACAATTTTATTTCATTTTTAGAGTTTACTCTTGAAATTCGTAAACCGTATTTGAACGCTATCTTAAATAGAGGCTTTTATTTTTAAAGACACCAAATACGCACTGTATCGCCTCAGGGTTACGTTTTAGGACCAGTCTTTTTTATTACTTTCATAACTGTTATTACTCAACAGATGTCCCGCAACGCTAATAATATATTTTATTCTGACTCCCAGAGAGTAATTCCAGAGTCTCGTAATTGTAGTCAACCAGGCAATAAAGCATTTTAATTGTTGGTGTACGGGACATGGAATTCATTTGACATTTCCCTGTGATAAATTTAATTGGTTTACCCTTTTGACCTGAAATATCCACTACCTTTCTCATTACCGTAATAACTAGTGTCTGTACTGAGCTTAGGCCAGGATTAAGGTGTAGGGCAAGTTAGTAAAAGTTTTTTTTGAGTTCTACTATGCACAACTAGGTAGGTAAATAGGTATAACTTTAAAAACACAGTAAATTATTTATATTCTTAAATTATTAATAGAAAGTAGTCTTAGCCGGTGACTTTACCGATAGTACGAGACGTGAATATTCCAGTTTTTCAATATAATTTTTTTTTTCTGTATATGCTTTTATACAGAAGGTACACCAGATACAGTTGTTAGGTATGTGTGATGTGTAAAATGACAAATTTCCATATGTGTCAGTACACGCTTAAGTATTTCCTTAAACTGATGTGATTATATTTACTAAAAGTAAACACACTTAAAGTGAGCAATTGTTTTCTCTTATTAAATACCTACCTACCTGCCGTTAATAGTCAACAAAATACTTGTACAAACAGATTACTCATACTCATACTTATGCCCGCCCGCGCTTTTACCTCGTTTTCGTTCTAAGCGTTCTTTCCTTAGCGTGATGATAAATACCCTATACCCTTCCTCATGAAATGGGCATTAAATGCAAAAAAAAACTGACTGGTAGTTTCAGAGATTAGCGCAAAAGTTCAAACAAAAAAACAAACAAATAATTTTTTATTATTATTAACGATAGAATAATCAATGCCTCTTAATTGTAATAGTGTAATTTCCGTGAATGCCGCCCTTAGGCCGTTCCACACGGTCATGCGAGCAGTCGTTAGCCGGACATCAAAGCCGTTAATACGAATTAGCACAGCGAACTCGCCGTATAATTGAGCCGAGCAACTTTGCTTTATTAGCAGCTTTTTGGTATTTAAAGCTTATTAATTGGAAACGTTTAGGCGTAAATTACAAACGGAATCATTTCTCAATAAAAATGTATCGTGTAACTTAAAATCTACTTTAGCTTGTTCTTGTCTAGGGATGTATTTGGTATCTCATCTTCGAAAGAATATTTACAAAAAATGCCCAAACATTTTTGTTCTTGGTATTTAATCTAGGGATGTATTTGGTATTTAATCTTCGAAAGAATATTTACAAAAAATGCCCAAACATTTTTGTTCTTAGTAATATATCTTTTTACATCCAACACACACGTACATAATAATTCTTCACTAGGATTCCCTGGTACGACAGAACCCAAACCCGGAACAGATATCTGCAGAACATGCAAACATTTGTCCCGCACACCACCGAGGTTGTCTTAATGTTCTGAAATCCATAGTTTAGCTTTATGGAAGTAGGTATATGAAAATGTCGTCAACTTCCAAGTAGTTGGCTAACTTCCATTTATAATATTTGATCCATTATCTAAGGATTATCTAAGTACCAGGGCAACGTTGTTTTTCCTACGCAAAAAGCTGTTGCTAGGATCTGGGATCATGCTCGTAGTTGGATATTTTTTTAATGTAAAATGGCTTTTAATATCATTGTAACTAGAATATCCAACTGGTGGACGGTGATATATCCGTAGATTAAAGAACGTCTGAGTTCGTAAGCCTAGAATCTGGTCCGTGCATTGGATTTATGGTTTTGATTTGGAGTTCTAAATTGAGGGTTTCCATCTAGATTTTCAACGCTCATCCAGTGACGCTAATGATATATTATGGATTATGACCGGACTGATATTAGGTAGGGTTTCGCGTTAAGCATTATTATGGATTACCATATAGACTTCATCCTACTGCTGTATCAATTTAATGGTGGAACTTCTGAAAGGCTTTAGCGCACCCCTGCACACTAACCAGAGCATATTATTTTCCAAAAAGCACGTTTTTTGGTAGAGGCTGTGCGCTAATTACCAGTTATTAAGTCAAAGAAAATTGTTCGTCTGCACTAAGCGTAGGCAAAGAATACATGTTCTTTTTTTAAGCTTAATATGGGCGCATTAATCTTGATATATGTAATTCTTCTGTGTGTATGTCACTAAACTCCTCCTTAACGGCTGGGCCGATTTTAGTGAATTTTTATTCTGTGTGCGTTCGAGTTAGCTCCTGGATGTATTTTTTTTATTACCGGGCCGATTTTAATGACAACGTTTCGGGCATTCGGTCACAACGTCTGCGGCGACCGCTAGTTTTATATATTTTTGCGTCACACACCGCCATCTTTTTATTTCATCTTATCCTGTCCATACAAAGGTTGTCTGGAAGAGATCGCTTTTAGCGATGATACCGCCCGTTGTACCTTTTTATATTTTTGAATTATATTTTGCTTTGTTGTACAATAAAGAGTTTATCTATCTTATTAAAATGATTTTATTACATTCAATAATCTTTAGATTGGCGTGAATAGTTTAATTGATAACAATGATGGCATTACTGATAACTGAAGGGTTAATTTTATTTTCAGTAGTGAAAATTACGAATAGAACTACTGGTATTTAAAAGTTTAGACACTTCAGTGGCGTCACAATCCCATATAACTAATAGGAGTTACTGTACCTGATAGAGAAGAGACCTTTACGCAGTGGGTGTTAAGCTGAATGATGAAGGGGTTATTACGGTTTTGAGATTCTCTTCATCTGAAATCTGCAGCAACTAATATATCGCAGCGGGTCAAGTGCTTTCAGCCGTGTCAAGGACCGCAGAGGCGGCGCCTACTCGCTACCTACCCTCTTCCCTTGTATATTAAAGTTTTTATGATAATATCGCCTTTTGATTTGAGCAAACACTGCAGAGGCGCAATACTGATGACTGGATGACAGTGATTCGGAATGGTTCGTGCCTGTATAGTTATTTGAAAGATTGGTCGATTCTTCAAAGCATCAGCAAAGAGTTTGTATGGGTTCTTTGTGCTAAGTTCTTTGATGCGTCATAAAACGGCCAACTATATTTAAGCTATACGAAAAACGAAAGAATCTAAGGGACAAAGTTCCCTATCATTTTAACGTTAATTGTTTTAAATGCATTTTCGTACCTTCCACCAATTATTAGCATCATAAAAAAAGGTAGTTTACAATTTTCCTTATCCAGCTAAGTACAATTCCTATATCAAGTCGGGGATATCAGCATAAAACTGTTTTAATTAGCTCTGTAACACTATGGAATGGGGTGACATGATACTTAGCGCGAGGCGCTGCACATCAGTCCTTGACATAGAAGGCACTTGACCTGTCGTTGCTGTACCATATATTCTACGCTTTTTGATATTAAAAGTAACACGTTCCAATAAACTTTTTACCTGTAAGTTTTTTATCTCTCTTCTTTGTCGCATTCTTCATTGCTGAAGGTAGTGCCCGTCCTGAATAGTTTTTGTTGACGAATTGACGAGCTGTTTCCATGTCGCTCTATCTTCGGCTTGTCTCAAGCTGACGGTGATAGGGAGGCCAGTTAAGGGCCTTGATTTAATCAGATTTTTATAATATCCCAAAAATTCAACCTCGGCGGGACACGAACCCGCGTCCTCCCGCTTGGTACGCGCGGGATATATATTACCAGCTGTGTCGAAATTCTTAGGGTGTTTCGGCTAGAATCGCCGAGGCTTCACGTACAAATCTTTGCAGTTATCCATGGTATATCCCCTGCGTACCAAACAAGACGCGGGTTCGAGTCCCGCCGAGGTTATATTTTTGGGACATTATAAAAATCTTGTGATCTCCGTTAATACTTAAAAAAACAACTTTTAGCTGTATTTTATGGTTTCATGAATATCCATAAAGTCTAGGAAGAGAAATGACTAACAAGTTTCCGTCATGTCTCGTAACTTAAATATCTTGGGAGCATTCATTTATTTGCTTGAAATGTTTTTAGGGTAGTTAAGAGTAAGTTCCGACGTCCGACACAGCAATTAAAAACATCAGAACTGCACGCTGTCACAGATTACTTCGCAGTGTAAACCTTGTTACGTAGCTCCGCAATCCTGGGCTGGGTTTTGCCAGTTGATGAAAATACAGTTTTGACAAAAAAATATTTCATCTTTCCATGGTGCATAGATAGATGGATAGATAGAACATGCTTTATTACACAAGATAAAACAAGTACAAAGGCGAACTTAATCCTAAATAGCATTTTCTTCCAGCTAACCTTTGTGTAATGAAAAAGTGCGTTTGGCTGATTACTAAAATAATAGAAAAAAAAAAAAAAAATAACTACTTAAAATAGAAGTAAACTACATACATAAAACTAAAAATAATTCATACTTAAATATATATCCGTACATCCAAATATTTATTCAGATACATACAACTATAATATAAATACTCAGTTTTGTTGACTATTTTGTAAAGAGATGAAATGTTTGTAAAGTTTTGATTTGAAGACTCCAATGCATGAATTAATTTTTGATCGAATGTTTGACTCGAATGTCTGTTTAAGAGTACGTTGTCTAGAATTTTGATATTTTGACTAATTCAAATTCAATAATATAGACCAGGTTAATGTAATAGACTGTTATTACAATGTGAAAGCTCGGTTGTTTATTTCTGATAAACGCAACGGCTGAACCGATGTAGACGTAATTTGGAATGCTTAAATCCATATAAAAATAATAAATATATAATTAATAATATTCTTTATTTTGAGACACGAGACCCATAGTGTACAGTACAATACAATTTTAAAAAGCTTAGAGAAAAAAAAAACAGAAATAGATTAGGCACCTATGATACCTATGTCCAAAAAAAATATAGTAAGTTTAGTATTCTAGGTGGCAATAGCCACTCACCGTTTGTACATATTTGACAAGATCAAACGATCTGCCATACTCTTTATAATTGCGTTTTTACACATGTCAACTCTGGACATAAACGAGGCTATTCTCTTTCTCTGGATGGCATTAAAAGAGTCAACACGGGCTTCAGTATACATTTCTGAAACGCTACAATAACGCTTCAGACCCATGAGATGTCTAAAAACATTGTTATATGTTTGTTAGATTATAATTATAAGTTTTTTACGCGTATTTAACGCGTTTACCTTTTTTATTATTTTCCCGACGAAGGTATAGTAAGGTTACTCTGAATATAAAACTTAAACTTGGGGTTAATTTTAAGAGATAGTTAAAAGCACAAAGCTTAAAATTTGTACAACGCAATAACTTTTTAGTAGCATTGTAAGTGGCTATCCCCTACCTATTTTACTACAATCAGAAAGAACGCAGCTGCTTTGAACCGTATTACAAAGGTTTAAAGTATAAAACTGTTGGGGTAACCGTACGTACGTACGTAGTGAAGTTTAAAACTCGTGGCGAAGTCGCCGCTGAAGTACTAAGTTGGGGCATGTACCGGTAAATGGCTTTGTCCCATAGTGGAAAGAGTGATGGCGAGCGATTTCATTAACTTAATAGGTTTTTCTTTCGTTTGGTCTGGCGTTTTATGTTTGGGACAATTCTATTTTAATATAATAATTTTATGCAGACCACGAATAATTCTAAATAATCGTGCTATGAATAGTAAACAGGGTAATTAAATGCTGGTCATTTTTTTCACACAACGTCAAATTAAGCATAGCTTGTAATAAGGTCAAAGTCAAAGTCAAAATTCATGTATTCATTAAAATCACAAGGATCACTTTGAAACGTTGGTTTTATCTACTGCCTGTTACTCCGCGACCAAGCCAGGAAAGAAAGGCAAGAAAACAAAGCTGGTTATTATTTTTAATGATCCTTTTACAAAAAACGCATTTTTAATCTCGAGAGTTTTTATCGTCTAAATAATTAGATATTTTATAGTAGGCCTTTATATAAAGTTGTTTTTTAATTACGTTTTTAAATTTGTTACTTGTCAATTTTTGTATATCTCTTGGGAGATTGTTATAAAAGCGTACACCTTGCCCATTAAACGATTTACTAACTTTATGGAGTCTACAAGTGGCAACAGCGAGTTTATCTTTATTACCCGAGACAAATATTTGCAGATTATACAAACATAATATGTCCCGCGGCGGGAATCCCGCAACATTCTACGTCCCAGACAGGCCTTCGCCCACTTCGCCACAGAGGTCGTCATTTGTAAGTGTCAACAAAAGCCTTTAGACGTGGTTAGTCATATTAGCATTAGCCAATACAAACATTGATGTATCTAAATTGGTTGCTAAAACTCAATCAGTTCGTGGTTAATCCGATTTAAGCGTGGTCCAATTCGCGGAAGTTATACATTTTAAGTAGATATTTATACCACACCATATTTATGCTCAATATATTGCAGTTTTAATTTTTATATGAAACCTTTGAGATAATTTTGTTAAATGCAAAAAATGATTAAAAAAAAGTTTCTTACTTATTTGTTAATCAGTGCTTCTAAGTCTCTTTGTTCAAGTCTGTTGTCGTAGAAAACCCGAGGGATCTTAGACATAACCCCATCTTGTTTAAAATTTCAAATGCAAAAGTTACTACCCAAACTTTCACGAGTTTTTAGCCTGGCAATTTCATGACTGTAAAATTTTAAGGCATTATACAGAGTCTCCCTGATGAGGTATGAGACTAAATAGTCTAACTTTGGCAGTAAACTATGCGGAAAATACGATATTACTCTGCAGGGGACTAAGTACAATAACTAGTTGAGCAACTTAGGCACAAATTGTCCAAAGCCCTAAACTTAGTATGATCAGTTGATCAACAATGAAACAATTATAAAATATAAAAAAAAACTATAGACAGAATATTGTATTGTAAGTATAGATATTTGAGAAGAAGCTCAAAACAAGGATGATAAAGGCGGGCTGAGATTATTACAACGGCTTCAAAACTTGTCAAGTAACATACTAATATTAAGATGTTATGTAAATAACAATTAAATATATATTCCCCTGATATAATAATCGAGCTTAAACCTTCCGAGAATATTTTCAAAAAGTGCTATTCGTGCTTATGAAACCGCCATCTTTGTTGTATCTTAACAGCAAGGCTTTTGTTCGTTTGAACTCGACGAGAAAAATGTTTGCTACATTATGCTGATGAGCGTAGTTCAGAAAATACACCTAGTAACCTAGATTGTGGTTCTCTCATCGATCTTGGCTTAGTTTGAAATCTACATAAAACAGCTTTGAGTTTACCAGGTTAAGATAGATAGATAAACTCTTTATTGCACACCGAATCAAAATAAAAAGATAGGAATTGAAAAATATAAAATGTACAATGGGCGGTCTTATCGCTTAAAGCGATCTTTGTACCTTTTGATGGACAGGATAAGTTTAATGTTCTGTAATAAAATAAAATCTTAGTTTGGTCTCTAAAAATCTTGTAAAATAATAATAATAACAAACACTGAACAGTCGATCCCCTGTATCGTGGGTATCAGAAACTGTGAGTACCATGACTCCACAACTTAATAAAAAATAAAAATAATGAAATTTATGTGGTGACTTTTCTTGGGATAGTTATTCTATAATAATAATGTTTATTTCAGACCACTTATACAACTTATACCTACAACTATTTTAGTCAACAAATAAAATGATACATAACACCTATAAATTAACCTACTTAGACACTAGGCGAGAGGTCGGCTTGAGCACTAACAGCCAGTGTCTCATGTAGCTGGAGTACATATCCTCTGCAACATCGGTCAGTAAGCTGTTAGTGTCCCTCATTATATTACTACAAACAAACACGCTCACGACTGTCTTCCCCATGGTGGACATCCTCAGGTATATACTCAGTGAGTAGATCTTTGAGGATACCAAGTAGGGGGTAGTCAGAGACACGTCCAAACATTACATTTGGTACATGCCCGCGTTTTGCAAATAGTAAGCATTCCACGTGACAGGTTGCAAGCTCATCGCCGCTTATTAGAACACTAACTGTTAGCACATGCCTTCGAATTTTTGGTTCTAGGGCATACCGGTTTCCTCACGATGTTTTCCTTCACCGTTTTTAGCACGTGTTAATGCGCACATAATTTTTTCGAGTGGAAAAATCCATTGGTGCACGACCGGGTTCGAACACACGACCTCCGGATCAGAAGTCGGGGTATCGCCCACTAGGCCAACACGGCTCTACACACTTACTACACTATTATATAATCAACAGTGATGATGGCGGAACGTATCACCTTCATCATTGAGCTTGGTAGTGATCGAAATATCGACACAAACCAAAATACTTACTCCAAAAATATGCATGTCTGCCATGTTCAAATGCCGTAAAACTCGTAATATTACGTTTTTTTTTTCTCAAAAGTCCCTTTTGTCACGTATTTGCAAATCACAGTGATTTCGAAAACAAGAAACAAAAGCAGACAACGCAGACGCACAGTTCTCGTATTTTATTAATGAAGTGTTCAAAGAGGCGTGATTCGACAAATAGCTTCAAATAAATAGGCACAAACATGTTCCAGATCTCTTGTGTATAAATATTTATTTGGGTACATTAAATCAAGACGTTTTGTCGACGATATTTGTTTACCTGACCGATTGTGCTTTGCTAATGTTTGTACGCGACAGTATTCCAACTTCGTACATAATTACACGAAGCGAGAGGTCCAAAGCAAACCCTTGCAAGAGAGATTGCATCATTAAAAAGGGTGTTTTATTAGTAAAAAAAAACACCGGTCAAGTGCGAGTCTGACTCGCGCATTGAGGGTTCCTTGCGAGCTTGTAGATAGTTACTCCATCTCGGGAATAGCGCAAGTTCATAAACTATGAAAGCATCGTATAAGGGCTTCAGTTTCCTTTTGAGGTACATAACCCTAAAAACATGCCTAAGTCTTCGCTTACGTTTAGTGCTGATTGACTAAAGTGTTGTTTATTTATTGTTAGGGCTGGGTCACATCAGATTTAGTAAACGGATCCCAAATGAATATTAAGTTAGCTATATAATAGGACCACACCCACACACAGAAACGAATCAACACACCTATGCTCCCCCCTGCTCAAACAGCGCGTGTGTACTCACCTGAGAGGCGAATCTCCCATTATTGCTTCATTTAAAGGGTTTTAAAGCAGATAAGTGCTTTTAGCGAGGCCTTATTAGGGCCTCAATCCACATGGGGGTTCTTAGTGATAAAAGTGTTTGTACGACAAACAGGGATGTGATCAATCCTATGAGAGATGTGAACAGTAAACTACAATGGAATATTATAAAATTTTAGGGACTTTTCTAATATTTGTGAAAGCTGGCACTTTTTTCTCAAACTGTCAACTGATTGTGTTATACACAATCGTTGTTTTCCTTTATTATTTGATTGGACTCTATAGAGCAAAACAAAAGACGATGCAAAAAATTATCAGAATTTAAATTGGAACGCAGTGACGTATTTCCCCTACGAAGTGAATAAATATGGTTTTAAAGAGAAAACTACACTTAGCAATACACACTGACCGATAATAAGGTAAAGTTCACATTTTCTGATACTGGATACATCAAGTTATTGTTGACCCACAAATTTAGGTCTACTTACGAGAATACAAGAGAATACTCGTAGATTGGTGGTGTGGATGATTAGTAAGTTGTTAGATAGTAAAAAGCACGTTAAAAACAATATCGTACTTATAAAATCTAGCTACATTTAGTACGGACTAGCCTGGACCAAGCTTTACCTAAACAAAAAATGCAATGTCCTGGCATACGTGTAGTATTTATTCTACGCCCTGTCCGTATGGGGCCTTTGCTTTGGCGGGTAACGAGCGAGCGTTTTATTCGTTTTGCGTCTGCCAATCAGCCTGTGTGCATTTGCCTTGTAGAGCTGTCGGTGTTTTCATAATAGTGCCAGTTAACAATCACTATGGAGACAGGTTTAAAGGGTTTACAGGTAAATGTTTTGAGCGTTTGCAATACGTATTTGGTTCATTTTTGCTGTTCAAACTATATGTTTTTGATTTTGTTGATTTAATTTTAACGTAGAAGATACCACGAATCGTTATGCTCAGTGAGAAGGATATGGCTGGAGAAGGATGGAAACTCAACCCGATGTATGTTTTACACAGAATTGAAGAACAATATCTTCAGTGTGTCGGATGCGGCGACGGTTACAGGAAGTAGACTGTTGGAAGCTACACAAAGCCGTACGTCAGAGATTCTCTGAGGGAGGCTAATGCTCTTTCTTAATGAATAAGTTCATCTCATTCGATACTTAAGCTGAAAGCATGGGAAAAAAATCAAGCCGAGTTTCTTTCCTAGCTCTTCTAAGTTTGGACGCGCGGGAGAAATCGTCGTAGTTCTCGTAAAATTTTTAATTTGACGTTTTTATAGGATCCATGTGAATTCAATGAAAAAAAAAACTTATTGACTTTGAGGCCTGTGTCCAGTAGTTGAAGCAGCAGTCTTCCAGCTGATGAAAATTATTAATGGGATTGTGAAAGCAGATATTAATGCCTAAGCCCATAATGCCCATGAAAAATAGATTTTAATACGCTTTCAGTTAATGTTACCCTATATAAATATGTACTGTTTTAATCACCAATATGACAAATCATATTGGTGATGTAAACAGTATTTGTATGTAATATACAGAATCCTAAATCTGTATATTACATACAAATAGTCATGCCTGTTTCGCCTGTTCACGCCTGAATATAAAAAATATTCACCGTTCACTTATTTGTTCGTATTTAACTTTTGCCATAGGGACATAGACCACTTTCGCCCAGTTTATTTTTAATAACGTTGCCGCCTGACTGTCGATTAGCCATTACTATGTAATTTTATACTATGTAATAGCACAATAAAAACAAATTTTTTGTCACCACTTGTCTATTTTCCATCGATTGGACGTAAAAATAGCCCGTCTAGACGGTTTGGCCGTCGGCTACAGGTCGGTCAATTTAGTCTAAATATTAACTTTAATAAACAAATGCTTATCGTGCCTTCATCACTGCGATTTATTTATTTATCTATGGTCGTTGCCGAGCCCTGTAACTTAAGGTATCTTTTTACTACCGACATCTAGTTTTGTTTTTTGTATTAAACGTAAAAAAAATGGCCCACCTGTTATTAAACGGTTACCATTGCCTATGGACGCTTGCAATATCAGAGGTTTCACTCACGCGTTGCCTCCCTGAGATATCAAGATAAGATTAAAATATGAAATCAATGTTGTACACCCCCTCATGAAAACAACCCTTTTTAGATTTTCATTTCATGTGTCATTTATAAGAACGTAGTGCAGAACTACAGATGGTAGAGATATCCCCAGGAAAGTATTACCCACGTAAAGATGTTACCAGCTAATTCGTACGTCAACTGATTCGCATAGAGACCTAGAGGAACCTAATTGAAACCTGGCGTGAATACAAATAACACTAATTACATATTAATTGCGTAATTAGCTTACAGTTACGACCGTTTTGTCTGCGGGCTCCATTTTAGATTAGGAAATAGCGTGTTTCTAAGCCCGGCCGCAAACTTTCGTTATCCAATTTCGATTTTGTGTTTCGTTTTTCAAATCGAAGTACCTGAGTGCAGGAAAGACAAAGGCCTGGAATATAAAAATATATTTTACGAACCTACTACTATTATAAATGCGGAAGTTTGTGAGGATGGATGTTTGTTACTTTTTCACGCAAAAACTACTGAACGGATTTAAATGAAACTTTAAAGTAATATAGCTTATATTACTGTTTATACTATTTATATATTATCAGAATAACATATAGGCTACTTTTATCCGGGTACCACGCGGGCGAAGTCGTGGGCAAAAGCTAGTTTAAATAAAAAAAAACTTTCAAACAAAGCTGTAGATTTTTCTTATTCTCATCAAACCCTTTCATGCAATGCTGTGAGTCCAGCATTATTTTTAAAAAGTCAGAAGTAAATTTGAAGTCAGTAAAAAATCAACACAGGCTTTCCGAATTGAGCAGTAAATCGCAGGTAATATCATAATGGAGTCTCGCACAGCACAATGTTTGTTAGCAAACATAGCGCCGACAGGCCGGATACATTATGGGGCCGTAATTAACTTATCTACGGGAATGTGAACTTTGGTGATTAAACATGCTCATTTTGATGCTCATTCGTTTGTCATCTCATCTGTTCTTTCATGGTTACCCTGAATGAGGTCAGTGACCTGATCCGGTTGAGGTATGGTTGAGCGATGGTGCAAGAAATTATTGTTGCTAACACCGTCCTTAACATAATTTACGGAAAGACCAAAAGATAAAAAGAAAATATGATTCCCGAAACCGGTATCCTTAACTAAGGACCGGTATAATTACGTTAACAAAATTCTGGGCTACTCGTTTTCTAGGATACCCTGTGTCGTGGGTAGATATTACTGGTACCAGGAACTAAGCGTCCTGTGGTACCAGAAATATCTGCAGGACATACAAACATTTGTTCGAAGTGGGATTTGAACCCGAATATCTTGCGGCGCAGGCTACTCTCCCGCCACGCCATCTAGGTATGGCAGTTGGGAACGACTCATTCAGTCTCGAATACTTCTACAACTTGAAA
This sequence comes from Perizoma affinitatum, assembly GCA_961405105.1. Taxonomy (NCBI): domain Eukaryota; kingdom Metazoa; phylum Arthropoda; class Insecta; order Lepidoptera; family Geometridae; genus Perizoma; species Perizoma affinitatum. The sequence continues at coordinate 13,854,169 of OY560189.1, forward strand.
AGTCTTTGTGGCACTTCTCTGTGCTGTGTCTGCCTGTCAAAATGAGGGACATTATCTCGTTCTCCTAGACATCTAGTTTAATTATGGGGCTAATTTATGCAGGTCAGTGTCAGTGATGGTGACAGTAGAACAAAACTACAATTTTGTTCTACTGTCACCATCAAAATGTCTACGATTCTATAACCTCAGTTTACATGAAAAAAAAAACAAACAAACAAACTCTTCAGATTTATTATTAATATAGATTACTTGTAAACATTTTGCGAAACTTGTGCTATAAAGGACAAACTTTCATTTATAAACTATTAATTGCGAAAACTTTCTCTATCATAGGTAGTAACTACGTAATTTAATATAATCTGATCACGAGAACGACTAAGTTAAGGCACTCTCTCCTGCGAAATTGGATGAAAAGTAATGAAAAGGAGACACTACCACAGTGAGTGACCAACTATGAATTGACATCATCCATTCAAGGTTGTCTGGAAGAGATCTACATCAAAGTACTTTTAGTTTTGTAAAGTTTTTTTTTTGTTATTTTCTTGTGATAAAAGTACTTTCATACATTTCCTCACCGAAGCGAAGTTTCGCTTAGTTCAGAGATCCTTAGTAATCGATTACGATTATCGATAACTATAAGGGTTCCTTGTTGACTATGGAACCTTAAAAAAATAAAAGTTGTATATCAATCATGTAGTTCCCATAACACCAGCTCTGCTTTCTTTGGGGCTAGATGATGCTGTTTTAAATGTCCAGCATCATTATCTATTTATTAATTAACTTCAGTCTATCTCCTTGAACAGAATATAATCTAAGCACTGGATATATAAAATAATTAACTAGACAATTATTACTACTGGTAGTATAATAATAATAACTGCTTTCAGGCAGTGCTATCGATCGAGGTTGTAGGGTGATTGAGGCGATGTCGGTGGGCGTAGGTATTTCATTAGTATTATACTAATATAGTATTCTGTCTCTATGTAGTATCATATAGTCTGATTTTGACTGATCAATTAGATGTGGATATTGTTTTGTTGTGAATGTAGGTTCAAGAATTTCCGAAGCAATGCTTTGATACCCTGTCCGTTTTCGTCGGTTTTGGTCGGTATAAAGTGTGTTCTGTAGTCTGTAAGTATGATATTGTTATTACCTATTACTTAGTGAAACTTGATGAAAATAAATGAAACTATTTCAGCCTGAGTTCCAGACTTGTCTTCTTAAGTCATTAGCGCTTAATCACAATTAACGTTTGATTAATCGGACTGGGACGAAGTCTACGGCGTCCCAGTTAGAATCTCTTTGTTCCACCCAAGTTGTGTGTACCTAGGACTGGGCAGGTGCATTAAGATGTGTTTGTGTAGACCAGGTACATCAAACAACATCAAATACTATTTGCGAGATAAATTAGCAAAGAGGAGCAAACAGTCAGTCAGACGAATAGAATTGCCTCGAGGAGCGCGATTATCTGAACTAGTTACGTCGGGAACAATGGAGTCTAGAATTCGTATGTTTTAGTTTTCAATATGCTATGAGCACGCCTTTTCCAGCCACATCCAAATCCTTGAAACGAAATAAGGAGATTAGTAGCGAATATGTGCGGGCATATTTCTCCTCATTTTTTTTACTTTGTATGGTTTGACAAGTCATTATTGTCTTCTCATGTGAAACGGTTGTTTTGGTGGTCGTGCTGATGCTTAGCATGTAGCATGAGTAGGTTCCAAAGACAACTCATTGGTCGATAGAAGAAAAGACAAAATCTCTCTTTTTTGACTGACGGAGAAGAGAAACATAGAAGTCATAGAAGAAGACTCTATCTGTTGGTTGTTTATAGGCTGTAGCAAAGCCTGTCAGGGAGTAGCTAATATTAAGCGGTAAGAATACACAGGTTACTATCTATCTATTGGTTGTTTATAGGCTGTGGCAAAGCCTGTCCGGGAGTAACCAATATTAAGCGGTAAGAATACACAGGTGACTATCTATTGGTTGTTTATAGGCTGTGGCAAAGCCTGTTAGGGAGTAGCCAATATTAAGCGGTAAGAATACGCAGGTGACTATCTATTGGTTGTTTATAGGCTGTGGCAAAGCCTGTCAGGGAGTAGCCAATATTAAGCGGTAAGAATACGCAGGTGACTCTATCTGTTGGTTGTTTATAGGCTGTGGCAAAGCCTATCAGGGAGTAGCCAATGTTAAGCGGTAAGAATACGCAGGTGACTATCTGTTGGTTGTTTATAGGCTGTGGCAAAGCCTGTCAGGGAGTAGACAATATTAAGCCGTAAGAAAAAGCAAATTACTCTATCTCTATCTTTGGTTATTTTATAGGTTGTGGCTAGGGATGATATATCTATAGGATAGGCTGTTTCATAGATTGCGGCGAGAGGAACCGCCAGATGGCCGCAGATACCCCACGGCTAACCGAGACTGGCCGCGTGCTATATGGTGTGGGACGGGAGCCGCGCCGGCGACAACGTTGCATTATTTATTATGTTGAAGTCATGTCGTGTTTGTGCTGAGTATATGAACCTACCGAGATTGATATATCAAACAAGTTGATCCTTATAAACTCTTGTCTCGTGTGTTTCTTTATGTATTGCAGCCCTTCAGTGACGTATTCCTTGAGCTTCTTCCAACCACCGCTTTCCCGCAACGAACCACCGCGTTCCCATCGTAATCCTTCAAATTGTACAAAATTTCTAAAAACTAATCATTCTTTCATTTCATTTTTGGAAGAGACAAAATATTCTATAATAAACAACCTCCTACCCCATTTACAATGTACCGTCGCGGAAAAAATATAACCTAGCCTTGAATCTTGCGCGAGGCACCGTAAATTCACTGATTTCTTAACAAATTTCAAAATGGTCCTAGTGACAAAAAAATTAAAGTTAGTCCGTATCTCGATTACGTCTACACGCAACCTCCACGGTACCTCCGTACCTACCCGGTCACCCATCCCTACGCTGTAGGTACCTATCAAAGCATCTGTCTGAGAACCTTGCTGCTTTGATGACATATCACAAGATAAATTACATAAATATGGCCCTTTGAACGACTTGCTTCAGCCTGTTTTTTCTATATTTTTTATATAATTATAATGGAATACCGTATCATATTTTGCAGAAATTATAAGCGGGGAGTTCTTTCTCTCTTGGGAAAACATGAGGTCGATCGTGTTTAATTATTCAGAGCAACTCGATCGGTTTATTCTTATATTTACCTCCATTAAAGTGCTTCTTATCAATTAATAAATTAGTCAATACCCTCATAAAAGTTATATGATTTAAGAATAGGTAAGTGCAATTTTCAATTATCCATTACTAGCATCTGCCCACGGTTTCACCCGCATGGTAAAAGTAGTAGGATTCAGTATCTATTATTCAGGAATAATGTAAATCAAATCATAATTAGGCGACATCCAAATTCTCCAATAAAATGAAAAATTAATAAATAAATAATGCTGGAAATTTTTCACACAGCATCATCTAGCCCCAAAGTAAGCGGAGCTTGTGTTATGGGAACTAAATGACTGATATACTACTTATATACTTTTTGTTTTGTAAATACATACATATTATACATAGAAAACACCCAGATCCCGAGACAAATATTTGCATTCCCGCCTTCTTAGTCTCGAGCGGGCCTACGCCCACTGCGCCAAAGAGGCCGTCAAAATACTTTGTAGCTTATCACCATTTGTTGCTATCAATCTCAATACAAAACATTATCACTGATTTACTTAAGATTAGTAAGATTAGTTGCTCTGGCACAGACTAAGTCATGTGACCTTGGTCTCTTGATACCAATGTCCTATCGATTGGGTTGTCTGCGTTCGACCGTTCTCCCTCGAGTGATGGCTATGTAGACCTTTTGCCGGAACGAGGAATTGGAAGATGAGTAAAATTTTATAGAATACTCTTCGGACAGAAATAGGCTGTCTATACTAAAAAACATTATGTTATGCGAAAACGGTATATTTTTCATGATTTGTGAGTTTGAATGTTTCCCGGTATTTTGCATGTACCAAGACCATAGAAGGAGCTGTGTTGAAATATCGAGAAATATCGCATATGCGAGCTTAATGCTAAAAAGCATTCATGTTTATAGTTTCAAAAGATACATTCATAGATGTTTTGGTCGTCGAAGTTCGTCTTTCTAATGAATGTCTTGTTCGCTTCTGGTTATTTGCCTGACTTTGTCTTTCGCATTATTCTCGTTTCTCGCTCCATTCTATTATTATCAATTTCGTAACCTAGTTTCAGTTTATATTTTGCTAGGTTTCTAAAAGTTTTGATTAAAAAAAAGTAAGTCGATATTATAGACTGAACTATCTCTCGAGACGTTTCATATTTCTTTACCCCACGACTATTAGATCTTCAGACAATCTGCAGACAAAGTTAGGTAATCAGCAGAACAGCAGTAATAACGAAATGTTGAACTTGAAATGAAATGAAATGGTTTATTTGCGAGAAATATGACTACAAAGATCTTACAGTAAGTATTTATAATTTCACATATTTTACCAGCCACATTGGCATAGTAAGTTAAACCTTATATCAATTAACTTTTATTATAATTTTGGATAACATAGTCTGATCAATTTAATCTATAATATTAGTACCAAAATATATGTTGCCAGCTACGTAATAATAAACCAACGAATGGAGTAATAACGGCGACCGCACGCCTCCCGAAATTATACGCCCGCGTGTTATCCGAATAAAGAGTAGCCTATGTGTTATTCTGATGTATAAGCTATATTACTGTAAAGTTACATCAACATCCGTTCAGTAGTTTTTGCGTGAAAGAGTATCAAACATCCATCCTCACAAACTTTCGCGTTTATAATATTAGTAGGATGGGATAGTATGGATATCACGCGACTTATACACACAAATAAAGGATTAAAATGTAGAATTACGGACTAAGTTAAAATGACGTGGTAATTATTGCCTGTACACTTTCACTCGTGGCGGAGAGTGGCAGTGGCAGTCGTAGCCACAATTGACGCAAATAAAAGACCCCGGGCTTTTTACCGGATTTGCAGCGCGTTGGTGACGTTTAGCTCACTTTTGTGCTAGATGGTCGATCAAGACGTTATCGAAACCTTAGGCTCTGTACGCTCAGGTGTTCAGAACGTTAATTTATATTTAAACAAGTAAAATAAAATGTACAGGTAGCGTTGGGTGATGGTGACAGAGCCAACACATGCTGAGCTGAACACTATTTTTGTACACATTTTCAGACATGTGAGCCAAACAATTTAATTATGTTGTTTTAGATAAAAGTAACTACCTCTACTTTTATTTGTCGGCCTATGTATTCCTATTATCTTTTCATTCAAAGCTCATTCTACTCTATTCTATTAAAATCAAATTGAGTAAGTTAGATTATTATTGGGTATGTAACTGAATCCCTACACATAGGGCCTTGTGGTGAAAGGCGCCTAAAACATAAGATTATATATATAGGTCAGTTAAACCTAACGGTGAATAGTTGCTATGTGCCCTGCGTTGGCCACGTGTGCGTAAAACATAATGGAAACTAGACCGGAGGGTTATTTACCCTTAGCAGTGTTATTTAGTAATAAACTAGTCATAATAAAGCAATTAGAAGCGTGCGCAAACTAATATAGTTTGCTTTATTAACTGCAACTTCAGAGGAACAACACAATCTTTAAAGTTTCTAAGTTATTGCTTAATTTGCTACGTGCTTGGCGACCCCGGTGGCGGGCGAATAGCCAACTATGACACAAGAGGTGCAGGTTCGATTTACGCTGCGGGAAATGTTAATATGTTCTGTAGATATTTACCTCCTCTGTGAGACGACCTCTGTGGCGAAGTGGGCGAAGGCCCGTCTGAGACGCAGAAGGTTGCGGGTTCGATTCCCGCCGCGGGTCATATTTTTGTATATGCAAATATTTGTCTCGGGTCTGTGTGATTTCTATGTATAAAATCTACATGAATTTACAAAAAATATATATAACTTTATATAACTTGTATATCAGTCATGTAGTTCCCATAATACAAGTTCTGCATAGTTTCGGGCTAGATGATGCTGTGTGAAAATGTCCAGCATTATTTATTTATGCCCTTTTTCATTAAGTAACAATTAGCTACTGCAAGTTATCACGGTTATTAAAACATTTAAACTTTTTCTGGTTTTCTACCAGCAGACTCACAAAGGCCTTTGCCATCTGGGGGTCTAAAGTTTTGTACAAAGCTGTACATCTGGGCGCTAACTTTTGACACTTGATGCACTTACTTTAATGTGTTAAACTCTCCTACGACTGTATTCCCCATGATGGTAATCCTCAGATACATCCTCAGTGAGTAGATATTTTTGAGGATACCAAGTATAGTGGCTAGTTAGAGATAATTCCAAATATTACATTCTAAGTGACAGGTTGCAAGCCCATCGCCGCTAAGGTTTTAGGCACGTGAAATTGTTTTGACAAACTGTCACGAAAAGTTGACAACAATAGTGTCTTTAAATGGAAAGACTCTTTTCGTAGAGATTTGCGATTGCCTTTACGTTGCAAATTGAACGTTCAGCGATGAGCAATCTGCTGTAAACAAGCGTTCGGCCCTATTTCCTGCTTTTTGAATCACTTGTTACGACTCTGCCCCTTGACAGAGCTTTCCATCGCTTCAGTCGCCCACGTACAACGAATTTGCATCTCAATATAAAGCGATGCTTTCGCTTTGTGGTACAAGTTGCACTTTACAAGTGAACCGACATTTGAAAGCCATGAATATGAAGTGGCTGTTAAGAGGAGGAGGTTTTAGGCGTGTTCGACGATTTTTTAGGTATTTTTTTTAAGATTATTGGTGCTCAAAACCTTAAAATAACCGCGTCTATAGTAGTTCTAGTTTACAGAGTATTGACTTTACCATTGGTACGCGTTGCCGACTTTTCTTTTCTTGATCTGATAGTAGAAGTAATTCTCTTTGTCTTTTTGTGCGCTGTTTTGTTTTTGTTTTTTCAGAAATTAGAATATTGATTTGCACGTATGTAGGTCAGCTGATACATAATGTAAACATTTTTAGGTCCTTATATATTCTACCATCCATATGGTGTGCAAATGTCAATAATAGGTAGATTGAGAATTTATTTAAATACAGACTGACAGAACTTATGCCCTAACGTTTAAATTAAAAATGTCAATAATTACCTACCTACCATAAATAACTTAATCTAATAATATTCACTCCTAGTCATTGGTTTTAATATCATTATTGCCTACCTTGTGGTTCATAAATTCATTAAGGTCATAGAAACATTGGTCCCCTAACCATTTTCAATAAAACAAAATAAAAATAAAAAATAAAATTTTGACAGCTTATTTTTGAACAAATTGTATGATCAATCTTTGAATGAATTTGGCAATTTATTGTACACTTTTATTGACATATGCATTTCTCTTATAAATCTCTAGCTTGAGTTTTGGTAGGTATAGTCTACATGTGGATTCCTCGGACATCAGGGATCCTTTATAGAACAGCGGAAACTAGCACTTTTAGGAACTTGTTTCGCTGTAGTAAGCTGTTGTTGATGTTATTTCGCAAATTAAATCCTGTCGTATGTCTTTTTCGGTGTAACCATATAAGATCCTGTCATATAATGTCCCTTCATTGCTAAGTTCACGGATGTCTCAGTAACGGGTACAGTTGCCAACAGAAGCGCTCCCGGCGGAAATAGCCTGGTCGTAGGTATGTATAGCTAGGTCAATACTTTCATGAGTGACCCCCAATAGTTATTACAACTTAAAGCTTTCTTGCTATGGAGAAAAAGGCGATATCGAAAGTACAAGGTGTCGGTAGAAGCACAGAGTGTTTCGATTTTATTCGTGATCCTAAATCTGAGTAAGTGGCCGTTTAAATGCACGATATACGTTATCGTTTATCGTAAAAGAAGAGTACCTACAGCTTAACCTATAGTCATATTTTTTTATGTTGTTGACTAAAATAAATGTTGAATTTAGGTTGTAAACGTGGTCGTGTTCAGTTTGCATGCAAAGCTGTATTCGTTCCAAACTACTTTTGTCGGTGACTATACCTACTACGTATTCTGTGTCTTCATCCTAAAAGTTTCCATCCCAACATGGCCGCCGACACGTGTACTTATTTAGTACAAGTTTAGTTTTACAAAATTTGAAGACCACTGTTTTGTATTTCCATCGTCGCTCGTAGCACTCCTTTGTAACTTGTGGCGATCAAACCTTAACAAGAATCATCCCTGAAGACGTACAAATCGATTGCAAAAACCGCATTACGATGCGATAAGCCGTTTCGGAGATGTAATAGCCAGACAACCTATGCAAACAAACAGCCTTACGCATAAATCTTTTTTTTATTTTTTTTACAATTCGCCAGTGACTTTTGCACTAACAGTACGTATATCGTAAAACGCGTCGCCGACCCAAGGCGAGGTGCTGGTTCGAGTCCGGCAAGAACATTCTGGGTCGCATTTAAATATAAAAATATATTATGTACCTGAGTATTATTGTTCTTAACGTAAATTATATTGTTGCAGGTACAAAGCTGACAACATGTTAACAAAAGGTTAGTTATCCATACATTTTGGAACATACCTAATCAATTATTAAAGTTGGGTAAATTAATTCGCCGCTTATTAAAACATCACATGCGTTTAATTTTTTCCTTCTAAGGCATGCCGGTTTCCTCACGATGTCTTCCTTTATAGTTTTGTACAATTGTAAATGCGCACGTAATTTTTTTCCGTTGGTAGGTATTTGTATTTATTTATTTACTTTAATTAAAACGGTTGGACCAATAACATTAATTAAAGATAATCATAATTATTAAAAAATGAAAGTAAAAATAAAAAGAAATAACAGAAGCAATAATAATACAAGAATAATACCTATTGAAAAATATGAAAAAAATAATAATAATAATAATAATTGAAATTAACAAGACGCACAGACATATATCACGCTCACAGAACACCACAACACCCATTTACAATTTTGGTTTGATTCTTGATTGTATATTTTGTCCTTGTAACTTAGTTAATTTATCTTTCTGATCAGCGTCTTTCACGAAGTGAATCCAAAATCTTAATTCATTTACACTCCTTCCTTGAAAGTTACTTTGATTAGGTATTCCCTTAGAAGGATTCTCTTGTCCAAACTTGGTTAGTGCTATCATTTATTCTGTAGCTGGTTTGGTTTACATTTGAATTGGAGTTATTTTAAAAGGGTTGTTTGCCTACGCAGTTTGATAATGTACAATTTGTGTTCGAGAAGTTTGTGTGTAAAACATGTGTGGACACGTTATCTTTCATTTATTGATAATAAATATAGGTTACAAGGCAAGTTAACTTGATAATAATGACATTATACTACACACATCAAAGGTCTAGATATTTTCATTCGGATCAAGATATTTTTTTAAAATAATTTGTTTCTTTATTGAAATTAAATAAAAAGTCAATTAAGATTGTTTTAATAAAATAGTTTCGAATGTGTAGAACGAAACTTTTCTTTTGCATTAATAAAGACTTTCGCGTTTTTTGCTTATGCTGGATTTTGCAGTTTAAATAATCCTGACATTAAAAACTTGCAAAACGCGGGCATGTACCAAATGTAATGTTTGAACGTGCCTCTGACTACCCCCTACTTGGTATCCTCAAAGATCTACTCACTGAGGATGTCCACCATGGGGAAGACAGTCGTGAGCGTGTTCGTTTGTTTGTTTTTTTTTGTACATTAAAATGTGATAAAAATTTATATAAATAAAATAAAGTTTTTTTGCGTAAAATAAGCAATTAGTAGTCTGTATTAACACGTATAACACAATCGCAGCGATTCGGAAAAGTCAATATGAGTACATCTAAATCACGTTGCTGAATGGCAACGTGCGTTGTAGCAGGTTGATTTTCTGGTGTTTGTACGGCATCCATATTTGGCAGAGCTCTTCTTTGAAGCATATCCCGTGCGTGCTCAATAGGATTCAACTTTGGCGATTGATCAGGGCATGGTAGGTTGTTATTAGCTGCGGCAAGTGTGTTTGCAACGACTCTGGCAGTGTGTGGACGTGCATTATCAATATTATCATGCATAAGCAGAAATGATTCACAAAATTGGGTCAGCAAAGGAATGAAAACATTTAATACAATCGTTCCAGCTTCTGTGCGTTGAGATTGCGTCTGATCCAAATCAGTTCGGTTCTTCCGCCGATCCAAATACCCGCCCATATCACGATTGTTCCCTGTATGCATGGAATTCCTGGCATGATTTTAAATGTTATTGTCGTCCAGGGGTCCTCCAATACCGTCTTCGTTTAGTATCAGATTTCATACTAAAGCGAGATTCGTCAGAAGAACACACAAAACGCCACTCTTCTTCTGCCCAATCAATGTCTTCATCAACTTTTTTGCGGGGCACAATAGGTATACGTAGCAGCCTCGGGAACGGAGATTGACTTCATGTAAGCGATTATAAAAAAAAATATGTTGACAAACTTATCATCTATCTAACAATATATTACTTATAGCAAGTTCGCGTTATTATATTAGGTTGGGGAAAAAGTCTTTTCGCATTATTGTATGTATGAACTTGTAATAAAATCTCTTTGGCTATACTATTTGTATCTGGCTGGTTTTGGTATCATTAAAAGTTTAAATTTTAAAGAAGATAATTCCAAATTCAAATTAGGAAAATGTGTGATTTTTATTTGTTTTTCGTACTGTTAAGATGAGTGAATCTAATGAAGAAATTCGATACATTTTAAAATTTTACTACAAAAAAGGTAAAAATGCAACGCAAGCCGCGAAAAAAATTTGCGATGTTTATGGACCTAGTGCAGTGTCTGTGAGAGTAGCACAAATTTGGTTTAAGCGTTTTCAATCCGGAAATTTTGATGTCAAAGATGCACGTCGCTCTGGTCGCCCTATTACGGATAAAATGGATGCCATTTTTGAAAAAGTGGAGCAAGATCGGCATATCAGTAGTTACGACGTAGCTGAAGAACTGGGAATTGACCACAAAACAGTTTTGGCGCATTTGAAAAAAACTGGGTACACAAAAAAGCTCGATATTTGGGTACCTCACGAGCTCACTGAAAGAAACCTAATGAACCGTGTTCTCATTTGTGATTCTTTATTACGACGTAATGAAACCGAACCATTTTTGAAGAAATTTTTGACCATTTTTGACCTCACACATCTTTAGCCACTCAGCAAAAATTAAGAGAGTTTGGCTGGGATGTGTTAATGCATCCGCCGTATAGTCCTGACCTTGCACCTTCAGATTTCCACCTGTTTCGGTCTCTTCAGAATTCTTTAGGCAGTGTCAGGTTAACATCACGAGAGGACTGCCAAAACCACTTGTCGCGGTATTTTGAACAGAAGCCCCAAAGTTTTTATAGCAATGGGATCATGTCCCTGCCTACAAAATGGCAAAAAGTTATCGAACAAAATGGTACCTACATACTTTAGTTAAATGTAAATAAACTATATTAAAAAATGTTTTGAATTTTCTTAAAAAATGCGAAGAAACTTTTTCCCCAACCTATTATATTACTAGCTTCTGCCCACGGCTTCGCCCGCGTTGTACTCGGATAAAAAGTATTATATGTATGTGTTATTCTATAATACAGTATAAGCTATATTACTTGTACAGTTTAATTTAAATCCGTTCAGTAGTTTTTGCGTGAAAGAGTAACAAACATCCATCCTCACAAACTTTCGCGTTTATAATAGTAGTAGGATTCTAAAAACTGTTCCCTTTTCAATTGACGAAATTTACTAAAAAGTATCCTTAAGAGTTCTAAGTTAGCTTCGTCGGTCTTGTCTGAAAACGTCATTATTTCAAGTATACGTATATATGTATTTACGTTTATTTCGGTATTTATAATACCGGATGTACCGGTATGTATCAATGGAAAACAGCTGACTGTGAAGATTTCCTGACCAAGTGAAATGGATCTACTTCGTTTTGATAACGGATTCACCCTGTAAATGGATCTTTCATTGGTTCACATTAATTATCCCCGTAATTTCAAGGTTCTTGCCACAACCCACAAGGGATCATGTATAATCTGGATTTAAATATATAATAGAGAATAGTTGCTTGGTCGCAATAAATACGGGTGACTTGGGACTAAATTTCGTTTAGAATCAGAATTATTTATATAAACGCTTTCAACACCAGAGGAATCACTCGTACGTTGCCGACCCTGAGACGTAATGGCGAAAATTATCATGTTCCAATTTAACCCTTCATACCGGCACACAACAATGCAGGCATCAGTATAAAAAAAAAACTTCATGGTAGTACTTCCCCGGACATACAAAGAGCTCTACTACTAAAGAAAGAAAAGAAAAGAAAAGAAAAGAAAAGAAAAGAAAAGAAAGAAAGATGAAACATTTATTTGCAAACTTTGCACAATATATAACTAGTCAGACAATAAACACACGGGATTGACACAAACAATACCTAAATACTAGCAATAAAACTATTTAAGTGCCACCCGATACTTAAAAATATGCAACGACGCAAATTGGCCTCCAACTTACCAAACAACTATTAATCAACCTTCGCTTCTAAACGACAATTCGTGGATCATTTCGTTTAAAACTAATATTTCCATATATGGTACATAGTTTTACTTTGAAAGAAAGTGATCGTGGCCCAGTTTTGGATGGGTGGCCGTTAGTGGCATTTACAATTAATTTTATGTTTCTGAGGGTTCTGTCCTGGCTTGAATAGTCGTTAAGTTGGACGTTTTCGGGCGGTTTTCTCTGTCATCTCTTTACCTATATATAATACGTATTCTATCCTATCCTAATACTATTATAAACGTGAAAGTTTGTGAGGATGGATGTTTGTTACTCTTTCACCCAAAAACTACTGAACATACATCAAAATAGATGAAACTTTACAGTGATATAGCTTATACATCAGAATAACACATAGGCTACTATTATCCGGATACTACGCAGGCGAAGCCGTGGGCAGAAGCTAGTATTATATGAACATAAGAAAATCAAACTGAATGGTTATCCGGGTGTTGTACTACCACGGTGCTCTTAGTTCCTAATACCAACGACAGAGGGAATCTTATCCAACAGACACAAACTTAGTCCTGACCTGTGGGGATGGGTGTTCATTCATTGAAGCTTTTCAAAACTTTATTTTACCAAGTTTTTTTTTTATTTACTACTAAAGAGCTAAAAAAGCATACCCAAAGCCCACCTGTTGGTTAGCGGTCATCGTATCCTACGGACAGCATTACTCAGGCGTTGCCTACCTGATATATCAAGTTAAAGATAGATAGATAGATAAAACATTTATTTGCAACTCCCTATTAATAAAGTATACAGGGTGTAATCGTTAAGTGTGCACAGGCGGTTATTCCGTAACTATTGCAGATATCAAAAAACTTTAAACTGATATCGAAAGTACTTTACCTAATGAGTAAAATGACATTAATAACTTTTTAAAAATAAAACGAGAAATATCCAAAAAAAATACATTAATCACTCCCATACATTTTATTTCTTAGTAAGTACAAAATTTTGTGTTCAAAGCATATGTTCGAAGTGACGTCCTCCTTGTGCAATACAATGACGAGCTCTATTTACAGTTTCTAAATGAACTTTCCTTAACATTTGCGGAGTAATTAAAGCAATTGCACGACGTACACGATTCTGTAACTCTTCTAGGCTGTGTACTCTCTCAGCGTACACGTGGTCTTTGACAAATCCCCATAGGAAGAAATCACAAGGCGTGAGATCCAGGGATCTGGCAGGCCAAGGGGTTGCACTATTATTGGCTATTAAGCCATTATAATTGTTTCGTAAGAAATTCATTACAACATTTGTATTATGTGCAGGTGCTCCATCTTGTTGAAAAATTATCGACCTTCTTTCATCGTCTGGAATTGGTTCTAAGAGACTTGGCATATCGTTTTGTACAAAGGAGAAATATCTCTGTCCATTTAAGGTTCCACTGTAAAAATATGGCCCAATGATCCGATCTCCAAGAATACCACACCACACATTAATTGAGAATCGCACCTGAGCTCTAACTTCAGTAGTTAAGCGAGGATTGTCAATTGACCAATAATGCGAGTTTTTTCTATTGTAAATGCCGCAGTTTGAAACATTACTTTCATCGGTCCATAAAATTGACCTTACATTGACATAATTATTGACTAGCCAATTGCAATAGACCAGCCGACGAGCAGGATCATCATTGTGCAGCGTTTGAGTAGGTTTTATCTTAAATGCTTTGAAGTTGTGTTTTTTTAATAACTTGTGTACATAATTGTGGGACACTGGAAATGATCGGGCCACTGAACGCGTTGATTCTTGTGGATTATCTACTACGTAGTTAATAATATTGTTATCTAAGTCATTATCAAATTCCGGAGCTCTTGTTCTCGAACCTTTTTTTCTGTTAAAAGATCCATAATTTATCAAATTGTTATCCAACTTACGTAAATACGTACCAGAAGGAACTTCTCTATCTGGGTACTCTCTTCTGTAGGCGATAATGGCCGCCCTATTGTTACAATCATGTTTGTAGTACATTTTTAACAAGTCCCTCTTTTCTGTATTGGAATATGCCATTTTTCAATCAATAAATGCAACAATCACGATTATTAACGCAAATTGAAAAATACAATAAATTGGCGGGAACGAGAACCCGCGATAAAGAATTTGAATTTAGAACGAACACCAAAGAGTATCTTTCTTTTTGTTTTTATTTAGTATGTTGCTTTTCAGCTAGTTCAAATCAATACAATATTGAAACAAGTTTTAATATAAATTTGAAGTGGTAAGATAATTAATCTACACGTGTATCTACTTGAAATTCATTAATACCTTCATATCGTACATAATTATAAAATGACAAGGGTAAAATGAGTAGGTACTATTCCTCTTAAAATAAGGAAACTAAAACCTTTCTCTATCTCATACTAAATGTATGGGAGTGATTAATGTATTTTTTTTGGATATTTCTCGTTTTATTT
This sequence comes from Perizoma affinitatum, assembly GCA_961405105.1. Taxonomy (NCBI): domain Eukaryota; kingdom Metazoa; phylum Arthropoda; class Insecta; order Lepidoptera; family Geometridae; genus Perizoma; species Perizoma affinitatum. The sequence goes on from OY560189.1 coordinate 13,869,171, forward strand.
TTAAAAAGTTATTAATGTCATTTTACTCATTAGGTAAAGTACTTTCGATATCAGTTTAAAGTTTTTTGATATCTGCAATAGTTACGGAATAATCGCCTGTGCACACTTAACGATTACACCCTGTATAACTAAGATGGTTACACTGCTGATGAGGTAAGTAGCTACAACATGGGGTAGGACTCAGCATAAAGCGCCGCAGACCTGGTGTAGGTAAGTAGCGCGCTGATCTTCCGTCCTCTCCCAATATCAGTAGCAGATAGCTTCGATATAAAAATAAAGATTAATTTTCTAATCAGGTACTTATGACTCTCTTTGACTCTCTTGAACTATCTCATGTGCCAGTAATTTCACCGGCTACCATAGATACCCCAAAACCGGAACACAACAATCAGAGTTTTACTGATGGCGGCAGAAATAGGCATGGTGGTACCAATTCCCCGGACGAGCCCTTTCACGGAAGCTCTACTCTTAAAAGTGTCTAGTTTCCTAGCCTGCTCCAGCATTTTGCTCGAACTTGTTTCGTGAGCTGTATTGCCAGCAAAACATTGAACGCTGGGAGTAAAGTAGTAGTTTCGAATGCTTTTAAACTGAAACGAGCACTTTCCAGACTGTTTTGTGGTTATGGTACCCTGGTCCGACATTTCACGTGCACTGACTGCCTTTACGGTTCTTGCGAACGATGTTTTTTTTTGATGTCAGCTGCTGCAAATGAGCCAGTTTTCGCTCGATCAAAATCTCAGGTCTAGACTAGCCAGCTGTTTTAAAACGTTTTATTTTGAGTAAACAACTGTAATTATAATCGAACTCACTTTAGTTATCATGGCAATATTGTGTTATATATATATATATATATGTCATGCCGGTGCGGTGTCCTCGCGATTTTTTCCTCCACCGTTTTAATGCGCACAAACATATAGCGAGTGGCAAAAATCCATTAGTGCACGTCCGTGTTTTAATCCACAACCTTTGGATCGGAAGTCGGAGACCGCCCACTAAGACAACACTGAAAAAAAAAAGAGAGTCACGTGACAGAGCAGAATGAATGATTTATAGGATTTAAATCACTCTAATACTCGTACGTAATGGCTTTGTAAAATACGTGTAAAATAATTCGACTTGAATATTTGTGTTTTGTAAAAAAATTAACAGACAATTTTGAAAACTGAGATATTAATCCAAAGACATTGAACTTCTTCTGTATTGTATTTGTGAATTGCTTTCTGAAATACCTTATACAAATGTTTAAACCGTCGACTAAGAAAAGGCTTTGTCAAAGATAACAGTAGAAAACAAAACACTTTTGAAAGCTGAAATGGCACGTATATCAGAAAGAGACAAAGCAGTATTTAGTCAACTGTTTAAAAATATTTTAATGTAAGGGCCTACATAAGTCAGCAATGTAATACATTTAATTTGTTTAAATGTCATGTCATATCTTTCTATAAATAAATATCAGTAAGACACTCCTAAGTTTTCACCTAAGATTAGTGCAGACAGGTTTTAAAGTCAGTTTCCATGACAATATCCAATGTTAGATATATATAGTCAATACTCGTATTTTAATCATGTTATCGGCCATCAAACACCAATACATCCAGTCCGGTACACTAATAAAACCGGAATAGACCCTTCTTAATAACTTCATATAAAACCTGCGAAAACAATTAAAGGAAAGATGTGCCATTTTCACAGACCAACTACGCCATAAAATTGCAAATCACCCCTACAGGCTCATGTTGAAACAGAGAAATGAAAGGTCGGCTAACGCAAACGACATAAATTCGCCGAATAGACAGTTGTTGGTACAAACTTCGGCTTTAATTACCCCCTTACATAACCGTTTTTCGACATATTACTGTCATGTCATTCACTGAAGGAGGAGAAGTGATCACGAGGCCGAAATCCGTTATGTTGGTCAGACCAGATCCGCACCACCATCGACTCAAATAGATAGATTTAGTTAGTGGTAGCTTTGACGTCAGCAGATACATCAGTAGGCGGGGCTGAAAAACAGCGTGGCTGAGTCCTCGACCTTTTTACTTGCATACAGACATACCTTCTCACTATACCTACAATTTTATTACCTACTATATTATTATATTGTACTTACACTAGGTATGTTTGTTTAAGTGTAAGTATTTTTTTTTTATTTATTTTAAATCTCCACGAATTTATGCAGCGCGCCGTCAATGGCGCTCGATAGCACACCATCGTCCAAGATAAACCGGAAGGAGTCACGACCCTCAGTATTGTGGAATACGACGCGCAAAGGAGGACTGACGTCAAACGTCATTAAAGTTCATTTGATATTGCATAATTTTCAAAAACAACATTTATCCGCTTCTTTTATTTTTTTATGTTGGTATGTCTGACTCAGTCCTGTTCGTGATTCACGACGCGATACTGGATGTGCGGGCTTTAAACTTTACCCTCGCTAAAACTTTGCAGACATGCCCACGTGTAGGGAAGCTCTATCAAAGGTTACTGTGCATTTAGGACCGTTGACCTTTACTTTACGGCTAAACACTTTACAGCTCATACATAGCAATTTAAACGTTTCATAATAGCTATAGATTGTAGGTACACGTACTCGCGGCCAATAATGCAGACTCCATCAAAGATAAGAATGTCTGTCTTTCAGAATTGTTGATCTTTACTATGTCGGTCCAACTGAGTGCTCGCTCCTTGATCTTATAGGTAACGTAGGTACTTAGATGTTTCCTTGCTGCAACTTAGTGAATAGAGCAGCCACAACAAGACGTCTTCACGTCAAACAAAAGAGCACTATCAAAGGTTAGCACGACTACCTTTCAAAACCATTGAACTTTGCTTTATATTTAAATGTCACTGATCGCTCTCGGTATTAGAATAAACAACAATGGTTTTTGCAGAAATTTATATTATGTACGAATTCTCTAATAAACTTTTTATTTGATATTTTAGCACTTTTTAAAACCGGTAAGATACCTGTTCAGACCTACTACTTTTCTGAAGTCAGACGAATATTTACTGCTTTAATTAAATGAAAGGAAATGTTCGTAGATTTCTTCTGGAAATGTTGCTTTCTCCTAACGAGACTATCCTAATTGGATAATCTCATCACTAATTTAATTAGCGCTAAAATATATTTTTCATAACAGTCGAAACGTTGAGTCGAGTAATATTCTTACATCAAAACATTTAATTTAATAAAGTCCCGACTCTCTGCTCTCCGTCTTTCATGGTTAATTTTGCAAGATATTTATTTTAGGGTTCTGTTCCAACAAACAAATCTTAAAACCCGCGCCGTGTATTTCCATCAGCAGCGCACCCTAATGACTAGAGTTAGAGTACATAGTGTGACGGTAAATTATATCTAAGAACCATCTTTGAAGACATACAAATATAACTGCATTATTATAGATATATAGTAACAAACAAACTAACAATCTGTCATGGCATACGCATATGGCGTGCTTCGGACTATGTTTTGCGTCTTTTTCCATTTGCTTTGATTGAAATTTGAATGGAACGGTATCGATGTCACCGCCAGATGCCATTTCTATGTACATTGCGCCTTTAACAGCGTCTTTCCCGTTATTTTTTCTAGTTATAAGCCGAAAGTAAAAAAAACTCAGGATAAGTAACCCTAAATAACAGAACTTTACACTATGTGGTTTGACACGTACTTGGCCGTTTTTTTATCACGTCTGCCAAAATATGGGTTTGATAAGTTAGGGGCACTAATTGCGTGTTGCTTATCTTTATAATTACGAATTTAATTCTCCTTAGTATCATTATGATAAATTTTTAACAAAATGAGCGAAAAAACGGAAGATAATTTTCTTTTAATTAATTTATTTTTTCAACCAAAATAACACCACCCTCTTCTAAGCCAGGGTGTCCAGTTGTTTTTTGCTGTGAGTAAAGTGCCAGAATTTTACCCAAAAAACGTTTATAGAAAAGGCTAACATTCACGATCAGTACTTGACGCTTAATTGATAGGAAGCGAAAAAGGGTAAACGCGATAAAGACCCGTTTAAAAACTAATAATAATGCAGAATTTTCTCTCAATCTGTCTATAATAAGAGAAAAAGGATAAAGGTCTTCGCCCAATAGTGGGATCCACTTTAGACACGTGAAGATTACCTATCAACACAACAACAACAACAACCTATATGCCATGACAGTAACAAAACTACTGTTAATCGTATAAATTAAATGAAATTTATACAAAAAAAATATTCTTAGCGAAAATGTTCATTTCACAAAGCGAGCTTGAAGTCACTAGCTCTGATTGCTGTAATTGTCCTGTGAAAATGATTTGTATTGTGCTCTCAGCAATAGAGGCCTATTTCGCAGATGAGGTTTTAATTACGTGATGAGAGGGTCCATTCTTCGCGAAATTCATTGAATAACTGAGAGATTTTACTTTTAATTGGGTAACAGTAGTGGCGACGACTGCCCAAAAGGCATGTCATCCGCTCCACCTTTTACCAATTAGCACAAATTGAGCGAAATTACACCTTGTCATGTATAATTTAAATTTTCATTTCAAATGAATTGAATCAGTGAATCTTTGGATGGCACTGAGAAGGGTAAAAGTTCCTTTTGTGAATTGCGTTCAATAATTATATTTTGGAAAATTTGTATCGTGCTCTTCGATGGTCCATTTTGTTACGGGACTAATAAGATTCGGTGACCTTAATCGTACCCTGAAATAATTCAAATGATTTCTTGGAGAGCGTTACCTACAATCTTTTGAAACGTTGATTGTTACTTAAAACTTTCAAGAAAGTCGTGTTATCTTGTTTAAAAGTTCTAAATGTCTCGTGTTCTCGACGTAACAAGGATAAAACAAAAACAAATTCTGATGACCCTCTTGGCGAATATTTATTTGATTTTTTGTGGTCCAGTCTGTTCAGAATGTATTTTGAAACATTTCTGTACTGAAATGAATAATACAACTATGTGCAATTAGTAGGTATATACAAAAATCCCATCGGTCTCTATATACTTAGCTGTTTTATATGTACTTATATGTTTTCAACATTGTACATCAATTAGCTTAAAACTGAGAAATTGGGATGTACCATATGGACGGATATAATAATGCTGGACATTTTTCACACAGCAACATCTAGATGTTGCAGATGTAGATGTTGATGTTGTAGACGTTGAAAAGTATTTAAGTATGAGTCATGTAGTTCCAATAACACAAGCTCTGCATACTTTGGTCTAGCACCAAAGTATGCAGAGCTTGTGTTATGGGAACTACATGAGCACCAAAGTATGCAGAGCTTGTGTTATGAGAACTACATGACTCATACATAAATACTTTTTTTTTGTAAATAAATATATACTATACATAGAAAACACCCCGAGACAAATATCTGCAGATCATACATTTGTTCCGGGGCGACAAATGATTAATAGACAGATAGGCGTACCGAAAGTACTGTATTCGCCATTTGGCTTTAAAACCTTTCATTCTTACTTTCTAAATCTTGCTTCGTCCACGAAAAAAGTGTTTAAATTCACAATAATTCTTTCGTTAAATGCAGAAGTCGCTATATGCTGAGCGTGGTGGAATATACAATATACCGTCCAAGAGACACATTGCACACCTTTAGTAGCATTCCACCCTAAAGAAGGTGGTGCGACGCCGCCCAGCTCTGCGTGCCAATGCTTTGCCGTAGGGCTATTAAACAGGAGAGTAGACATGCTTTTAATTAGCATAAAGCATTCACGACTTCACTAAAATTTCAAACAGAAACTGAAATATACGTACTACTAAGGTCAACTTTTTTTTTTCATCTAATACGGCCTACCTTTTGGTAAGCGATTACCGTAATCTATGGGTATATGTATCGCTCGCGCGTTGCCAACCCTGAGACATAAAAAGTCTAATATACTCAATTATGTGCCATAAATGCTCTCTAAAAAAGTCGAGGTTCCTTTCTTTAACGCGAAATGTAATTCTTCTTGGATTTGTGCTGTAAACTATATAGTTTATAATATTTTACATATCACTCGTATCACGTAGTGTGGGGCGCCCTCCGGCTAGGTGGAGCGATGACGTAATAAAGGCAGCGGGCAGAAAGTGGATGATAAGAGCTGAAGACCGGGCTCAGTGGCGCGTATTGGGAGAGGCCTATGTCCAGCAGTGGACTAATGTGGACTAATGATGATGATGATGATAATGACATATCACTCTCCACTCTCAATTATACAATATTAGTAAATAAATACGCAACAGTCAAATACATAGTCCTGATCCCACACTTGGATTTCCGTGTCGTGAAAATATCTATCAAATTAATAATACCAATATATTGTTTGTCTTGAATGAAAGAAAACGTTCAGAAATAAAAATTATTTCCTTTCGTTCGGTTCACGATTGTTCAGGCCTTACTACAAAATTCAGTTATTTTTACCGGTCTCGTCGCTCGTGGCCTCAGCTAATGCTCTATCGATCCGGTAGTTTGGCACTGGTTACAGTCGGTGCTTGCGAAACACGTCATTGGCCCCGCGACCCGATCTCTGAATCAGCCTGAAAGTACTCGAAGTTTGACTGAGCTGTATGAATCTGCTTAAAAAACTATACTGCGATAGAGCGATAGTTGGGTGTTGTAGGTATGGATTAGTTCGTTGGATAGTATCCTTCATCGAGTTTAAATTATTAACATCGTTTGAGATGTCAATACTCATCCTATCGCATTAATTATTGATCTACCTGTGGGTGTTACAATGATACTGTCTTTAAATAACAAGCATAGTATGATGATGACTGTGTTTTGGTTGCGCAGATAAATTATACTTTTGACTCTAACTGTACTTACACTAAGTTTGGTATGCGAGACGAACATGGACAAATATCATCGTGAGGGACGTATAAAGACTTTTAAATAATGTGGGCCGAAAACTAGGGACGAATATGGCATAAATCGATAGTTAATTGCACAATCAGTTATAGGTGGACACTGCATGCTAAATTATGGATAGTGGGGTGTTGTACCTACAACCATAGGTACCCTTGGAGTAGTAGTATACTCAATCGAGCTTACATTATTAACATCATGTGAGATGCCAGTAATTATCATATCGCATTAATTGTTAAAATAGTATTGTATCAAATTTATTCATACAACTATGTACAAGTAGGTATATACAAAAAATACAGATGAACAGCTAGCTGTCTAAAGATCGTTGCAAACGATCTTTAGATAGCTCAACTAATCCAGATCACTACCAGACGGAAGCGTTCCCAAAATACTAACCGCATAGCCACACTGAATGGCAATGCTAATGCAGAGTGTGTCTTCTGATCGATACAAATCAAACTAACTGGGTGGCATGTATTGCCGGCAGAGGCTGGTGCGGTGTGAGGGTGGGCGGCGCGGCGACATGAGTGCGTGCGCGCTGCGGACGGACGGCGCGGGCGACTCCACGCCCGCCTCCGACGTCGGCGAGCGCATCACCCGGCTCTTCCCCAAGTGCCGGCCCAAGAACATGCAGCATCACCACGAAAGGTACTTACTTGCTACTGTTGCGGAACATTCCCAGTTGCCCGATAAGTAAGTCCAATGCCCCATCATTGGACTTAATGACTACTGATGTCCATTCGCAGTATTTTTTACCTTTTGGTAAGCGTTTATTATTCACCATAAAAATAGATCCACAAAAAATTGTGGCTTTATCGCTAAAAACGATCTCTTCCAAGCAAATGGCTGGACTGGATCAATGTGAATAAATGAGGACGGCGAAGTAATCAAAAATAAAATAAATATACTTAAATATACGGTATAATTATATAAGTAGCGTATCAGTCATGTAGTTCCCATAACACAAGTTCTGACTAGTTTGGGTATAGATGATAAAAAAATTATAGAAAAATATAAACGGCGTGGTGGCCAGTCAGTTCCGTATCACATGATACTACAGGCTAGGTACACAACTCTACTATAAAAATTTCGGCAGCTTTCCTAGTCAGCTCTGTACATCCTGTGTGTGATTCATTTCCCGCTAGACCTTGCCTCGTAGATATGCCATACCAACGAAATCTAACATAGCATGTCACGCTTCCTAATGATGTGCTTTCATACTTCTGATGGCTTTAAACACGCGCTTCTTCAGTTGCCAATTTCTTAATTATACTCGATATGAAATCAAAAAGAGGGTGCTCCATATATCATTGTCACCTTGCTCCAGTCATTTGTTTCCTTTGTGGATCTGAGATACAGTTCTATAACTAGTTCGGGGGACGGTGAATGTCAACACCGCTCAACTTCGCCGTGTCGGTGGAAAAGTTAAGTATCTATACTTTAGGTTTAGGTAGATTTAGTTAATGAGTCATCACATTTTCTCTCCAAGATGGGCAGATTACAAGATTCTCATTTTAGAATATTATTACGACTATAGCATGTACTCTATTCTCCTGCTGACGTTTCGTTGACCGTTTAGAGGTCCTTCCTCATGAGCACCGTCCGCGACCACGCTCGACAGTCGTGAGACGGGAACTGAATAGTAAAGTACGTGGTATAGTCGTAATAATATTCTAAAATGATACGAAACCACGATAATTTGAATTCAAGGATTCTCATTGTTAAAAAATCTTGGTGTTTCAGACTAACCTCCGCCCTGGAGGGGCGCGAAGCAAATAACGTGAACAACGTATCTTCCGACGAGGAGCTGAATGAAGGCCAGCTCGTCATACTCAACGCCAAAGGAGGCACTTACAAGCTGAGGGATTCCAGGTGAGGATGTCACCAGGCCAGTCTATGACCATGGCAAGACCATTTCTCAGCTCATGTTCCATACCGTGGTAGCAGCGCTATTAGAGCTCATGAAGAAATGACAACTGTTCACAAGGAAATAAATATGTGGGAAATCTTTAATTTCAGTAAAAGTTGATTCAATGGTAAAAGAGAACGAACTGACTAAACAAATAGTGATTGAGTAAATTCAGAGAAAATTCTCTGAATTACGATCCAAGCGAAACATTTTTGATTGCTTGAAAATGCTTCCATTAGAGCGAAGCTAAAAGTTTTGCACTTATGCTTACGATCGACGCGACCTGAACTCATTTAGTATCTTCTAGTATTTTGTGTTGTAGCCAAAACGGTTCTCGCAAGAGGCGATGTGTGGATTTTGATTTTGAAATCGGTGTCGTTTCAAGATTATGTTAACAACCCTCTGGATTCTAGCAACCCGTCTGAACGTTGTATACACATCTCGTCTAGTCTAGTCATTGGTGTCTATTCAAAATACATTGCCCCCGATTTGATCTAATGACCTCTTGTACTTTGGGAACGTTCTCAGTTTTCCTTAGATTAAATAACCACGTTTCAAACATTCAAAGCGAAGCTTAATAACATCTTATTTGTGCTTCAAAGTTGTGGCTAACCCGGGGGAATAATGCTAACTTGAAATTCCAGGCAAGAGGGATTTGGCCAAGACTTATAGAGTTTATAGGCGTAATTCTAGTGAGTTTTACTAATACAATTCAAGTATAGTATACCAACACGCAAGATCCAAGGCAATTTTCCCATAATGAGACCTTGGCATGAAATTATTTGGCTGTAGACAGTTTTTTTGCGTATTATTATATTTTAGCATGGACTAACAAGTTTCGCTGACATTTTAATAACATGTATATAAATAGTATGTTGTCGTCCGTCACCAGGATTATAGAAATAGCAGGAGGTCGGGAACTCTACTCGCAGAGCAGAACGAAGGCAATTCGCAAGCTACGACACAGCAACACACACAAACATAACATAAGGAACAAAGTACGGACGCTGAACAAGGACACGGTAGACTACGCAGCTGATAATAATATTAATAATGAGGTAAGGATGACTGATCAACTTATAACTATTCTTTTTTTTTGGTGTTGCTATGAATGCTGTAGCTTTAGCGGAATTGGTCATACGATGTAAATAGGCGAGCACAAATCTTTCTTCGTACAACAAAACGTGGACTGGATTCGTATAAACTGATATCATTCCACCCCAATCGACGAAGCGGCGATGGGCTTGTAACCTATCACGTGGAATGATTACTTGCAAAACGCGGGCATGTACCAAATGTAATGTTTGGACGTGCTTCTGACTACCCCCTACTTGGTATCCTCAAAGATCTGCTCACTGAGTATGTATTTGAGGATGTCCACCATGGGGAAGGCAGTCGTGAGCGCGTTTGTTTTTTTATATATAATAAAAAAGTTAAATTGGACTAGGAAATGCAGTTTACATGCCTGCATGATAACGGCAAATGATATAAAGGTACTTTCAGCCTGTTCGTGTCACGTCTCTGTTGCATACTAATGAGCCTGAAGAAATGGTTTTGGCTCCACCGTTATGAAATATGAGAAAATGTAATGAAATTTCCAAAAACCCAACACACACATGTAAAGATGTGTCTTCAATAACACCACAATGACGACCTCTGTGGCGCAGTGGGCGAAGGCCCGCAAACATTTGTCCCGTCGCGGGACAAATGTTTGAATCTGCAAATATTTGTCTTGGGTCTGGGTGTTTTTCTATCTATAATAAGTATGTATATAATGAAATGTATATAAAGTAGTATATTAGTCATGTAGTTCCCATAACACAAGCTCTGCTTACTTTGGGGCTAGATGATGTTGTCTGAAAATGTCCAGCATAATTATTTTATTATTATTTTAATGATCCTTTCACCTACCGGCTTGATTAAATTAGATAGAATACGGCTAGTAGGTACCAATAAATAATCAGTTTGACACTTTTGTTCGTGATCAATTTGGGACACCACTCGCTGTTACTTCTATAAAGAAACTTTAAGTGATCGTGGTGAAGGCACGATCCTGCG